>CM067067.1:5101288-5796288 GCA_033980235.1 Diadema setosum
ACTACTATTTACTACTACTACTACTACTATTTACTACTACTACTACTACTATTTACTACTACTACTACTATTTACTACTACTACTACTACTACTACTACTACTACTACTACTACTACTACTACTACTACTACTACTACTACTACTACTACTACTACTACTACTACTACTACTACTACTACTATGCTACAAATACAACTAACAATAAAGTTATGATTATGACAATAATGTCGTCTCCTAAAACTGCATTTTAAACTAAGATTTGATCACAGAAAATGATCCTAATATTTCAGAGTTTGTGTCTCTTTCTGGGGGTTATCCTGTTGGTTGACTCACTGGAGAGGAAAGACTGCTCCTCCTGGTCATTGATGCTGGCCAGGTGAGCCCCCATGGCTTGGCAGTCATCCTCCCCCTCCTGCCAGAAGACGGCCCTTGGGACAATCTTGTAGCAGGAGTCTCTGTTCAGGGTCCAGCCTGGCTCGCACGATCCGATGGCTGACAATGCACAAAATATCACAAAAATGTGAGTCTCCGTACATGAGCGTCACCTAGATTTTGATGTTTCTTGATATAAATTGGAGTAAACTAAAGATGTAACTTTGGTACAGACAGCTTCTTCAGATTTCAAAGGATACACAGCAAATATATAATTGTATATAATTGGGGCAACTTCAGTTTACTATTGAAGAACCACTGCAATTTGACCATGCAGGATGAATAAATATTTAGGATATGATTTTGGTACTGACGACATCATTGGGAATAGGCCGACATCCATGAAAAATGGAAAAACTTGGGGATAAATTTGGGGGTACTTTTCATACACATGCACATAATGCAGACATATATGAATTATTCCAGGTTTAAAGAATGGAGCTTGCATAGCAGACAAATGATATCTTGACTTTTGTTGCAAACATGACACTGTGTTATTAATTTCAGAAAACGAATTTCAAGCACAAAGGTCAGAAATGCATGACAGGGTACCAAGACTATCAACAAATTTTTGAGTCTGAGTACATACATTAAAAGTAAGACAACACCAAAACAGACATTGTAAAGTATGCAAACACTTACCAACATTTGGGTTGATGGGATAAACAGGCTGACCTAGAAAGAAAAAAACAGCAAAACAGAAAATTAAATTTGCTGGTGCCGACAAGCAGGTAGTATGCTACTACCTTCAAAGACACAGACAAATTCTTTTTTTTTTTTCCTTCATTCTTAGGATCAACTAATTGGGTAATCAGTCATCACATGAACTCAAATTGGGTTCTTTAGGGCCCAAATCCTCCATAAATTCAAAGTGAATTTAGAAAATGATGCAAACATTCTTTTTTTTTTCTTATTGACAAAAATCATCAAAATTCAACTCACCTGCCCTAATTTTGCACACATAAGCATCAAGGGTGTAGCAGTTCTTGGTTGTCCAGCTGCCTACGCCACCAGCTGCAATGGATGATTCAATGAAAACAACGCTCATTTTAAAACAATTTTTTACAAAATAATATGCATGAATTTCTCGTTTATAGATAAAAAGTAAACTGAAGCAGCATATGTTAGTCAACTTGGTCTATTACTATGTAAAGAGACTCTTGAATATAAACCAACTAGATACGACTTAACTTTAATACACATCTATATGTGACACTGCAATCTGGAAGAGAATATATACCTGCCAACAGTCATAAATGTTCTGAACAAAGTCAGAATTGGGGATTAAGATTGGCATTTGCTTGAATCACACTGGATACAATTCTTGAATGTTGGATTAATTCCTCTTTGTAACTTTTCTCATTTTCCAGAGGTGTAATCTGTCTCGGAACTAACACAGTAAGTTGCCTGATGAAGTCAACAATCTCGACATCAGTACCACAATAAGAAACCTGTCCTATTTTCTTTATCAAACAGGAATGTCAGGACTAGATATGAAGTCATTAACAACATCCTCAATACTGATGGCTTTAGTGCGTTACTGTATTACAATAAGCGGGACAGTAATAACGGTCCAGCTGAAGAAGTCAGCTGCGTACCTGTTGTCATAGAGCCGCAGTCTGCCGTGTCAGTATTATCTGTGGGCTCATTGGCGGCCCAGTTGGTGTAGCCGACAGAACTGTCCTCAATCCATGCAAATGAGCCATCAAATTCCGTGTCTGGTGAGATAGAAACATGGAACAAAACATGGAAGCTGGTGTGATTTCTTCCGAAACTGACTGACATTTGCACTACATATTAACTTAAATGTGACACCCCAAGCATTCAGGTCATGGATACTTGTTAAAATCAACTAATACAGCTGCAAAACCCTCAGTTCTTGTGCTTTAATCCATCAACAAGAGGATATGATTGCATGAGATTGACTATATAGAGTGAGGTCAACTTAAGATAATGAAAAGTTTATAGTCACTGGGGTATCTAAAAATTTGCTGTTGACACATATTTCTATTAAAAACATGTCTATAATAGTTTCAGAATACTGCTAGGTTCTTCCAAATGACTGAAGTGATACCAAAGTTTGTGATGCATTTTTGGGGTGTGAAAAGAGCAATTCAATAAGACAAAAAACAAAAACAAAACCATGCTACAATGAAATAGAGGAATGATAGGACAGGTACATAAATGTATATTATGCACAAAGAGTCACTTTTATCCCTCTGTCTCTTCCATCTATATGTCATGTACGCCCTGGTGTGTTATACACACCATAGTCATTGATCACTGTTCAGTACAAACAGAAAGACTTGGGACAATAATGCTGACTGACAAGAAAGCTTGTTTGAAGATGTGATCAGCACAAAAAGCAGAGAAAGCCTCTAAAGTTTCTGTGAACAGTTCAAGTTGATAAAGAGTACATCTTCCCCTCCTTCTCCTCCTCCACTGCTGTGTCATATGAGTCCCATCTTGGATGCTACAATCCAAATCCACTCCCATGATATACTGTATGAGCCATGGCCTGGATGCCATCCCAACTTACCTGAGATACCAAGCCAGGTGCCTGTGATGCCCACATCCTCCAGCTCAGTGAAGTGCCTGTTGATGAAGCTGTTCTCCTCCCCGCTCAGGACGGTGGTCAGGTACGCCCCCTGGGCCTCACATGTGTGCTTGGCATCGGTCCACGTTGCCTTTTGAACGGTGTTGAACTGGTAACAGTAGCCCCTGTAGAGACGCCATCCCTCAGGACAGGTTCCTAAATGGGGATTGGGAGAAGGTGGAGCATACAGTAAAAGTGGTGAAACTTGAGACATTCAACAATAATCACTCTCTTTGGCCATGAAGTATATCCATAGGTGCATCAGCACAACAACAATGGAATGAACATATGAAAAAAAAAAAAAAATTAAACTTTCATCCATGAACGTCACTCACTGACCGAAGAATAAAGTTGAAGGCATAAGGTGCAACATTTGCCTTTGGACAGATTTTGGGCCTCTAATGTATCTAATTCAATACTGTATGAGCTGAAATTTTCGCGTACAGATATTTTCGCGAATTGCTACTTGGAGGACATTTGTGCATGTTGTTAATTTTGCGGTTGTGATGGTCTAACTGAACGTAACTATTTGCGCGTTGTTATTTTTGCGTGTTGTTATTTTCGCGATTCAAAGGCAATTCGCGAAATTCGCGAAAATAAAACCACCGCGAAAATTTCAGCTCGTACAGTATATACCTTTAGAAATCTACAAATTGAGCACATATTCCAGACACCTACCTTCAGCCCTCTCACACATGAATCCCTGAGTGGTGGAACACATCATGGTAGACCACTCCCCATTGTTGGACGTGTCTAGGATCTCCACACAGTTCCCTCCGCTGTTGGAATACCTGTCATCACAACCAATAACACAAGTTTCCACTATGATGCACTCTTTAAGTTGCAAATTCATTTCTCCATGCCTCAGTATTCATAGGCTACTTAACAAATTACACACAAAAGTAAATGAGGCAATTCTATACCCAATCTGCCAAACCTCTCTTTTAAGTATTGTTTTTTTTAAGCAAAGTCAGCTAGCCATGGGTTAGGAAGTGAGAGGAACATTTCAAAACATGGTTGACTATTTGAAGTCATGCTCTTTTTTCAATAATGTAGCAATATTCAGTTTACGGCAACATGATACATCATGTATTAATGACATGGCAGATTGCTACATCTGCTGGAATGCTGTAATTAACATAGGTTAAAAATGGCATACATGCTTCCATCTTTATCATACCACCATTAAAAGTTACTGTCCCATGAATGGATGTTGCATTGGTACTTGAGAGTACTCCTTTTCGGGCTTAGAATATGATGTAACATACAGTTTTGTATAACATATAATATAATATCTGGCACTAAAACTTTTAGGCCCGAATTCACGAAGGTGTACAATTGAAACCATGGTTTCAATTGTACCACCTTCTTGAATTTGGGCCTTCTTAGTCGATACTTCAGCATGGAACAAGAAGACTCTCCATTTTCTGCATCATGGTTAATACCTGTTGTCAGGTTGGTTTGGTGCCCAGTTTATGTATGTAAGATCCTCTCCAGTGCTCCATTTGTATGTCCCAGACTGTTGAAGCAAACAAATATATTTCTTTCAAAAGATATGTGAAAATAAATTAAGAAACTAGCATATCATTCAAAATCATTTAAATCCATCAACATGTCAACATATTTCGGCTGCACATTCAATCTTTCCCAACATTAATTTGCCATGACATCTACCGAAAGAAGAAATCTTTGCATTTGAACATGTTGATGTTGACAGACAGATTGCATAACAAAACTGGAAGCTCATGACAAATATGAACACCCTGAATGGAAACATATGACACATTCATTAAAAAAAAAACATATTGCAAAAACAACGCTTTCATTTATTCAGCTATGTAAATCAGACGTTTCACTATTGCTTCGCTTGCACTTCCATATATCTTCAAGAATGGACCTTGCGTTTTGGCAAAATAGTGCAAATTTTCATATGTACTCTGCCTAATTGTGTCAATTCTTATCAGTTGTTATACAGTTGAATACATTGACTTTCATGATTCCAAGCATATATAGAAATTCATCATTTCTATCTTACATGGATATTTTGCCAAGGGGAGGTTGGTGCACTGAACAAAGTGATCTTAACTGAAAAAGAGTGGCAATGAAGTTTGTTAAGATCGCAACTGCTGATCTGTAAATTAACAAACATGTCGGATAAAAGGAACCAGTGGGACTCGAACCTGTCATCTACTGCTTTCCGAGCAGCGACACTACCACCAGGCTGTCCCTGGTTGCGGGCAGTGACACGATGAACATGGAACAGATACCCAAGCTCCGAAATTCCGACATTGTTATGTTATAAGTAGTCCAAGGTGGACAAGGCATATTAAATAAAAGAAAGATATTTGGAGAGGTGAAGGTTCAGGTGCGAGTTTCTTCACTTTGTCTCCCTCTACGCTGCCCGGAAACAGGTTTGACAGGTTTGAGTCCCACTGGTACCTTTTTTTCCGACATGTTTGTTAATTTACAGATCAGCAGTTGCGATCTTAACAAATTTAATTTGTAGAGGGAGACAAAGTGAAGAAACTTGCACCTGAACCTTCACCCCTCTAAATAATATCTTTCTTTCAGTGACAATGAAGTTAGGTATTGCAGAATGTCAGACATCAGAAATGAGGCAAGATATGATTGCGATGGAAATGGATGGATGACACAAAGAGGACAGGGTTGATGCTCACCGTGTCAGACAGGCCGATCCACATGGTGGTACCGCCAAAGTTAGCTTGGGTAGTGGCAACAGCCTGCTCCTCCTCGCTGTTGATGGACAAGAGGGCGCCGTCGATGTCCCGACAATAATTCTCAGCGTCCTGCCACGTGGACAGCGTGTCATAGTACTTGTAGCAGCGGCCATTGGCAGACATCCATCCATTGCCCTCGTCACAAGCCACTGTAATATCTGGAGTCACAATTTCGTTTGTAAAGCCATGAAACTAACACAGACAGTTCTTCACAAGTATGTTCATTGAGGTTAGAATTGTCATTAAGGGTGAAATACACAATTGTAATGCCTTAACTGTAATTGGCATTGGACTTTCTATGTATCAAATATCGTGGTTACACTTCTTAACATTTACTTAATTTCTTCTTCCAAATGACAATCATGTATTTGTCTGTAGCAATGAGTGGTTGGTGTAATGGAGAACAATGAAGTCAAGGGCATTTAATACAAGATGATATGCACTTTAAAGACAGTGAAAGTCATAACATAATATTTCTGCAGTAACCTCTATACACTTTCTATATTCCTCCTATATCAAGTGCCATCCTACCATAAACATTTATAGGAAAGTATATCACTTTGCAGGAGTGTCTGAGTTTTACAGGCATTTGCAAATTTGATTCCAGAAATCCATTTGTTTCATCTAATTCATTTTGTTGGTGAGGACCCTTTCTTGGTAGCTGACAGTTTAAAATCTATCACTCCTTTCAGCATCCAGTGTATACAGTAAAGGATTTCAGTACTAATCAGGGGATCAAAGCAGTCCCCTAAGGGTTATCTTAGTCAATAACAGCAGAGTATGGATAGAGTGATTATGAGTTGAAACATAGTATTCTCTGCATCTAAACCTACCATTGTCCCTTTCGCATATGAATGGTCTGATGACATAGCAGTCATTGTCATTCCAGAGCCCAGAGCTGATGAGTTCCACACAGTCTTCTCCCACGCCAGCATTGTTGGGCTCACCTGCATTCCAGAACCTAAGGGGGGAAAAAAAATGATGAAACATACAATCAAACCCTAAACTGTTTAGCAATAGGATTTCATTCTCCACCTAAGCAGGAATTTGTGTTAACGCACACGCCTTAGAGCTGTCAGAAATTTGTGACATCTCCAGAGACAAGCCTTTCATTGGGATGGAGCAGAATCATGGACAAGTGGAGATATTATATCACCATGCAACACATTAATAATTACCAGGAGCATCTTTCTTGTAAGATTGCCCTTCTGAGTTATCCGATGGCTTCAACCTTTCATCATTTGAAACACTTTCAGCTAACAGTTTCCAGATGTCAGACCATAATCCCTTCATGTCTCCTCCCATTTTTCTTTCCTCCTCTCAGGAGCTTTTCTCAATCACAATCTATAAGCCAAATTCAATTGCTTCTTATGTTGCAGTTTGATTCTGAACTCTTTAGGATGAGCAGACTATTCTGGTCCTTCCTCATTTCGTTGCCTGCTCGGCAGAAGGGCCCTAAGGCTGTACACTCTAAAACTTGCTATGACGGGGCCCTAAAGCTGGCATACTCTACAGCATGCTATGGCAGGGCCCTTGGGCTTGCTCGGTGAAAACTTGCTAGAGAACTTTTGCTGGGCAGATGACGATTTGCAGCCCAACCACGAATAAATTGAAGAAGAAAAGTTGCTTATCACAACCTTCGTGATGCCTGGAAAAGGGTTCTTCTTCAATTTAGACAGTCTAATTTCTCAGAAACAATCAAAATCTGATGGCACACAGTCATTCCCCACAGCACGATCATTCTTGAAATCAGTGAACTCTACGACAATATGGTCTCCAGAGCAGAAAGTAATGCCTAGGAATATTACTTGATAACAGAGTATCCAAGGAAACCTGTCAGTTTTCCTCTGGTATGGTGGGAAGAATTGATAGAATGCACGCATTAATTCCATCACATACTGTGAGGTTGAGCCGGACGCAGACAAGAGAATCAAGCTGTTGGTTTTTAAAGGAAGAGACTCTCTGTCATACTCACGGATTGGTCACTGGTGTGGCGTCTGAGAAGACAAAGTCTCCCTCTCCATTGACATCATGTACACCTATCCAGTGACTTCCCCCTGAACTTGCCAGGAGCAGCTGTAGCATAAAGTCCTGTGGGTACAAGGTGGGACAGGGGTAGTTGGTTATTGACGCCTATTGTAAAACTTAGGATTACAGGATGCCAAAAAAAAGAAAGAAAAAGATATATACATATATATACATGCTACATAGATAGATAGATAAATAGATAGAAAGATAGATAGATAGAAAGAAAGATAAATAGAAGGTAGGTAGATAGATAAGTAGGTAGATAGATAGCTAGATGAAATAGATAGCAAGATAGCTAGAAAGACTGATCGATAGATATATAGATATATAGATAGATGGAGATGGATAGATAGGCATATATATATATATATATATATATATATATATATGGATAGATAGATGGAAAGATAGATAGATAGATAGATAGATAGATAGATAGATGGAGATGGATAGATAGGCATATATATATATATATATATATATATATATATATATATATATATATATATATATATATATATATATATGGATAGATAGATGGAAAGATAGATAGATAGATAGATAGATAGATGGATGGATAGATAGATAGATAAATGGATGGATAGATAGACAGAAAGATCAATGGATAGACAGATAGATAGATAGATAGACAGTGATGTTTGTACATTGTGGTGAGAATCTTCCATCTCAGAGGCCCATTTTCTTTGTCGATAGTGAAATCACATAATGCATACTCCCATCTCGCTATGAAGGTAGCGAGACAGAATGCTCTAACTTTGGACAACAATGCCATGCAAAAGGTCCTTTGGGATGGTGACAGGAGTGTGTTGTTGTCTGAAGAACAATGTGTAAATTAACTACAATACGACTGTTTCTCCATTCTACCATCATGAAATGATACTGGAAGTTATTTAGTTGTAATTTCTTGGTGGACTGAATGTCTGTCAAAAATCCTTGATTGAAACTCTTGCGTCCATCCGATCAAAAGAGGCCCAATAAAAATGCGGCAAGTGTGTAAAGCAACCTTCAGCCGTTTGTTTTGTAGGCAAGTTTGAAACATTTGAAATCCTAAGCTTTTGCTGGCCATGAGTGACATTTTCTGAAGAGTGTTGCTATTTGAAAGAAAGAACTTGCCTGTACATTTGGGACATTTACCAACAACAGACAACATCCCGTGGAATATAGCTACCCTGGCATATATCAATGTCCATAAAATTATCTGCAGATTGTTACTTGGGTTAGCATAAAGTGTGTCAAATACATGTATATGATGAAACTACTTTCTGCATTGACAACAGAAAAGACACGCCCAAAAATCTTTTCAGAATCTCCTTTGATATTTTGTTTTTCTTACTATGCGTCAGATATCTCCAAGTTGCATGAGGGTGAAAGCATTCAAATTGGCACTACATATTCCCTTCATCATCACCATGAATCAAATGTTGATTTATTGGGCTATAATCTTGTGCTCCAAAAAGCATTTTTTGTCATCCATGTAACATTCCTTTTTTTTTTTTTATTTGACTTACTTGTGATTCAAGATTTCTCTTTCCAAATAAAAACCAATAACAACCCTCCTCAAGAACAAAACAAAGAAGCTAGCAAAGTTCTATGCAAACTTACATTGACATCTTGTGTTGTGGGCATGGCCAAGTCGCCCCCAGCATTCTCACACGAGAGCTTAGCCTCAAACCAGTTCTTGCTGTCAGGGGTGACTTTGTAGCAGTTGTCTCCATACAGCGACCAGCCAGTGGCACATACCTGACATAGCACTGTCATTTAGACAGGGGATTTACAAACATGAACATGTACAAAATAGTGAGAGAGAGAGAGAGAGCGAGAGATGGTGAGAGATATAGATATGCCAGAATTGGAGAGGAGACAGATATAGAGATAGATAAAGAGATAGTTAGATAAACAGATGGAAAGATAAATGGATGGAGAGAGAGAGAGGGTGAAGACAGGGGGAGAAAAAGACATATTAGATACCCCAAATCTCAGACTTAGGATGTTACAACCATTGTCTAGGTTTCACTTATCAATGATGTTGATTTAGACCATCCATATCTTCTTCGACTAAAATGCTAAAACACATCCAACAACAACTAAGAAGAGCAAAGTGATAAAAGAACCCTCTCAAAGGAAAAAAAAAAACAAATATAAAATGAAAAATCAATATATCCCTTCACCGCTTTCTTTATCACTTGTATTCACCAATCAATTGTGAGCAACATGACATTTAAGGTACTTTTTTTAAGGTATGCACATTATTTTTCTTCCAGTGCCTACATCCATGAAAATCAGTAAGATTTGGGTTAGAAGGGGGTGGATCATGTGTAAAGAAGATAGAATATCTTTACAGCGCAAATAGTTGGTCAAGACTATTTTATTCCAACATCTTGTTATTTCTTGACATTTATCAGCAGACCAAGCCGCGGACATTTAATGGGCTTAGTGGTCTTAGGAGGCGGACATTGATAAGCAGAGGTTGGTGGTCAAGGGATACCTCTCTTGTCCAGTGCACTGATTGGTAGAATTGGGTTAATATGGTGATGCAAATGTGGCTGTGTCAACACAATTTGCAGGTAGCTGGGCAGATTACAAGCGAAAGAGATCAACAATAAATAGAACCAGAGCTACAAATCTTTGTGTGCTTCCCCGCTTGGTCAATGATACGACCAGGTCAGTCTTGACCATATCCTCTGCCCCTCCTCCTCCCCATCCCCCCCCCCTGCATTAACATCTTCAAGGTGGACACAGTTTGTGTTGATTTTACAATCTCCACTTAATCACGTGGACTAGCACATGGTCCGAGTCAACTCGCTGAGCTTAAGAATTCTTAGACAGTATCATGCAACAATGTCTTGAGATATCATTGCTCACAATATCAAGAATATCACTTTAAACTAAACCTGACAAATGCAAGATACAATATGTATATATTCCATGCATCTCCGAATTAGACAGAGGTAGAATGAAAAAAGGGAGTGGAAGGGAAGCCATGATAAATTGTATTTGCCTAAATTGACTGCTCACAGCTTGCATATCAGAACTAGAAGGGCATTATCACAATTTTTTTTTGAGGGGTAATTTTAAGTTATTGGTATCATGTTGCAGAGCTTGATCTTCTCTACATTATGGTGGCAATTTTGAATTCAATTTCATTTTCAGTAAAATGATAATAATCAAAACCACAAGGACACTATATTACCAGATATTTGGAACAATGCTTATAAATCTACCCACTTTTGATTAAGTAAACTTTTTATTTCATGAAAATTGGCTTTTTCACGTTTATTTATGCATTCATCTTGGAATGTGATAGCGCCCTTCTTGTTCTCATCTGACAATATACAGGAGTTAAAATGGGCCAGAAAAGCATGATGAGGATTACCTCAAAAAAATGGCCATCATTTATAAAGACAGTTTACATAAAATTAATCCTTTAGTCCATGGAGTAAAACAAGTGAAATACAGGCACATACTGCAAATTAGCATGTCAGCACAGGTTGATTATTAAACATCCATTTGCACTGGTGAAGTGTCAGGCTCATTTACAGAATCTGAATTGAAAGATTTACGGACGAGATTTATACTACCTTTATGAATTTTGCCAAACAACTCAACCAATGTAGCTAATGTTGTTAAAACTATATGTACATGTGAACTAAAACATACAATGTTTATCATGCTGGTGGGGCCAATTAAAGTGAAAAAGTAACAAATGTCGTGTTCAGATAAGTACATATGTATTTCTGTTGAGAAGACCAAACTTTCTTCTTTTTTTTCAATCTATTTCATAACGAGACAATATCTGCACACTCACACCTTTCATCCAATCATAGATTACAATATTAGATTTGAGAAGATTTCTTTAAGCATAGAAATCAAAGCCTGGAAATTAATGCTCCTCATCGTTAAACTATAGAAATATCCATTCTACGAGTAGACTTACATGTGGTAGGTTATTTGATATTTCTTGAGACAAAGATAAAAAGTTTTACCATAGATTCAGTCTTGAGTAGCTAGCCCCCAAAATTACCTAGATCATTTCTCCATAACTTGGAAAACATGTCAATTCAAACAAGTGTGCACAATTCTAAATGAATTCAGTTTTATGTGTGTGTGTGAGATTACTCCTGATCCAAATAATTGATAACATATTACACCACAAATTACACCTACTTCATACAGCAATAATGCTGTAATCTGACACGTCATCATTCAATGTAACAAGAACTAGACAATGTCAAGCAGGTTATCAGACACTTCAATGGCCCAAACAGCATGCATTCCAACTTATTTCTAAATCCTTACTGATTCATTATTGAAACTTATAAATCATATTTTGAGGGACCTTACTTTCTTTCTTTCTATCAGATCACATTATTTACTTAATTTATTGCCATGATTAACTTTTGAGATGCTCAGTCAGTGCATAAATATGCAAATACAAATAACATCACCTGTAAGAAACACCCATCCTGTACGCATTGCAATGAAGAAGGTAAAATTTTAAGTTAATATTTGATTCCTGAATAACTACTGGTATACAATGAAAAAGAATTCTTGTACTTACCAACTGCCGGCTGCAGTACCAGAAGTATTGCAAGTATTCTGTACATTCTCCAAGCCTCACACAAACCTTTCCTTAAAAAAGGAAAGTTCAAAGTTTCAAATAAATAATAATAAAAAAAAAAATGAATAGAATCCCAGTGTCTGTCCTTATGAACTTGGATGACTAACTTGTTGGTAGGCCCAGTTCATATTCCTGCCAAGTTTCAAAAATTTCTGTCAAGAACGACCGGATATTCTTTGTTTTCCTGGCTCTCCTGGATGTGATGTTAATGGTATCAGAGGACCACCAACAAAAAGTGTGGGGATGGGGAACTGGATTCTCTGCCAAATGATGTTGCCGCCCGCTACTTGCCAAGAGCACTCAGGACAGAACTCTTTCACACCCCTACCCTCAAAAGGAATCAGCCAAGAAGTGACACTATGGGACCAAATCCCCATTGAAGTACTTTACAATTTTGGGGGTTACAAGACTTTTTTCTCTCCCTCTCAGTTTTCCCATGATGCTCTTGAGATATTATGTAATAGAGACCCAGACCGTATCGCAAGTTTTGGGGCTCCTCCCCCTTGACCCGTAAGGCATAGTGTCATCAGCACAGATATTATCTCACACAGAACTGAGCTGTTTTCCAGCATAATGGTTAGGGGCAAGCCACACTTGGACAAGGGCAAGTGAAACTTCAAATGGAGCAAGTTTACATATTGATGAAACTTCACATTTTCATTAAGTGTATATAATGCTGATTCTTTGTGGCGAGAACAATTAGGTCTTTCAGAGAGAATTTAATGTAAAATGATTGCTATTTAGAGCTTTGTCTAAAATGTAGATTTCAAATTGTCATCTATTTGAAATTCTGTTCTGGAGATGAAATGAATACGCAATACTCCCATACCAACCCATACAAGGTGTTGTACATTGCTCAGGAACATGAAACACCCATATTACTTCCAAAAGTATCACTTTGTGATATCATAATTGGTGGAAACACAGAAATATTGTTGCAAACAAAATTGTGACATTCAAATACATGTATAATAATGTGTACAGCATTTGACCAAAATATTGTGATAAAATGAACCTTCTTTTCATATACAAAGAAAAATGTGACTTTAGGCACTTTACATTTATGTCAATGTGCCAAAATTTGCATTTTTTCTTCTTTTTGATTTCTGGACAGATTAATAAAAGGACAGAAAGACTTTATATAGGGCATTACAGACACAAAGCTTTTTTTTTTTTTTTTTTTGTAAGGCAAGGGGAAGGGACAGCGACAGTGACAGATAATAGACTTACATCACAAAAACATATTGACAGGAAACAATAGATGGAGGAGGGAATGAGAAGGGGGAAAACAGAGTCATAAAGTTAAATAAATTGAAATCGGTGCACGTGTCACCACATGTGTCTTCCAAACAAGGCAGGAATGGACTCATTCTGGTACTGGCTTGTACAAAAAGTGGGAGGGTAAGGAGCCATCCTAAGCTTGAATATGATGCCTGGCTGTGATGGATATCCAACATTATCTCAGAGCCTATTTGACTAGAGGTCTTGATAAGGCACCCAAGGCTCATTACACTGCAATGCAAGGAGCCGGTGTGCTCGACATCCGCATTGGAAGCACAGATTGGTGAATTCAGAAATAGAGGGCCCCCTGCTGAGTGGTACAGAGACACAATTTTGAAGATGGGTGAGGGTTGGGTCACGTGTAATCTCATGCTGCTCCTTTTAACTTGATCTAGATTATTGTGCCAATGTTCCACAAGTCTGATATGTACGTCATTCTAACCCACATATATTGTAATTTTCTCACTTTAAAGTTTAATTTCATTTCACGTCTTTCATTAACGGACAAAAAAATATTTAGTGGGATATACAACATGCCCTCAGGTTATCCAGTGCTTTACATGGCCTAAACATTTCTTGAAACTGAAATGTAAATGTATTTTAATGCGTTTTCATGCACTTTGGAATCCCCCCCCCCAAAAAAAAAAGTGCTTTATGATGACCAAATATCATTTTTATCATCATTATGAAAAGCACACACAATGAATGGATAAAGATGATCTGTTACACAATATACACAATATATTCCCAATGATAAAAAAGTGTAGACATATGATCAAATAAAATTACACACTCAGAATGTCGTAAATTTGTGATATATCTTCTAATAATTTATTGATATGAAAAGTATGTCCAACAATCTGTACATGTATAGAGGTGATATACTTTCATTTTCACAGTACAGTCCATTATGAATCAGGGCAAACTTGTCAACATATTACAAACTCTCAATCCAATTATCACAAACATGTCTACAAATTCAAACATAACATTAACTTGAGTGCACCTTTAAACAACAAATATAAAATTGCATACCCAATGACACACTTGCCCTGCTACACATTGAAGTTCAATGAAATTGTAAGACAGATGAAGAGAGCCAGATTGTGACTTGCAATGCATGATTGTAAGTCTCTCATAGAAGTCACTCATTGTTTACATGTATTTTATATTTCTTAACAGCATTCATTTAAAATTACTTCACAAGAATAAGAAAATGTAATCAGTGCATGAGAAATAGAAGACACGATAAATTGAAACTAAAATCTTTGTTCAAGGAGGAGTTTCTGAGCCCATGGTCAGTTGAGAGCAAAGATAATTCATTTAAAGACAATGAAGTATATTACTTAGTTAAGGCAGCTCACAGTGTACTTCCATCCATCACTTGTGTGAAGTTTACTCATTCAACAGTGGAAAACAAAAACATGTAATCCCCATACAATTGAAAGGAGGCTTTCTCTACACAGTTCATAAATTGAAAGTTTGAAGGCAATCTTTAACTGAGGAATCTTCTCTCTCTCTCTCACAAGTTTTACCCGCATAATGTCAACTGAAACGTTGATGTAAACTGACCTTAAAAACAGATATATTTGAAATGCAATTAATGTGAAAACTAATATGGGGCAATATAAAATCTCATACATGTTATCAGGCTAATAAGTGTCTCACCATACTCAATTTAACATGAAACATTACAGAATCAGTTGATAGATATTTGTCCAAGGTTTCGTTATTCTTTTTTAATTTTTAAATGCCAAATTATTTCCAGCTCCCAATTTCTTTAGTCTGACACACAGTTAACAAAAGCATGGTAGCAAGAACACAAATCCCTGACACAAGAAAAAAATGAACAAAAACAATGCATTTTATCACTTCAACAGACCATAACTTATGCTAAGGTACTAAATGACTGCAAATACACTGTAAATGTACACGTATAAACCTTGGGTTTTTTTTTACAATGGTGGGTAAGCCTAATAAAATCTGGGTCAATAGAATGAGGACAGAGCACATGAAACCTAGATCAAGACATCAGAGCTGTTTGTGTGTGTGTGTGTGTGTGTGTGTGTGTGGTTTTGTTTTGTTTTGCTTTTATAGATGGTAATTGCATTCATATCTAGTGTACGTGTATTAAGATTTTCAGTAATTGCCAAACTTGCATAAGTTTCCCAGCCAGAAATGGGAATCCCAGGTTAATACTCTTCTCTTCCTTACAGTCCCCCCCCCCCTCTTTGTTTGATAATCACACCCAGGCAGATAAAGATGTTATGTGCATTTATTTCATATCTCTTGCCTAACTTCTCTGAGGAAAGCTATTAAGAAAATGGAAATGATTTGCTCAAATTTAACCATATATTAGAAGGTAAATTACTGCATGATATCCACAGACTTCAATCCTGGTGTCATTCTGATAAAAATTCAGACGAAGCATTTGTAATCCCTCTGTTGTCAAAAAGACATATTATACACAATTGACACAAATTTGAATTAAAAAATGTTTGAGAAATCAAGTAACATTGCAACTGCATTTGTGACACACGTGGGTGGAATAATTGACCTGTCAATCTGAACTTCAACAACAGAAAGATCATGCATTTTAGACAGATATACATTCCATACATTCCTACCACCTGTTACAGAAGACACTTGTTGCACTCATATATGCGAACATTCCAAAATGAAGTGCAATACAAAACACATAGCACACATCAAAGGTTTATTAAACTCTCACCCCCCCCCCCCCCCACCCATTATGACATCATATAATAACACTTCCATCCTATACTGGGTATGTGGTTATTCATTATTATGACTACTAACGATGGAATGGTTTATCTTTACTACAATAATATAAAATGGCAAACCCATCTGATTGTGTTGAAATCTTTACTGTAAAATTGACATGTTATTTATTATGCTAAAATCATGTACCATACACTTTCTTGATAAACCAACAAACTGCAGGTAAATTTTGCATTACATCACTGTTACAAAGGGACTATTAAATGTCAGGAGCCTGTCTGGGAAGTGATCTAGGAAGGATTTATTTATAATAATTTCCCACTCACTGTGCTTTGAATACTAAACTTATTAGAGAGCTTAAATCTGATGCAACTACTCTGCTACTCTCAGTGGCAAACATTACGAGTAACATGCATTAAGCATGCAACTTAAAATCACAAATTTCATGCATGGTTTTTAATTTAAGTCAGGATGCTCCTGTATTTTCCACTGCAAAGACATTTTAATATTATAATTTCACAAGTCTAAAGAAAGCTGAAATATGTAACATTCATCTTCAAGTTATAAAACACAATGATGACCTAAATAAAGTATAAAGATTGGAGCATCAGCTCCTATGAGGCTACTGCATGAAGACTTCAACCAAATTTAACATCATTGCATCATTACCACAAGAGGGGCAAATAATAGGGTTGACTATAAGATAAGGGGGCAATGTACACTTTATTGACCACTTAGCGGACTTTAAACAATGAATTGGGCAAAGCTCAAAAGTGATGTAACTACTACACTATCAATGACAAACATTCCAAACGGAGATTTACAAAATAGCAAGCATCTTTGGTAATGGTCACTTATGTAAGGTGCTGAATACAAAGGTCAGCGGAATAAATACGACAACTGACCACCTTGTATCATTGGGTCAGTTAAAACACCACCAGGTAACTTTCATTTAAAGATGAAATGTTTCTCTTCCTCCACATATGTGGGAATGAGATCATATACCATGGTGCTCATACTATGAGGCTTGATATTAATACAATTCGAGTATAAACAATACGCTACCATTCTACTCACTGCACTTGTCTTGAATTTCTAATTTTCATCTGGAGAGACATCATCGCTTACATTGGTCAGAGCTTCTGTCTAGGTAACATGGCATAAACACAGGAAATTTTTGACGATTACAGCAAGGGTTATGAAATAAATCAATATCATCTTTCGAGACTACAGGTATGAAGCACTTACAGGGATGTTGGCGGTCAAAGTGGTGTATAACAATCAGGTATAATTCCTTGTAACTTTTACCAACAACAAAAGCAAATCATGATTTTCTTCCGTCGAGATGTTTTCATTGCAACTGATTGACAAATTGCCCTACATCGATGTAAATAAGCACTGAATTGATCAGTGTTTTATCTACGTCGATGTAGGGCAATTTGTCAATCAGTTGCAAAAGCAAATCAGCACGACAGTGGTTATCATGCCAGTGTTTTCTTCATTCTTGTTATATTATCATATTTTTACCTGAATAGTGATGAATGCCCAGAAGTATGGTCTTTATTTTCATTCATACAATTCAGCTTTTGAGGCTGTAATCTCATGGCAGTCATATGAACAAAATCTTTCATTAATAGCACAAATACAAATGGCAAACTATTGAGAAACAATACAATGCAGTGGTGTGAAACAGTGATAAACATGTATGGCAGTGCAAGTATTGTCACAGAAAGATAGGCCCTACTAGCACATTTTAAGGTCTCATTACACAATGGATACTTCTTCTATTCTACAGACTATGATTGTGGTCTCTGAAGACAGAGAGTAGAACAATCCCATGTTACTTAATAGACCCAAAATACCAAACAATGTCTTGAAACATTTTTTTTTATTCCCGGGATTTTGCTGAAAAAGACTTCAAAGTCAACGGAAGGAAGGAGCCTCTTGGGCCTTGATATTGACTGTGAGGAAATATTGCATAAAAGATTAAACTTTGCTCACTCAAACATTGATGCAACAATTCAGGGAACACTCCTGGTGAAGTCAACACAAGTATGGTAGGATTGTGAAATTTTGGCGTTTGAGTTGATGAATACTTCGTCAGGCCAAGTTGATGTGATTTAATGTAAGCTCCTGCCCAAAAGGAGAACAAAACTATTCACTCTTGCATGAAAGCTGGCAGTCCGTAGATGACAGGGGAGTAACCAATGAGGTGCCTGAGTTTGCACGCTTGTCTGGCGGAGTTAAGTAAGCTGGCAAGCGAGTGGTCGTTGGCAGACGCTGGAGTGGGTCTACCTCCAGTGTTGAGCCACGCCTTCAAGAGGTATTCCAGGAAACGGTCGATGTCTCGGTCAGTAACATCCCACAAATTGGCAACAACGCATGGACTGTACACAGCATGAAAATGACAGAGAGCGTAAATAGCTTAACAAAGATCACTGTCTCACTGCAAACTCTCTCAAACTTGAGTGCACAAAAGCTTTCTTCCTCTCCATCTGTATGTAACTGGCATAGCTAAGGTGGAAGGGCAGAGGATGATAACTGGGTTACTACAGAAATTCTTACAATTTTTTGTTTTCTGACAAGTGTAATGAAGACAAATTGTAATTGTAAGTTAACTTTGAAATCTGCTGGAAGTAAAATTTCCATTTGTGAATTACAAGTTGCACCACAATGGTGACTTTTCAAATCAGCATACTTTGCTAACTGGCAATGTATATTGCATTGTAAGTTAGCAGTGTAGTAGTATGATCTTGGCCTAGAGAGCTCTTTTTCAAGTATGCATGTTGAAGAAAGAACCAAGCTTGGAAACTTAGTGGGACTGAATGTAGTGTACATCATCCAAGTTCTTGGCAAAGATCATCCATTAAATTGAATACCTGGCACAGGAGCTTTCCCTTAAAACACATGGTCTCCATTATCTATCATCATTCATGTTACTGGCAATATACAAAGACTTGCACAGTGTGTAAGAACAGTGACTTGTTTTATTCAGCTTCTTCATTAGCTTTTTCAACAGACAAGATTGGAAGAGGAAGATGTATTGGTGCCATACAATGAATCAAAGTATTTTTTCTCTTCTTCTTTTTGCTTTTTATTTAAGAAAAGAGTGTAGGCTACATCAAACTTAAACAAGTACAGGGGACTCCCGTTATAACGAAGTCCCCAAGACCAGCAGTTTTCTTTCATTATATAGACATTTCAATATATCTAAACAAATTGACACTAAAAGACACAGAGTGGACAATGCTGCGGCCTGAATTTTTACTTCGTTATAACCAGAATTTTGTTATAACTGTTTTCATTATAATAGGAGAGCACTGTATGAGTATAGTGCTGACGCACAATACTTAGTGGAAATGCACTTTTACAGATCCCATCCAGCACAAATTACAAAACTAATGTTCACAGCAAATGATCAGCAACAATTCATTTTGAGAAAATGTTCACAGTCAGTGAGGTACATAACATGGTCCCGGTGGTTTAGTCAAATGCGTACGTGGGCGCACGACGCAAGTTTCCTATAGAGACCTACGCTATCGACTCCTCTTTAGCGCTTACGCTGTGGCCCACTTCCCCGAGTCCAAAGAAGTCCGATCAACTGTAGCCAGTGGTCCGATCACAGTTTGGCTCATGATTCGGCTGAGGGGATGACATCTTTAGCAAACTTCTTTTGTGATGTCATAATAAGAAACACATATGCACGCACCCTGGCATTACTACAGACTGCATGATGCGCAGAGAAGACAACAAAGGCAATGTTGCTTAGCAACACCTACGCGCTTTACTCTTGATGACAGCTTAACTTCGGCAATCTTCGTATCAACGCTAACAGTGATCGGCAGTATCATCAACAGCGCCCTCTACACTACCGGGACTATGCATCTTTAAACTGAAATGAAACCTGTGTTATGCAATCAGTATGGACAAGGATTGTCAGTGGAGATGAAGAACGCAAGCATATCACACACTCGAGTACATCAGCAAATAATAAGCAGAGTTTCCACAGAGACACTGAATCACAGAATTCAAAAGATGGAAGATTTTTGGAAAACGGTGTACATCCAAACACAGATTAAATAAATTTAATCTAAACACACATATGTGAATCAACCGTTTTAATGAAAAAAACTAGATATATCGCTACGGCGACTGATATGCCTCCGCCATAATGCATGGTTCTCCTAATAGGTCTATAGTACAATGTCTTGACAATGTGTGATGACAGTTTCACACAATTGGCAAAATATTAAAATGGCAGGTTTGCCACAAATGTGCTGAATGATCACTTTCCTAGAACTACAGCGGTTGTAGGTTCAATTGGATGAATGATTAAAAATGTCAGAGTGCAGGTATTTGGGGAACTGATGATTTTTACTTGACTTTTGACCCTTTTATAAGTTTATGCATTGAGTAATTTTCAAGGTATTGAGAAAAAGTATAATTTCAGTATCAAATGGGAAAATAGCATTATCTAAACCTGGCCTTTGACCTTTGACCTCACAGTTTCAAAAAACAAAATGGGACGGACGTACGGACGTACGGACGGACAGACGGACGACCCGAAAACATAATGCCTGCGGCCACTTCGTTGGCGGAGGCATAAAAAAGATTGGTCACGAAGCAAGGCCAGCGTCGCACACACAAACAGACCCTGTTAAATTTACTTTTTCATGTATAAAGATGGAACAAGCGAGGGTACCATCACCTAAAACAATAGGCGTCTTCGTTTTACCATAACACACCTTCATGCTTAATTTGAAGATGATCTAAGAAGAACTGCAGCCAGTAGAGTGCTCACAAGAAAATCTCTGCGGCGGATGCGGCGCAACGAGGCCAAATCCATAGTATCCTCCGAACTCTGTTCGGGGGATACAATGAGTGGATGACCTATATGTCAACACTCAGCACACTTTCACACCCCATGATAGCATACTATGCAAATGATATGCAAATGAGTCCATTATGCCCATTGCATATGGATATGAAAGATTGAAAATACTGAAAAATGTGAAATACATACACTTTGTATGACTACGTTCCTCTTTAACTGGAACATTTTCTCTGTGTGTACAGCTATAATTGTCATCTACAGAAACATTCAAATCCAAACTTCAAAACTTTACCTATTCCTCTCACACTGAGGACTATAATTGCAGTCTATAATGTTCGGAACAATTGTATTCTTTATCTGGTATGTGTTTGTTGTTGTTTGCCATTTTCTTCTCTGTTGTCATGTTTAAATATGTGTTATATCTATCTTTTCATTTATGAAGCGCCATGAGCACTAAAAAGCGGACCTGTGCGCTATACAAGTAGCCACTATTATCATTATTATTATCATTGCTACTTCTAATACTATTACTACTACTACTACTACTACTACTACTAATACTAATACTACTACTAATACTAATACTAATTGAACTCTGCAATACATCTTGTAAAACTATGTCTGCTGATTCTTTAACTCCTTTACATGTATCAGTGTTTTTTTGTGAGTGAATATATGCTACTGTCATACATTGTATAGTACATGTGTGAATAATGTGCACAGCTATTAATATTTACCAGGTACCATATTTTTTCCTTTCATTGATTTCACATTTTTCACAGAGGAAGACATTCAAAACTACAGAAGCACTCCGAGAGCGCAGACCTCCGCCAAGCATGCAGCTCATTTCCACCACTGATCTTGTTCTTCCATAGAAGTGATTTCCACCCATACATACTTACAGCATTGTGTGCTGAAAGTCGCCCAATTTCCCAATATAGAAGCCTTTGTTACGTCATAAACCCTCAGCTGCACGGCGCGCCTCACCCCAACAGAAACTAGAGCACGCACTTTAGTGCGCGCATGCAAACCTCAAATACGCGCAGCCTGAACTCCCAAGTTCATTGACCCTACTGCCAAATATCAAAAATCCTTCATAAATTCCTCCAAAATTCTCAGATCACTACCAAAATTTGATCATCTGTTACTTGTATCAATCTAAACCTTTCCTGCAAGTTTCATCCAAATTCATTACCTACTTTTTGAGTTATTTTGCACACAAACAAACTAACTAACAAACAAACAAACAAACAAACAAACAAACCAACGGTCACAAAACATAACCTTCCCCCTTGGCGGAGGTAATAACACAGTAACAGCAGATTTGTGACACAAAAAAATCTACTTTGTCTGCAGATGATCCTATCATTGTTTTGATAGCAGATATTCTAAAGAATTTGATAGGGTTGGGGTTTTAGGTGGTATGGAATTGTTAAATGGTATTGTTAAATTCAAGTATCAGAATGGCTAATCACTTTCGACATCCAGCTGAATCCCTGCTTGGCAAACTGCTTGGCACACTCTCTTATTGCCACAAACTAGCATTAGACTAACATGAAAACATATGAGTGGGACTGCAAGGACAGCAGCAATTCTGCTTAACCCACCACCTAGGCTTCAGTTTCTGTACCCGTTCACATGGGTGAACCAACATTTAAGAATTTTTAGCTGGCATAAATGTATCAATACATTGCTTTGAAAGTGATTGCTATACAGAATCAGAGAGTATGTGAGTTTTGTCCTGGCAGCTCATATTACAGGATATAACAGTACCGGTAGTTGTTGAATTCATGTTCATGGAATACACCAGTAAACTCAGAAATGTACACATGCACGTTACATGATCAGGAGTTGATATTTTCACATGTTGCTAGATTTGCGAATAGTACCCAGATCGCAGAATTCCCACAAATAACCCCAGGAAAACAGGTACGGTATGAAGTCTCATTAATAAAGATTGTCTTTGATGCGTTTGAGGTGACAAAAAATGATGTCAAGTATCAAAACTAAATGCAATCGTAAAATTTGCTTTGTGTTTGCTCTGTGTTGTGGGCTGCTAAGGTACAGCCCTGTCACGATTTATACAGCGACTGGGCTGTGTATAGTTAGTGTACAGTGTATTTACATAATATGTGTATGCACATGACAGGCCTGTCAAATCATTATCACAGCAAGTCATGACTGTGTATAGTTAGTGTACAGTGTATTTACATAATATGCACAGCCCTGTACAGTGTATTTACATAATATGTGTATGCACAGGCCTGTCACATCATTATCACAGCAAGTCATGACTGTGTATAGTTAGTGTACAGTGTATTTACATAATACGCACAGCCCTGTACAGGGTATTTACATAATATGTGTATGCACAGTCCTGTCACATCATTATCACAGCAAGTCATGACTGGTACTCTTGGTGGTCTCAGTCTGGTGGCAGCCCCCTGCCTTGGGCCAGCACTTAGGCTCCTGGCCTCGGCCCGGCCTCGGGCCCCTGGGCCACTGGGCCTGGGCCCACTTGGGCTATGGGCACCTGGGCCTGGGCCCACTTGGGCTCTGGGCCCCTGGTTCCGGGCTAAGGCCCGTGGCCTTGGGTCCGGCCTTAGGCCCCACCTTTGGCCCGGCTGTACTTTGTACATGGTCTATGGGAAATCAGGCTTGTCTGTAACTGTATAATTACAAATAATTACAAAAAATCACAAATGAGCAACAGGTCCATACTACATATAGGACTATATGAATATATGAATATATGAATATATGATTATTTGAATATATATGTTATATGAATATATGATTATATGAATATATGAATATATGAATATATACAATGTATTATATATGAATATTTATGTGATCAGCCATTCTGTTACATTGTCAGATCTGCGGTCATTCATATATAGCATATTTTATGCATGTATAAATGGCATACATTCATGTGTACAGTATGCTACTTGATTGAACCAGCCAATGGAGAAATATCACACCATTGAACAATACTTGAAAGACATGTACAGTTCAATGACTCAATGCCTGTTATTATGAACTCTGTACAGGTATGCAGCCCCAGGCCTCGAATTAACCGACGGCCACCGACGGCCATGGCCGTCGGTGCCCCTCTCGTTGGCCGCAATGCCTTTTGTTTTTTGATCAAAGTTACGGCCAAAAAAAAATGTGCCCTTTTTCTTGGGGCCGTGGTGCCCTTTTAGCATGAAAGTTATCATTTATGACATATGATATGCCCTTTCTCAAAGTCTCTTTAATAAGCTTGAACAACTTTCCTGATCTCAAATATCATACCTTCAGTTCACTCGCGTCCCGATATATCTGATTATTAACTCAAAGTATCTTTCCGAGTTACGAGACGACGTGTACGTACATGTACGCCCGACCGGCTTTTACCGTCCCGACTGCCTCCGCAGCGCAGCGGCCGCGAGTCATACATAGCTAGGCAGCGCATATTCAGATAGAGTAGTAAAGAGTGAACTCCAAGTTCACCAAGAAAAAAGAAAAATCCCACGATGCCAAGGTGTGCCAGACTGGGGAATGGGGAGGGGTGGAGAGAGAGAGAGACCAATCAACAGAAGAAATCGCGCGTACTGGCGCATTCTTGGAGGTCATTAACTGTCTGTCACAGACTAATCATAGCAATCTACACGCGCACGCAAATTCCTTTGCCTTGTGGTTTTGCCAGCCAGCTGTCGGAATGTGCTTTGAGTTTCATGGCAGCCTGGCTGGCCTGAAAGGGTGTCGAGTTTCAATCAATACCTACTGTTGTTTTATTCCTGTTTTAAAAAATGTTGTTTCACCTGATAGAAACGCGGAGATCGGGAATGTGTTACAGCTGTAGGGAAGAGGTTTTTGTTATGTGTTGCACTTTGTGTGTGTGTGTGTGTGTGTTTGTTTGTTTGTTTTTCTCGGTTTGTTTTTCTTCTTTCTTTTTTCATAAACACCAAACATGCCCTTTCCAATGTGGCCTTGGTGCCCCTCTGACTGACTTAAGTGCCCTGGCCTCTTGGAAAAAGTGCCCTTTTCTAAATGGCCTTGCCCCTCCAAAATCCTATTTCGAGGCCTGCAGCCCTCTTCAGATGGAAAACATACAGTTGGCTATCAAACAGAGCTTGCAAAACCATCAACAATTTATTGAGTTGGATTTGTGTGTGTGTGTGTGTGTGTGTGTGTGTGTGTGTGTGTGTGTGTGTGTGATAGAGCTATTTGGCTTGTTTCCTTTGCATGCATCATCACAAATTCCCGAAGTCTGAATAAAGTGAAACCAAGACCTTCATATAGATGTGCTGCATTGTAAGGTGCTGGATCAGAGCACAACCATAAGATTGACACCATGGCGGGAATTGTGCTAACAGTGTACTATCCTTCCTGTGCATTTATGTTTAAGTGTACCAATACCCTGAAAATAACATTTTAAAAAATAACCTGTGACCTTTGACCTTCGACCCCGTGACCCTAAAATCCAAACAAAGTATTATCCCCCCAGGATATACCCTCATACCAAGTTTGATGTAAAACCACCACACGGTTCTTAAGATATCGACAAAAACAAAACGGGACGGACGTACGGACGACCCGAAAACATAATGCCTCCGGCCACTTCGTTGGCGGAGGCATAAAAAATCAGTTTTGATCGGCTAATAATTTGGCTAAGATTTGAAAGAACACACTGGGTGAAAATACGCAGTTATGGCAAACAGAACAGTTGCTATACAGAGTTACAGTGATGTCAAACAAATGGTTATGATCCTAGTACAACCTTCATGAACTCTTTTATTTGGCAAAAAAAAAAAAGTGTTGTTACTATAGATACATGTTAATGGAGAGGTTTTATGTTCTAACCTTTACACACAAAAACCTGAACACACACATTTTATTAAGTCATTAAACACAGTAACATATTACTAGGGCCCCTAGGGGTCACGTCGCTCTAAGTCAATATCATTCAAACAAAGGCCAAATCCGGGAATATACAGTAATAAATTGTACATGTATATGAGCAGTTGTACCACCAACCATTCACATCTGAGATTACCCGACATCTACATTTTGTATTTGTCAGATACAAGCATGGGCCCTTGGTGAGACTAGAATAAGTCACACTACACTACTTGTATATCTAGAAATTACTACAAAATAAAGGGAAATGATTATGCTTAGAATTCTAGCGTGTCACAAGAAAAGATGACATGTATCATCACTACATGTTCCATTACCCATAACTTCAGAGAAATTGTGTGCTAATTTTTAACCTCTACTTGGAAAAAAAATATTGACTTTTGCAATGCCAAACAGAAAAAGTTATGGAGATTTCTCTTCTTATGGAGAGTTCCATCTTCAGTCATAACACACACACAAACATATAGACAGACAGACAGACAGACAGACAGACAGACAGATAGATAGACAGACAGACACATACCCACACACCGAGACCCCATTCATACACAAAGTTGGGCACAGGAGTGCTGCTGGAGCATTCTGACTTCGGCTCCTTTGAGTCTCTTCATACTTAGACTCGTGGCCCGCTGAGACCACACACAAGGTGATTGAAAAAGCAGTAACTGTCATGGTAACATACACATGCACAGGAACTTCAAACAGAACAATATGCACAGCGTGGGCTGCAGCTTTGCAGTGCATGTACCATACACTTTTACTTTATTTAGCAAAGCATGATTTTTTAGGCAATAGTTTTGCGATTGCACTTAAGATAGTTCAACCCCCATACTATGTATGCGCCTTCAACCCAACTGGGAAGTGGTCACCACTTCCGCAGAGCACTTGAAACATAAGTGACTGTTTTACAGAGTTTAGAGCTCTTCAGGGGTCCATTTCACGAAAGTCTTATCAGAGACTTTCGTTCATAAGACACACTTCTGAAAGACTTCATGAAATAAGATTTTACTTCTCTTTAAAAGCCTCTCACAACTACATATGAGCGAACTTTGGCCATATTGAGATTTATGTGAAGACTTTTATGTGATGATTTCATGACACGGCCCCCAGGAGCATTCCTGAACCAAGCCTCCATACGGACGTAACTTTAGAGAGATTCAGGGCCCAAATGTCGGTTCATATAGTTTAAAGTGCTTCAGGAGAGCTCCTGGAGCACTCTTAATGCCCTATATGAATGGGGTGACGGATAAATAGACAGACACCCCCTTACACACACAATACATAAACAGATAGAGCAGAGTGTGAAAGCCAACATGCAGTACTCACCATTCAGCAAGCAGGTAGTTGAGAGCCATGCCACTGGCATCGAGGCAGCCATTGACCTGCAGCTTGCCACTGCTGCAGCCAATCAGGAGAGTGGCTGCCCTGCACTTCAGTCTCTGTATGTCATCACCAGTCAGGAATTCTCGGCCTGTGCCATGTCCGCAGAATCTGTCAGGAGTACATCAAAATACTGACGTTCCATTCTCAAGCAACAAAAGTACACAATACTGTCAATGCAGATCTTGCAGTACAGTTGAACCTCTCGTATCCGGACAAGTCGGGACTGGGGCTCATCCGGATAAGGGATTTGGCCGGATATGGGAGACTCAATGCTTTATACATACACATGTACTGATGTAGCCCATTGTAGTACCACATGTAGTAATGTGTATACTGCAACCTTTTCATTGTTACACTCAGTAACAGACCCTATAATAGAGGTTTGTGTTTGCAAGAATGAAATCATTTTCTTTTATAAATTCTTGGGATGATTTACCTAAATAATTATTAAGAAATGTATCAAGTATATGTAATTCATGTGTGTTTGTGTACAGGAGTTCTCATGGAGTTGGGAATCCCCCTTTCCTCCCGTAATAGACCAGTTCGTAATTCCACTTTGCGCATGAGCAGAAAAAGGTCATTTGTACCAACAGGCATTTTGGTTTATTAATTCACTGAGATAAGCATCTGTGATGTGATGATTATTCATGAGATCCTTATCTAATTAGTGCTTGCAAGCACATCCACCTGACAGCAAACCTGGTATTTGGCAACATCAAAAGAAAAAGGTTGTTATTGCATTCAATACGAAACAATGAATTAGATGCCTGCTAAAGTGTCAACTGACGGACTATTCTGGTCACCTGGTCTAAACTCAAGTTCATAATTTGTTTGAACACGAATTCCATAAATTGTTATGTCGGGCAAGCTTATGCATTATACCGCTTTGAAAACGAGTGAAGTGCCTAACCAACTGAGAAAAAAGAAAGGTCATTTGTACATGAGCTAATTACGAACTGGCTTATTATAATATAAAAAAAAAAAAATCACGGCGAGATTGCGTCCGTATAATAGAGAGATCCGGATAAAGGGAGGCCGGATAATAGAGGTTCAACTGTATATACATTAATTTTTGCAGTTTTCATGCTTTTTTTTTTTGGCAAATGCAAATTCTAAAAACTGTGAATATATCTTTATATTCTAGGCACATTTTGAAGGAGTTGAATTGTGCGCATCATCAGCTGATAAATTGTACTACAGTAGCACTAGGAGTATGTGTGCGTACACAAAGTGCGTGTGTGTGACTATGTGTCATCACATTAATTTGAGTGCATGTGTGTTATGCTCATAAATTTCTGTGCAGGCCACACATTTGAATGAATCATTTGTATGTACTGGTACATCAATTTTCATGCGGGGAGATGTCAACACAAATTCTGTCCTTTGTATATTGGATAAAAACATAGGTGTAAGCAATTGCAAAGCGCCAATCTAAGAATACACAAATATGTTTTTGAGCCGCCCAGCACAAAAGTAAGGATATACACAGTCATGCTAAAAAGCAAACAAACAAACAAGCAAAGTCTGGATGAGTTGTTTGAGCAGTAACACAGATCATCTCAAGACCGGAAGCCGAGGGTTATGTCATAATGTTGTTATTATCAAGACAGCTTAATTTTCTTCTTCTTTCATGGATATATTCTTCATTCGACATAATTTGTGGTTATACATGCTTCCTCCTTCATCATACATGTCACAATAAATCATCCATCTGTTCACTAGGAAATATTAGAGCTGTAGATTAAGCCAATAGTGAAATGTTTTACTCTTGGATTTTTCCCCTTCAAATGCTGAGGCCCATTCACGACAAAGAAAGAATAACAGACAGACAGACAGACATGTAAAAAAAATGCACACACACAAACAAACATTAACAGAGAATCACCCAATGTCTTTACTGAAGGTGAAACAATAAACCACAGTCCCCAAGAGACAGGGGAACAGACATACTCACACAAAGAGATCATGATCAGCTAGAGCTGAGGTGAACTCCGGCTTGGTTGGTGCCCTGCCCACAACACCTTCCCATCCATTCTCCCTGTCATGGAAAATAAATTTATGACAACTCTTAAGATTCCAGGCATAATAATTTGAGAATAAGGGCATGGCTGTGCAGAATCTTGGGTTGGCATCACTAGATAGGATAAGAATGTAGGCTTTAATTAGGTGACAGATGATATTCCCATTTAGTCACTGTCAGAATAATTCCATAATATGATTTTTGTGGCATAGCTATGCAAATACACCAGAAGTTTACTCATGACATCTTTAGTAATTCTCAAATTACTGTGATAGCAAAAAGTAAATGCTAATGGATGGACAGATGGATGGATGGATGGACGGACAGACGGATGGATGGATGGATGGATGGATGGATGGATGGATGGATGGACGTATGGATGGATGGATGGATGGATGGATGGATGGATGGATGGATGGACGGACGGATGGATGGATGGATGGTGGGTAGAATAAACAAAAACAACCCCAAAAACAACAAACATAAAGAACAAGAAGCATATCTCCTGAATCAATGCATGATGGCGACACCAAGCATGCACACTGTAAAAAATACTGAAATAAAAATTCCACAGACTGTCAGGAGTAACAGTCTTGGTCATAGTGTAGGTAAGAATTGATGTTCAGCAATAACTGGCATCTATGAACCACAGGTGACTTGGTGATTTATTACTAGTACCATTCTTTCCAAGACTCTTACTTTTGGAACCATTCTTGGAATGTTTTTTGGGTGTTCAGCAGGTCTCCTGTTGGATTCAGAATGAAATATGTCTTCTTTGGGTCCACGCCACGGCCAAGAACACTGGCTTCTGACTGGCGGGCATGCAGGTGGTCCAACAAGAAGTGCAGGCTTGGTAAGCGGCACACTGGCCACTGCTGAAGAATGGGCAGGTTCTCCCATGGCAAGTGCTGTATTGCCTGCGGTGAGAGAAGACAAAAATATACAAAGATATTAAATGTTATCTTCAACAACAACAAAAAAAGCAACATGCTTTTCATAACAACAATCATTCACACAATAAGGAACGGAGGCAGGAAAGATAAATTTGAAATACATGGCTGGAGAAATATTTGGATTTACAGTACATTCTGTTACGAGAGATTAAAACTAAGATTGATTATCATTTGTATCCAGATATGACAAATGGCCTTTGACAAGAAAAAGGATTCAATGATTCAAATGTAAAGAAATTGAAGAAGACAAAAAGAAACAGCCACAAGTACTATAATCTGCAGTGTCTACCTAATTCTCCTTGTCATCACAGTCCAATACAACATTTCAGCTTTTATATGTGTGACACATACACCATACCCAAACAAAAACCAAAATGGAAAGTAAAAACCTACTGCATCAAGAACGAGAACGACAGGATTCCTCTGGTCTGGTCTTGTCTCCTGCCACTCCTTGGCCAGGTCCCTGAGGGTCAGAGACAGCTGAGTGAGAGAGTCACTCCCTGGCTGGAGACCGGTCAGACTGGACAGGCCCACGTTGGTTTGCTGGCGACTCAGGTGACCGTACGAGTCAATCAGAAGCTTTATCACAAGAAAACATGTGAGTGGAGCCATGACAGTCTAATGTACAATGTACTGTAAAATGAGAAATGTTCGCATGCATTTTAATTTCGCAAATTTCGCAAGCGCCAAGATTTGCAAAATTAAAATGCACACGAAAATTCTTGTCTACACTTTTTGCATCGAACGCCAGTGGCAATTCACAAAAATGTCATGCCACGAAAAAGGTCGGCTCCAATACGCAAAAATTTCATGCCGCGAATATATCATGTTTTACAGTAGCTACTGATTTGGACATGAAAGAAATGATAAATGCAAGAAACTTGCTTGCAATAAGGTATGTTTGTGAGACTTAGTTTAGAATGCAAATTATGCCAACTTGTTTCAGATTAGTTTAGTTGCAAGGAAGACCTAATACATGTACATTCATACTCATCCATTCTTACATACGTGTATTATGGACAAGTATTTAACATGTCACAAGTTAACTTGCATGGTGGTACTTCTTATATCTATGATAACCTCTAATCCGTTGTATTTTGATTATCAAATATGAACAGAAGAGCTTGCTAAGTGACAGTAATGCACAACTCATGTAATATGCACCTGCATGTCTACGTATTTTAATTCTCAATTGTGTGTCTGCTGTCATTGGTCTGTGTATTTCTGCAGGAGTTGCACACTGTACACTGGGCAAAAGACTCAAAGGGTGGCTGCAGAGCTGCTGACACTGAACCATCAAAATCAGGGAGATTCCAAAGAGCAAGCAGGGAGATACTTGTATGCTACATATGCGACTCTATACTAGGCTACATATGCGACTCTATACTAGGCAAATATGACTCCAAAGTCAAAGAGATTTTTATATTCTCTTATCCAGATATGAAGAAACATTTCAAGCTTTCAGGAAGCCTCATGCAAAATCAGAGATTTGCCATCTCTGTGACTGCTGGGAGTTTGCCAGGAAATCATCACAGAGACTTGGTAACTGTAAGATCAAACTTAGCAGATAAAATTCAGCGAGCAGGGGAAGCTCTCTCTAAACCCTTTGACTGCAGGGCAAATTTAAGCAATGCCACACTTACCTCACAATGAGTCACGCTCACATCCTTTTGCGACTCTTGCTGTATGCTCTTGTGGAGTTTCTTTGCAAGCCTCGAGAGCTGGGATGCAGCTTTCTCGTTGCCATGGTTACCCAGAATGGCCCCCTTCCAGCAGCCAAGGAGATTGTTCTCCATGTCCTTTGTGAGAGTCTATGAGAGACAAAAACTGAAACATGACTGCTGAAACCTACTAGGAGAACATGCAGACTCCATTCTGGTATACATCTCTGTTCCACACTTACCAACATCTCAATTATACTCTTTTCATGAATGACATCATCATCTTTGGTACGTACACTATTCTGCCACTATTCAGTTGCAGTCAAGTCCATTCCAAGCATCCTCATCAAACTTCCACAAATCTACATCTGCTGGGATCATCTGCTGGGACCTTGAAGGGACCAAACTACAAGGTATCAAAACACCATTCATTACCACATATGGCTATTGAAGCAACAAAGTCCAGATGAGACCATTCATCTCTTCCTGAATTGACACTGTCTTCCAACAAAATTTAGAGCTCAGTATCCCATACTGTCAGCAAACATGAAGAAAAGACAGTAGTCAAGGGGGTGGGACAGCGATTACTTTATCCAAGAATACTGACCAAAACAGCAACAGTCATGGCACCCTGCTGGTACCTACCTGCATCTCTTCATCCAGTCTCTGTCTCGTGGTCCACCAGATCTTCTTGTCCGTCTCCTTCACCGTTTCCTTGCTCTCTGTGAGAATCCTCTCAAAGGTCTTGGTAATATCCTCACAGCCAGTCTAACATTACAAAGGATACAAGAATTTAACGACATCCTGGACAGTTATCATTCATACTTGGTGTCCTGGTTATTGAAAGCCGCTTGAGAAAACCAAACAGTATAGTTCCTACGGCATCTCCTAACACAGGGTTCATACTCTTTCTCATGAATTAAATTCCATAACTTTCCATGACCTTTTTAGCCAGAATTCAATGACCTTTCCATGACTTTCACACATTTTTTTTTTTTCCTAAACACATTAGACTGAAAATTTGATCTCAAATAAAAGCGAAGCAACTTAGGGAATACATACACATCTCACAAAAACAACAGATAAACTTCTAAAATTTTCGCAATTCCATGACTTTCTATGACCTTTTGATGGAAATATAAGTTTTTCATGACTTTCAAGGCCTGGAAAAAGACTAGGTCAAATTCCATGACTTTCCAGGTTTTCCATGACCTGTATGAACCCTGTAACAAATATCAAATGTCATTGTTACCCAGTATTTGAAGAGAAATTTGAATTCTTACTGGAGTCAACTACCTATGAAAAGGGTTTTGTGCTATCATACGCAAAACAACAGCATGTATTGAAGCAGAAAGATTAGCTGAGAGTGAATGCAGAGAAAGGCTTTCGTTTTTGCTGAAATTAAAGTTGGTAATGACCAGTCCACTGGTTTCTACCTGTGACAAACATCCAACACTTGACCACAGGTGCATGCTCAGTGTTCTATCTGAAGTCTAAACATAATATGACTAAAGATGTTGCATCACAGCATTGTACATGAAGTTACAGAGTTAAATGGGCAGAGCAATTTTATAAAACAAAAGAAAAAGCATACCATACAACTTGACAATAGTAGTTGCATTTTAGTTTTGGATTCTTTCATGGCAACCCTCACGCCCGTATTGCTATAGTCTTCACTGAAACAAACCATTCATATAATAATTGCAAACATGAATGATTGTTTTGTCATAGAATATTAAGACATAAAGTTTGACGTGACTGGAAGGATGACATCTTTTATTGACCATTAAAAAGTCTTATATTTCAATACCATGGGCAGCTGAATGATGATGGGTTCCCTGCCTCTCTGCAGCCTGGTTACCACCAAGCAACTACTGGTTGAGAGTGAATTCATGTCAGATGGCTTGCAGGAGATCACTGATAACTGGCAAACAGTGTACTCTGTCAATGCACAACATAAGACACAACATCATAAGTTACAGGTGAACAGTGTATCAAAGAATCTGCAACAGAGAATCCTTTCAGAAACTTAATATGAGGCAACTTGTTAATAATGACATAGGCCTACCAAAATACAGGAAGAGTTGTGGAAAAGATTTGTTTCAAGTTTGTGTATGTTTGGACACTCCATTTCAAAACCAGTGAGAGAAACTGGATACATTTCTTTTGCATAGACACTAAATATATAACATACTGACAGGAAATGTAGGTATAAAATGATTATCTCACACCAAATATTCTGCCAGTTGTAAAAATTTATTGTGAATGATGAAATACAATGACAATTTTTATCACTACCAGAATGCAGCTTCTATCTCAACTGCATAGTCAATGATTATAGAAATCCAGCTGAACATTGGTAGAGAACAAGTTGCCATACATTAAAGGTATTAGCCCACATTTGTTAATCTGCAGCAATTGGTCTCATAGTTAGCATGGAGTTTGGGTATGATTGCAGTAACACCTGTGCAAAATTTCGTTCCAATTAGTCCATTAATTTCATAAAAATAAATGAAAATGCACCGTATGCATGCGTGTATACGTACGTACTACTTGCATGCGATACATGTGTAAGTTACATGTACGTACTAGTAGCTAGCCCCGGAGACCGCGCCTTGCGGCGCGGTCCTGGCGGCTACCTCGCAGCTGAGCAGGAGCAAAAATCACTGCCACATTCACGGCGACTTCACAAATAAAGCACGGCTAAATTTCTATCATAAACACAGTGACAATTAATACATTACCTTTTCGACTTTGTTTTTCTCACCCATTTATCTAGAAACTGCAAAATTTTCGACATTTTTTTAGGAGTAATAAGCGGCCTGCCCTAGTGCAACAGTGGAGAGACTTGCTGCTATATCCATTAGTACGCATTACGCATGCTCTCAATGCACTGCACTGCATGCATGCTGTGCGCCTGTGCAAGTGATTGTGAGTTTCAGTGAGCATCGGTGAGCTGAAGATATTTGTGTTATAAGACAACATTTTCTGCATCATAAGCAATGAAATGCATCAAACAGTCGCCGAAATTAATCATTTAGGTTAAATTGACCCATGTAAGTATTCCTAGTAGTTTTTGTTGAAAAATTAAGGAAATATAGCGCCGAAACGGCACCCGTTTTGTACAACTCCTCGATCTGAATGCGAAAACGGCACAGCCCCAACGCTGCACGTTGGGGCTGGTCGCAGTTAGTAGTACGTAGCTAGCCCGCGCTCGTAATTCGATTTTGGGTCGGGTTGACCCGGTTTGAAAATTGATTTTAAAACGATGATTTTCTCTCTTTTATCGAATGGTATAGACAAAGAGCAACAGGTGAGGTATGTTACTGTTATAACTTGTACTTGAAGTCATATTGGACTTGTTCTTAATATGCAGTTTTGATTTTCGTGGGTTTGCAAATGTGGGCTAGTACCTTTAACATGGAATATCAGTTACAAAGACCTCGTATCTACAAAATGTCAAATGTTCAGGAGAGCCAAAAAACATGGCGGCCAAAGCACTGTAGCGAATGGGATAGCCTTTCCTTTGACATGCCGTGGTGGCTTCATTTCTGGAGTAAGACAGCTGGAATTTGGACAGCGCATCACTTAACCCATTATTTGACCATTAATAAAAAAAAAGTCATTTTCATCAAAATTGCAGATACAAGGTCTACCTTTTCATATGTCAAGCATTTCATACACCCTCATCCCAAATTCTACCAAGCCATGATTGACTAAAAAACAAACTGCTACATACATATCTTACAACAACTTAATAATCACCATGTTGCAGATAAATTTGCATATATGGGTGATATATTCCTGAAACTGCGGACAATATCACTCACCTGCAGGAAGCATATCCTTCAAGTCATTGATGATATTCTTGGCTGTCTTCTCTTCCTGGGTATTGAAGGTGAACAGTCTTTTGGCCTGGCTCAGCCTCTCCTCCTCCATCTTAGAAGACTGGTGGAGGGACAGGCCATCCATGGCAGACTGGAGGCTGGCATCTTCCTTCTCACTGGCTTTTCTAAGCTTCCTGCAACGACAGAATGATTCATAGATTTATAACATATTGTAAATTTTACAAGATCCCTACTTATCTAGGCAGAGTTTGAAAACTAATTCTACTAATTTGGCAGGAATAATTACAAGCCTACCTTAAAGAGCTTGAAGCTGAAATCAATGCCTTTACAGAGCTAGCCGCTGACTGTAAAACATCACCAAGGTATTGAACAAAGTGGGTAACTAATTGTATCTAAGAATGATGGTACTTTCCAGTGGCAAGCAATTGTCCATGTCAGGCGATGAGGCAGCATGACATTCATCAGTTTTCTCCATGGAAATGGAAGACTTAACAAAACATGCAATAAAAGTAACTGGCAATTACAGAATGTTTCCAACACTATTAAACAAACAAACACACAAACAAAAAGCTTGGTCACAATTTTGAGATAAATTTAACATATACTACTTCAAAATCGAAAATTTGCAGATTTAGAGACCCATGCAAGTAGGCGCTTGTAAATAAACACATATATGTGCATTTTATCATTGCATTCCTTTTTTTGTACACATTTAATACCTTTGATTGAGACAACACTTGGTGAAGAATTCAATCCTTATTTTACAAAGGAAACTATAAGGGACTAGAAAGAAAACTCATCAATGCACTGGTGATCCACATCACATCGGGAACCCGACCATGACTAGCCAACCATCATGGCTGGGCAGAACCATGCAGCCATATCAAATGCTTACCGGAGTTTCTTGTTGAGACTAGCAAGCTTCTGATGTCTCAGTGTCACTGCTGCTGCGAGGGCCAGGTAGTGGCTGCTCTCCTTGGGATTAGCGTCCCCGTGGCAAAGGGCTAGAAGCTGGCAGGTGTGGCGGTACATTGGGCAGGGTGCAATGTGCTTCATCAGATTGAAGGCCTGATCCAGACACTCTCGGATTGATGATACATCTGACAGAGGAAATGTAATAGAATTAGATTCATATTTGAATATGTAAACATTAAAGGTATTAGCCCACATTTGTAAACCTGCAGCAATTGGTCTTATAGTTAGCATGGAGTTTGGGTATGATTGCAGTAACACCTGTGCAAAATTTCGTTCCAATTAGTCCATTACTTTCATAAAAATAAATCAAAATGCACCGTATGCATGCGTATAAAAACGCTCGCTAGCTCCGGTCCACGCACGTACTACATGCATGCGATACATGTGTAAGTTAATGTGCGTAGCTAGCCCGCGCTCGTAATTTGATTTTGGGTCAGGTTGACCCGGTTTGAAAATTGATTTTAAAACGATGATTTTCTCTCTTTTATTGAATGGTATAGACAAAGAGCAACAGGTGAGGTATGTTACTGTTATAACTTGTACTTGAAGTCATATTGGACCTGTTTTATGCAGTTTTGATTTTCGTGGGTTTGCAAATGTGGGTTGGTACCTTTAAAATATGTAAATATACTATAAATAATACATAAATAATGGTATGTTTACTGTATTTGACATGATTAAACTAACAATTAATTCCAACAATTATCTGAAGCTTGTTAATTTTCTCTATTCTCCCCTCCCTCCCCCCTCCCCCCCCCCCCAAAAAAAAAAAAAATCTGATAACAATTTAGAATTGCCTATGTTGAAAAGGGTTAGGGGAAAGGAAAGATCTAAAATGTCCCCTGTCCTATGTAAATCATTTTGCAGCAGTATGTGGACAGATTGTGCATAAGTTGCCTATCAAGCTTTGGCAATGTTAGCATTCATTATTTTGATGAGAACATTTTAACTGAACATATCTTTGTAAATGGTCATCTTATCATAATTTTTATGAGATTACATGACATTATTCCACGCAATAGTTACAAATAAGTGATCAGTGAGCAAAGTTACCTGAATTCAGCAAAGTACTATTAGCTGTGGTATCTGCTGCAGGGATAGTGGCCTCTGTGGTTTCTGGTCTGGACTTCCTGGTTTGTTTCTTGAGGTCCTTGCTGCCTCCCCTGTTGGTTTCAACCTCTTCTTCATCAAGCACCACAACCTTTGGCTTAGTCTTTCCTGCAGTTTTTCTGGCACCTCTGCCACGCCTCCTTCCATTCCTGGTGGCATCCTCCGAGTCTGATCCTGCACGAGGCACTTCGATGTCATCAAAGTCTTCTGTGGCACTGGAGGGCAGTGAACCAATGCTCACTTCTGGTTCGGCAGCTCCTGGTGGGCAGGAACTAGTAGATATATTTAATTCTGCCAAGGGGGACAGCACATTAAACGGCGACATCAATGACGTCTCAAGTGTAGACCCTCCTGTCAGCGAGGTGTCATTGAGGGCTTCAGAGATGGACACTTCTGGGCCGGTCTTGTCAAATGTGAAGCGTAGAGGCAGAGCTGATGAAGCATGTGGAGAAGGAGAGGATGCTCCTGGGGAAGAATCTATGAGAAGCTTGACTTCCTCAACTTCATCGCATGAAAATTCATAATCATCCACTGTCCGGGGATCTGGAATCCCTCTGGCAGTCTCAATGTCATATGTGGCTGCTGATTTTGATGCTCTCCCTCTCCGTCCTTTGGGCATAGTCTCCTTTGGAAGAGTCTCAGTAGCCGATTCTTTACCTCTTCTCACCCGCCCTCTCCTGGGTTTTGATTCAGCTTCATTTACTATATCCACAGACTTGGTCTTTGCCGAGATTTCTGTCATTACTTCATCTACCATCTGTGATATTTCTGTATCGCTATTTGCCTCAAGTGTGTCCTCGTTTTGTGCTTCTTTCTTCTTTGCACCCCGGCCCTTTCCTCTTGAGGTTGTCTTGGTCTTTACTGTGGAATCATTGTCCCCTTTGTCTACAGATGTGATTTTGTTGGGGAGAGCTCCTTTTTTACTTCTTCCCTTTGCCCGCTTTTTCACATTATCAGCTGCAGATTCCTCATCAAAACTAAAAATTCCTTCAGGATCTTCCTTGGCAGGAACACTTTGAGGTAGATCACAATTAGAATTGGTAGCTCTGCTTGACTTCCTTTCAACTTTGAAGGTCATGGCACCTTTCTTGGATGCCACCTGGAGGGCACTCTTTGGTCTGGCCTTGGCACGCCCTGGCTTCCCCTTGGCTTGTCGTTGCTCCTGCACTTCTAACTCTTCATTGCAGGTCACATCATCAAAGAGACCAAACTCTTCGGAGAGGTCGGCACCCTTCTCTGAGCCCCTGGAATCTCTCTTGCGAGTCACCTCCGGCCTGGTTGAGGAAGTATCCAGCATACTCTGGAACAAACGACAGCTGGGTCCGGCCCCTGCAGCAGTGGAGCCAGTCTTGCTAGAGACAGAGAGGTTGAGATTGCCCAGCCTGCTGGCAACATCATCAATTTCAGTCTCATTCTCAGAGTCCCCCTTGTTCCCACAGATTACTGACCATGATGAATCAAATAGCATGGGAATGCCATTCTGTCCACTTTTCTGCTGAATCTTGGTGATGGCGGAGTAGTAATGAAACGATGCCACCAAAGTTGCATCGTGTGCTAGCATTGCAGAGTTCTGCTCACAATGTGTAATACCTTCAATGATGACTGATGTTGCCTCAGCAATGTTTCCAGCTTCAATCTCAAGTGGCACCTGAGCTGAAAGCAGAACTCCGAGGGTGTATTCATGAGCTGTCCATGAAAAGCACTGAGTAACAGAATCACCGAGAAATGTTAATCTGTGCTCAAGAGCTTGATGGCGTTTTTCTGCAGACCATTCCAAAATCTGCCTGGCTACTCTGATTGCCGACAACCCTTCCTCATAGTCGGTATGGAGCAAACAGTATCTGGCAAGACTCAGGTAGTAGTTGGTATCCAGTTCATGCAAAGAAAGGTCTGTGCACTGGGCACATGTGCAGTCCCGATGATGGGTGGCATATGAAGGTAGCTTCACTAGAGTTGCAGGAGCTGGTCTTAAGCTGGGTGAATTACTTGTGTCGGTGCTGACACAGTCTACCAACGACTTTGAGAAGGAGAATGGCCTTGATCTAATGAAGTTTTCCTCATCATCACTCTCCTCTGCCTGATCTGACACCGATTTTTGCCCCTTAGATTTTGTCTTTTTCTTTGCCATTCGGCCACCTGCTTTCTCTTTCTTGCTCGTAGGTTTCTGATGTGTCTCTTGATTGTTTGATATAATAACAAACTTAAGAAGGGTAAGCGTGGACTGGACTTCCTCTTCCTGACCCCACTTGACCTGGACGGTGACCAACTGCTGCAGATATCTTGCATACCTATAAAAAGTCAATATATTTGACATTTGCGTTAACGAGAGTATGTTCCAAAACTCCCGATAGGAACACAAAGCAAGTCATAAAACCATGTAGCAATATGTGCCCTCTCAGATCATGTAGTTTTCAAGCCATGGCCCTGTAGGTGTCACCCCACCATCATAGACAAATGCCCTACATGAATCTTTGCCTGGTCAATTGTCTTCATACTGCTACATCCAATGTATGGTGTCTGACAATCAAAATCAATATTTTTACAAGTATCACATAAAATAATTATAGTGTAAAACACAATATTTTCGCGGCATGAAATTTTTCGCGAATTGGAGCCGACGGCCTTTTTCGTGGCATGATATTTTTGCAAATTGCCTCTAACATTCATTGTATACAGTGTAGACAAGAACTTTCACATGCATCTTAATTTTGCGAATCTTGGCTCTCGCAAAATTCGCAAAATTAAAATGCACGCGAAAATTCCTCGTTTTACAGTAATTTAGAATATGACATTTGATCCTAACCTTCACAAGAGCTATTCTCAAAATACATCACTAAATTTACCTATCACATTTGTGATACATTTGATAACATTTTTTCTTCCAATTTATCACAAAAATGGTACAATCTACCTTTTTTACCTGAAAGTTAGAATTTCACAAGATTTTTCTCGAAATCAATCTAATAACTGCCTTTTTAAGGCTTGTCCATGGCAAATATCTCTTGAATTACTGTTTGATATAATCATTGGCTGTTGGCCATCACAATATTGTCTGAATATTGTGTCCAACAACATAATTTGAGTCACCACTATTTGGCCATGCCATACGTATGCTTACCAATATTTACAGTAATCATGTAGACTGTTCCTAATTTATTTTGCAAGCAAGTTATAATTACACATGAACAGACTGAAAACAAAGGAAACATGCCTTTAGCATTAATAAATGATAGCTACAGTAGCAGTCATCAAGGAAGGAAGACGTCCACATCTCCACTGTGTGAATACACTCCGCATTAGTTACACACAATACCTTGACTATGACAATAGTATCGTCTGCCGCATCATTAACAAAGAATTGAACTTTTCACCACATATTAGCAATGCACAGGATTCTAAACAGCAAGTTGCTGTTACAAAGATGCATTCTCATTCTTTAACATACCCTATCCTGTTGACAGACACTTATATTGAAAAAAAAAAAGAAGAAAATACACTTTTTCTGTCTTCACCTAATACTTTCTCTCTAAAAGAATAATTAGCAGGCACTGTCATATCACAAACAAAGACCACACACCTTCTTGGGAGATGGAACTTCTGTGACAGTGTCATGCCCTCTGTGATGTAGCACTGGGCTTCCCTGACACAGCCCTGCTGTGAGAAGCAGTCAGCCACTCGAGACAGAGACTGCAGCATGGAGGCCAGTACATGCCATCTGCTCACAGACTGGTTCCCTGGAGCAATACAAATAAAAGCATTAAAAAGAGAATATGGGTTCGTCAGTCACAGTAAAAGTATAACACAGTATGAAATGAAGGTATCAACACTGTTCCATCAGAAGTGAGTTTCACATTTGGCCTTGGCCAGACACCATTGTTACATGTCTGAAGCTGAAATAAAAATCTGCAATACACCAGGAAACGTGGCAGAAAAACAAAGCTGAAATGCTACTTTGAAAAAGCAAGGACAATCTAGTTGATCTTTAGCCCTCATTCACAGGTATTCTACCCCTTAAGGAGACTAGAAAATAATATATAGAAAGTGTGTGATGTTAGACGAATAGCTTTAAGGAAAAAAAAAATGTATCAAGAAACACATGTTGTTGTGGGGGGGGGGGTCCTAGCTATGTACCTAAATCTGCAGAAGATGTTGATGTTGCTGACTTGTCCTTGTCTCTTTGGTCACTGCTCGTTTCCATCCCTGCTCCCATGACAATCTTGGCCACTCCCATCCGAAGTCTCATTGCCTCCAGTTCGAGGTCACAGGGTGAAAGATCCTCTCCGTGCTCGTCCTGAGACAGAGAGTCGAGTCCAGGCGTTCTCAGACTTAAGGGTACGGCGAGGTAGGTTGACTGAAGCTCTTTGGCTAGGGCTGTTCTGAGGTAGGTTCTGCAGCTCCTGTGCCCACTGCTCATAGCTGAATGGTTCAGGTACTCCGAAAAAGTTTCTTCAAACTCATGTACCTATGTGTAAGGTGAGAGAAAAGAAAAGGTGGCAGATGCTATTTCATATTATTGGAATGTCCTACTCTCTTCCTCTCCAAACATACAGTCACTGAATACAGAGAATAAAAAGTTGATATGTAGTCTTCTACTTTATTTACTGACATGACATAAAAAAAAAAAAGAATTCTGTATCATTTGAAATTGTCTACCTGTCCTGAATGAAGGAAGACAGCAGCTTTGGACAGGATGACCTCAGCAAACATGCCAGTAGATCCCTTGGACTCGGAAATGGTTCTGGCCACCTCCTCAGCCCTACTGATGATCACAGACCCCTGACCCACATGTCCAACCTTGGCCAGGAGTCTTGCCAGACGTGCGTCAGACTCGGCGGCTTGGAGCGGCAAGCAGGTGGAGTGGGCCAGCTTGCTGACCATACTCAGAACCCAGATCAATTCAACGGTCTGTAGAGAAGAACGTAAAACTTTCACTTTCATACACATATCTTTGCAATTCAAACCTACTTGATGTCACTCTATATTTGAGTGCAATGTACTGACTGAGTATCATTCTAGGTGATCAAAAATTAATCTACCTCTTTATTGTCGTTGAAACTAAATGGGGAGTGTCTACATGACAAACAGATTTTGTGTAAGCCAGATGCCAATTCAAGTCCACACCTGTTACTACCATAAGATGGTGAGGCATGCCTTAAAAAAATAGCCCTACATTCTACCACATCTGACACTTCCACTTCATTAAAAATCTACCTTATCAGCTGCATCAAGTACATCCGCTGCTAGCTGGAGACACTGGATGGTGGCTAGGGGGTCCTGGAAGCTGGACGGTTTAGATTGTTCCTGGTGGAGCGCACTGGCCCAGAGCTCAAGAGCAGCCTCCAGGTTTGCCATGAGGCAGGTCTCCTGGCTCACAGAGATGGAGACTTTGGTTTCATCATCAAGGGTTGTCACCGAGGAATCCTGTTCCAGGTCCATGGTCATATCGCATGAGATTGATGCTTGGCAATGCTGCAATAAAATGAATACCAGACAGGCTAAAATGGACCTTATGTAATGCTAACAGGAATGGTACTTTAGATTTTGCAGAGAAAACAGGCAACTGAACGAGCCACATTATAGGGAACCTGACATGGTTAGTTTATCAAGCAACCATCATGAGTCACTTTTGAATCTTGAATCAAATATATTTTTATAAAATAGCATAGTGACTTCATTTATCAGCTCTAAGAAAATACTTGTGCTAACTTGTTGCGTAGGACTATTGTCATTTATGCAGCTAAAACAAACAAACATAATTACCATAAAGTTACTCTCAGCTGTGTTGCTTGATGAGAAAGGAGTATTAGTAAGCTAGTAGGTGCTAGGTAAAAGGATGAAAGGCACATCAACACTCACCTGTATTTTGGTTTCCAACTGGCAGAGGTACAGCCAGAACTTGGCCTGGGCCAACAGATCAAGGTAGTGTACATCATGCTCTTCTGGTGTCTGAGTCTTCAGTAACTCTATGGCTTGCAAGCAACATTCCTCTGGGGAACTGGACACATTTCCAAATGATAAAAACGAGATAACATGACATCACTTATGCCACAATGTCCAGCATCATCTCCTCCAACTGAGACAATACGATAGAACGACTGTCAGATTTCGCTATCACACTGTGTACTGTATGGAACAAAGTATGCTTTCTAAGCACCCCAACAATCTTCCACAACTTGCAACAGAACTATGAATGCTAATGCCATTTAAGACAAAAATCATCAATTTGAATAATACCAAGCAACTTTGCTTACCTGGTACTTGCTGATGCTAACAATACATCATCAAAATTCTTTACAAAAGGCATTCAACATTTGCGTAGGTCCAACATATGCTGCATAAAGCCCCAAAAGAAGCACATTCAGGTATTACAAGCAAGAAATGGATACAGAGCCACGCAAGTAGGACACTAATGGCTATTCTCACCTTTCTCTTTCCACGTCAGTTGAGTAGAGCAGCTGGGCCAGCTGAATAAGAGCAGTCGCCCTCTCCATCTCCCCTCCTTGATCGGGGCAGGCTCTCAGAAGGTCATGGATGACTGCACACTGCTCCACAGATGTATCATGCCTGCTGACAAATAGGGGTTGATTCTATGTGGTCAGAGTTAGCTCAAGCCAAAGGATACATTTGAAGTGGAGAACATTCACTCTGGGAACAATCCATCTATCTTTTTATTTACAACAAAGTGTCAGAATTCATGTTAAAAGGTTGTTTGACTTGTACTGAAATAATGAGTCAGCAAATCATAAACCAGGAAAGCACATGCAAACACAATGAAAAAGATGACACTTTATGGATTTTGAAATATTGTTATCAAAAAAAAAATAGTAGCTCTTATCTTACCTTTGGGTTTTGTACACTTTAAGCTCAGCATGAAGAGCAGTAGTAATGACCAATAACTGGTTCTCAGTGAAGTCGTTTTCCATTTCTTGGCACTCACTTAGTAGAGTCCTAACACATAGAAATAAACAGTGACAGTTGACAGGTTTGACCAAATAAACAAATAAATAAATAAATCATGAGCCAAGTACAGCCAAATAACTGGGGCTACATCCCCCTCTTTCCATCCATCCCAATGATTGACACTGATACATGCTCAGTGGAGACAACACATTCAATGTTATAACAATCAAAAGAAATGTGTTGATCCTCCTTGCCTGCTTACTCTGCTAGTTTACACTAAGTTATGCCTATTGTGTAAAATTTGAACTTTATTCTAGTAACAGTCTTTACTGTATTCAAATATTCTCATTTGAATTTCACATTCACATTTGTGAATGTGTTGCGATATCTTGTGTATATCTCCTGAAAATGACTGCATTGTAAGATGAACCATGCATAAAAATTGAACAACAAATGAAGAAGAAACAATTTCAATCAATTCTGTACCATTTGAGGAGGCAACATTGCAGTACAAATGGAAGCGAAGCAAAACTCATCATTACTGTAGCATGAAAGTGTTCTATCAGTCAGTGGGAAGCAGGTCTTTACAGGGATAAGAACACATATATTAGACATTTCACAGGCACAAGGGATGATGAACGTGTATTGCACCTGTCTCTGAAGTTGGGTTCATCCAGAGTTTTCAGGGCATCCCTCTTGGCCTTCACCCACTGCTCAGCCCTGCTGCCAATGTCCTCTTCCGCAAGACCTGGGATCACCAAGAGGCCCAGAGCCACAGTTGTCATGGCATCGCGATGGTTCCCTGACCTCCTCTGGCAGTCTACCAGCAGTTCATACTTCTTGGCCAACTGAATCTGTCGCAAAGCAATGCACACGTAAAGTTGGCTTCATTGTTGTCTTCGGCTCGTAATAAAAGTCAATACTCTCCTCTACAAGGTAATGTCCACTCCCTGGACCACATAAGCACAATGCATTTGCAAAGCAAAACCTTATCATTCACAGAGTTTCAGATTGGATAAACCATGCAAATCTGTCTATGGCACAATATCCATTTGTCAGTGACCTGTAGGCAGCTACATGTAGTTGTAGCTGTGCAGGGATTATGTTGCATGAAACGGCCTTTGGTCACGAGGACTACATACACAGGTGGAAACACAGTTGAAAGGAAATTACAGAGAGAATAAATGTAGACTGCATAACTGGGATAAGTGAAATATTCACAAGTTGTACTCATTTACCTGTAGTACACATGTTTGTTTGTTTTTCACGTGGTATTTGACAGGTATTTACACAGTAGTTTAGAACTTTTTTATGTGTGGTATGTGCTACATTCCCTTGGAAAAGTCACCCGAGAGAAATCAGAACAAGTTATGAATAATGCATGGCAATGCACAGAACCAAATTCTTTGTGGTACCACCGAGCATTCCTTGATTGTCTGTGACAGGGGACCTACTCCAAAGAAAGATGGTTTGCTAAAAAACCTTCACCATATCACCGTATGTATGAGCATAAGAAGTGAGAGTGGGTAGGGTGATGAGAAGGGATTTAGCAAGTATCACCTCTTGAACTTTCTTGACATCTAGTCCTTGTTCAGTGCTGCACCATAGCTGCAGATGCTCACATGCCAATTTAAGCAAGGTTTGAGACACACCATAGCAGGATTTCTTGTAGCATATCAGTCCAAGGTTGTAGGCACTGCTTCCTGTGAAATACAAACAATAGATTACACACATATCCTTCATGTCCATTCCTACAGGGGAGGCAAATCAAAGAATCACAACAAAGCAAACTGCAAAAAAAAAGTCATAACAAAAAAATCTGACAATACAAAAAAAAAAATCTTAAACAAAAGGAACAAATATATTCAAATTACAAATACATGCTGACATGAAGAGCAGACAGTGGAACATGAAGAGAACAAAGGAATATCATAATAAATTATAAATTAACATAATACACCATAAGCAATCTATAAGATAAGTTACCAGATAAATGTCAATGTTGATCTACCCTTGTGATTTCTGAGGATTTTAATAGCTACATTAGCGAGGAATAAGTAGTTAGAAAAGGTTATGTGTGAGATTATATGTTTTAGATTAACACTATATTCATTTTAAAGAAACTGTGCCCTAAACATAAGTTCTGTTTTAAAACATTCATATGAAGAAAACATACTAACCTAACCATCTGTGTTCATTTACTGAGATTACGCCACCGCCCCCTTCTGAGACATCTTCCATGATAGCTTTAGTTCTCTTGCAGACAGTGATGGCCCTACTCCCAAAGGCATCCCCTTCGACCTCCTCATACATTGGCGGCTTTGCAGTGTTGAGTTCCTGGACAGCCAGGTTTGCGAGAAAGTTGAGAGTTGTAAGCTGCTTGTTGACCAGCTTGGTGGTGAAGTGACTAACCGTCATGCCACGGTAGCCATCCGTTGGGTGCTGGAATAAGACTTGGAGATGCTCCTTATAGGACTGCAGTACATCAACATACATGAGAAGAGTTTTGTGTGATGCATTGTATATGGCAGCAGTACCCTCACACTCCCCTTTGCTGAGGAAATTCTCAAGGCGCTTCCTAAGCAGCTCGTATGAGTCTACCATGGGCTGAAAGAGGGCAGCCTCTACACTTCCTATTTCCATAATCTTTGCTATGACATCATGTGTGCGCTCTAACTGCTCCACTATTGAAGTTAGATGCATCCCACCATTGTTCAGCTTCTTGGTACCCTTTCCCCTTGCTCCTTTTGACTTGGTGCTTTCACATGCAGTGGTAGACAGTGAGCAGGATAGGTCAGCATTGTCACAAATTGCACTCACAAGTCTTGCGGTGACAGTAAACTCTGATTGCACTTTACTTCTGCTCACACATTTTCCCACTTTTGCCAACATATCCAAAATATGATGTGCTCTGCCAGAAGCAAAAGAGTACTTTGCAAGCTGCAGAATCACTTCTAGGACTGGACCGAACATCTTGGAGATATCAGAAACTGGTGGTCCTTTGACAAGCTTGCTCTCCAATGTCTGAAGCAACCCCTTTGCAACCCCATCAAAAAATTCAAAGAGACGTTCAGAGCATGCCACCTCCTTCCCTGCGTGCCTCTCAAATTCTATCCCGGCCCTCAGTGCCCTTTCCGCAACCCAAGCACTCTCATGGTTAGTCAGCATCAAGAAGGCGAGTGCCATGTTGCGAGCATCCAGAACTAGCTCATGTCTGGCGCCGGTCTTCGATGAGACTTCGATCTGGGCGCACACCTTCCATAGCTGGTTGAAAGCCTGCTTGGCGATGGTATCAAACTCATTGTCCACTCCATCTGCATTCTCAAACCTCGGTCTGCTGATGCAGAGTTGAGTGAAAAGGAGCTTGGCGAAGGACATGGCATCCATCAGCAGGCCCTTATTGGCCAGCTGCGTCATCATGTGGAACAACAGCTTCTCCAGTGAAAGAGGGGTGATCTTCATCTGCGACTGTGCTACCCTGATGCAGTCATAGCAGGTGTGCGCCACACTGGTGACAGCAATCAGGTGCTTAGAGCCCAGTCCCAGGCTGCTAGTTGTCTGAACACAGGCACGGAGCAGTTTCATTGCGGTCAGCCCATACTTGCTGGCAATCTCACAACTGGGTTGTTTGACTTTACCAACAGGTGCAAAGTACACCTAGCGAAAGACAAACAAAAATAAATATGTAATCTGTAATTGCAGTAGAATTATAGTTTCTAGCAGTGTCAAGATAAATCAAGATTGGCATTATCATAAAATCAAACAGCAACAGGTTTTGTGGTGATAATGACTTGAAAAACAAATTGGATATCAGCTGGAAGGGTCCTTAAATTGAATGTAAGAGTACATTATAAATCAGAATCAGACATGCGTGTCTGATCAGTGTCAGCAGGTAAATGTCATTATACCCACTTGCACATCCTTAACAAGATTGTCAGTCTGTGTGCCATCTCTCAAGCGCTGAAGAAGCCTTTCACCTTCCATGGCTTCTGTACATCAGCCTCTTCTGGATATCAAGGTTCAGCCCTGCAGCGTGCATATATACAATAGATAAAGGATTAGAGCATGAAAAAAAAAATCATCCTGCAGCGTGCATATATACAATAGATAAAGGATTAGAGCATGAAAAAAAAAAAAAATCACTGTCAAATAATCATCTTATCCATTTAAAATGTCAGTCTGGAGATTCAATCGCAAATACAGACTGCAACTCTCCCGCTTTCGATGGGAGATCTCCTGCCAAAAGCCCATTTTCGCAAAATCTCCAGTTCTCCCGGTTGAGATTTAATTTCTCCTGCTGAAACACCTTTTTTAAAACTCAGAATTAAATTTTGACGAATGCAAGGGGATTCAAGATCTTTAACATCTGTCTTCATATGATATAGAGTAAAACCCCCAATTTTCAGACACTTAAGCATTTTTGGAATATTTTTTCAACTCAAATAATACTCTACAAAATTATATCTATGATAATGTATATTAAAGGACAAGTTCACCTTCATAAACATAAGAATCGAGAGAATGCAGCAATATTAGTAGAACACATCAGTGAAAGTTTGAGGAAAATTGGGCAATCGATGCAAAAGTTATGAATTTTTAAAATTTTTGTGTGGGAACCGCTGGATGAGGAGACTACTAAGGCTCGTGATGTCATATGAGTACAACAGTATAAAGAAAATGAAAGAAAATTCAACATATTTTCACTTTTTTCGCATAATAAAAGAGCACTTGACTTGCCTCTTTCTAAAGGCGATGGGAATAATATTACCCATATCATATGTCAGTAGCGAGTCAAGGGAATGTGGACTTTTCTCAAGATGAAATTTTGTGAAATTCTCTTTATATTTTCCTAAATTGTTGAACGCATGTGACATCATACATGTACACTGTAGTAGTCTTCTCATCCAGCTGTGATTGCGCCAATATTTTCTAAATTCATAACTTTTGAATAGATTGTCCGATTTTCCTCAAACTTTCACTGATGTGTTCTACTAATATTGCCGCATTCTCTCCATCCTTATGTACAATGTCTATGAAGGTGGACTTGTCCTTTAAATATATCAACCTACTTTTTCCCCATATTGATTTCTTTAAATGCATCATAAAATTTCACAGAATCCCCTAATAATAGCCGGGTTCACACGTACACCAATTAGCGGGATACAAATCTCGAGATTTGCATCGCGATCGTCATCCCGAGTTTTTTGCACGTGTGGACAGAAAAAACCCGAAAATTAGCGGGATAAGCATCGCGATGCTAATCCCAAGAAATCTTGCGCTGGTTCGTCAATTAGCGGGATAATTGGCCCCGCGCTGGTACGTGTGAACGGTCGGGATTAGAATCTCGAGTTTTTATATCCCATCATGCAATGCGCACATCACAACAGTGAGGCCTCTGCGAAGAGGTCCTTCACCTCTTTTATTTGGAGCACAACAACAACAGTGCGCGAACCACACCACTGAAGCGTAAAAGACAATGGACAAAGGTAAGTGCGCGCAGGCAATGATAGAGAAGGGCGCTGTGTGACCCAGTTTGCAGGCTTTGCTGTTATCTCTATCGGCAATTAGCGGGATAATTCGGAACGTGTGGACGCTCGCCATATTAGCGGGATGCCGATCGCGATCGCTATCCCGCTAATTTGGTACGTGTGGACGCTGGTAAAAAAACTCGGGATGTGCATCGCGATCGTCATCCCGCTATTTTGTATGTGTGAACCCGGCTATTATCACCTTGTCATTTCCGCAAAATTCGGACGCGCGCGCAATGTCAATACGCGTACAAAGGCCGCTGAAAAATGAGCGCGCGCCATACCTCGTTGGTGCAAGGTTGCATCGGGGACGTTGGAGCGCCCGTTCGTGTCTGAATTTTGGTGACTTGGCACTTGCATTCAGCCCCTATTATTCACTGCATCGGCACGTACGGACATTTTGTTTTTCTTTTGTGTTTTTGAGGATACAGTACCATCACACTCTGAGTTTGTGATAAGCGAAAAATCTCGTGACAAAACGGCGTAATTTTTCAATATTTAGCGCTTTTTCGGCGACCCTGATTCTTTACACGGGACCTAATTCGCACACGCTTTGGAAAAGTTGCGGCAATTCTGCGTTTTTGATGGCAAAATTTGGGATTTTAGATGTTTTTTTTTTTTTTTAGGTGACTCAGGCACTTTCCTGTGGTGAACGAGTTTGCCAGTGTGTAAAACGATGTGATATGCGTGTGTTGTGACAGTAGAATTTGCTGGCTTGTGATAAGTGATAAGTGTCCAGATTTTGGAGGCCGGCCGAATATTGGGGCTTTTACTCTAATACGATATGAAATTGTATCAAACCAAAATAGATTAGGAATCTATATGAACTTAGTTTCAAGCATGAGACTGCGCACAGTGATTTTGCATTCTTAACTGGGGATTTGATGATGTCCAAATATTACTGAAAAACCTGATAATAAACAAGATCAACAGCAAAACAATAGCGTAGATTACTAATGCACATTGGAAAAGCATTACGTGCATTCACACCTATTGTCAATGTTGTGAGATAAAGTTTATTTTAAGTAGGCCTAGGACAAGGTACAGTAAACTTACCTATTGATAGAAAAACATTTTTTTAGGCCCGTTTAGGGCAGTTCGGGAAACCCACTCACAAGGGGGGCCCCTCCTTATAAGTAACCCGTCCCCCTTATAAGTAACCCCGTCCCCCTTATAAGTAACCCCCGGGGCACCCCTTATAAGGAGTCTCCACGCTTTTTTGCAATGCAACGCGAAAATGAAAGGACTGCGGCAGTTCGCTTGATTATGTCCATAAAGCTTCACAAGTTTCCTAGTTACTCACGAAATTTGAGCAAAATCGGTTTGAGGCATCATATCTAAAATCATGGATTTAAATGCGATGTCAAATGACCCATGCGAACGCTGAAATGCGAGCGATTACTGGCGTGAGTGTCGCCAGGCGCGGCGGCGCGGCAATGCTTGAGTGCAGACGTGGCGACTGAGTACGTACTCAGTCGCCACGTCTGCACTCGCAAGCATTGCCGCGCCGCCGCGCCTGGCGACACTCACGCCAGTAATCGCTCGCATTTCAGCGTTCGCATGGGTCATTTGACATCGCATTTAAATCCATGATTTTAGATATGATGCCTCAAACCGATTTTGCTCAAATTTCGTGAGTAACTAGGAAACTTGTGAAGCTTTATGGACATAATCAAGCGAATTGCCGCAGTCCTTTCATTTTCGCGTTGCATTGCAAAAAAGCGTGGAGACTCCTTATAAGGGGTGCCCCGGGGGTTACTTATAAGGGGGACGGGGTTACTTATAAGGGGGAAGGGTTACTTATAAGGAGGGGCCCCCCTTGTGAGTGGGTTTCCCGAACTGAGGGTGTCGATGTGTTGGACACGTCACACCCAACTATACAAACTATTCACAACCCAGTTGCCGTACGTACTGTAGCACAGCGTACTAACAGCATCTGGTTGGGCTACGTGAGATCTGATCTAATTTGTTAAAGTTATAGACACTAACGTAACACACTAGATCTATAGTTTATAATATTTGTCACAAAATGCTTCATTCATAAAATGCCCCCCAACAAACCCCCAACTCATCATGCTCATATAGAAACTAGACCTTTATACATCAGGGCTGCCAACATTGGAAACTAACACTTAGTTGAGAGTGAGACTCCCATAGTAAAATTTAGGAGTCAAAATGAGTGAGATTAATAGAAGTGGCATGCAAATGAAATAAAGTTTTAGAGTGAGAAAGGACCAAAATGAGTGAGTCTCACTTAACCGGTTAGTGATCAATGTCGAGTTGGCAGCCCTGATAATCAGTGATAATTAATAGCCAGGACCTTGTTGAAGGCAAGCCTTGGCCTCCTACAAAACTAATTTTGGTTGATGGTTGATACGATACCGATGCGATCGCTGGTTCAGCCAGACGTGGAGTCTCTAGAGACACACTTGCTGGGTTTGTCATGTTCGTTCCGGATCCGATCTGCTCATAAACACATCCGCAATAGATGTAACACTGCACTGTTAGGTATCAGCGCAGCGCATAGCATAGTAGCATACTAGTACATACATGTAACAGTACTCAGTAAAACTGCAAGCTCGTGCGTGTTGTATCTACAACTAGCTAGCTACATGTAGCTAGCTAGCTCAAGCGTTTGTTGTCCTCTCACTTTAAAATGGCCGCTATAAGATAGTTAACGAAAACGTTTTGCGATTGGGTTAACTTTTCCTGCTACCAAATTTTGTGGCCAATGAAAAAACTCGTTAGTGCACTTACCTCCTCTAGAAATGCATGCCGGGTAAATACGCACACGCATCGCCGATGCGGCGGCTGTTTTAGCTACGGCCAACAGGGAGTTAGCCTCCCCGTAACGCTGGGGATGAGCAGACTGCATCCCGCAGAAGGATGCGTTGTAGCTATTTGCTGGTGCACGCGCGAACTTTCAACAGTTATGAATGAGGCATGTTATAGTTGCCAACAACGTAGACGCTAGTGTTTTGTTTTGAGAAAGGCTTCGGCTCTAACCAGCGATCGTCGCGTACACGGGACTGAGATCGCAACATCTAACATAGGTTATACATACATCCGCCCGCACAGTAGTGGCTAAAAGTAGCTCACCTACCGCTGGTTTTGAAGAGAGAGAATCGGCGACTAACAACGCGACCGCGACGAAAGCCGACCGAAACGGCTAAATTAGCCCACGTACGTGCGTCCTTGTTTTGTCAGGGCAACGCAAACGCCGCTTCGAGTTGCAGCCCACATCGTTTATCGTCCTCGAGGGCTTCCCTCCATCATTACAACTAACTTTGTTCGCGGAATTTGTTGATATTTCTCTCCAGATACATCAGAGTCACATTATTCTTCGACAATGGTGAAGCTGACAGAGGGCATGGTGCTTGCAAAAGCACGAGCATCAGACCTAGAGAATGTCAAAAAGTTGAATTGTTGGTGAGTATTGCAGTCATTGACTCCTTGAGTTGCGGTGGGAGAGGCTACCGGCTAGGCTGTTCATGCTCGAGACACCGCCATGCACAGCGGGCTACACTTTTGTCAGTTCCTCGACTTCGATTTTGATACAAGCGGGAAGCGCTCCCAGCTCCCCATCCATCCCACAACGCTGTAAATTTATGTAGGAGTTTATTGAATAAGCTAAATCTGCTCTGCTCCTCCTCCTCTTTTCTTCTTCTTCTTCTTCATCTGCCTCTTTCACTCCTCCTGTGGCTAAAGAGATTCTTACACTTTTAAACAGATCTAGTTAGGACGGGTGTGCACGTGTGTGTGTGTGTGCGTGTGTGTGTCACAAAGCCTGAAGTGAAGAGCCGAGCGAGTGCCCTACATCTGTAATGTTATACATAATGTGCAAGTAAAAATCCCACTGACTGGAGCTGGAATTGTTGGTGGTACACTCACTGGTACAGTTTGTTTGATAGCCTTAATTATCCTGGAGACTTCCCGTCTTCAACTAAAACTGTGTAGAGCCTGAAGTAAGAATAAGATTCCAGTGACATATATCGATTGTGAAGAAAAAACAACAATCGATTGTAAAGAAATCCTCCTGACATGATATGACACACTCATGTGAATGTTTCATTTTACAAAAGAAATCACTTCATTTGTCAATTTGAGGGCCACCAAAGAAAAAAAAGTTAGTGTTGAGCCCTGATCTATACTGTAAAAGTGGATATTTTCGCGCAACTAAATTTTTCGAGCTTGGCCGGGTATTAAGAGTTTCGCGTGTTTTTTGATTCCGCGGAATCAAGACATCCCACACAGGAACATATGGAAAGCAAAAATATTTGCATGCTTATTTTCACGCTAGTTTCTGGTTGCGCGAAATGTCGAAAATTTCAACACCTGCGAAAATTTCCACTTTTACAGTAGCTTTAGAAGTCAAAAATTAGATTTTGCAACCGTCTGAATGACACTGAGCTACAAATCGTCATGGTTGCTTGGCACACCTACAGCTGTAACTTGTCATCTTACCATAAATACAGAGCTCTGTAACTGGTATTGCTTGCATAATGTTCATTGTTCAAATTGTTCAACATCTATTTTGATTTTGCATGCAAAATTCCATAAGGATTAAATGTTTTGAAACTTTGGAACAAACATTGCAACATGGTCCTAACATTAACAACTTGGAATAAATCATTGTCTGCCCTCACTTCCCATTGAAAGCCGTTTCTGTATTGGCATAATGCAGGAAATGCACAGAGTGTGTACATATACATGTACCATTGTAAATATCTATAATTTTGGTCATTATGCAATCAAATAGAATGGAAATGTAATGCAGATCTTGATCTGAATGCAGGGCTGCCAACTCTCATGCATTGAGGATGAGACTAGCACAATTCACCCATTCTGACTGTCCCACTCTAAAAACAAATTCTCACGCCGAATCCCATAAATAGAAAAAACAAAATCCTTAAAATTTCTGATATTCTAAATATTTGATAAATACCCAAGCCCCAAGTTTCGAGATTATCCCGCCTGCGCAAAGCTTAACCCATGAAAATATTTCTCAGTTCTCAAGCAAAGACATACATGTATTGGATTACGGTTGGTTTGTATTAACGACTATGATTAATAACTATTGCGAGATGAGACTGGGGAGGGGGCGTTTCATAGAACTTCTGTCAGTAACAATTGTTTAAAAGTATGCACCAGATTGCAATTGCCAAAGTTCCCTACTGTGTAAGGGGGACACCCCTCCTCTTCCACACCCCCCCCCCCCCTTGGTCACTCTGCTTCTGCGCAATGTCTCACTCTATCGTTCAAGCAAAACCAAAACAGTTTATTTTATTAGAAAATCTTCACATATTTTCTTCCTCATTTTGCCCTTAGATTATTCAGTTAAACATACAACATATCTTGGGTCAGGTAATTTTAATAAATTTACTTGTTTTAATTTGTTCTGAATCTAAAATATAAATAAATCCTGTGGTATGTAAAAGCATAATTAGCAGGATTGGTTATCCATCACTTCCATCTTTTGGGCCTGCAGTATAAATGTCTATGGTGAGAGTGCACAGCAGGCGGGATTGTTCATTGTAGAGGAATAGGCGAGGTAGCCTGAAGATTTCATACCAGGCATACCAGAGTCTGAGCAAAATAAGCAAGCTGTCAAAACTAACCCACGTGGCAGCGACCAAAGACAGATCTCTTCCCCGCTGTGCGGTTCTTGGTTTAGACGATGGTGTATACCTTCTGTGGATTAGTGGCTGTGGTGCCTATTTACATGTAGCAGACAATATGAGTAGGGAACGTAGATGAATCATATTATATGCAAGGTGTACGCCAGGGAATAATTTTCCTGGTATTGCATAGCAATTTGCTATGCATTTTGGTATGACTGCTGTACAAAATGTAATTTACATAGCAGTTTCATTACATAGACTTGTATACCATTTTGTTGAAAATGTGTGTCCATCGACAAAAATTGCTATTCAATTTCGAGAAGGACAATTATTCCCTGTATGCCATATATTTTGTGAATTTCGTGTGTCAAGTTTTATTCACAAATTTTCCAACACGAGAAACTATCAACTCTGATCGTGAATGAGCTGCAGTTGTATAGCTGTTTATATAGTAGTACTGTATAACACATGCATAGCAAGTAAACATGATTGTGCATAGTGTCTAAATCATGTTTGTGGGTGACTGTGCTAGTAGATTGTATGTACTTTGAATGCCTTGAATGTCTACTTAAGGAACATTTAAATGATCTTAAAATTATTTCAATAATACAGGAATGGCAATATTGACACCTTTTTTTGGTAAGTTATAGCATTTTTGTTTTCAATGCAGGATTGTAGTTTTGCTTTATGAAAAAGAGTGAATAATAAGATTCTTCATTCCATTGCTGTACTATAGAATTGTGAATGTAACTTCTCATAAAATTGTTGGGAAGTTCCAATTTATGATAAATTAGACTCGCCAAATATGGCATACTTACAGTGTATACTGTAGGAGGGGGGCGGCAGACATGATACAATGCATACCTTACCACCATACATTGTATACATGGTATCTTGTCAGAAGTGGTGTGTCCAGAATCAATCTTTCTACATCTGTGGTTGACAGCAATGCGTGGTGGTATATGTCTTAGATTTTTAAGACTATATCCTTAGAGCGTTTCTCTTCCAAATGCATACATCAAAACTTGAATGAAATATTAGTTAAAAGTAATGTCTCAATGACTTTCTTGTTACATGTAGATTGATGATTTTGTAATTAGTTTCTATTGTAATTCTATGAGAGTCTCTGGTTTCATTTTGAAACAGCATTTGTGCAAGAGTGCTTGAAGACAAGGCACAGTTTGTTCGTTTGTTTGGTTTTTTTTTTTTTTTTCACTAGACCAGTGTATCTGCTTCAATGTGATTATCATTTTCAGTGAAAATTTTCATGCACACAGTAATACAATGTAGCATTTATATTATACTGTGGACATATTAAAGTATACACTTGTACTTTTACACTGTATATAAATTATCACACACTAAGTGACAAGTCTGCTGAAAAGTGATGGTAAGCATACTTTCTGTTCCTTTGACATCATTATACCATATTTTTTAAACTATTACATTGTACACATTGTCGGCTCAGATCAAATATATGGTATAATGCAGATATACAGTATGTACACTCACTGTATGGCAAATCAATGCAATAGAGTAATCAGTGTACATGCTGCAATTTTTTATTCTGTGTGGAACCCCAAAAATGGCAGTACAAAATTTAGATTTGTCTTTTTTTTTCTAAGTTTGTGATAGACTAGGAATTATTCTTCTAGCATAAAGAGATGAGGAGGTCACTAACCCAGCACAATGAAAGATGGCATTTATCATTTCCTGACCTCAGTCCCTTTATTCATATTCAGTGAAGGGAGGAGATTACAGATGTTTGCAAGTTTGAAATTATGCATCATGATTTCACAAACCATCATTGCCTTTGAGGGTTTTACATGCTGCCACAACCAAAGTCTTTTTTTTCCTGATTTATGCAGGGATGAATTACCATGATGAAAATCAGTTGATTAGAGTACAGACTCTATCTGTGATTGGAAATGGAGCTAAAGCAGTTTGTTGATCATGTGATGGCCTTCAGCTTTTTGATGAAATGGTGCTTGTCAGATACATGACTCTAGTTCTGTGCACTCACTTGGTCCTGTTTATGTTGTCATGGTTACATGTTACATCTTTTTCTTTGCTTTTCTAAGAGGCACATAGCTTGTACAATGCACATGTGTACATGTATATTATGCATATGGAAGAGAATTTCGATATTGATGAGCACAAATTCATGGAGTCATTGAAAATATCTAGATAGAATGAAGCAATAAATTTTGTACATTTTATGTATGCACAGGTATGCAATCTACTATTTCTTTACCTTTCCTTTATTTTATTTTTCTGTTCCACTCTTTTCTCATCTTCTGTTTTGTGTTTTTCTGTAGGTCTCGCTTGATATTTCCCCCTTACCTTTGAGTGTACTGCACCCTTCAGCTTTGGAAACTCATCCAAACTCAAGTGCAGTGTGTGCATGTGCTGTGCTGATATGCCGAATTTCACGAGGTCTTTAATTTCACAAATTTTACAAGCCGGGTGCTATTCGTGAATTTAGATACACACGAAAATATTAACTCTGATCATGACATGAATGTGACGTGCATGCATACATTTCTTTGTCCAGACTGTGTTTTTACAATCGCAAATTCAATCACTCGCGAAAATGTTGGGAAGTCCCGATTCACACACACACACACACACACAAAATTAGACTGGCTAAATACAATGTATATGGCTTATACAGTATGGGAGGGGGTATATTATAGAGTTTTTCAACACTCTAAGATAAAAGGAAAGAGAGAAAGAAGAGGAAAAGAAGCCAGACCTAGCTGAGTAGAGGAAAAGAATGAAATTTGATGCCCTCCACTGCCGTTACTTTTAAAATGGTAAAATGGTAGTCTAAAAGCTCTCTTGACAGTGCAGAGATTTCATGATGCATGGGTTGTCTCTTCAGTCAGGAATAGCTCAGCACATACATGTATCTTGTACGTGGATTGTGTCCTCAGTGTTGGCTTGCTTTTGTAAAGTACTTTTTTTGTTGTTCATTAAGCTTAGTGATGTGCTCAGGGGATAATTTGTTTGCGCTTGAACCGTTTTACTTGAGTAGTAAGAACTTCAGAATTTACACATTCAGACCTACATGAATATGTCTGTACAGTCTAATGAGGTTTCCTGTTCTTTTTTGATAAAAAGAAATATAACAGAATGAGCAAATCAAGAACCTTTGACTTCAACAGCCTATGCCTTTGAGCCTTTTTGTTTTTTTCTTTCTTTTGTTTGTATTTGTTTGTTTGTTTTCTTCTTCTTTTTTTGCCCAAAAACTTTTTGGAAGCAGAATGTTGTGTACAGTTATACTGGTACATGGTATCTTGTCAGGTCTTAGAAATGGGTAACTAGTTCAGTATTTCCTTTTACATGAAGATGTTTGAGGTCCTGGTGAAGTCGTGACAAGGTCAAGGACAATTTTCAGCTGACTTGCATGTGCTCATGTTGTGCATTTGATGCTAAGAAATCAAATTACTGTGCGCCAAAGGATGCAGTTGTTTTCATTCTTATTTTGCTGTTCGGTGGCTTTTCATCAACAAAATTGTTGCATAGAATGCCGACCACTTCTGGCAGTACCCCTCAGATCCAGAGGGCTAAATTGTCTCAATACGAACAGAGACTTTGCCATTACTGATTTCTCATTTGTGAAAAATGAATTCCACTTCCGATATTCCAACAGCGGTGGTACATGTACTTTTTTTCTCCCCCTGTTTCGTTTCTGAGTGAGGAGAAATTCTGTGACCTTGATTGTCGTATTGATGGACCTCCTAAAATGCACTAAGAGCCATCTTTGGCTGAGGGGTAATGAAATTTGTCAGACAGTGCTTTGAGTGGGATGAGAGCCTTGCCGAGGTTGTCATCATGTTTTAGACGGGGATCCATTAATCAATTAGCGTCAAATTGCAGGAGTTCCGCCATCTATCCACCTTGTACGCCCAGAAATACCAGCATTGTGGGAAGGTGTAGGAGGGGTGGCGTCACATCGCCATGTTTCCTATTGTCTGAATGGAAATGAAATAAATAAGAGACAATCTGCTGTGGACTGTGCTGCAGAATTCTTTAAGCATGCACATCACATTATGCAACATTTTAGTGTATCTGTTGTATATATTTTGGGTAATTAAAGTGCGAGTTTATAAATATTTTGAGTAGCATCTACATTAGTTGTACAATTTAGCTGTTACTTTTGATTTAGCATGATAAAAATGCTCTTAGTCTGTTAGTTCTAAGCAATTCTTGATATGTATTGAAAAGTTGAATTTGCAAGAAACAACACCATGTACATTCATGTACAGTAGTGAAGGGATGGGTTATTTCTCACAGCAAAGGGTAGAGAGAGGTTAATTTGCATGAGTGTAATCAAATGAAAGTGGTAGGCCTACATTATTGGGAGCATTAGCAAAACTAATTTGGATAAAAAGAGAATATGTTCCGTTTCCTTGTCAAGGCAGGAGAAGTTGACAATTTAAGAGAACTCAAATATTTGTAATACAGTTAAAAACATATTAAGGTTTAGATATAATATGCAGCCACCTGCATGGCCATGTATGAATGAACGAGATGGATCTTTCCCAGCCAGGTGACTAATATTCCTCAACACTTGTCAATCATTACTTAAAGGGGAAGGCTAGTAACTGATCAGTGGGAATCAGTGGAAATGCTGGGAGATGATTGTTCCAATCCTTATAGGATTCATTCAAGAGTTCATTGTATATCTATTGTTGTGTGAAAATGATTTGCTTCAGAATGGTCTCATATTCAAGTAATATGCAGTTTAATGCTTCCAGGTTAGCGTCCCTGGTCAGAGACGGAGCATTAATCTGCACATTACTTGAATATGAGACCGTTCTGAAGCAAATCATTTTCACATAACAATAGATATACAATGAACTCTTGAATGAATCCCATAAGGATTGGAACAATCATCTCCCAGCATTTCCACTGATTCCCACTGATCAGTTACTAGCCTTCCCCTTTAAAGGGTGTGTACAATTCTGGTCAAGATGAGGATTTAGCTTTTAACTTTTTGCAAGATATTCAGAAATCACTCTATGAGATGTCAAAGAGCATGCAATTCTAAGGGGTATCAAAAATTTATTTGATGAAATTCGGTTTTGAAATGGCTGAGATAGCCAAAAACAAGGTGAAACAAAGAGATCCTAATAAAAGGAGTGGCCTGTCGCCATTTATTATTATCACTTTTTGGGATATCTCAGCCATTTGAAAACCAATTTTCCTCAAATAAACATTGAATCCTTCTTAAAACTACATGCTCTTTCATATTTCATAAGAGGTTTCTCATTACAATGTAAAGTGTATCACTTTTTATTTACAGTAGGAATGTTCAAAACATGAATCCCCACCTCAACCAGTACTGTACAGTCCCTTTAAACTCAGCTGGTCTGTTTTAGTATGTTTAAACTCACTGTTAAGGAAAAAAAAAGTCACTGAAATTGATTCCTCAGTGCTATGTTCTCATCTGCAAGACACACTAAGTGCATTATACCAATGAGTGAGTACATGTCACTCATATACTTCTAGTTGAACAAGTTCCATTGGCTCTGTGTTGCACACAATATTTTTTTTTTCAGTACTTTATGCATCTTGAGTGAAATCTGTAATAGTGGTATCATGAAATGGTTTTGCTTGTTATTGTTTTAATGTGAAAGCTCTTAAAGCGTGTGTAATTGGAGACAGGTGGAAAAAACTGGTAATATTTGCTTACCGTAGCCCTCTCACTCACTGACAGGAATGAAAAACACCGGCGTACACACATGTAATCTGTAGTTTCAATCGGCTTTCCCTGGCACCTGCAGGCAGCAGTGATGCCCTTGTTATCTGTGCCCGCAACTCTTGTGATCAATTTGTTGGTAAATGATCCTCACCCCACGGGGGAGTTAGCTTCATCTCCATTTTGTGCAGGCTGTCAGCCAATATCCGGAACGACATGTGTTGATTACGGAGTTTGGCAGCGGAACGCTAGTGTCTCTGCAGTGGCGCAGTATCATGTACGTATGTACAGGAATGACAGCATGGTATACAAAAAGGGAAGGGAACCAGGAGACTATGAGGGAAAAGTAGACAAAAGTTTCAGAATGGAAAAAGAGTTTGCATGAAGCATGTAGTCTACATCCATACGAATAAGAAATAAAAGAGAAATTGTGGATTTGCTGTCGGTAGATCAAATATGAACAGAAAGCCCTTCTTGTCCCGGGCAGCACAAGATCTGAATAGCAAATGTACCGAATGCAGCCGTAGCAATTTGTGACAATGTTTCATTACTTGAAAAGTATGCAGAGATTTTTTTTTTTAGGACAGTTCTGTAGAATTCTTTGATGTGCCAGATATCAATCTCCTAAGAATTGTGGAATGAATTTGCTCCATCGTGTACTCTAAACAGAGTGGTTGGAAACATTTTTATATGTGATGGAGCTCTGTGTAATGAAAGGGAGTCAGCAAGCAATATTTCTATTTTATTTTGCTCTGTGAAAACAAGGCAGCCAGGTATAGTATATTCAGCCAAAGATGTAGGACTCACAGTAGGAGAGTATGCAAAACATTATTCAAAGTGTGTTTTCCTGTGTAGATTCTTCTGGAAGTGATCCCGTCAATTAGTTTCTCCAGGCGGGGGAAGTTTGCAGAAACTTGTTGGGGGAAAAAAAACATATCTCCCGGATCACTGCAGACATAGACTTACAGATGTAGTTCATTCTTCCTAAACTTGCTGACTAAGTGAAAAAGTTGGCAAGGCAGTACATTAACTCAGTTTAAATGTCACTGCCATAAAGGTTTTGGATGGCCCAAAGTGCCTCGGCCTCATCCCCAATCCCCAGTTTCTCAGGGCATCTTAAAATAGGCGGATTTTCATTTCACTTTAGCGAGAGGCTTTCACTGGGCCAGTGTCCCATCCAGGACAGACGTATTAGTCCACAGATGCAGGCTTTGGAAGAGCGTGAAATCCCAGCACGTTGTTTGCACAGACACTTCATCAGCTGACTCGAGTTACACCAAACACACCTCGCTGCTGCATTTCTGCGGGTTTCGCCTTTTGCCGAAGAATGAAAGAAGAAGGCACAAGTGGGCTTTCAGAGGCATTCACCAATCACTTTTTTTGTACACCTCTCCCATGACACTACCAATAGTTCTGTTTTCCCTCTGTCTATTCTAACGTCCTGTCTCGGCAGATAGATGCTTGCCATTTGACTGTCCTCCCTCGAAAATGCACTTTTTGAGGCAAAACATTATGGGGCAGTTTTTTTTTTTCTTCACATCTATTGTCAAAGCTTTTGAGGCTACTACAATTCTAGCTCTCCCTTTCCAATCATGAGGTATTGAACTTTGCATTGTAAAAATATCATGACTTTGTATTGTTAACCTCATCATGCAATTCTTACAAGGAAATACTACTAAGTCAAGGATCTAAACAGAGGAATTGCAGATAATGAAAGAGAATAATGTACTTTTATGGTGTATAGATACTGTGGTTACAATGACATGGGTACACACATTAGTAGCGTAATGGGTAGAAGGAGAGAGAGCTAGGTAAAGACAAGTAGAAGAAAAAAAAAAGTGTGCTGAGTGTAGGCCAACAAGGTGCATATTCTGTCGCTGGGAGTTGTTTGAGGACCAGCAAGCGCATTTGTACATTTTGAGTGAAATATGCTCTCACCCTGCTTTCAGCACAGAAATTAGGGCATGGTAGGGAGCAAATCCACGGAAGTCCCACCTGTTCTTGTCGGATTTCGCTCGATGGTAGAATGTAGGAGGCATCCTACTCAAATTTAGTTTCAGTTTCTGGGGAGTGGAGTTAACCTCCTGACAAGCAGGAGTGGCTGAAGCAAGGCTTCGTCGTGTTTTTGCATAGTTGCTATTCGTTGCCAGTATGTGCAATAAGTTTTCCACACCTGTTGGCCAAGCAAGTAGATTTACAGAGGATGGAATTCCATCCATTCTTTGCCCTACACTTTGGAATGGTGAGAAGCTGCATACATTCCAACAAATTTTATGTGGCAAAGCAGCTGAGATGCTCTGTACGTAACCTGAGCAAACTTCCCAAGCAAAGTAGCACCGTTAGTTCACTGTATCTATTACGTACCCTGAGCAAGTTAGAAAGACCCTGGTGTAGTCCACTCATTAATGTAGCATTTTGTGACAAGCCCTGCAATTCCAAGCATTTTAGATGCATATTTGCTATTATACAGGCCCTTGTAAAATTTGGTATGAACTCAATATACTGTAAGTTCAGAGAGCAGGATTCTCTCATTTTACCAAGATGTGCAGTGAGATTGCTGTGTACATGAAAGTTTTTTTTTCCCCTTCCCCGTCCACAAGAGAAGGCATAAAAGTGTCTGAAGCAATTAGAGACAGTGTAAATTACTTCACAAGCATGCATTGTGTCGGGATGACCAGAAGGTAAGTGTCTGACGTTTGGAGAAATGGTTAGAGTGAAACCATTAGCGTTTATGTGTATTTTCACCTTTTCTTTGATGTTTCACAATTTTCTTGTGATCTGAGTGCAAGCCTCTCATCAAGCCAGCCACAATTGATCAATGTTAGGTGAATGTGTTTTCTCCCTGTCTTTTCAATTCTGAGCACCTTTTCAGAGACATAATTCCCTCAATTTCAGCTGCTTCACCCTTTGCAAAGCCCGACAATAGGTGGGATAATATGAAGTGTCTGTGGCACAATGAGTCCTAGCGCATCCATGTTGGACCAACTGTGGAGCGGCCGAGCCATTCATGAATATTTGATGGGCTTTACCCGTTAATTTGCAGGTGGATTAAGATGGATCGATGGGGCATGGCATGTGGCCGCAATGTGAGGAATAATGTCGCAGTTAAATGCGGATTATGCACCACCGGTTATTGTGGAACGCCCCATGAAGGTCGCCCCTACACCCCTTTTCTGATGCTGCATGTTAGAAAGTGCACAGCACCCTTCTAGGAGTCCATTGTTGGTAGCAATCAGGCCACTAGTTGAGATAACTGCCATTCTTTACCACATTTTGTCCAGGAAGGGGGGAGGGGGAGATCACCTAAAGCTGTCTTTAGGGATGGTAACTTTTTCTTGTAGAATATTGTCATTTGTCTGTTATGGCAAGGAGCTTGAAGCTCCTAGGTTATGGGCATATGGAAGATTGTAGGGAGGAATTAGAAAGTCAAACAAAAACATTAAATGCATTGTGGGTCAATGTACTTCTCATGCCTATATCTTGATGTACAGATCTCGTGATCAAAACTTTGGTATGACTGCTATGTTCCAAATACCCAGAGCTGTCATTGGAGGTTTAGCTTTGTGACATTTGAGGAAATTTGTGAGAAGAGAGTTAACTATGCTACAACACACAACATCTCTCATTGAATAAACTCCTTTCTTATGGGAGGACCTAACTCTGAAGTCTGGAAAGAGACTGTTCTCATTGTGATGCCTTTGTGTGGCTATGAAAGACCCATGACTGGTTTAACGATTTACTGCTCAGGAGCATGGGAACAGGAATAACCATGCTCATTGGGGTGTGTGGAGTCCCATAGGGTGCACAGACGGAGGAGCCTACCATCCCCTGCACTTTTTGGTGTGGTGGTTGGAAGGCAACAAAAGATGCATTACAGGATTAACCCAAACACCAGAGAAACCACCAGCCCCATCTTAACCTGTGGCTGTGGGTCATCCTAGAAATATGGAGTGACGTACTACTTAAATGCAATCAGTATGATGTTTTAATTAACAGAATGAGCCATGAAAGTGAACTACAATCATGCTTGTCAACATTTTTTTTTTTATCATTACACTGAAATGCACAACACATTGATATTTCTATGTTATGATTGTTATGTTATTATTGTTTGCCTTTGGTCTGTATGCCAGTATTATATTGTGAAAACATTACTGTAATACAGACTTTATCCTACCAAGTCATCTGCATGAGAACAGTTTCAGCAGGGAGGTGGAAGGAGACTGGTTTTAGGCACAAAGAAATCAACACTGACAGTTATCTACCTAGCAGTGAAGCATTCTCTCCTACTTCTTTGAAGGTCATGTAAAGCAGGAGTTCTGTCAGATAGCAAGTAAGGGTAATGTCTGATCCAAGACTAGTGCCCGAGAGAGTTTGCACATTAGATGGCCTTTGTTGTGTCAACATCCAGACCTTGCAACAATGCCCTTCCTTAGCTGAGAGCCTCAATAGATATAACAATTGCCGGGTGAGAGTTCTCTGTCAATATAATAGCCCCCACTGCTAGCTTGAAGCCCGGCAAGGCTGAATAGACACAGTTAATAGGGTATAGAAAAGTCATTGATTTGCAGGGCTCCTTGTCTCTGGACAGTTAGTTTAAGTAGTGTTCTTCCTGTGGATGAGAAAAAAAAAAAAAAGATACAGGAAGAGAGAAGTGACTTTAGATGTCATGAAGATGCATCGTTGTGTTTTGGTGTGCAGGCCTGAGTTTTGCTCAATTCCTTATCCTGCAGATGCTGCTGTGAATGGGAAAATATGATAGCATTTTAAGGCATGATGGGAAATTTGCAGATATATTTATGTCATCGCAATTCCCTGCTATACTGAAAATGATTTGCATTCCCCCGCACACTCGCCACTTTTGGAAAGTGGCAAACTGCTCTTCTTGGGTTCGCAGCACCGTCCCTCGCCGTGCGAGTACGATTGAATTTTGATGAGGTCCTTAAGTGGCAGAGTGACCGACGGGAAAGCTTCAAGTAATCACTCTCCGTGGCATCAGCCGAAACTCCCCGCACCCTCCAATTCTTGTCGACAATGTATATATTCCTTCATTTTTTTTTTTTTTTTTGCCTTTGACATGGTTAAATATTGCCGCGAGAGGCAGCCCCTTAACCCTCTGTTGACATTTTACTGCTATGCAAATGTAAGTGCCTTGCAAAAAGTGGCGAAAGCTAAATGATAATATGATAATGATGATAGTGATAATGACATCAAGAGCTTAAACAGTGAACTCGGGTAAGGCATAGCAGAAAAAGATGAAACATAGTAGTAGGCAAAAGCTTTTGTTCTGTCTTCAATATTGGGTCTCGTACTTTTTTCATACTTGTTGAGTGCTGTGTTGCTAGTCTTAGCCTGAAATTCTTGTGTAGGTCACCTGATGTTGCCCACTTTCTTCAGTCTCAATCTTTTTCCCAAGTTGGGTTAATAAGTTATACCTGCTTTCAAAAGAAGAGTGATGCATTATAAATTATTGGATTTCATCAAAAAGGGATGTACTATTAATTTTTTGCTATTTGTTTTTCTTCTTCCTCGAAATACATCCATCTTGATTTTAAACAGAGAGATTAAAGGTCCAGTTTACCTTTGGGAGCAGTGATTTGAAAAATGTTCAAGATATCACCTTTCATGCATATGTGTAGGTCTGTTATACCACAAAACACCCTCCCATGTGAAAGTTTTGCAATAAAACCTAAAACATAACGAGATGTCAGTATTTTTCTCAATAAACCGTAACTGTAGACGGTGTAGTCTGGAAACATTTTTATTATAACCATTGTTCACATTTGTAACACAATACTTAACATCGATTTTACTGCTTCAAATTTTCACAGTGGTTGTTTCTATCCCTAACTCACATTTTAGAACTATTTTAAAGCACTAATGCTGGGTTTTTATTTCATCTGCAAATGGTACATTATGCCTTTAAAATCCAGTGGCAGATATGGTATAGTTTCACAAAGATATACCAGTCCCATATACTAATGTATTTGATGGAAGGTGGCAGTAATGCACTTGCTTTTCATCTGAGTTTTACTGCTGCTCAGATTTGTTGTATCTGTTTAATTTAGAAAAAAAAAAGTATTGGAACTACGGGGTATCATTTATAATGAGGCACACAGAAGATGGTTCATAGTCACAGGGAATATTGTTGCTTGTTGCAATATCAGTCCTTTAAAATTGTATTCCTCTGTGTGAGTGGAGTCATCATTCTGAATCAGACTCTGTCCTCGCGTGGCATTCGACCATGCAGGATCTTGGATGACTAGCAGACACAGAAAGGTGTAAGTAATATCCCAGCATGGGATGTGGGCAGATAGATTCAAGGAAAGCTGCAACAGCTCCCGATTCAGGACTCAGTGGGGCGAGCGAGCATCGCAGTGGCACATCATTGTTTGCGATCTCTCGTAAAATATTCAAATTATTCATGAGGTATTCATGGTAGAGTGACCGGCTCTGGTTCTCCCCTGGGGTTTGTGCCTCTTCAGGTGTGGTGTGAAATCCTCCAGGTCACTCTCGTGTGATTCATTTTCTCCTGACCCCTTCCATGGCATATACAGTTTGTACCTGCTCAGAATGGCAACGTGCGCAGCAGGTTGGATGCTCTGTAATAAAAAACCCAAAAGAGAGAGAATTGTAATTCATTTCTCGCATGTCCTCGTGGAGATGTTGCCCCTTGTTTTATCGCAGTGACTTATGATGTGTGTGTGTGTGTGTGAGAGAGTGTCTGTGAATACACACGTGTGTTTGAGGTCATTTATGGTATTCTGTAGACATTCAATGTAGGCATGTAGAAAATGTATTTTAATTACAGAAAACAACAAATTCTCATTTTTCTTACTAATCTCTGAAATCGTAAAGATTGTGGTTGCAAACGTTTTTCTTTTCTGAGAGATTTTTTTGAGATGTTTAGGTAATCTTTGTACAGAATCAGCCTCTGTATTTGAATTGAGAGGAGCCAAGGGGTGGCTACCTGTTGGTAATTGGACACAGGCATATATGGGAACTTGAACTGGTCTTCCAACTCCTTGACATGGAGTGACCGCTATGCCTCCTGCTCCCAGGAGAACAGAGATTGACTGGCATCATGCACTCAGGTGGGCACAAGGTGTGTCTAAGACTTCCTGGTCTTTAAAAAAAAAGCTTGCCAGAATTTCCAGTGACTCACACCAGCCTATTGATTGATAGAGAGCAGCCAAGTTTCACTGCATACTTTTTCCCCCACACCTTTCCTAGATTGATACAGACCTGTTGAAACTTTGCTGCTCAAATTGCATTGGTGTATAGGTAGGTTTGCCAATTATGTTGCAAAGAAGCAAATTTTTGAAGGTGGTTTGTATTTTGAAAAGTTAGGATGGATTTTTTACGGGTTATTGTTGCTTGATAGAATTCTTTTTTTTTTCTCTCTTTTTTTTTTGGGGGGGGGGGGGGGTACAGTGTATATGCTTTGTATAGGAGTTTTCTATAGTATATAACTCATAAGCATTTTCTTATTTGTGAACAAAAATGCAGAATGCAAATCTGTTGATATTACAGTTTCCGATCACTTGGGACTATACAAGCGTGTCCCTGGTCAGGGAATTTGGGGATTTGGGATTTTTTTTCAAAGCAGAGCATGAGCTTAAAAATGGGCAGAAAAAAAAACCCAACAACAACAGTTACTGGAAATGAAAGGCAAAAGGAAGGAGGAAAAAAACAAATCTGCCAGTCAATTTCAAGTCAGTTCTGCTGAGCCGTAAAGAGAGACGTGCAAGTCTTGTGGGGAAGGCGAGTGTGAGAATCGCTGAAACGCAAACAGACACGACGATTACGGGGATAAGGCAATGTTTCTGGCGAGGCTGTGAAAACAGCGGATACCTGTGATGGAGAGAACTACGTGTCCTTAGGGCCAGTGAGACTGGAGGGACAATGTGCCCCTCGGGTGTGCCCCTGGAAATGCTGCTCCTTGGAAGAATTGATTGAAGGAAACTTGAGGCTCTCTAGAGAGACTGAACTGAAAGTTTAGTTACAATCAACCAACCTCTTTCCTCTTCACATTGAAGAGCCATTCCCTATCAATCAACTCTGCTACTTTCTCTCGTCCGTGCGATTTGTAGTCAATTTGATAACCAATAATATCTTGAGTTATTGAGTATGTGAAACTCTTTCACAAGGTTTCAGTGACATCATTCGAACAAAAAGATTTCTTTGCTTCTGAAAGCCCACTCTTGCCTGGTCATTTATTGCAGCTTTCTTCAAGTATATTCAAGTTTTCAATGAGTTTAGAGACTGCATTTTGATGATACATACTCCCCTTGACTTTATCACAAAATACAAAAAATGGGCTCATTTTTTTTTTCTTTTTGTTCAGATATTTCAGATGTTCAGATATTCAGGGTGGAGGAAATCCATTTGAAAATATCACTCATAGAGAGACACAATTTTGTATTTGATAGTGCAAATTCAGCGTAGAATTAGGTGTTTAATATTTCTTTGAGAATTGTATCAAATTCATCGTCTTAATGTTTGAGTGTGAATGGCACAGTGTCTGGTGTGAAGTGGTTAATCCCAGGTCGTCCATCACATCAGGAGTGCCAGTGTCTCGGGCAAGGTGATGTTGGAAGATGCCCTAGCCACTCCACTGCCAGTCTTTTAACCACAGAAGATGGTTTACCACAAGGATTTTGACATTTAGGAAGTGTGTGTTAAGCTCAAACAAATCTCTGATCAGAATCTCTTCAGCGCATGAGATTTATTTGCACACCACAGAGGGAACAGGTTTGGAATTTTAATGAGTAGTGCTGGGTTGGACGGAATAAATCGTTTTACACCACATAAGCTTCTACACTTGAGGGTTTGTCCGTATCTTTCATGCAAGATTGTCTTGGAGCATGTTCAAAAGTTGTTCATGTTTTATTTTGCCCACAACATCACAATTTTACAGTTGAATGATGTCACAGCACAAGTGTGATACCAAGTTGACCACTCTTGTACGTTGTATCTTAATTTGCATGGAATATTAAAGGGTGTGTACAGTTCTGGTCGAGGTGAGGATTTAGCTTTTAATGTTTTGCGAGATATTCAGAGACCACTCTTTGAGATGTCAAAGAGCATGCAGTTCTAAGGGGTATCAAAAGTTTATTCGATGAAAATCGGATTTGAAATGGCTGAGATATCCAAAAACAAAGTGAAACAAAGAGATCCTAATAAAGTTGTGGCATGTCGCGTTTTATTATTAGCACTTTTTTGGATATCTCAGCCATTTGAAAACCAATTTTCATCAAATAAACGTTGAATCCTTCTTAAAATTACATGCTCTTTCATATTTTATAAGAGGCTTTTCATTATCTCACTTGGGAATGTTCAAAACATGAATCCCCACCTCAACCAGTACTGTACAGTCCCTTTAAAGTATTGCATGTCACAAGTGTTGGGTGTACTTCTTCTGTCACCCTCCTTTGCTCCACCAACCTGCTGTGTGGAATGCTGTATGAGACTCTTACAATTCAAGCTTATGATGTATGCTTGGTCAGTTGTGGAAATATACCATTTGTTCATAGCATTGTGTTTTGTGACAAAAATACCCATCTCATCGATCTTGTCTCTGTCCATAATCATATTCCTTTGTGGTTCTTTGTTTACTTTTCCGCCTTTAACATTAGTCCTGCGTACCAGATCATCAATCAGAAGATAAAAGCAATATCTGCCATGCAAGCATTCTCCAAATCCATAGTGTAGCCCCAGAGAGGAACCTCAGACTCTTGCCTTACAGATGAGTGCCTGGTCTCTCCACTCATCGATCACAAATCCAATACAGTGCAATCCAACCTCTCTCATTTGAGTCAAACATTCAATGGTGATGCTGTTGGTGCAAAAAGCATTGTGTACTTGAATTGATGAATGGTAATGGTGTTCGCTGGAGTCAAAAGGGGGGTGCACAATAGAGCAAACCTGCTCAAAGGGAGCTCAGAGGATGACGGGATCCCCCTCAACAAATGGTGGAGAATATTAACCCTCTGCAGGAGTACTGGTAGGAGAGGAGGTGAGGTGGTGGTGTACCTTGGCCATGGCCCCCTCCATCCGTAGTATTCTAGGTCTGCTGTAGGCGATGCACATTCCATCATCGTGTGGAGCCATGCATCTAGCGCTGGCTCCACAGCGATGGAAATCATTTCAAACCCCCAGTCCATATTTGTCAACAGTGCCGTTTGGATTTAAAAGTAAACCTGTACTCTGCTTTATTCATTTTTTAATCTCTTGCCCTATTCAGACTGGAAGAATTTTACTCAGTGAGCGACAAGTAATATTTATTGTCTAAACTCTGAAAATCATATTCATATTTAATAGATATCTGTAACATCCACAAATAAAAAGCATCAGTGACCCACCATTTTTAAAAGCTTCCCAATAGATCACAAGTACTGTATGAATCATGTGTAGCTCAATGTCTGGCATTAAGTAGGCCCTACCCAGGCAGAGGTGTTGGATGGCAGGACCTGGTGGGTACATATGGCACAGCTTCATGTGTGTGAGAAGATATGTTATCCCTGCCCCCCCCCCCCCCATACCACCAAGTAGTCTGTGGTTTCTATTATCAGCAAAAGCCTTTTCCACAAATCCCAGAATGCTACTGGGTACTCAGATGTACATTGTATGGAAACATTAAACAAAATCCCAAGAGATCAGTGGACACAGGCCAGAGAAGAAGGCATTAAAGAATACAATATTCACATCATTTATACTAATTACAGCACTTCTCCTAACTCTTAATAGTTACGTTCAGACGGGAGCCCTTAACCTCGAAGTTAGGAAACTTCGAGGTTAGAGCTTGTAGTTAGGGACCTTGAAGACGTACTCGTAGTTAGCAAACCTCGAGGTTTGCTCGATGTTTCGAGCCACGAGAAATCTTATGGTTAGCGCTCTAACCACGAGCCGCAGGGGGTCCCCACTCGTAGTTAAGCACCATGTGGACACAAAAAACAACGAACTCGAAGTTAAGAGTGACCTCGCCATAAACTCCAGCCCCCACAATTTCCCTCTGCTTCCGGGTCAACCTCCCAAACGTACACCACAAATACACTACACGTGAAAAACCTATGACGCACGACACAACAACATCATCATCTTTTCTTCCCATGCGCTTGATCTCTGAAACTGAACACGTCGAACTCGCTACTGTATTCTATATTCTCCTCCGACGCTAAAAAAATGTTTTCGACGAATATCTTCATAAAGGCATAAAGTCATCAGTGCAGTGCTATCTCTGCATACCATAACAGAGAACAAGAGTACCTGTAAGTGAGTCCGACAGGGTTGGACTAAAGAATAAATAGACGTCTTGTTAGCAGTGTGGGCTGAAACGTCCGGTTTTGTGGTTTTAACATCGAGTGGGTCCCACTCGTAGTTACGGGGGGGGGGGGGGGGGGAGGGAGGGGGGCAGAAGCTTTACCTCGAGGTTTCGTAACCTCGAGGTTAAGATTCGTCGTGTGGACACACGTCGTAGTTAGGGGGCAAGAGCTAAACCTCGAGGTTTCCTAACCTCGAGGTTAGGGCCTGCCGTCTGAACGTAACTTCTGTAATCATTTATTTTCTCCAATAGTTTTACCTCGCTTTCACACATACCAAGAGTGCTTAATTTGAATGCTGATTAGGAACATGATTGCAATTGCGATTCGAATCACTGTTCGTTTTAAGAATACCTGGTACACAGTTTCCGAGGTAGGCTTGCTGCTGGCATTCATATTACATTGAGACAAAACCTTTTGCGTACATCTGAAAATTCATGAAAGTTTCATGCATGCAAAAAAGTGTGGTTTCACAGTAATTTCAGGTAGAATGCTTGAACATACTGTGGAGCAATGATGTTCTTCTATGTTGGCTTTGCCTCTGTTACATTTATTCAATGTCATTAGATTAGATTACTATTTAAAGTGTGCCAAGACATCCACACAAAACAACAATGTGAAATTTTCATATGTGCATTAGTGACCCTATTATCCTCCTTTTATTGATGCTGTACTTCTATCAGTAATGAGCCCATACCTGTCATAAAGGAGTAGTGGGATTAAGCACTCTTGTAATTGCTTGCATTCTACAGGATTTTATTGGAGTATGCAATTATTTCAAGTGCTGATGCCTTTAAATGCAACCTAAAGAACCCCCTTCTGTATTACATGTAACCAGATGATCAAGTAGAGAGTGCATAATGGGATTTGGTGTGGAAGAGGGGGGAAAAAGTGTACTTGACTCTCATTTGTGTGAAATCTTGAGCAAATGTTTGCCCGGGGCCACCTGAGGCATTTAAACAAGGCAGGGGTTATCTCGTGGAGGGCTTGAGCCCGCTTGACATGGGGTAGAATGCGACAGACTAAACACGTTGTCGTCAGATTATCACATGTTTTATGTTCTCATGTAGTGTCATTGACAAGGTGTTGAAATCGTGAAAGAATGCTTCATGCGTTTGCTTGTGATATGTTTGTCTGCGCTATAGGAAAGGGTAATGCAATGTAAGATCCTGACTGAAACATCCAGATGTACACTGTATGTGTAGGGACCCCCCCAAAAAAACAAAACAAAAAACAAAACAAGAAAGAAACACAAATATTGTATGGTTGTGTTTGTGTGTTTGTCGCATTCATTTCTCTTGATAAATACCACTTTCTGTGATGGAGAGCGAAAAAACAAAAACAAAGGAAAACTATGAATCCTTGTAAACATATTGAAGTCTGTGAAATAGCATATCTTGTTGACTGAAATTTTATTCTCCCTGGGAGAGATTTCTCTCTTATTCCACCCCCCCCCCCCCCCATTTCCACATGAACTCAGTCTCAGCTATCTAGACTGTATACACTACAGCATTGGGACATATATGTATAACTGTCAAATTTCTCAGAATTTCACCATGTCTATTCAGTCATACAGTATGTATTTCACTGTGTGAGGAAGAAGGGTAGTGAAAATTTAGAAAGAATGAAAGATTATAGAAGCAGGTAGCTGTGGAAAGATGTTGGAGCAAACGTCAGAGTTGCATTTGTTAATGAAGTCGTCATTTCCTTTTTTGTCAAATGCACAAATTTGTGACAGATGCTCGTTGATCTTGCTATGAATATATTAAATTTTTAATCTGAAACACTGGAGACAGACAACTTGTTACAATCTGTTACAGTTATTTTCTCTCTTTTTTTTTTTCTTCTTTGACATTGGGAATGAAGCACTGTTTGTAAATTCCCCCCTGGAACATGGTACTTAGGCATTTAAGCAAATCTTCATCAAGCTGCGAATTCTGCTTCTGCTCAGAAAAAGGAGAATTGCTCTTCGTGTGACCTTGAGAAAAAAATAGACTGCCTGCAGACAGCTGCCAGTGTGAGCTTGGTGTTCAGATCAAGTCAAAATCTTCAAGCCTGTTTGCACTTGTTCTTGCCATTGAATCTTTCATGATGTTGTTCGATTTTATTACTTCCGTAATGCTTGAAGGTGAAAAAAGAACTGATGGGGGGGGGGGGGAGAATTGAGGGTTGTCTGGGCGATTATTCATTCAAAATTTCAGACTGGAGTGTTCTTTGCAGGCTCACATCATCAGTCTATTTGCTAGTCAATGAAATTTTGTTACTGTGTGCGCTTATTCCATCCTTTCTCACGAAAACTTTAAAAATGTATTCAGCGTGTGGTGCCAAATATGTGTGCGGGTGCAGTTCTGTGTGGAATTGATGGGCATTCCTCCGCATGATGTGTGTCTATAGATTATGTCACAGGCGATGCGGCGGAGACTAATGCTGGGCAATCTTGCGCGCCTGAAAGGAGTTTCTCACCGGTTCAATGGCATAAAGTGCTGCCTGTGCAACCTTGGCTGCATCATAAAGGGACTTGCATCTGTCATCAGCTGAGCATCAAAATATTGGCATTGTGTTCCTGTTCCTATGACAATGGGCTTGGCCACATGGCAAATGGACAGAATCAGGTGTCGCGCTCCCACGCCACTTCTCACATACACACACTCTCTCTCGCTTCTTTTCCTTTCATCTCATTTTTTTTTCTCCTCCTCTACATCCCTCCTCCTCCTCTATCTCCCCATCCCTCTCTCCTCATCACTCTTCCTCTCTTTTTTCTTCATCTGTTTTGTCCCTTCCCACCATTTTTCCTCGCTCTCTCTTTTCTTTCTTCAATTTTGCATCCTGGAGAAAAATGTCCATGTCATGAAGGAAATGTCACGAGATAATGACGGGTACAACCGACAGTTGCCATGGTACCAGGGAACACATTACTTGGCAAGTTAGAATTAGGGAAAAAACAGAAGTTATGCTCTTTCCTGGGAATCGTTTCTCGATTTGTTTCTGAAACAAGTTTGCGTGGCCTGTGTTTCACAGTGGCATCTGATGTTGAAAGGTTAATGATTTATACTATGACCAGAAACTTTTGTAGTAGCCACAGATATTACGTTGTGTATTTAATGATATAGAATTCTTTCTTCCTCCTGTACAGCATATACCATGGTATGATACAAAGCCTTTTGATGATGTTGGGCAGGCTGAACATGAATCTTTCAGTAAGATATGAAACTATCATTTCAGCAAAAAACAGTGAAGAATGCCCAAATCCCAAGCTGGCATGATAATGGATTCCAGTGCTATATTTCATCGACCAGCAATTATTTGTGCAGGCCTGTGCAATGCACACCTTTTTACCACTACCAGTGTGATAAATCCAGTTGACCCTTGTTTGCATAGCAAAGGTATCATCTCACTTTATAATCAATTCATACCGTGTAGCTGCCCTTGGCAAAGGCAACAAGGGCAAGCATATAAACAAAATTGTTTTTCTTATTAAAAGTTGATATTTTACTGGACAATGACAATGCTGAAGGCCAATAACCAACTCTCTTGCTACAGAAACAATGTAGGCAGGAGTTTGGAATAGTGAATAGGTATCCCAAAACCCCTTTTAGGTCTATATCCATTCAAATCACCAGTGTTGCTTTAGGGGGTTTTGTGTTTGAAGTACAAATACTATGTATGCTTGAAGTAGGCTCGATGTGGGCCAGGTCAGGACAAGCCACTGGTCACAAACACACATCTGGGTCTGGATTTAGGTCGGGCTAAATCTATAAGCACCGAGCTTGTGTCAAGACCAACCTGTTTTACCTCTTTAGCAGCAAGAATGAAGAGAGTATGGACTGGGTCTTGGTTCAACCAAGGAGGTCCTACATTGAGATCAACAGAGCACAACACAATGTGACTTGGAATGGATCTTCATTCCTTTGCTATATAAGAGCTTTGATATGTCAGCTCCAAAGCAAATGTGAAAGAACAATTTCTGAGAGATATCTCTTTGTTACATTTAAGACCTTTAATGTAAGGTGCAAGAAATCATCCCTCTGTGGTGAACAAGGTTATGAAGACAGAGAATACTCGCATGACTACCACTGCCTGAAAATTGGTCATGCCATGTTGTGTTATTGCAGCTATGCCTAGCAACAAACTCCTTGGCAACCAAAGCCTATCGAGAGGCTCGTTCATGATAGTGGAGTGCCAACCTTGGTTTATGTTTTTTGCCCAGCTTGAATAGGTAGAGGCTCGTCTCAAGTGGAGTAGGGATATGAATTGGATAGTAGGGTGGCAAGGTCCCTCAGTGAGGCGGGGAGAGGGCGAAAAGTGGATCATACCAGAATCAAAAGCTGATGACAGTCCAATTGTTATAGAATGCACAGTAGAGTCTGCCTCCCTTACACTCATGGATACCATGCCAGAAATGCCACCTGTTACTTTTTTGTTGTTGCAGTATTTATACTGTTTATGCCAAAAATACTACAGGTTTTGCAACTGATTGACAAATTGCCCTACATCGACGTAATATATGTTGATGCTCATGGAAGAATTTTATGACTTTGAATACTACAGGTTTGCTGTAAAATACTGCTTTCTCAAATTGTATTGCTGCACATGTCTATTGCACCTGCATACAGGTGATGTAGGGCCTTAGAAAGTGTTGCCATAAGTAACTCCAAAAAGGTCTGCAATATTTGAAAAAAGAATGCAGTCATGAGTCTACATGTATATGGATTAAAAAGTTACATGCATGCTTGCATGTAATCTGTAGAGTACTGTATAGAGCATATATTTAGCAGATCTTTTTTTGCTTTTGCTTTTTTTCAAATCGGGACTTCCTAACAATTTCGCGAGTGGTTGAATTCGCAGTTATGGAGAAAAGTAATGGATCAAGAAATGTATGCAGGCATGTTACATTCATGTCTGAGTCAGACTTGGTACACTGCACTTTCGTAGCTTTTACTTCACTTCACTTTATTGTAAAGTTTTTGAAGAACACCTGACTTGTAATATCTGCAAAAATAAAAATAAAAATCTGCAAAATATAGGCTTATTGTCTGAACTCTATTGGCAACAATGTAAATTGATGATATCCATCCTTTGTATGTGTTGTAAAGTCTTTTTAGTAGAAGGTTTGAGGATGTGATTAAGCTTTGCCATTGGTGATGATGATACGGCTCCTCCTGGTATTGTTCATTTGCCTTTCTTTTTTCTTTTTTTTCAGGGGAGGGGGGACCAAGGGTGCAATTTGTTTCAGACACTTTGATTTAAATTGGTATCTCTTTTTAGTTTTATCTTTGTCAGAACTGTTGTTACCAAGTTTATTCTATTTCTTCCTTGCATAAAGTTCACTTTGCCAAACTACCCCGTCAGTGTTCCATGTCCGGCAGTCTTCAGCATTTTCCCTCCCTGATCTCCAATGATACTATAGCCTATATGGTGTCTCTGCCTGGATGCATGCCTTCATCTCTTCCTCTCGCTCTCAAATCTTCGAGTACAGTGTAGGAGGAGTGTATGACATCCCAGGGCACAAAGTCTGCACAACTTCCTCACGCCATATGGGGATGGGTAATGCCACACCATGCAAACCCTTCATGCTTCCCTCTAGGATACACAGCTATGTTTACTTGCCCAAAATTTCTTTTCTGAATCATAAAAGAGAGAGGGGAGGGGGTGTGTGGAAAAAAGTTGGGCCAGCAAATACCAAGATTGAGGGTAAGGGTTCAGGTATATTGGGCCAGCTTTATGTGCAGAACAATTTCACCATGCCTTGAGGGGGAATCTTACCTGGTGTATCCTCTCATGTTTTGCGACAGAATAGAGTTCAAGTTCAAGGTCAAGTTCCATTTTTTCACGTTCAAGCTTAATAAGTATTGCAAATTGTGGTGTCATGTGCTCATTTCACAGTTATTTTAGACCACAGACTAATACTTAAACTGTGGATTGGATTTGAACCACCTTTTGAATTTGGGTCAAAGTCTGTAGCCTTGAGTAGCTCAATGTATGGAGACTTGACAGTCTTCATCTTCCTTTTACTGAAAGCCTTATTCACTGGGAAGGAATTTAGCACTACCAATGTTGTATCTGTTTGTGTTCTTCACAAAGTAAGAAGTTGTATTTGTTGACACTTTCATGCCTTTGAGCTATCATAGGAACGGTCCATGCCATGAGAGGTTCCTGCTCGAATGACATTTGAAATTTTACACATTGAATGATTTCTGTTTCTCACATGTTTTATATTTTGTTTCAGTATAGCACAGGGATGCAGAAATCAAGAAGTGAACAACACCCGCCAGTTGCACTTTTTTTTTTCTTCCACCTAATTGCATTTGCACGGATATTTTCCTCACATCCGTCCTTTACCTTCTCACATTTCTGCAAAATCCAGCAAGAACTTCAAGATTTTTTTTTTTTTCATGAAACTTGACATTTATTCAAACCAAGTCGGTACACAAATTCTTGCTCATTTAGTTCTAGAGTGACATAGCAGAGAAGATATGTTCATCCGGGCAAAGTCTTAGATTTCACGTTTATTGCTTTCATCCAGCAAAGAATGCTGATCCTTCTCACAGAGGATATTTACTTCGGTCTGCCTGATGTAAGTGATATATGTGTAGTCATGAAAGTGCTGCTACAATTGTTGCTTCCAACACCGTAATGCCATATCCTTTACATAATTTTCTCAGTCAGTATGAGATTACATACAATCTTCTTGGAAATAAATATAAACATCCAGAAAAGCAAGCGTGTTCGAGAGATAAAGTAGGATGAAAGCTTACTTTGCGGTGGAGCTCGCAGGTGCACACTTAATCTTTTCACGTCACTGCTTTTAATATACACACATCTTTAAGTCTCTTTCAGAGTGTGATGGAACATGCAGCATAACATTCACTTATGTTTTGATATTGATGAAAACTATTTTACATGATCTTGTCACGACAACAGAAAAGAACAGGGATTATGTCAAATCAAAAAAAAAAAAATCAAGTCTTGTCAAATTGTTATATCATGCTGACAATTTTAATTGTATTCACTATTTTTTTTTTTAGCATTGTATCTCTCATTTTTATCTGTTTTTTTCTCTGCATGTCCTCCTGACCCATAAGAGAGAGTAGACTTTCATGTGCCTTATGCTTCATCTATTTCTTCCTGTCATCTCAATTAAGTGCAACTGATCTACTTTCTCCCACTTCCCCATGAATGTGTTAAAATTCAAAAAGCCTTATCTATATTTCCATGCGCACCATCACCATCATACCATCATCATCAAAAACAAATTTCAAATCCTTCTGTCGTATCATTGTCAAACTTTGGGGGAAGGATTTCTTTTGTTAGTAGAAAGTGAGTTCGTTTCATCATATTAAAGCAACGTGAATGATATCACACTCAAGAAGCGATGCATGAAATGAGCACCAGTGGAATGGATAGCGCCCCTCGTCCAATTCCAATTAGTTTGATGTGGTATTTGTGAAGGGAAGTACCTGGAGGAGCGGTTAAAGTAAGAGGAAGTAAAGTTCGCCAGACATGTGGGAGAGTTTGCTTGAGGTGTTGAAAACTCCGCAGGCTTGAAACACACTCAAATGAATTGATTTTCTTGTAAATGTTGTGCACAAATTAAGCATTGCATTACATTAATGGACAGAGAGAGGGGAACATGGAGAGTTGGGGAAAAGAGAGATTTTTTTTTTTTTTTTTCAAACAGATGCTTGGAAATTAGATTTTTAGACTATGTGCAATTTGGAAAGAAATTTGAAGAGTTTCTTTTAAGCACAGTGTGTGTCCATCAGCACCAATGAGCAAAGGTAAAAAGATAATGATGCATATTGATAAATGTGTAGCTTGTGGGAGGTTTTTTAAGTGCTACCATATAAGAGATCACTCTGCCATGTGCTGACATTTCTTTTCACTGTAACGAATAAATACACTGTATTCTGTGAGAATTGTAGTTCAGTAACCTACAGATGTGATGCTGTTGTGGAATTCGTTGATAGCAAATAGTCTGTTATTTTGAAGTGCATGAGATGTTGTGAGTTGAGAGCAGTGCAAAATAGCTTCATTTAGTTCCACAATAGCCTTTCGGAAACCTTTAGAGCCAGCTCATTTGCTGAAACTGCTGAAACCCTACACACTGTTTATGTGAAGGTTTTTTGCCTGCGTAAAGGATGCCCCCATGTATATGTGAGTCATACTTTAAATGTACACAAAGATCGTTTGTAAGCTGTGCAGCAGCCCTAGTATGATCCTGTGTTCTAATCATAAAGTATTTATCTTGATGACTTTGTGTCCCCCATTGCCTCTCAATTCAAGTAATGCATTGTTACTTTGAGTGTACAAGGCCAATATTGGCTCAGAGGATAATCGGTCCAACAAGGTGTGATCATCAAAATCCATCAATGGAGATGGCTGCCCCATACAACCTGCGCACAAACACACGGCTGTGATGTCATCAAGTTCATACATACTAGAAATTAGATGTCCCAAGACTACAATGGGCTGCCTGGCTTAATTAGGCGCCATAGCTCGTCAGGAAGAAGGCACTGGGTGGGAGATACCAGTTGGAGAGATCATGTGACCAATATGGAGCTTGATTGCGTTTCCTTGCAGCTTGAACTAATGAAAAATGCAGCGGTCTTGTTTTGTTCTTTGGGTATCCAGAGATACTGTAGCAGTTATGCTTTAATAAAATGTTGGTTTAATGCACCTAAGAGTACTGTTAGCATGTGTTTACAGTTACAGGTTGAAAGGATTTAAAAGTGCTTTTATGTTTCACACCAACAGGGGTTTATTATGGGATGAACTCTGTCATTATGTCTATGGTTGCAAGATCTCTGGGGCAACATCTCAGGCAGGTCATAAATTCATCTTTTAAGATGAATTTATGACCTCCCTAAGGCTGAGATGTTGCACCGGAAAACATGACGTAAGATGAATTTCAAATGTCAAGGCCGAGTAGCTGTTATTACATCAAGGAAATCCGCATGATTAAAAGATGAGTTTATTTCACTGCCGAAAGGGCCGGTACGCTGTTTTTCGTTGCACGTGTGACGCAATCCAAATTGGCTGATTAATGACTTTCAAGCTCTCCTCATCAGAGTGGTTGTTTACAATCGCTAGAGTAAGTAATTACATGGAAGGGGGAATATCATTGCCCTTTGGTGTTATAGAGCTCTCGTTGGGGCTACAAGAGTTGTGGAGAAATGTGTGAAAGTTTTTCATATTAATATTTGATAGATATGGAGCAATATCTGCACACTACTCCCTAATAGGAAGAGCATGTCTGTTTCCCTTGTATTATTCTTGCAGTGATGACATGTAAGGTCCTCTTCCCAATCCACCATTCTCTCTTGATATGTATACCCTGTATGTCCAGTTTAGACCTGAGTTTACACTTTCTTTTTAGATTACACTTTCTTATTAGAATAGCGGTTTGGCATGTCATGAGCAGAAATAGAGAAATGAGCTCATTGTGCAAGGTGAGAAGTCTTGGTAACACTATCGCAGGTTTCAAGTAATGTCAACTTAATGTTCAATAGTCATGTGGCTTTGGCTGGATCCCTAAAACATTAGAAAATATAAAGAGGAAAAGAAATTCTAGAAATGATTTAGTATGGGTTGATCAGAATTTGGATAGATTCGCTGAAGCTTGACTCATGCCATTGTGGAATGAAATTTTATGTCATCTGTAGATGGAATTTGGGTAGAAATGGAAGAGGGTTTGCACTTTGCCAGCAGGCTTCTTCGCAGAAGAATTTAGCTCATCTGGAGAATAATCAACCCAATAAGGATGTGCTACAGTAAATGCTGAAGAGGGAGGTCGTGTGGTTATTCCTTAAAAAATATTAAATCGTGAAAAGGCATCCCCAAGCAGGTTTTTCTTTTCTTTTTTTCCCCCCAGTGGGGTGGGGGGGGGGTGATTGTCAATTCATTTCTTTCATGGAAAATCAGAATCGTCTCTGCATTGTCATTCTAATACAATATCCTTTTGCTTGTGGCAGCAAAGTATTCAAGTAATTTAACTGTTTGTGTGGCGACATAATGCAGAGATTGTCAGTGCCTGGACTCGATGCCCAATACTTATTGAGATGGTGGGATGACGTGCATTGAATTGTACCGGCTTTGATGGACCATGGAGAGACATGCAGCGCTCAAAAGGGGAAAGTAATAACAAACCGGCTGCGATGCGCAAGGCTGCAAGTGCGCGAGATTGCACTTGATTTAGAAAGCAATCACAAGGAACGTTCTGTATACCATGCTGGAGGCAAAGCATGGATGGGTGCAATGTAGGGTACTTTCATACTACACAGATAGTTGATTGCTCTCAACTGGTCAAATGGTGGCTTGAAAAATAAATTTTTATCTACATTGACTTATTTGTTTGCTTTGTCATTTTTTCTTCTTTTTTTTTTTCTTTTTTGTTGTTGGGGCGAGTGGTTGGAAAGTAGTCTTACTTTAAACAACAAATAAAAAGTCTCAACAGTGCTTCAATTCTCATTGTGCTCATAAAGCATACAAATTGTAATATCTGGTTTTGCTGAGATTCTGTACTGTTGCCGATACTTAATGGGATGGTACAGTTTCAATTGAGATGGGGCTTCAGTTTTCCAACGTGTGTTTTTTTTTTAAGATTTTTTTTTTTTTGTGGAGATAATGAGAAGCCTGTTATGAAATAAAAAAGGGCATATAATTCTAAAATGAACTGAACGTTTATTTGATGAAAATTGGTTTTGAAATTGCTGAGATATTGAAAACAAAGCGATCATGATAAAAAGTGGGACCCACTAAGTATCTCGCAAAAAGTTAAAAACTGAATCCTCACCTAGGCCAATAATATGCCATCCCGTTAATCTGCCTTGGAGAACAATGCACACACAATGTGCTGTGTGTGCTCTGTCTGTGTTTTATGTCAGAAGAGATTAAAAAAGATGGTTTGCCTGATGGGAAGGCTATAGCAAGCGATGCTACAGACATGAAAAGGCAATAACATCTGTGTGCATCTGAGTAGAGGGATATTTGTTGTGCATCTTCCTATTTGATTTCATATTATAATTGCAGCCTCTCCTGGAGCTATTGATGATGATCAGTTTCAAAAGTCTGGGAATATCATTAGAGATCAAATGTCTTTTGTTTTCTTAGATATTCTGTTCATACTTGCATGTATGTATTACAAAGGTGGCTGGTGAATGCAAGGATGATAGTCGCATATAAGAATGGATTCTTGGTGTTATGATATGCAGCAATAGCCATGACAACATATTATTTTGTCATGGTTCATGGTGAATCAGAATTGGCTGCATTTAGGGCTCTGCTATTCAGTCAGCAGAGGTTTTTGGATTGATACGAGAAAAACAAACAAACAACATTTTACATATTTTTAATTTTTCAGCCTAGAAGCAATTTAAACTTTTTTTTTTCTTCCAAATATGAAACAAGCATCTACAGTCCGCCACCTGTCACATACTTCGCTGCTCTTACTTTCAGTGACTGTTCACACATCGTAAACAAACCACATGACAATATTCAGGAGCCAGCAAACTTTGCTTTTATGACTTTGGACATGTTCTCCCTCATGAGGAAAACTTCAAGAGCATTGGCACAGTAATGAAATATCACTTTGCATTAAAATAAAAAAACAGAATAGAACTGCGCATATCTTGATCTGTTTCTCACGCGCTGTATTTCATGCTCTGCACATAGTATCACACAACTTGCCAACATGCATGCTTACTACTTCAGTTATGCCTGGAATTGTGCATCGAGTACAAATCTTGAGACTTTCTGCAGTTGAACAGAGATGTAGATAGCAACTCTTTATAGCCACATTAATGGCAATACCGTCTATTACGCTCATCAATCACTCTACAATAGTTACACAAGCTGCTCGTGAAGGAAGTGGCATATTCCAAAGTTGTGCCAATCAAAAAGATCAATCATAAGGCATTTTGCATTCACCAGGAATAAATGTGCTTCTTTGATTGTACCCTAGAGTTCGCACGCATTTCAGATCTGCATTCAGCAGTGGCATAGTAAAGTAAAATAAAGGCAGCAGTGCTGAAATGCAGGCACGAAGAAATCTTGCCAATTTCTTAATTGTGTCTTTACACGAGGGCTTCCCTGGTAGTGGGGTTGAAATCAGTCAACCTGATTCACAGAGATCACCCCTGGCTGGTTCTCCTACCAGCCTGTTGGATACAGGTCAGTAAAATGTTGGCCAGAATAGTGAAGATTAATGTGATAACTTGTCCTTCCTTGATGTACAACTGTACCAACGGTCTTTGTAAGTCCTCTTCTGGAACAATCTATTGACCACCCCCCCCCCCCAAACTATGAGATCTGAAGAGCAGAGATTTAGATATTTAATATAGCAGAAAATGATGCAGAGAGTAAAATTTAGCACCTTTTCAGCAAATTGGCAAGATTGTTATAATCTTTTTTTTTTTTAGATGCTCTCAGAAATTTGTCTGCTTCATTCTACTTGAAGAGTGCATTAACCCGTTGAGGACGAGTCCCGAGTATACTCGGGCAGGTGTCTATGGGAAATGCGTGTTGTAGCAAAATCAAACCGTCCTCAACGGGTTAATGTAGAACAAAAAATAAAAGAATAGATAGAATTTTACCCTGATACCTGCTCCGTTAGTGGGTTGAGGAGCGCAAATGCATTTATTAGCTTTGAGATACTGTAAAAGTGATAATTTCCGTACATTTCTCGCAACCAGAAGCTAGTACAAATTTAAAAGCATGTGAATATTTTTATATGCCATTATGTTCCAGCAATTAATGTCCTAATTCCACGGATTTAAAAATATGGAAAATTCATCTTACCTGGTCGAGTACGAAAAGTTTCTCGCGCGAACATATCCACTTTTACAGTAGTTTCTAGTCACATTTCAGAAAAATGGCATTATTGAACAATACATGTGTAGTATAAGGTAACATGACATGAGCATGAATGAAAGGTTGCAGGTCATTTGCTTCACAATAGGACAGCTTGGCTATGGTCATATTGTTGAACATTTAGATGTTATGCTTTTGTTTCACTCTTGTTAAGTGTCAGAGGAAAATTAAAGAATTTATGTGGACATCCAGGCTATGTTGGTAGTGATTGAAATGACACTCTAAAAGCCATTTAATCATTCACTCTTCATGAGATAAGGCTTTATCAAAGAAAAGCTGTGAAAACCGCACAGCATTCTAGTACGTGAGGCAGTTTATTGAATGTCACACCACAGAAACTTTCACCTTATAACTTGAGGCCGAGCTGAACTCCTCTTGTAAAACAAGTGTTCAACGTTACTCACCAGTAATGAACATTGCTTCCAACAAATTTTCCCATGCAGTTTTAACATTCATGAAAGCAGCAACCTTTCGGTAATTTTGGGGATCGCTTCCATCTTCATGTCGGGGTGGTGGGAAGTTCACTCCACTTGAAAGGTCTGCATGTTTTGAAAAGTTTGATGGACCGCGGCGACTTCCACTTCCCCTGTTTGAACTTTCAACAGGAAAGTGTGTCAACAACGGAGCTCAGGCTTAGAACAAATACCATCAAGAATATTATAAAATTATTTAGCCAATATCTTGGGAGATACAGAGAACGATGCCACGGAGGGAAAAAAGAGGAGAGGATGATACAGAGACCACGCTACTGTCTTTTCCCCAGCCAGTCAAAGTGCAGTCATATTTCACCACCCAAATTATTTATTATTCATATTTTTGCTCCCCGTGGTACAGTATGGCACATGCTGGGATAATGCAGCAGAAGAGTGCAGTCAAACACAAACAATGACCTTGCCTTTTATAGATCGCTGAACTTTTCTCCCTCTTTTTTTTTTCGGTCAGAATAGCTGGACGAAGATGTTTACGGTGCCATCTTCTTCTGTGTACATTTTCCTGCCTAATTTCAATTTCGTTACAAGCCAGACATCATGGCGGGGTTTGTATCCTAAATTTGGCAAACGATGATGGCCTATTGTGTGGTGAGATGAGTTTCTGATGCTTCTGTGGTGAAAGGTTCGCCACAAAATTCTAAAGATACTGCCGGAATCACATCGGTCTTTGCTACATTGTATCTGACGGTACCGGTACTCTCAGAATTTGCTATGGCGATGGGCAAATAGTAATACAGATGGTTGAGCAGTTGTAGTCTTGGGCATATTGCACAGAAAGTTTAGATCGCTGTGTTGGAAGGCTTCTAGTACTTTCAATCAAAATAATGGATTTAAGGGTGAAAAATGTCTATGATAGGGCTGTTTATGATGTATAGAAATAGTTTACTGAATTAAATGAGGCAGGGTTATCTGAAAGCGGGATGCATCTTGAAATATTACAGGCCTACTCTTGTGTGCTTTTCTGTGTAATGTGTATTCATATAAGTACACAATGATATACTGGTAGCTGTAGCGCCTCTGTAATTTTGGTGTGAAATAGATTGTGGTGTGAATATTGTTAAGTAGTCATCGTGACCATCAATTTTGAATGATTGCTTGTTGAGGAAATATCAATCTATCCCCCATGGACATGTACAGTGTATAATTGGGGAGGAAAAAGTCACGAAAATCCATTCTGTAGACAAGCTGAAGATCATGTGTGTATGCCTGTTATAGGTATCATCATGGACAACAAATGATATAGGCTTACTGGATGTATTTCTTGGTTTAGTGTCCCAGTGACATTATCAACAGGGATCTGATGCCCATTTTCAGGCAGGGATCTGATGCCTATTTTTAGGCAGAAACCTGAATTCAGGCCCTGGTAAAACAAAACTTCAGACCCTTTCATGTAGTAAGTACCATCATGTATACACATTATTGGATGATAAGTTTTTTTTTACTATGAATGGGATCTGTGACCATATATTTGGTGTGTGAATGGGTTGTCAAAGTATGGTTCTCACATAGCCAATTGTGTCTATGAGTGAAGCCTCCCCCCCCCCCCCCCCTTCTCCATTATGGTCATTAAATGAGCACTAAAAATGGCAGACTAATAAACACATTTCCTCGACTTGGCTAAAGCACTCCCAAGGTGCTCCTTGTTAGCCCATTATGTTGTCATTGTTGTCTTGAGACTATAATATGCCCCTACATTTCAATATTAGATCAATCACGTTCTTGTGCTCTATAGAGAGGTGGTGTGGTCATGAATGCTAGCCATGCAGACATGTATTTAGCAATTCCACTCATGCTCTTTATGTACTCTCAGGAGGTTGAATGAAAAATTTGTCAGGTGCCTACCCAGTATGGTCAAGTTTGTGAAGCGGAGAAACCCCCCATCTGGGTATGAGCGGACCCCTACACAGGCACCTGCTGAGGATGCCATACTTGTCGTGTCATGTAAGGTCAAGGCACTGGCCAGGTTTTCACTGCAAACCTCATTGGTTGCATGTGAACCATGGCTGTCAAGTTTGTCTTGTGTATTCAGACCATTTGAGTCTCCAACGGATAGTGTCGGTGTGTGCGTGTGTGTGCCCGCCTTCAAGATTTTGTGGAGAAATTGTAAGGGGCCATTACAAACATCTCTTCTCCTCATTCCATGCAAGTTCATACTATTGAGCAAGATATTTTCACAGCATAAAATTTTTGCTCATTGCCACTGGCATTCAATGCATATAGTACAGTTGAACCTCTCGTATCCGGACAAGTCGGGACCGGGGCTCATCCGGATAAGGGATTTGGCCGGATACGGGAGACTCAATGCTTTATACATGTACATATACATACACATGTACTGATGTAGCCCATTGTAGTACCACATGTAGTAATGTGTATACCGCAACCTTTTCATTGTTACACTCAGTAACAGACCCCAAAATAGAGGTTCGTGTTTGCAAGAATGAAATCATTTTCTTTTATAAATTCTTGGGATGATTTACCTAAATAATTATCAAGAAATGTATCAAGTATACATTGTATGTAATTCATGTGTGTTTGGGTAGGAGTTCTCAAGGAGTTGGGAATCCCCCTTTCCTCCCGTAATTCTTAAAAAAAGATAAAAAAAATCACGGCGAGATTGCGTCCAAATAATAGAGAGATCGGATAAAGGGAGGCCGGATAATAGAGGTTCAACTGTATAGACAAGAACTTTCAAATGCATTTCAATTTCGTCAATCTTGGTTGTCACAAAGTTCGCAAAATTAAAATGCAAGCAAACATTTCAGGTTTTACAGTAGGCCCTATTTGTTTTGAGTAAACATAACAAGAGCTGTCATACAATGCTTGTTGGTATTGCCTCTGGTATTACTTTCATCTTGCTGAGCAGCATTTGAACTGTGGAGAAACAGTACAATTGCTTACAACTACAATGAATGTATGAAATGCATTTATTTACTGGTAATGATCCTGTATTTTGTTGTGAGTCTGTGACCTTTGAGTTTGACTTATTTTTTGTTGCAATATATTAACAGGTGGCTGACATTATGACACTTCACAATTGTCAGTTTGCAAAGTTAGACAGAGTATTGTGGGCACCACCCCTGTGATGTTTGGAGTCTGAAGTTCCAGACTACCACCAAAGTGTGGTTTCGATTGGATAATTCGCCTGATTCGGGGACCTGAGCATGGGTCATTAGCAGAAGACAGTCCTCCCCTCTAGTTTTTAGCAAGACGCTTTATGCCTGTTTTACAATGCTGAGAATACCTGTACATTTTGAATGACTTGGTTTGTGCCTGTCTACAATGCTTGCCAATTTGAACGAGCTACTATTATTAGCGTGTACAACACAGTTTGGAGTGCATAGATAGTCATCGCATATGAATAGGAAGTTCTAACAAATCTTCTTCCTCACATTACCTTTGATATGAATGCATAGGCCATCAGGGTTTATTTAAAGATACTACTATCAGTGGTGTGATAAGATATCTACCTTTATTGAACAATGAAAGGGAAGCTCAGTGTTATGCTGAATTTGTTGATAATTTTGCTAAACTTTGCTGATAATTTTGCAAAACTTTGCAAAAGCTTTGATACAATTTTGTTTGTTATCCATTTCAACAAACAGGATAGGTTTCATATGATAGAGGGATTAGGATTCCTTTTGTACTTTATCCTTCATCTTTTCACATATTGTCTGGTATGTGCATTGTATCTGTGGTGAAAATGAGAAAAGAAAAAAGGAATGCACCCGAACCATTTCATTGTTTTCCATGACAAGATTATTTTCCGATGTATTCCATCTTAAAAGATGAGCATTCGGTTGCAAACACGGAGGCTGACACAGCTGGAAGGAATGCCTTTCTTCCACAATCAATCAACACAGCCCACCTGACAGTTTACTGGAAGACTATTGACTTTCTGTCAGTGTAAGACGCCTTGAGTATCTGCCCTCTTCAAGCATGCGACATTTCAGATTTATGCATGAGGTGCCGCTCATAGCCGCAAGTGTTGGACAATGCGAAAATGTCTTTGAACACAAACTCGATGCAGCACATCAGAGGATTTATCATGTGTGTATATAGTAAACACACACACACACACACACACACACACACACTTATACTGCTTTACAACTGCTGTATTTATTTTATATACATTATACATATTTTCAAAGCATGTCAGTTTATATGATATGCAGAGTGAAGTAGTAGTTTTGTTTTTTCATGACAGAAAGACAGACAGAAAACGTGTTGAGTTCTGGCAAGAATGGAATAAACACTGAAATGGAGCTCATTTGGCTGACAAAAACAGGAAAATTTCAGTTATTAGGGATCTATGTACATTGAAAGAATGAGCATCAGTGTCATCATTAATTTATTGTGTTATGGTGAAAATAAATTCAATGTCACATGTTCTCTCAAACTGCCTCAATTTGTCAATGTACATACACAGAACACACAGAACAAAGCACTCATGAATTTCTTAATGTCCCTCAAATTATTACATCTTGAAATGGAACATAACTCATTAACCAGGATATGAACTTTACCAACTGCTACTATTCTCTCTCTCTCCTTCTGACTGTTTCTTACTTCCCTTTTCTTTCAGTTTAGCAAAAAGACGAGGGAGGGAAACCATGCTCAATAATCTGCATGTAATGGGTGATTAGAGAATTCATTACTGTTGTGGGCAAGGGTTCATTGCTTTATACTGTGAAGGACATTCCCACAATATATTCTGAAGTTAAAGGCCTGGTCATGATTGGACTTGAAGTAGTTGAAATGAAAAAAAAAAAAAAAGAAGAAAATGCTGTGGAAAGTGTCGGCTAACAAATTCCATGCTGGTTATGGAAGTTTGAATTTGCAAGGTTCAAATGAATTTTTGGGTACTCATGTTAAAGAGATTTTTATGTTGTTGTGAAACGTGACTCTATCAGAAATACACATGTCAATGATAACGGATGGATTGTGCAGTCAACTTTCTCATATATTCTATTGATTTTAATCCCTCATAAGTCAAATTTTCTCTAAGTTAAAGCTGTTTCTTTAGTCCAAATAGATTCAACTTCTAGGCAAGATTGACTGTACAAAAGTCATGAAAAGAACCGCAACCCTATTAGTCACGGACAGGAAATAAGACTCAATGTTTGTGTGCCATGATCATCGTGACAGAGTATGTAAATAATTAGCAATTGATTTCACTTTGTCCAAGTGCTTGACGCTATATTACTTTATACGCTGTTATTTTCACGTACAGATATTTTCGCGAATGGCGAGGTCACAGACATCTTTGCGAGATGTTGTTTTCGCAAATCGATGCCGACGCTTACGTTAATGCTCTATTAACACAGCGCACGGAGTCATTTTCGCGTGTTGTTCAATTTGCGATCCAACTGTGATTTGCGAAATTCGCGAAAATAAAACCGCCGCGAAAATTTCAGCTCATACAGTACCTGGATTTGTATGTGCTCAGGTTGTGCATCAATTCTATACTACTTCATAGAGAATCTGCAGTGGGTTTCCTGATCAAATTTTGCTATTTACTCACTTGCAAATGGCACTGATTCCTGAGGTGTCAGGTGTATAACTACTAATAGCCCACTGGAGATTATACACCCCAGCCATTAGGGTATTTCAGCTCATGTGACAAGCTGTCACTTCAAGCAGCTATGATCCCATTTTGTAAGACTTCTTTTTTTTTTTTTCTTCCTTTTTTTTTTTCTTGGGGGATTGGGTCTTAATGAATGTTGCCTCCTGAAACCTAGGGGCATATTGTTTTTTCTCTCCAAGACAGAAGGAAAAACCATCAAGTATATTTCATGTGCTCTTGTGCTTGACCAAGATGTGGAGAATGACGTAAGTGACATGGTCACATGACTGAGGCGGCCATTGTTTGGTTGGGGGGGGGATCTATAGGGATTATTCCTGCCCAAAGGAGGCAAATGTATGAGGATTCACAGACATTTATGTCCTCAGAATCTTTCTCTATTTTCAACGATCTATTGACAGTACATTACTGCTTTCATTTAACATATTCCTTTCTGTTTATAGTGAAATTCTCTTAAAAGTTACCCCATCCCAGAACAAATTCATGTACTTATGCCCTTTTATAGCTCACAGAGGAAAATAATCAACAACCAGTCTGCAGTGATGGACTTGTCCTCTAATGGGATATATGCACAGGTGGGGGTCTGCCCCATTAGATGCCATTTACAAAATAATATTGTCAGGTCAGGATGCACGACTGGCCTGCCCTGCATTTGGCCCTCATGAACATTTTCACAGTGTAATTGCCCCTGCTTCATACAGCGTGATCTGCTTTGTCTGTCAAACGAAGATTCTCCGATTAAACTCATAAACATCGTGACAACAATCATTTATATCCTCATGAAATTAAATCAGCAGGGGTTGCATGGAATCGTTACCCTAGATAGCTTCCTGGCGTAGTGTCGTACTGCGAAAATTGTTTGTATTTTTGCTCCCATGGTCAAATCGGCATCATCCATAAAATTTTATATCCCAACTTTGATTAGGATGGCGAAGTCTGAAGTTACAGACCAAATTGGAATTCAGGAGGGGTGTTCTGAACTGTTATTGGAAGACTTCTTTTTACTGAAGCAGGAGCAGACCATTATATTAAAGGAATTGTGTCCATTTTTTGAGCAGATATTGTGTCATGACTGGATCACAGAGAGTCCCCCCCCCCCCCCCCCATTTGTCATTTGATAAGAAGTACATTTCAACATGCCTTTGTTGTTGGGATAAGCTCAAATATTACATATCTTGTCCCTGTTAGAAAAAATTGAAATATATTGAAATTTGATGTTTTATGCATATAAGGTGTCTGCCATGAAAGAGCCTCAATCAAAATGTTCTGTTTAGCTTTTCAAAATACCAAGAGTTGACAGATGTTCATAAAGTCTGTTCTGACAGACTAGGTAATCCCATTTTTATTGGCAATATGTTTCATCCCATTCCTTGATTGGAGTGGGTTGCATTCACACAAATGGATCTAGCAAGGTTGCATTCACACAAATGGCTCTAGCAAGGTTGCTATCCAAACAGTGGGCAGACTAAGGACTCCAGAAGATAGCTTAAATTTACGATGATTCTGAAAACATCAGTACGTCGCAGCAGCTGATGAGCAATTATTCTGTGGTCACTCAAAATTGACTTCTCTCCTTTTTTATTTATTCTGCAAATTTCCAGTAGAGATACATGTAAGTCCGCAATCAATATGTTTAGGGTGTCTTGTAGGGATTGCATACATGTAACTCCAGGTATAAGCTGGAGACGATGGAACATGAAATATGTATGCCACTAGACATGTAGGCTACCAGAAGTGTATTGCAGAAGAAGAATGGAAAGAAGAAGAAGAAACTGAAGTAGAAGAGAAAGAAAAGAGTCTGAGTTAATTAAGCAGGCACTGCTACACTGCCCTAAGCCAACAAATATTGCAGGCTCTGATTGCATCCTGTTTGCCTTTATCTATTTTTTCTTTGGGGGGGGGGGGGGAGGGGGATGATGCCTATGGGATGGGAGGACACTCTGATACTCTTGATGGCATATAATATGGGATGCTTCCAGCGAACTGTGAGGGGGACTTTGATATTCAATCATGTTATTGCCTCTAACTGTTTGAAGGAAACAAGAATATGAAAAGTATAGTGTGCATGACGGCATGGCGATATGAGTTTTCAAGGATGTGATCCAGGGAGGCTCCTCTACAAAAAGCCAACAGGAAATATGACAGGAGAAAGAGGGTGTGCAAGAAGCAAATGAGCAGTGAGATGTGATGTTAGGGGTGCAATAACAGGGGGGTTTCAGACTACAAACAATTCTCATTGTTAATCATGTTTTTTGTAATATGTCCCCACTCAAGTTTCTAGTCAAAAGCCTTTTAGATACTGCATTGAGTCTCCTCTTATGCAAACTGTAGGCTGCAAACGGCAAACTACATTCTGTACAAGAGACTTTGTTATAAGCTCCATCATCGGGTGGTAGAATATTACTACAATTATCATAATTTACATATATGCGCACACCATGGTAGAAATGAATAAAGAGTCAAACTTAGTCCATCCCAATTGCATTTTTTTTTTTCAATCAAACCATTCAGATTGCATCACATGCTCCCAGAATGGAGCATGAGACTGTGGTTGTGAGAAGCAAGTTCAGGAGAAACCTGACTCTAGATTGATACATGTATATGAGCCTTTCAAACACACCTGAATTAGCATGCAACATATTCCTAAAGACAGTTATAAACAAGTTCTGTTCGAAGTCTGAAACCTCTTTTACTCCTGAAATCCAGCATCCAATAAAGTTGAGAGGGAACCAGAGTGTGATAGACATAGTTTGAAAAGAACAACTCATCTTCATCGGCACTCAGGGGCAGTTGTGGCCAAATTGTGAAAACTTGCATGCAATTTCTGAGCACTGTGAACAATTTCAATTCCTATCAGCTTAAGTTGTGTGAAGTTTAATATGCTTGTTTCCTCATCTTCCCATGTTAGTCTGTCTTCAGACTCAGACAAAGGAATTATTGTCTCTAAATTAAAGTAATCGTTTAAGACCATATTCACAAGCACAAACAAGTTAAGAATAGCTTGGTATTACTGTAATCTTTATAGGTAGATTCATACAAGTGATTCTGTTATCACCAACTTGATCATGTGCATATGATTTCAACAGTGTAGGTATTCACTTGTGGGACAGTTATGTTATTATTAAACATTTGTGTCTAGAGATTACAACATGTATGTTTCATATTTCTGAGCAAGGAGTAGCAGGTCACAATATCTTCTGTTTACATTTAAGGCAGACAAAATAGAGATGGCATTAAATCATAGCTGACAAAACTGGTTTTACCAAGTAATAAACTCTGTTCTGGAATGTAGTCATATTCTTTGCTCTTTGACTTTGTGGAAGTGAGACTTTTTCTAAATCCTTTGTGTTCAACTAGGAATGATTATAATGTTTCATGGGCCATTATCCTCATCAATTGTCTGCTTATGATATGGTCTCCTGGATTTCCATGACACTTAGATTTCTTAATTTGTCTCTTGAACTGCAGGTACACATGAAATAGTGTGCATAAAATCACACCCGCTCATCTTCATGTTGTATTATCATGAAACAATGTTGTGCATTTAAACTTTAATATCATTTACCTGATTCCAAGTATTTCCATCTTAAGATTCAGTATCACTCAATTACTGTTTTCAATCGACTTTATGTTGCATTCATGTAGGAAAAAAGAAATGCAAAAGTCAAATCAGATCAGTCTGTCATGTTGATAGACATTCTCTCCTATTATACCAAGTCAGTATTAGCCCCTGTGCTTTAAATGCCATCGAGTTTGTGAAGCAATGTAAAATGTATGATGCCAGTATTCTTACTCATCATATTTTGCCATGTACAACAATGTATGCAGATATACATGAAAACACTTGTATCATGTAACTTTTTTGTATCAATTATTTTCTAATATGCTTTCCTTTTCTTCTCTCTTTCTCTGCAGGGGTGGTGGTCTAACAGATGTGAGTATATTTAAATTAGTCCTCTTCCTCACTTTGTAGACTAAAAGAAGTGGTAGTTAGTGGTCTGTGTGTGATTTTGTTCCTGGAATTATCTAGATTTCAGTATATTGTAGTTATTAGAATATGTATCGGTAAGTGATTTCATGAAAAAAAGACAGCTTATAATAAATTATTTTGTTATTGCACTGTAGATAATAAGTACATTTTTACATGAAGTTATTCATCCAGTTTCACATAGACTGTGAATGAATTGTATGAGCTTTAAGGAAAATGGAGGCAGTAGCGTGCTTTATGAATATTAAAATAAGCAAATTTCAAGGAACTCCTTGAGTGTCCACATTTAAAAGACATGATCATGAATTATTAAACTGTATTATAACAGCTTACTATTAGAACTTTAAAAAGTGTAATTGTGAACAGTAAGAAAATGCCAAATTGATTAGCCTTGATTTTAGCTTCAATAGATGTAAGGTCTAATTCACAGCACTTTGAGTGTACATGTATATTTTCTCTCACATATTTTTTCTTTTACTTGATTTAATTTATCATTTTTTCTTGGCTGCTCAGGTTTGTATAGATTTTTTGCTACACTGGTACTGTGTTCAGAAATTGGACGTATTGACATTCCTATCACTAAAAATGGCTTACATGTATGCAAATCAAATATTTGGCAAGCCGGTATGCTCCGACGGAGAGCCTAAATGTCATCCGTCTTTGTTGATATACCTGTTGTACAAACAGGGAGCCAAACGTCCGCTCAAAATCAATGGCTGGGAGCTTTTAGAAGATAATATTTGCCAAATAATTGTGCAATATAAGTTATATAAACAGCTCCCCTTCTCCGTGTTCCTATGTCTGGATCACGTTTCCTCGTCCGCTGTGCCGTGTTGACTTGTCCCATATTTCAAGTTTTTGTCAGGTTCTATCAAGTTTTAGAAGAAAACTTTTCGATACTGTGGCTCTGCCTGCGCTGTATATGGAACTCACCAGTAGGAATCACTTTTAAGATTGCCTTTCTTTTTCTTGTTCCTGTTCCGGGAGGGTTGGCATCAGGTTAAGATTATAAAGATTTGGGAAATTTTTCAAGAATAAAAGGTAATGACAATGGCTTGGAAATAAATGTTTCCAGAATGAGTAGACCCTATGTGACGTAAAAATACAAGGAAAGGGCATCCCTGGCGGTACGCCTCATGCTGTCTGGAAGTGGACGTCATTATTCAAAGATACCAACTGTTACGGATTCCCCGTATTCCAATTTTTGTTTAATACCCATGTTATGGTGTTACCATAAAAAAATCAACAAAAGGTTACAGAATAAGACAACTATGCATGTCAGGCTATGAGATTGCATACTCAATATATAGATGATGTGAGGGAAACCCGACATCCATGCCAGCCAGGCCAGGCTGGTGGAAATTTCCAAGAAAGCAAAATGCCGCCATGCTAAACTGCAGGGCATAGGAATTCGCATCACACCATTTTAAGTTTACAGTTTACCAAGACAGGGTCATTTCAGAGAATCCCTTGTTTCCGAGAACATGAAGTGATTAGGGACTTTTTGATTTCACATCATGTACATGGACGCCGATGTAATGATGTCATTTCAAGAAACTGCACATGCTCCAAGTTCTCCAGCATGCCCAACGCCAGAATCCAGAACACGTCTTGTAAGGATTTTACATCCTCCTAGATTCAGGACGGGAATGACTTCATCCCTTGGCATGCCATGACATCAAGGGGAGACTTGACCAACGCAAAACAAAATAGTTGAGAAAGTTTCGATAAGCAGAAAACACCAGCCAATAAGAAATGGGGGCAGAACTTCTGCAAAAACTTTCCAAGAAGTCCCCTGTGACAGTGATTACAAATTGCTTGTGTTAGATTTCACTCATTTGGCTGGATGTAGCCCTCTGTGGTGTACAGTTTACGTCATGAGATGACTCTCATGAATGTTGTGCTTGTCAGGGTTATGTAGCCAGAAGATACCAAACTATTAATTCTACTCAGTATTCATCAATTCCAGTGAATTTTGCAAGAACCTTGTTGCTCATCAAGAGAGTGATTATCCTGTCTGTAGTAATCAGAGGAGTGGTCATTTATCGGCACCAGGGTCAAAATCTAATTGTTTAAAAAGATCCAATCTGTAACATTCTCAACTACCTTTTCGTTATGATCATGTTATAAATACATCTTTACTTGTGCCTGTACAGTGTAGCTACAATGCTTAGATACAAGACCAAACACAAACCAGTTTAAAAAAAAAGATTGTGTAGGGATATTGACTGAATTTATAATATTTTTATTGTGCAGTAGCCAAGTAAACAGCCAGCATGCACAAATACATCATGTAATTTGTCGTCATCTGCTATGGAATATGCTCGTTATGCTACATCGTTCTGAAGCTTGAGAAAACTAAAGAACAAAAGTAGACTTGTACAACTGCAACAATTTGTGATCCTGTATAACCTGTTACAACTGTAATTACACTGGCTTATTTTCTTTTTATGTCACCTCCTTATGGTGCCTGTGGAACGAAATTAGAGATGGGTACTATATTGAACAGTGCACAAAACAAATGGAAGCCTGATACTGTATACGCCAAATATTTCGCGAAGTTTTTATTTTTGCAAATTTCGCGAGTTGGGTGCTATTCGCAAAATTAAAGACACACGAAAATATTCACTCTGATTCCTATGTAAATGTGACGTACGCGTGTACCAGGTACTCTGCTCCGTACAGTATGGGACTCCACGATCGCGAATTTAACCACTTGCAAAGCCGTTGGGAATTCTTGATTCGCAAAAATTTAGACTTGCGAAATATATGGCGTATACAGTATATTGATGAAAGTTTGTTAGGATTTAATTAAGCATGAGATGAAGTCCAAGGACAGCTCAGCTAGTAGAAACCCTTTTCTGCTGATCCATAATTAACTTTTCAGATTGTTTCTCCTCGGAAGGTGAGAACACTGTGATATTGTCATGCCAAGTGGCAGCAATGCAATTACATCCCAACCAGATTCAATTTCATGCGCAGCTGAACAGGGTTCTCAGGTGAAATGAGTGTATCCCCTGTAGTGAGTACACAGACTGTGTGTGGTTGGTAATGGCGATGTCCAACCCGTCAGTAGTTGTGTGCTGATCCTGAGTGTTTTGTCTGTGTAGGGGATCCAAATCCGTCCACCCTCCCTTTCATAGGATGGTATCAGCTTGGCGGGTTTTTGTCAAAAATTCATCAATTAATAGTGTCATTCCTGATGGTCATAACTGACCAGGGAACATTTGGAACATTTAAAATTTTTCAGATCTTGATTAGATATTAGTTTTACCTAAATTTGCTGTAAAAACATACATCTTGGCATCATTATAAAGTATTATTATAAAGTAAGAGTCTTCAGTGATTAGGATTAAAATTAAAGCAAAAACTTCATTTTGTGCATTGCCAAAATGATAACGTTCCAGCAGATTTTGAGTCTTGTATCCTAAGATTTCAATGACCAACTGTACACTACCCTATGAACATTATACTCACAACAACTGTACATGTACAGCTTCAAAGTTTTGGTATTTTAGCACTCCCCTACTTTGTCTTTGTGCATTGTTAGTTTTGATCATCAAATATTATTTCATTTATAATAAAGTAGATATATTTCATCACTATCTTTGCTCTAAATGATTCAAGTATAATGTGCCCACACATCCAAAACACACCTGCATGTAGGCCCTACACATGAATCTTGCTGTTAGTTCACTGCAAATACTTAAGCAAGTTATATAGTTGAACTAGATCTACATACTGGTAACTACGTAATGACTCTAAATGGTAGTATTGTATACATGCAATTTTGTTTAATGCAACATCTGGCCATTTTTGTTGGTATTTGTGTAGTAACTAATGATGGACCACACTTGCACCAACTTTCTTTGGCTGGCTTTCTTGATAATTATCTGGATCACTGTAGGTAAATGCATGATATTACAATGCCACTTTTGTCAATTCTGTATTTGTGGAGCTTACAAGAACATTTCAGTGGGAACTGAGACAAACACATTGGTATGAATCAAATTTATGTGTAAAGGCTTTAATAGCAGGATCCAGCCTACTGGATGCTGTTTTTGAGTGAAAGTTAAGAGAGTTCTTTCTCTTGGCAGAAACATATTTGTATATTTTCCTTCAGAAATAGAGACAGATGGAAGATCTGAAAAATATGACTGGTTGAGATCTGTTATGACAGGTGTGGGACCTCTCTCAAAACAAGCCTCATATTTTCGCAGTCCCCACAACGGTGGGAAAATTTCACATTCTACAAATCATGGAACAGTTGCCATCCTAAAGAGAAATCCGAGCGTGAGTTATTGGCATTGGCAGAGCCTCATATTATTATGGCCATGTTTCAAGAAGGCAGCATGAAGTCAAATCGCAAGTAGCCCTTTTAGTGAAAGTCAATTTGTGCGTGATTGAATCTATGTCAGCTGTGTCATACAATAAATCTGCACCGTATAGAACGACGACTCATGTACCAACAATGTAGTGGTCACTCACAATATGTGTACCAAATGGACCTACCTCCAATGCAATCCAAAGATTTGTCTCAGATATTGCTTTTCATATTGACACCCCATATTCCCCCTCCGACATTATCCTTGCACTTTATAACCTGGGTTATTTTGGACCCGAGAACCGAGAGTCTCTTGTGCTTGTTTTTATTTTAAATAGCTGGGTTTTGAAAGAGAGGGGACATGATTGAGCTGAAGTTAGACATGCCCCGCAGCATGAAAGCTGTATTAATATAGGAACTTATTGAGAGAAAACACTCATTGCAAGACATTAAAACCCAACCAGCTCCTTCATGTCCTTGGCAATGTTGGAATTGTGAACTTGGAATGTTAGAATTTGATATTTAAGTAGTTTTACTGTACCATATCCTAAATGTGCTGTGATGTAAGTTAATTATACAAGCTACATCGAGAGTGAAGTTTACTGTGACTCAGTGATATGACCAAGAAATACTTTTATGCAAGGAAATCCCTTAAACTGTTCATTATAAATTTATGATTAATTACGTAGGGTGATTAGTTTTCTTGTACAAATTTTATTCAGTGTCATGAATAAGCTGGATGAGCCAAGTTGTTTAGAGTTAGATCCTGCATTTGTGTTTCAACTTTGTAATTCCTGGGAGTGATGATATTTTTTGAACAACCTTTTATTTTTATTTGTATTTCATTTGTTCAGAATATTTCACTGGGGCTTTGGAACCCCTGTGAAGAAATAATTATTGTTAGAGTGTCATAGGAATCAGAGTAGGAAACTACATTCCTTGACTGCCGTTCACCTCCACGGACTCTTGTCAATTTTCCACTTCTCACTGAATATGGCTTTTTCAGAAAGCGATGGATGAATGAATGAAGATGGATGATCTGTTTATCATAAATTTTTTGCCACGCGCCGGCACCCCACCCCAAGGAGTGTTGTCCTCCCCCCCCCCCCCACGCCTACTCCAAGAGTGTCAGCAGTACCTCATGTCACAGAGAAAAAGGGATGGGGTTGGGGAGAGTGGGAGAGACGACAGGGGAAGAGTGATGAGGCGATGATGTGTGTTTGCACAGCCCTGGGGTCCCCGGCTGTGTAGGTGGCTGGGCCGACACTAGCAGTAAACAGTTTTAAGGCTCTCCTTGACTTATTTATGAAGCCTATGGAGGAAAGGGATGGGTCAGATGGTTGTAGCCGTGCACTTACACCTTGGGTCACCATGGAAGGAAGACACCAATATCATGGAGAAAAGGGACGCAGGGGATCCATCTGACCTAGCTAGATGCACTTAAGTTAGGTCTCCCCTCTCCACCCCTTCCCCCCCCCCCAAAAAAAAAAGAAGAACACCAACAAAAACAAAAATTGAGAATCCCTCTTGTGTAGTAGATACCTTCTGCAAAACTTTCTGATATCCCTAAATGTTCATGAGTAGAGTATACTTCATGTCAGAACTTTAATTTAATTTGTGTTCCAACTACCAAGGTCCTGTAAAATTCTCATTAATGAAGGAGTCAATCTCTTGAAAAAAACAACTTCTTTAGGTATTGATCAAGCAGAGATGACAAACTGAAACTGTGAAGTATTTCCATTATTTTGAGCCATATGGGGTTGAATCTATTTCATTACTCCCATGGAAGACTTGCAGTAAAAACAGCTGCCTTACAATTCAACATCTTTTCCCATTCCTGTTTGAGATGAAAATGGTTGGTTGTGCAAAAAGTTCAGCAGAACATTGCCATCGACATTGATGACGATGAAAGAAAGTAAAATTCAGCAGTAAGATTAGTTCTAAAGGTATGCAGTACTCTGTCCTTCTTTTTATACTACACATTTTCGAGATCTTTACCATCCTGTATACATTCTAGGAATTGTTGAGGTCACTGCACGCGTATCCCATATTTTTATGAAGAACAGTCGTCTGATGTGAATACCCCTGTCAATTGTGATTAAAATAGCTCCTACCTAGACTTCTGTATACCTTGATATACATGTAGAGCAGGAGAACTTATTTTCACAAAACATTTGTTATGTGGAGGATAGTGTAGCCCATCATCCGCATTGAAAACCTCTGTAGGATGAGTATTTGGTGTGTGTCTAGAGCTGCTGTGCCTGGGTGAATGAACCTATTCTATTCATATCTTCATAAGATGTGTCAGAATGATAGAGTAAGTGTTAGGATAATGCTAAAAGAGAGTCACAAGCAGTGTATTAAAACATACCGATTGACACACACAGGTACTTCTCTTGAGAAAGGGCAAATCGATATCGACTTTGAGGCAGTCATGTCTGTCTTGGATATCAAGTCCAAACAAGAGATTAATGCTGCTGTTCCTTACTGCATGAGGTAAACACTTCAACTTTAAGTTTCACAGTTCCTTTTCCCTGATGCTGCCATTCATCGGGAAGATGTGTTATAGGTTTCTGTTGTTATTTTCTCATTCCATGAGACATAGCAAGGATGTGGGAAGAGAGGGGATGAAAATTATGTGTGGTCTGTCTGCGGAGATCGATGTCTCTTGTGTGTTGGGATGTGTGTGGTAGGTGTGGTTAGAGCATCATGTGTCTCATGGGTTTGTATAGAGGTGTCTCAGGGCTCCTGGGGAGGAGGGGAGCATTCTTTGTGGACAGACTCCTCGGGGATGTTCTCAGCACATGGGGGTATCCTGCATCCCCGCACCTGCTGTTCGGTTGATGATGCATTGGTCTACAGGGAAAAGGGGGGGGGGGGGTGGGGTGTTGGTAAGGGAAGACAAGCACCTAGGGTTGGGGAAGGAGGAAAAGTTTGGGGAAAGAGAGGATGGATTTTGGGATAGAGGGGAGGTTGGAGGAGAAATGGGACTGACATGCCAAACACGTTTACGAGATGCTGGCCGGAGAATGAATAAAAGGGGATATACCTGCGTGGGTTGGGGGGTGTAAGACAGATGGTCTTATAGGCGAGGAAATAGGGGTTTACATGCTCTGCATGCATAAATCAAGACACCAAGGGACACTGTGTGTCCAGGTTGAGTGATTCCCCTCTCAGTGCAAGGGATGTTTGCACTCTGCTCAGAGCATGCGAGATTGGAAGGAGTGGGGTGAGGACGAGAGAGAGAGAAAGAATCTCCCTCGCAAGTGATATTGACAGAGCAATGCCAGAATGGTTACCGTCTAATCGGAGCACCCCAGAGTCGCCCGCATCGGCTGTGGGAGAAGGATGCGGGGTCAGGCTTTAGTTGTAAACAGTAGCACGATGTCTGTCAACCCAGAGCAAAGATGTAACAGCAATTCAGCACAGTGGAGTGCACTTCCTCTTCGTGTCCAGTAGTTTGTGTCTAACCCTCGCAGAAAGTGCGAAGATCTCCATGTCGAATTGCTGCCAATGCCAAATTACTTTAGCTGCTGTACTGACCCATTTGCCAAATCTCCCTCGGTTCTTTGCCGTCTGTCCGACACCAGCTTAAAACGTCATTAGGCACTCATTGAAACTGTCATGCTTTAAGCACATTGTAATCATCTGTTTCACACATAATGCTGCCCCACTGATGCATTTCTTTTCTCTTCTGCTTCCTAATCATTGTCATTGATTTGCCAGCCAGGCTGCATTTGTGTGCATAAAAGATTGAGTAGAAAGCCAAAAGGATTTTCAAAAAGATGTCTGCATTAGTCATGAATACCAAATTACTGCTTGTAGCTGTTGAGATTGATAGATACTTTTTTGAAGATGCATGCAGACATTAGTTATCTACTGACCTCCCCCACCCCTACCTCTCGGGAGGGGGTGGGGGAATCTCATTGTGGCAGTCATCAAGGTGTATAATTTTCCATTTGCACAATGTGTGTATTCATGACTGGAGCTGACTCATACCAGGATTCTATTATGCACCTGTTTAGTCGCCTAGTTAATGAGCCAAACTATCTGTGCAGCCTGACTTGCCATGAAGTACACAGGACCCAACATTTCTTTGTACAATTGATGAGCATGGTGTTATAACAAATGAATCACAAAGTTGTACTTACTGTTGTACGACTGTATGTACAGTGGGAGAGGGTGATACAAGTGTGGGGGCTATGAAAGCCAAGTCTCATATTATGTGCTCAAGAAGCACAAAATGCGTAGCAAAGCTTTGTGACTACATCTCTGATATTACCAGGTTCTTCATACTTGTGATTCCATGAGCTGATGAATCTTGAGGAAAGTAAGATCTGCAGTGTACGTATGCCATATGATACGGAATAAAGAACAATTGAACTAATATCGATTACAAAAACCACTTTTCATTATGTAATTGTACAACAAAGATGCTGAGCCTAGAAGTTGAATGTAATAAAGGCTCTGAGTAATTCACTCGGATTATCTGAAGGAAATTTGATACCATTCTTGCTTCTTGCTAGACTAAAGACTGATGGGTAGAGGCATACCTTAATTTTTCTCTCAATTTTTTCTTTTCTCCCAATTTTTTCTTTTCTCCATCGGCAGGTTTCAATATTCAGACAAATGCCCAACATTGAGGTAATTAGCCTGAGTGTCAACAGCATCACCACACTGGAGGACTTCAGCTACTGCTCCAACCTGACCGAGCTCTATGTCAGGAGAAACTGCATTGCCAGCCTTTCAGAGGTCTGGTTCCTCCGGAGCCTGCCCAAGCTTCGGGTGCTGTGGCTGGCCGACAACCCCTGCGCAGCGGGAGACAACTACAGGGCAACCATCCTGAGGATATTGCCCAACCTGCACAAACTTGACAACATTGGTGAGCTGAAGGGGGCAATCTGACTAAACCTGTGGGGGTTGAAAGTTTTATCAGTCATCTTTTTGAAATGGAAAAACCTGTAATTTGAACTCAGTCTAGGTCTTATCTGATGGTGCCGTCTTTACGCAGCATGTTTGAGGAAGAGGGTCACATCTCACATATTTGAAAGATCCCACTTTACTTCTTGGAAAAGAGCAGGGCGCTGCCCTGCTGAAGTGGATCTCCCCACAAACCCATACCAGATATCTGGCCAATGATGCCGACCCCAAGTGGTTCACCCCAGATGACTAGCAATAGTCAGCAAACAGTATCAAGTCAGCTCATTGTGCCGTAAGAAGAAATAGTAGAAGAAGAATAGCTGCATCATGTGGTGTTTTAATGCATCAGCTGTGGTAATCTTCGGAAAAAAAGGTGTTTGTCGTGCTTCTGTCTATTTATTTTGCTTGCTAATAAGATTGGATAGATGATCAATGCATCGCTGTTGAAAAAAAGTTTGTGATCTCCATGTCTCCGGTGCTTCAATTCCCCTAGAAATGGAAATGTGCCACTGCATCTATCTTGGAGGAAATCTCCAGGAAGTTTAAAAGGCAGCAATTTACACAGAGTTTCTCTCTCTTTCAAAGAAGCAGATTAGGAGTATGATATAAGACATCAGACCCAATTCTTGAATCCAGATGGGGCATTTATGAGAAATGACAGAAATGCAGAGGTGGTGGTTCCACGTATTGTAACCCCTCACACTGTCCTCACGTCAACTTCCCAGTGGGAAATTCTGATGTAAGCGACACCCACTTCACAGCGATCAAACACCTCTCTCCTATTCCAGGCTCCATTAAATTCTTACTTCTTACCCCAGAGAAGTGCTGGTTATCCAGTCCCTTGCCATGGGAAGTTAGTCCCCCAAGATGGCCGCTGAAAGTCTGATCGAAGAGGCACGGTTCCAGTCATGCTCCAGTGGTGAATTTGATGCTCCGATAGGTCATGTGATCAAGTGGCATGGGGGAATCCTTTTAACAGCTTCCACGTCTGCGTGCAACACCTTTGCACAGAAGGAGTCATGGTAGAATAAGAAATCTGCTCGCATGATGTAATGAACTGGACGCAGGCAACTCACGCATGTTCAGTAGGGAGGAAAGAAAGAAGGCGTGAATTCTCTGTGGTATCAAGGCCATTCAATTACATAGCCTGGTGCACATTTTGGGATTGGCACCATTCTTTCATGCTTTTCCAAAGGAATTGGTTTTCATTCCGTCATGAGTCCAATGTGACTACCATATTAACTTACTATATGTTGTTGGTGATATTTCATTGCTTCAAGTGCATACACAACAGTTATGGCTGCCCATTTGCGTAGCTGTTTAGTGATTAATGATGTAAAACTCATTTCTACCAAATCCCATTCAATCTGAACCAGAGCAGATACTGTAATAGTTTGCTGACTATTTAATGTGAATGTGTTGTGACTAGTGGAATGTTTTACCGACATTATTGACCCCCATGGGAGTCAAGCAGACTTTAAAAAATGAAAAGGAAGAGGTTTCTGTGACCCAGAGAGGCGTTTGACAAACAGAGAACACAAGCATTGATCCACATCTGTTCCTGTGAAACCTGCTTGGAGCAATCTCTCCCAACTTCCTGTCAAACGAGGGCGTGATTGTGCATACTGAAACTACTTAGCACATCTCCTTGGCGTAGACTAACTGCCTTACAGTGTGCAGTCAAAGGATGAGGGATGGGGCATAGAGTGAGAGACAAGACAAAAAAGGAAGGAGAAGAAGAAGAAGAAGAACAGAGAGAGAGAGAGGGTGTGTGTGTGTGTGTGTGTGTCTGTCTGTCTGTCTTTCTGAAAGAGAGAGAGAGGAAGAGCATGTGTATCTTTGAGAGAGAGATGAGATTGTGAGAATGTGTGTGTGGGTGTGTGTTGAGAGAGAGCTGATACTGGAGTAAGGGTAAGGTAAAATGCAGGGCAAATTAATTTGAGTACTTTGCAGGATGCTTTCTTTTTTCACCGATGCTGATTAGAGGGCGAGTGTGCAAACAGTGCCGGTATCAGCTTGTTTCCCTTGGTGATGCATTCCCTGGATGATTTCATGTGCCACCAGGAGGCCGTAATCAAAACTTGATCAGATTTACCTCTCTGTGTCCGGCCCAGCTTTGTTGCCGAGCTTGGCTGCTACCCCGGTGAAGAATCAGCCGTTTCACTAAAGCAGATTTTGTTGATGAAAACATGATTCGTGAGGAAAAAAAGCAGAAGTAAGATGAGAGGTTTTCAGTTTTCATTTGAAATGATCGGTATACTGGTGTTCATTATATCTTAATGTTGTCACTCCTTGTAAGAGTTTAGGTTGACATCTTCTACCTATGTGACATTATGATCAATATAAATTGTAGATACACTGACAGGGGGTCCCCACTTCACTGTGTCGTCGAAAAAGAAAGAAAGAAAAGAAATACAGCATTATACACCTGGCAATATAACATTGCCTTATTGCAAAGTGGCTACATGTTTTAAGTAAATTAAAATGTCAAATGCTGACTGAAGAAATATATACGTAGGTAATGTGCATTTGAAATATGTTTCACAGACACGTTCCTGTCAATGTTCTTCATGATATGATGCTTCATGTACAGGAAAAATATGTTTGCTACATATGATAAAGTTATGAAAATTGAATAGCTACATCAAAATGCTTAATTGCTGAGACATCTGGAAGGTCGGCAAATAATGGATACCTTTAAACTATTTTCTGTTATGTCTCTTATGCTACGTACACAATATAAGAATAGTGGTTCATTGCACTTACAACCTATTGGCCTCTTATACAGTACTGCTGATTGGATTCTTTCATCAAAGGTTTCTGGGATCAGAAAAAAAGAAAACTAAAAGAAAACAAATAACTGCCTGGCAACTGAAGTGAAGTAAAAGAAACAAATGAAAGAAGAGAGAGAAGGGAGAGCAATTGAAACAGAAGGATTTAAATTAGCAATCCCAGCAGTGCAATTAAGACTGTTTCTTCTCTTTATCCTTTAAATCTAATTTGAATTCATCTGTAGTAAAAATCAATGGAGTCTGCAAAGCATTCTTATGTTGCATCATTGTATGATGAAATAGTTTTTGACAACTGACATTTACATTGTGATCATATGATGCACAAAGGAGAACTTAATACTCCATGAGAACCAGACGCATACTTTTCTGTTTCTGCAAAGTTCATTCGTACTCTGACGAATACGTCTTCCCGAATGTGTGATCACATTCTGTGAAGAGCATTTAACCCACTTTTGCCAGATGTGTGGAGCAGCCATTCTGGAAGACCTCAAACGTGTGCACTTTTATTTCCACATTCGTTTCAAAGACCACACCCCACTTTGCATACTGGATATCAATATCCACAATATGTGATCACGATTCAACTTATTTCAACATGAAGTAGTCTCTGGAAAAAAAAAAATTGTCATATTACTCTAGTTTTCTCTACTTTGAACCAATTTGAATTTTATATCATTGTTATCCCATAACTCACTCCTTTGATGCTTGAAAGAAAGTACCCTGCTTTCACCTGTCATTCAAAAAAAGAAAAAGAAAAAAGAAATTAAACTTTGTAGGTAGTGCGAAATGTTGAACTTCTATATTAAAGTTTCAAGAGCTCATTTTGGAATGTGAAGCGGGGGGGGGGGGGGGGGGGACAACAAAAATCACGTCAGCAGAACATGAGGAAAAGATTTACCTGCTTTTCTATCACATTTACTTCAAGTATGAATGACTTGATAGCTTCATCACTCGCAAAGTTTAACATTTTGCTCAGAGAGCGAGCTTGAGAGAGAGAGAGCGGCTCAGATGTGAATGGGCCAGGATCAGATACAACCATTTCATCAAGATAATCGGTGTAAGATTCAGCCCGCCCCTGGAATCGAGAAAGGCTGCCAGAGGAGTGCACCGTAAACCTGGCGATAATTGCAATCAAATCTATTTTCAATCCTGTAAGTAGAAATGTCAGAGCAATCTTACCTCCAGGGGCTCCTGATCGATGTGGAAGGGTGGAGATTTGGCGAGAGATGATATTGAAGCTGCGTAAAAAGGAGGTGGGGGGGGGGGAGATAACGGGGACCAAGATTGAAAAACAAAAACAGTATCTCATGGATGACATAACATAGCGTGTTATGGTGCCAACTGAAACGAGACTGACAGCCAGACAGTTCTGTTATTACTTTTAGGCGCAATTTCCTGCTAACTGTGCTGCGCATGAAAAACAAGATCGTTTCATCTCGCAGCTCCACTTGAAACACGGCTGTTTCCTCTTTAACACCGCTAAGCCAATTTGTCCCGAGCAGAAAACTTTACAAAAGGCGGTGTTATTGCTGATTCTTCTAGCATGTTTAGATGTAAAAGTTGATGTTCAGTAACAGCGAGCAAGTGAAGAGAAGATGGGGAGATAGCAAAAATGGAAAACTTATGAGGAATGAATAGAGGGGCACCCACGCATAAATTGCCTCCTTAAGACTTTGATTGATAACAGATTTTATGGTTCTGAAAGTTTGTGCTGAACCATTTTTTTCAGTAACCATATTCTCATATAAAATATCTTGACAGCTGTACAGGAAGTCATTATATTCTTGATTTTGATTTGATTTGATTTATTCATTCTCCGTATGGCAACATTTACATTTTTTTTCAACATAATCAAACAATGATATACAAATATGAAACTCATTATAGCTAGTTTCAACAATTTCAACAATTTTGATTACAAATGCATTTAAGACAACATTACGATACATGTGATATGAATTACCATACAGAACGGTCGCCAATAATAAGCTATAAGCTTGACCCTTTGGCAACCGATAATACAATTCGTTAATGCAATAAAAGAAAGCTGTCCAACATGATGCTCGCGGGTTAGGGGGATAATAGGAGAGACAGAAAGAGCAGGAAAAAGAGGGTTATAGAAACCTTCCGATACCAGGCTTGCCAGATCAAACTCACAGTAAATACGTACAGGTGTACATATGATTATAGATTACAGTGATGTATTCACATTTCACGCACACATAGACATGATACAGTGTTGCTGTTGTCAAATAAAAATTACATTGAATTAAGAATACAAGAGCAATAAAAACAACTACGAAATATACACAGTTCAGCGTCCTACCAGGGTGTATAGAAGAGGGTAACTTGCCCGACATAACAACAATGAAAGATATCAGAGACAAAGACCATGGGAGGAGTGCGGAATGGGCACAGGCAGGTGCATCCCGTATGTGCAGAGTCTCAAGAACAAACTATAAAAGCCAGGGATAAAGAATGAATAGGGTAGGGTTTCTGCAAAGAACATCACTGATCATGCTGGTACTGTGTGATCAACATGTTCTTAACTGCTTTTTTGAATGAATATATGGACTTGATGTTACGTAATTCAGGGGGTAATTTATTCCAAATATCTGGGCCAGTGTGTCTTACGGATTTATGGGCTAAGAGTGTTATGGGGTTACATAAGTGCACGTCTGTTGCTTGCCTTGTTGGATACGAATGAACTTCTGCATTTAAATGGAACATATTTTCAAATTAACGCGGTAATGAATTAGTATTGAAACGGAACATGCCTGTTTGACATTTTTGTGGCATATTGGCATCACATTACGACCATGTACATTGTAGGTATAATGCTGGCATCAGTTGTAACGTTTTTAAAAATGTTTATTGCCACCATATCTATTTGTGTGCTGGTCCCTTTGCCAGGTGCAGTTACCTGGCCATTCCCACACTCAACCCTATTCTTCTGCGAGTGTATTCGCAAGAGAGCACCACGTGCAATGTTTATCTTCCATTCTGCTGTCAAGCAAGTTTCACAGGCCGAATTCACAACCGCAACAATACAAGACATTTTTCATGCAGAGAAAAAAAGAAAAACCATTGTTGAGGCATTGTGCTAGCCCCTCGGAAGAGGTAGAACAAATTTGACAGATCAGGGAGGAATGGACTGGTCACAAAGCAGCAATTAGCAAGGTAGTACGAGCCACTACCTTACCCTTTTTCCATCATCGGCTTGTCCCTGGTACACCCCTTTTCAGTTCCTCTGCATCTTCTGTCTAAAAGAGACAAAGATACAGAGAGAGGGGGGGGGGGGGGATGGAGCGGGGATGGAGCGGGGAGGGGGGGGGGGAGAAAGAGAGGGGCTGATAGAATAGGAAGCAATCATGTTTATCCTCTGCCCTGCTTTGCGCTGAGGATGATGCGTGACTGAAATTGGGGAAGCATTTATTTCGGGATTCGTGTTTTCCCATAAGATTATCTCCTTTGAGGCGAACAATCAGTGCAGGAAATGAGAATACTTCTCCCAAACTTACTGCAAAGCTACATTATCCCTCCACCCCCCCCCCCCCCCATACCCCAGTGTCCCTGCCATTTTCTTTGCCTCATGTTCTGGTACATACAGAAAGTATACGCAGAGTCGGATGAAAAAGGGAAGAAACATACACCTTGTGGAAATCGGTGCGGTTTTAATCTTCCTTCTGAAATTGCAGGAAATGAGATACGGCGCTGAATGATGCAAATTTTGGGAAGTGATTACGGTGCATTGATTGACGAAGACAGGAAAGGCAGGTGCCAGAAGGTAACAGCACACTGTGGGCAAACAAGATGGTTGTGAGGTGTAAAGTGGGAAACCAGGGGCTTCCCCAATCCCCCCTACCAGTGAATGGTTTTGTTATCAGAACAAATTCATTTTCAGTGTGTGGTGAGCCTCAGTTCTGTAAATTTGATAGGTGTGGATGAAAATCAGTTATGTTCAATCTCAGTGTCCTTTCTGCCCACTACCCGGTTTTAGAAGAATTTTACTCCAAAGGATAAAGTTTTTGAGAATGCCTTTGTTAAACTCAAAGCAACTGATCAGCCAGATTTCAAGCAAGATTGGACTGTGCTGTAGCAATAGCGATAATGTGATGTTCGTTGTTGTGATACCCCTGGAGAAAGTTTATAATCTGGTGGAGAAAGCTTCTGTAATTGCATTCTATCCTCTTGATCTGCTTGCAAAGTCATGCTTTCAGACAGTCAATTTTCAGTGTGAATTTTTTCCTGAGACAGTATTAACTGCAGTTTAAGCTGTCACAGTTGATTACAATGTTTCCTTTTTTCATTTCTTTTTCGTCGTCAAGCATCTTCAGGTAGAACCAACCTTGTTTTCTTGTGAGGAAGTTTTGGTGATGCTGGTAACTGATAATAGCCATAGGTAGGAGCAAATTCATTCCAGCTTCCCACTGGAATTTGATGTCTCCATAATTTGTGCCAGTTTGCATGACTCCATACAAAGATTCAAGTAACCACCATCAAATGAAACATAGGCATGATGAACATCAAGCAAAACTAACTGTAAAACATTAACAGTAGATTGCATCCTACATACATGTTTGAATTTAGTACAAGTAATGCAGTCTCTTGATTTGCTGTCGTTTAATATTTTAAGAAAAAAGTATTGACATGAATGGTGCTGGAAAGTAGACCTTTATGAGGAAAGAGAAAAAAATAAACATTTCCAGCACTTCACAAAAGAGTTTTAGACTGCTGATATTTTATCTGTTATCACTCAGTTGGAGTTCCATGTGGTTTAATGAGAGTGATCGATCACTGATGTAGACTACATATGAATTGAATGCCTCTGACCAATCCTGAACAGAAGGTGGCCAAATTGTCTGTTCCATGTACAGCGGGTCGATATGAGTATGTTCTTGACATTTTAAGGCCACTTTGGCTGTGCATTTTTGCCAAACACATCCTCATCGATCACCACAGGTTCGAAGTTGCACGGCAGGCCTGTTTAGGCTCCCTTGGTGCACGAGAGGGGTGCGAAAAACATTTTTCATCCGAAGCGGATCATTTGAAATTGAATTGCAAGTGGCAGAATGTGCAGATTTCACAGCGGTATTGCCCAGAGAGAATCGACTGGGAAAAACACTTCACTTACATTCAGGCCAAAGGGACCCTTGGCTGCATATATGCAATTTGGAATTAATTGATGTTTTGAGGGATTTTTTTTTTTTTCCGGATCTGGTGTTTGTCTGTCTCTCACTCTCAGTTCTCATATTTCTCTTTCTCTCTCTGTGTCTTTACTGTTGCTGTTTTTTTTTTTTTTATCACACTATGTCAGGGACAGCCTTCCTATGCTCTCTCAGTACTCCAGTCTTTTTCTTTTGTGTACAGGTAGTCAGTCTGCTAGGTTTGAAGTTGTTTGCATGTTCTTTCATGTTTTTGTTTCTTATTGCTTTACATTTCCCATTCATTCTACCCAGACTGTTTTCTGCATATTTTTTAAAATACCAGTAGCATAAATCATTGATTATATCTTCCATCTGTCTTTACATCTGTCTGATCTTCTCTCTGTGTAACTGAACAAATGTTTGCACATTTCTATCTCTCTCTTTTTTTTAATGTATTTAATGTTTCTCTTTGTCCCAGTCTGTCACGCTGTGTTTCCTCTTGTATCATTTCTCTTTATGTATCAGGCAAACTGTGCTAGTTGTCCGTGGACGTGATCAAACATTGGCCAAGTTTGTTTCACTGTGCACTCAGAGTACTGTGCTGCAGCACCACCTCGAGGATAAGGGAAAGTGAAAAATGGGACGCATCCTTTCAAATCGCAGGTCTGCTTGCAAACCAAAACGAGGGTTCCTGTTTGTTGCAGTCTGAGCAAATAACCGATTCTTTGCCCTGCCATCCCTGTTTGACGAGAGAGGCACGTCACGCCCATTGTGCCAGCTTTTGTTGAAAGACTAATAATGTACTTGGGTTTTTTTTTTTGTTTTTTTTTTTTGGAGAAGTGCAGTCCACAGTGTTCAGAAAGTGGCAACTTAAAATAGCTGTGCTGACTGTTAGACAAAGGTGAGCAAATTGTTGGGGGTGGGATAGCGAGTAGGTGGAGAATGCTGTTTGATTAGCTACTGGTACTCGAGATGAGCAATCGTGAAAGTTAATCTGACTCTTGAGTCTGCCTCGGTCGCATCGTTGTCTTCTGTGTAGTCAACACAGTCATATTAACCCACTTGTGTCTCTTGGCTTCTTTCCCCCCCCCCCCCCCCCACCACTCCACCCTCTCCTCTCAGGAGCCACAGACTGGCCACTCTAAAACTCGCCTAGAGTTTCCAGGGAAAATCTGGAACATGTGTACAACATAAGGCAGGACAGTAATTACCTCATTTAAATGACAATCTGTAAGATGCTATCCATGATTGGGCTTTTTGTCTGACATCTTATTGAGGCCCTCTAATATTTAGAAGCAATTTGCCAGACAATTTCCCAGTAAAGGTAGAATTCACTTCATGTAGTTGTAGGCTTATAAACCAGACTTGATGCAGTAGAAGACTGTTACAATTGAGGCTACATTAACTTGAGAGGGTTTTTTCCTAACTTTTTTTTTTTTTTTACTGTGAAATACTTACAGAAAGATAAATGATTATGAAAAAAGGTCAGTATTGTCAGTCATTGTAATTGCTGTTCTTGATGCTATCATTATCATCACTCTCGCAACCAGCTTGTCTTTGACATGTTGTAATGTTTCATAGACTCCTAGACATTTCTTCTCGGTGCAGTTTCCAAAATCCTACAAGCTAAACAAGTTTTTCTCCAAATGTGTGTGTGTGTGTGTGTGTTTTTGTGTCTGTCTGTGCGCCTGTGTGGAATATGTTAGTAGAAACCTCGCAAATACACTGTAACATTCTGTAACTGTTCTGCATTGTGGCTTTAAGCTGTTATATATTTCATTTTCCTTTCCAGAAAAGCCCCCCCCCCCCTCAAAAAAAAACACATATATATATATATTTGTATGAACAAACTACTTATGTGTTGATGCATATCAGCATGTTCAGGTTTATCCTTCCATGTTGAGTGGTAGACTTGGATTTTACCTTTGAGCTCTCCCCCAGAAAAACAACGAAGACAACAACCTCCTTCAACTCTGGCGTTTTGCCCTGCTACTTAGGGTGAAGTCCATTTGATGAGATTGATATTGCAGCCGGAAATTGACTTTTCGTCTTATCGGGCAGTTAGGCGAAAATGATGGTGGTGTGTCCGGGTATCTGATTGGATCTCTTCATGATGTATTGAAGGAGGGCTTGGGTGGAGGAGGATGTGGGGTGTGGGGGAGGGGGAGATGGGAGGGGGTTTGCCCCACTTTCCTAGTCAAAAAAGGTTGAGGATTTGTGGCAAGGGGCTAAGGGATGCACATGCCATTATTACTCCTTGCACCATTTAGCCTGCAGCCAATAGATAGATTAGATTTCTTCAAATACCAGTTCAGGTTTGTGAGGGCCAGGATAGGATGAACAATGTACAGACTTATGCCATGTGACTTATATGGAAAAAAAAAAAGAAATGCACACGCAAAAAGCAATTGTAGTTAATGATTAAATCATTATTGGTTGATATAGAATTAATAGTGTAAAATATGTGTGCACCTGCGTTTTGTTAGGATCAGATGAAATTACAATTGACCCATCTATACATTGTGTCAGTGATTTTTTTTTTTTCCCAGTAGACTTGAGAATATTGTAAGTATCTCTTGCTCTGTACAGCCATAGCAAGAGGATAGAGTCAAAGCAATACCTGATGGTCAGCGTACAGTATATCATCTTTGCAGAAGCCAGTTGCAATGAAAATGAACATTTTAGACAGGAAAATTCATTCATTGTAAAGTGAAATCTACATTCTTGCCGGGTCAATAACGAATGTATAAGCTACAGCAGTAGAACCCTGTACAGCAAGGGAAGTGAATGATGATAGTATGACTCCTTCTTATGTATTCGTTAAAAAAATGGTGTCTAAAACCCTGACAGGAAATAGCATGCTGTCACCAATATTGTTCCGTGACACACACAAACACTCACCTTGAAGCATTCATCACACAGATTCTGAATGCATTAATTGTCATCTGTAGACTCTGCGCATAGTTGTTGCCAGGATATATTTGGAATGTAGTCGTACATGCAGTACGCTGCATCTGTAAGATATATAATGCAGCTTTTACTCGTATTCAGCTACCTGCCATCAAGGAAATGCATTGTGACTGAAGGTTTTGATGTTGATGTGAGATGGGTGAATGGGAAAAGATGGAGTGAGGGAGGGAAAAGGGGGGGGGGGGGGGGGAGAGAAGGGGGGTGGTAGTTGACTTTTCTCTCATGAACGAAAAGTGTGCCCTGCGGGTATGTCCTCTCCCCTAGCTGTCTATGGGAATCAAGGGCAATGGAGTGGAATGGTTCTTTCTCCGTGAACTTACTGAAACATTTTCAAGCAGGTAGTGTGTACAACTGTACTTGTAAGGTAGCATGCTCGTCAATTGATAAAACAAAATGCCCTTAAGTTTTTCTTTTTTCCTTACTGTGGAGCTGTGGATGAGATTGTGTCTCTGTTTATGTGTGTGTATCTGTAAAACATCTAGTGCATTGTTAGCTATGTCCACAATGAACCACAAAGATAGACAAAATGCTAGTAAAATCAAACAAAACAAGACGATAAAAGCAAATGAGAAACCCTCCCAGCAGTAGTTATAGTATGTGGTGGTAGTGTTTACTTTATCTTACATGCTGATATTTATTGTCAGCCAGTTTGTCCCCAAAGAAAAGTGAAAATCAGTGTAATCCTTATTCACAAAAAGGCCAGGTTTAGCTACCATATGAAACAGTAGAATTCTACTTTTTAAATATGAATCATGTACAGTGTAGACAACTCATTGTATAAGACTCCATGATAATATGTAAAAGAAGATCTAAGTGACTCCTTTACCTCATTAGAAAGCCTGTTGCCATGCTTGACACACACAGGGTATGTTGTAACCAAGGTAACCAACCATTTCTGTTTTGTTGATTTACTGTCAGTTGAGGTATTAAAAAGCTTTTAGAAATGGGTTAAACCATTTAGCCTTTACTTCAGCTTTTCCTTTATAATCCATCAGATTGCAAGAAATTATCCTCGTGAACATTGTCTTGCAATTGCATCATAAAAGAGGTGATTGCTCAAAGGGGGCTAAAAGTGAATTATGTATAGGAGCTTGGCTGGTGAGTTTTATGGGATATCCAGTAAATCTAGCACATGATAGCAATGGTGGTTTAGAATAAAAAGAACAAAACCAACATCTCAATTTTCTTGAAGGCACGGTTTTAAGATTGTTGATGGGAAATGCTCCCTATTTTTAATCCTTGCCCCCATCAAAGGTATAATTGCATTTATGTAGCAAACTGAGTGTGTGCTCATACTATACTTGACATTTGATATTTCATTTTCATTTTTTTTCCCTTCTTGTTTTTGAGATAGGGTTTGCAGTGGATGGCGTGTTATCTGTCCCTCTGCGTTTCTCGTTGGTCCCTCTCCGTATTCTCCCAATACCCACCATGGTTATTTCCGTCCAAGTGTTTACCATGGCTGGGCAATTATCATGGCGGGGGAAGGGAGAAAGGAGGCAAAAAGCAGCCCCTCAATGTAAATGTCAACGTTACCTAAAATGATATCAGGTTTCGTCTGCAGCTAGATGAGATTTAGCCTACTTGGAACCACTTCAGTGTAGATTGTTGTTATTTTTTTAGGCAGCATACTTCTTGTAGAGGTAAAGATATGAATTCTTAGTGCCGGACAAGTTTATAAGTAGGCAGAGTTCTTTGCAGAAAGGCATGGGACATCCTGTTCTTCAAAATTATTATTGTGTTTTGGGATTGTTGGTGTTTTGTGTTTTTTTTTTTTTGTCTTTTTTTTTTTGGGGGGGGGGGAGGGGTTGCCTTTGAGCATACTGCTGAAGCCAGTTATAAACTTAGAGTAGCAGCAGTTTGTAGACACCACTTTAGAATCTCACATTTGAAGTTGTCCTTATCCCAAGTGGAAGGAAGAGTTAGTATAAGTTTGAAGACAGGACAGTCACATACCATTAATATTGTTCAAGAATGTTTGGTTTACATGTGTTTTAACTGTTCTCAGCAAAAGAAAAGCTCATTGTTCTAATAGTATTCAAGCCGAAACTTTCATGGCAGTTTTTTGTTTTGTTTTGTTTTGTTTTTTTTTGGCAAATTTAATAACTCACCTTTGACCTGCAAAAATAACTACATGCATACATAAAATGTTTGAAAACAACATGCAAAAATATCATTTCTTTAAAAAAACAGAAATTGGAGAAAATCAAACTATGCCAGTGCTGGATCATTACTGGAAGTCTGGCACACAGCGCGGGGCATGACACAGTGATATCTAGGGCATAACAACATCTAGTACAGAACTTCAGTTGCAGTACTTGTTTTTGTACAGGGAATCACTGAGTAAATGCATTTAGTATGTACAAGTATTGTCGCTTTTTAGTCATTCTTATATATTTTGTGAAAGATGAAGTAATGGTAACTAAACTCTTGCAACTGTGAAATTAGCAGCATGCGAAATTGTTTGACAAGTAGCAGTTCGCAAAAATATCTATGTATGAAAATTTCGGCCTATACAGTATACTGCTGAGAATGTCATGAAACTGTCATTTTTACTTCATAAGATTTTGTTGCCTTTTTTTTGAGAACATTACTTGCAAAGTAGAAGAATTTGACCATAATGATAACAGCTATCAAATTTTCCTACTGTTGTGAAAAGTAAATTGTACATGATTAAAAAACACTGTGGCATTTGGTAAAGTTTTAGCTGCATCCACACAATTCTTACCCTGAACCAAATCAACAGCACACTCTAATCGTATTACACTACCTTAAAGTGTTTTCTTTCATTTCCCAATTCAGACATGCAAAAAAAAAAAAAAAAAGCATTCCCTTTGCTATGCTAAATTCTGTACATGGCTTGGAGGCTTTTGATGAGTAGGTGGTCAGTGTCTCAGGAAAGCATTTTGCTGAGCTGCTGGAAACCTTTTGAAAGCATATCTACAGGATTTGTTTTTTTAATGTGCATTATGCAGATACTCCATGGTCACAAAGGAGAACAAATGAAAAATACACCATTTTGGTTCTTTCCCTCCCTCCCCCCCCCCCCTTCTCTTGTCTCTTTTTTGTAGTTATGATGTATTGGAAAGTGACTTGAATGTCAAGATCCATAGTTGAAAAGAGATTTTACAAATGTAGTGAATTTGTAAACATATATGCAGCAACCATAGTAGGAATTGTAGTCACTTACAAGTGATTGGTTATTACCCACCTGCTGGAATTGTTTTTGAGGCCCATTTATTTTGTTGGTATTTTTTTAAGATCATCTTTTTTTAACATATTAACATATCAACATCAAAGCCTTGATTTTCAGGCATAAATGACAATGAAAACTGAAAAGAATATGTCATCATTAAGGCAAAGGTGCACATTTGTAGTTACTTAATATTAGAAAGACACCAAAGTGATTGCATCTGTGACATGTGAATACATTAACAGGTAGATCCTCTCCTTAATGCGGAGACAGGTTACGGACAGATGGATGAATCCAATCCGGCGATAAACGAATGAGGAGATTCTCTCCGAAGACGAGATTGGAGTGCACTGATTGGACAGGTGTCATGTGCCAGACGGCCCGACAGGGTGTTTATTAATACCCGCTGTAACAGGTTGGTGCGAAGAAGACGTCGATTTGCTCCCCCTTCAAGTGGCCAGATGACAGCCAGGGTTTTCTTTTTTCTGTTGGTTGATGATGATCAGGATGGATGTCTTTTGGGGGGGCCGATAGATACATTAGGGCGGTTGTCAAGGAGCCGAACAAGAGGAAGAGCAACAGAGATGATCCGCGTCGAGAAGCCGCGCCGTTGATTGGTTCAGAATCCGTGGATGTTTATGGCTGAGATGAGCGTTTCCCCCCTTTTTACAGTCCTCTCATGGCTTTGTGTGTTAGCAAGATGGAATTTGTTTTGCATACATTGGTTACTCTTACCCTTTTTCTTTACCTTCTTTCAATTTTGTGGTCCTGGAGGTAGAATTTCATTTGCATGCATCAGTCATTTGTGATCTATCAACACCACATAGAAACCTGAGGCACCAGTTGAGGTGGGCTGCGCGAGGTACCCTCTATATTAATAGTCTTCAGAATGCATAATAGGGTATGTTGGATTTTCACCATGAGTATGCTGTAGGATTTCAGAGACTAAAGAGTGAATGTATGCAAAATATCTCTGTTTTGTCAATAGCAAGTGTATGAAGTAACTCCTTTGACAGTCATTCACCTAATAACCAAACTTGTTCTCACTGACTTAAACATTGTATTAACATGTTGACGAGTCCCAAGTGTTGGGCAAGTGTCTATGGGAAAGGCGTCTTGTAGCAAAATCAAACCGTCCTCAACGGGTTAAGATTTCATCACTAGAGTAATTCTTCATGAGCATATTATGAGCTTTCATTGAAAGCAAGAACTATCAGAAAGTGACCGTCTCATCCAATCCATATTAAGGTGTGCTAGGGTGATGATTACTAGCAAAAGCACTCCAGTACCATGTTGATTTTGATTATCAGTTGGTACTTCGATTCTGTCATTCTTTGTATAAAAGAATTCTCCGATAGGAAACACTTACGCAGGCATTGTTGTGAAACCGAGTGTAAATTGGATGTGGAGCCCTCAGTCTGTGTATCCACTTTGTGCCAGTGTCCGCATATTTTCGGCTCTGTGTCTTTGTGTGATGACCATGTGACCCCATGGGGTCAAAGTGGGACGGATTGCTCCCAGTGTGTGAGGGCGTGTGACACCCCGTGGTGGATCATGAAATCGATATCCTGGCAAGTTTGCAAGCAAATTCTTGTCATGGGAGACCCGAGGGTCAAGTGTTTGAGTAGGGCTGAGGAGGAACCCGCTCACAAGACGTCAATGGTACCCTCTTCAAGAGTCGGACAGGAGAGGAAGGAGAGGAGGGGAGCAGAGGGGGAGGGGTGGGGTTGGGCTCGGGAGGGATGCAAGTGTGTCACTCTCCATACTTGACTCTGCATGAATGAGGACATGATTAAGCAGTCTTTCTTCTTCTTCTTCTTTTTTTTTTGGGGGGGGGGTGGGTATAAAGATGTATACATTCCCATGCTGTATCAGCTTGGAGTGTTGAAATGGGTTCCACAGAAGAACCAAAGAGAGCAGTTTGTTGTGTGATGGGAGAAAAAACAACAACATAACAATGTATCCTTCCTTTTTTTTAAAAAAAGAAGAAGATGCTGTATATACATCAATATTTCACTTTTCGTCTGATAAAAAGAGAGCAAATGAAAAAAAATGTGGAAAAATTAAACTAACTCTGCAGAACTGATTGATTAAAGTGAAAAAAACAACACCATAATAATGTATCCTTCTTTTTTTTTAAGAAAAAAGAAGAAGATGCTGTATATACATCAATATTTCACTTTTCGTCCGATAAAAAGAGAGCAAATGAAAAAAAAGTGGAAAAATTAAACTAACTCTGCAGAACTAATTGATTAAAGTGAATTATTGTGTTTCCTAACTGTTACCTCATGCTGGTATATTCTATCTCTCGGGGGCAAATATGCAAATGGCTGAGCTTTAGGGCTTAAGATGATATGCAATGCATTTAATGTTTGGATGAGTGATGCACCCTGACATTTTGATGTTAATCGCTTGAACTGAGCAGCCTGATGCATCATTTAATGAAGTGGATGTCATATCATACATCAGTAACTTTGGTGTTAACTTTTGGCTTATTGAAATGTGATCAGGGAATGAGAAGAGATATGGAATTGGACTTAACATGTGAAAACTCAGGCATTTTGGCAAGCCTAGATGCAGATACCAATCTATTATGAGAGAGAAGGTGAAAGAGGGAGAGAGAGAGAGTGAGAGTAGAGAGAGAGGGAGAGAGAGAGATGGGTGAGCATTACGCGCAAAATTGGTTGGCAAAATGAACAGTGGGATCTTGCAAATGCACTCACTCGCCATGCTCTGAATTCAAGGCCGGCACTGGATGGATGTGAGCGACAGCCCTTGCATTCTCTTGTCTCGTCGCTCTTGGTGGCGTCGCGCCGTGTTTGTCAACCGCCAGTGGTCGTCACACAGGTGCAGTCAAACGGGAGGAGTGAGCGGAGAACGGGCCAGCCGCATCTATTCATGATGACGGAGAGGGAAGGAGTATGAGAGGGGGGGAACGTCACACTGCTAGGATCGACAACACTCCAAGTTATGTCTGCCATGGCGATGCGACTACCCGATTCATGTAAATAGCATTTCATGTGCCTAGTGTGAAACCTACTGCTGCTGAGGCATTTACCAGAATCGCCTGTAGGAACTTGAGTTCCTTTGATGGAGGTGGTACAGTGTAGCATTAATGTAGTGTTTACTGCTGTTAAGTTCATATGCTACCATGTCAGTGCGCGGCCACATTGCTGTATTTCATAATTGTCTTTTGTAAACGGTATTTAGGATGATTGAATGATGTGTATATTGTAGCAATTTATGTTGTTTATGTCTCTTTATTGTTCTTTTCTTCCCAATTCTTTCCACTCCATTCCCTATTTTTTGGTTGTCATCTCTCTCTGACTATCCCACCTGCAATAAACTTACTAAATACATCTACTTCTGCTTGTCCATTCACCTTTCTCCTCTCCCGTTACTCATCTGGTATCCATGTTCTTTTGATACCTCTAACATCTCATCTTTTTTCATTTTTTTTTCCCTTTGAACATCTCTGTCTTTGCAATCATTAATAACATCTTCTTTCCATCTCATCTCCCTCCCCCTCATCCTCTCCATCCATATTCCTGCCTCATCCCGCCTCCGCTGTCCATCCAGTTGTCACGTTTGACGAGGTCAACCGCGCCCTGGAGGAAGGGGACGAGCTGGAACCCCCCATCACATCAACAGGCATCTACAGCAACGGCCACATTCCCAACAACAACAAGGATAACAAGGAGAACCGCGACAGCTCCATGGAGTTCATGACGTTAGATGAAACAAAGTGAGTCATGCCGGCTACCTCTTTTCCATTTCCACGTTTCCGTGGCAACCGTTCTCAGCCACAAGTGAGAATGGGTTGGTCCGCAAGCACTGACCCATTGTTCCATTCAAGAGGTTTCACATTGTGAGTCAGTCCAAGATTTTTTTTTCTTTTTCTCTTTCTCGCTGGATGCGGTACGGCATTTCTCTGCTGGCTGAGTGAATTTGTAAGAAAATGAAGTGCTGGGCTTGCACACTCACGCCTTACCTTACCTTTGTCGTATGTAGCCAGAGATACAGTGCTGATTGGATGAGTTTGTATTCTCAAACCTTGCTTAGTCAATGCAGCTAACAAGCATGCTAACTTTCTGAGTCAGCAACAATTGAACCAACCTAAGGTAGATTGCCATGACTGCGTAAACACTCTTTTTTTGGAGGGAGGATTCCCATCTTTTTCATCTCAATTTGTGAAACCCATCAGTCTCGGAAGAGAGCAGTGATACATTGACTCATGCCGCTTTCCCTAAACTGGCTAATTGGTGCAGTGAGAGTTTGATTGTATGGGCATTGGTTTTTATCCCTCGCCCATCTACAAAACAAACATTGGTAAACATTGTATATACCATTATGTAGAAGTTGATCATGAATTGAATGAAATGCAGGCATAGGTGGAAAAAAAACCAACCTACCCACCCCCCCCCAAAAAAAAAGAAAAGAAATGGTAGACAAAGAAAAAAGGAGAAGAGCAAGAGAGAGAGCCTTAGGCAATAGATGGCAGACAATAATTGGTACTCAATGAACAGTTTTAGATGCATCAAAAGTGTGGGTACATATATGTGTGAGTGTGTGTGTGTGTGTCTGTCTGTCTGAGTAAGGTTAGAACAAGGACAGATTTGTAGTTTTGATGTGATTGTGATCTTGTTGCATTGTTTAGGTTTATATCCTTTATCATTAAGATACATGTAAGATGTGATTTGAACTCTCTTGTGATTGATGCAAACAAGTAGCCAATGCAAATAAAGAAGAGATTATCATAGGAGTAACACTGAATTATATGAGAAGGAGGAATAGAAAAATTTGAGAACATGGAAAGGATAGGAATAAGAATTATAATTTAATGAGTCAGTCCATGCAAATAAAGGTTGTATATCTGAGACATTTCAGAGGCATAAAATGGAACAAAGTCAGAAGTAATTTGGAGGGAAAAGTCTGATGCAGATACAGTACTTGGCGAAAAGAGCAGATGACAGCAGCAACATTAAATTGAATCATTGATAGGAAATGAAAAACTGATGAAATTATAAGTGGAATACAAGAAAGGACTATGGGCATGGAAGAAAAGAAGAAGGTTGAGAAATGAGAGAGTGAAAAGGAAGTGAAGGAGCAATGTGTCCATGACAGATGAGACGAGACAGTGAAATAATTCATCGGCAGGATGGAGCCGAGTGGAGGAGATTACACCTGGACATGTGTCTGCCCAGACCAGGGGCTTTATCTACAGCTGATGTGAACTAAGTGTGAATATCCATCTACCCTACCTGCTCCTCCCCCACCCACACAATTACACAGACACACAGAGACACACACATACACACACACACTTTTTGTTGTTATTGTATACTCAGACATAGCTTGACTCTTTCATGGGGAAATTAATGGAGAACAATTAAGGGTCTTGCTCTTTCAATATCACGAGGGAAGCTCTTCTCAGTGAGTTGTCCCTTTTTAACTCTTCTTCCTTAAAATGGTTAGATTGTTCTGAACCACAAACTGTCTGTTGATTTGTTTAATTGTTAACTACTGGACGCTTTAGCAGTAATTCCAATTAAATGAGTCCGGAGGCTGTCAATCATAATAGGTATATTTTTGATGGTAGAAGAACTGGCAGACTTTAATGGACAATACAAGGTGATACAGGTGACTTTCAAACATATGCAGAGTGTAAAAGACAACAAGAAATGTTGGGCTTGTCAAGGTAAAAAACAAGAATTCAGCCAATGTAGTAAAACAGTAACTGTTTGCACGTTTTTCCCCGTTACTCTATCCTTGATGAATCTTGCAACATTTGGCCTTCAGTCAAACAGATTGTGACACAGACCCGAGGATTCTCAACAGGTTATCACTGCAACCATCAGTAGCACGTCCTGGCTCGCTAGAGAGGCCCTGTGTAAATCCCTGCCTCTCACGTCACTCACAGTCATGCAGAGAATCGATTGCGACATGTCCTATCAGGCATGGTAGGCCACAATCTAATCCTTGACCAGTCCGGCTAGGCTGCCTGGGATGGCTCTCTACGAGAAACGGCACCGTTACCATGGTAGCCATTCTGTCATGTGCTCTGTGTCCTCCGACTTTAAATTAACTTTGAAGTCTCAAGCATGATTGCTTAGAATCAGCACAAAAAAGAAAAACTTTGCTTTTTACCTTCCCCTCCTTTTTTTTTCTTTTTACTTTTAGTCAATTTTCAGGGATGCGTTTCTCGAAACAAAGCTTCAGACATTGCATATTTCAACATGGCGACCCCTAGAGACACAGGTCATTAATATTGTCTGGGTGTATCAGTTAAGATTCATGAGTTGGAGCGAACATGATGCCCGCTGAGGAAAACACTTGAATATGACATGCCTGCAGCACCTGCCTGACTGTCGGACCTGATTTGGATTTGCATGGTGATGTATCAGGAGGAGCAAACCTCGGCCCTTTTGTTAATCTGCCAGAAAAGCAGAAGATAGAAATATTTCAGAATAACTGGAGACAATTATGTAGTGATGTAAGGATAACTTTGGCATTATTTTAAAATGTGTCCAGCAGAAGTACTAGTAAAAGACAAATTTAAAGATAATAAATCAAAATGCATGCTAAAGTTCTTTTCTGCATTATAGGCAAAGAATGCCAGTGGCAGTTCGTGCAAAGTTCATGCTGCGAAAAAGGCCATCGGCTCCATTTCGCTAACATGTCATGCCATGAAAAAATCTTGCTTTACAGTATATTGACATCACACAGATTATCAATATCTCTCCCTTTAGAAAACATACAATATAAGCACACACACATCCGCAGTATCATGACACAGGGTGCCAACATACTTGGCATAGCCATGTCCTGATACTATGCAAGGAGAAATCTTGTACAATGAGCCTGCTGTTCTCCGAGCATCTTCACTCAATAAGTTGTTGGCATCTTTTGGGTTAAGGCATTCTCCTCTTTCAACACGGAGGGGAGCAGACAAGTGTTGCTTTATTTTCTCCGGGAGCGGCACAGTCACTTCCTTGTGTGCCCTTCATGTTTGCCCACCATGTCATCACTTTAGATGGCCAATCACAGGGATCTGGAGGGTAATCCGGCGATTCTTCGTAGACAATAATTAAGACTCTCGTGGATTGCCGGCAATGCAGGGATGAGTGATGGAGGGATAAGTGATATGGCATAGGCAGGGGGACCTTCAGCTGAACCTGATATACACACGCATACACACTCCATTTTTTTTTTCTTGCTAAAGAGACTGGAAGGTGTTTGTGTGTGTGTGTGTGTGTGTGTGTGTGTGTGTGTGTGTGTGTGTGTGTGTGTGTGTGTGTTCAGGGTAGGGGAGTGGGAAGTTACATGAACTTGGATTTGGATTCGCTGGATATGCTGTTTTGCAAAAAGATATTGAGGTCCTACACATATATTTTGTGACAAACAGAAAATTTATGTTTCAAATATACATGTATGAATATACATGATAAAGAAGAAAGAAGGAAGTTAATATCAAAAAAAAAAGATGGAAGGATGGGATGACAGACTTAGATTAGGAAGGAGACATCATACTAAGCCTCCCCCCCCCCCACACACACAAACTTACACTTTGACCTCTGTCATGGAAACATGTATTTCTCATGTATGAGACATTCTAATTCGTATTAGATATGTCGAGAAATGCAGGTCTTTTATATATAGAATAACATTTTGTGAATTATACAAGTATTGATGATGAAGGAAGAAAGAAATGAAGGCAAATGAAAGAAATCTGTTCATAATTGTTGTTCTTTTCTTCTCCTTTTGTTCAGTGGACTGTCCTCTTATTGCTCTTTTTGTCATCTGTATTAGAATAGTTATGCAATTTATTTTCTCATTTGTTATCATCGTGACTATGGAAATCATCCCAAATATCTGCATCTGGTTGAAAACAGCAAACACCTTTCTTACTGTGCATCAATATTTTCCCTCAACATCACTAAAGTTTCACACAGTTTCTCAGATATGGTGGGGGAAAAAATATGCAATTTCACAATGAAAAAAAATAGATATTCCATGCTCAGTGTAAACTTGCCAGAAAGAGATCTTCCTCCTACATATCTTGAGAGTGTCAGAACAGGAGAAGAAAAAGAGCAAAAATCAATGTTCGCAAATTACAGACCGCACGGCTCGGAAGGAAGGTATCTGTTTGCCGTGTTTGTACAAGACGGAAATCGATCGAGTCACAGGTACCCCTTGGTCCCGGCGCTGTTGGCTCAGCTGCCAGGGGAATGAATGTCCATGTAGGACGGCTCTCCGCAGAGAGGGAGGGAGTCAGAGGATTGCGAGAGAGGGAGAGGTGCTGCTGAGGAAAAGATGGTTGGTTTGTGGTAGTATGTTTCAGCCAAGGAATGTTTGTATTGGGTGGAATTAATATGTCTCTGAAGGGTGCTTGGAAAGTGGGATGCAGCATTTTAGGTAGATGCTGTGATACTTGAGATAATTTCAAGGGTGCGTGGCATAGCCACGCATAACAGCCCAAATGTGTTTGATTTTTTAGACGGACTTTCGTGAAAGTTATGCAAATACACTCATCTCCTTGTTTTGTTTCATTTATACTTTCTTTTTAGAAATGAATTTATCTCCCTAGTGAACACAGTACTTCAAGCAGCAACTCTCAGCACACATTTTGATTACTTAAAGGCATAATTTACCATTTGCAGATGAAACAAAAATCCAGCATTAGTGCTTCAAAAAAGTTCTAAAATGTGAGTTAGGGATAAAAACAACCAATGTAAAAATTAGAACCAGTTAAGTCAATGTCAAGTATTGTTAAATGTACAAAATGTGAACAATAGTTATAATGAAAATGTTTTCATACTAAACCATCTACATTTATGGTTTAATGAGAGAAATAATGATATCTCCCTTATATTTTAGGCTTTATTGCAAAAATCTTATATGGTAGGATGTTTTGTGATACAACTGACCTACACATATGCATCAAATGTGATATCTTGAACGTTTTTTAAATCACTGTTCCCAAAGGTAAACAGGACCTTTAATTTAGTCTGTATGTATGAAACCCAAAGTCCATTTGTGTGTGTGTGTGTGTGTGTGTGTGTGTGTGTGTGTGTGTGTGTGTATTAAAGAAGTCCAATGAAGATGCTGACATTTCATTTTTGGTTCCGTAATTCTCTGCTCAACCATGTGTGAATGACGAGAAACGTGACTTCTTATATGCAGAATTCCAATCAAATTTTCCATGCTTTTTTTTGTGTACATGTGTAGCTTACAACAATTAGTGTTGATGATAATTTACAGTTAATTTCTACCTTAGACTCTAGCCAACTTACATTGCTCAGCATGAGTGGTTTGATATGGTTGTCTGGCGTCTTTCCAAACTAATTATGCATGATGTAATGTATGCGGATGTGTTTCTTAATACGCAAACGTGTATTTTGTGCTTAGATACTGATAAAGGCAAGAGAGTCTCATCAGCATGAAGGGTTTAGCGATTTTTTTTTCTCCTTTTATGATTGTAGGAAGTATCAACAACCATCCATCGATCCCCATGTGCCAGTAAATTTTTGATGCAAATACCAGCACCAGAATCTGGAGGTGGCATTTTTCATCAGTGTTCAGCTCATTAGCCTTATTTTAAATCTTCCATCTCTCGAAATAGAATATAACAAGACCTTGTTAGCCACAGTCTGCTTGTCAGTCACCATGGAGAGAAAGTAGATTCTGATGAATATGATTATATGTAAGCTCTACAATTTAGCAAAATCCAGCAGCTATCTTAAAAAGCTATTACCATGGAGAGTAATGCGGTCTTAAAGGGCAAGTCCAACCTAGTATTGTGGTGCTGGGCAAGAAAGTTCATGTAGAAAATTTAGAGAAGCAGATCAGTGAATGATTAAGAAAAAAAGGACACATGATACAATTATATATGTAAATCGTATAAGTGTAGAGACTATGAGGCAAAATGGCAACTCTGTATGATGCTGTTGTTGGGGAGGTCTCCACCAGTTTTGTAAGAAATTTCACTTATTTTCATTTTTCTCAAATATTTAGGCACAGACAGATATTATCCGTTTAGGAGGACATGCAAAAATGTAGTACCATTCTAGCTATATACCAAGAACAGGTCTGAAGAAAAAATTTTCTCAATAGAAAGATGAAAACTGTGTTTTTGTGTTTGTTGTTGATTATTTCTTGTTTATTTTAACACCAAAAGAAGAGCTAGAAGATGGACAATCGTGCATTGAAACTTTGTGTATTCCCATAAGGGAGCATGACTGTGACTGTAGGTCTCTCTAACACCTCGTTCATTCCCTGGTGTCTATTTAAGGCACTAGTGGTCTATCAAGGAGTCTTTGATGGGCTCACCCTTAACCTGAACTAAGCCCGCGTATGCAGTTTACCCTTTTCCTGCACGGGGGCAAATTGATAAAGGGCGATATCCAGATTTATGGCTGCTCATTGACATTCAGAGCTAATGGTCCATATTTTGGGGGCTAAATGACTCGTGAGATGTCTTTCGGTGATGAGAATGATTGTCAGTTATGGGCTCTGTCTTTTTGTGCAAATGGGGCTATTTCTTCAGTAGGTCCTTGGCTGCAATGGGCAAGATATCATAGGGTATTAAAACAATGACATTTTCTGGAATTATTCTGTGTGAGACTGACTTTCTCTTATTTCCCTTGCAAGTTTCCTTCCTGAGAATGGTATAGAGCAGAGATAATGGCCAAAGTTTGTCGGAGAGAAACTCAACTGTGCATTTGTATCATAGTTCTAGATATATGAGGCACACATTATCCAGACTTGTTTCGTCATTATTGCTACACTTCTCATTAATAATCTGTGGACTATTACTAGAATTATATGTTATGGCAACAAACAAAGAACCTTTATTCACATACCTTTCATTGTATAGCTTAGTGCATGGTGTGCAGCATAATGCCGAGGATTAGTGTTGAGTACGGTAATTGTCTAATGATTGCATGGCCACATTTATGGTTAATGATATCCTTCAAGCCCAGTCAAGTTAATGTGGCTAAAGTTACTATTTTCGGAAATCATTGTCTTTTTCTTTATCATGTAGTTATTTGCAGTAGGTGTATTTATGCAGCTTTATGTATGTGCATGTGTGTGTTTGTGTGTATGTGTGTGCTTGTGTATGTTTGAGTGTATGTGTGTGTATGTGTGTGTATGTGTGTGCTTGTGTATGTTTGAGTGTATGTGTGTGCTTGTTTATAAAATGCATCAAAACAAAATATTGCGTGGGGCCCCATGTCGAGGTGTTTTTATCTCTCTGGATGGAGTTTGGTCATTTGGAGAAGGTCAGACTTCGTGGAGGAGATATGAACGCAGCGCCCTCGCCCTCTAGAGCCAAGCCAGCCTTGAACCTGTCCATCCTTGCGCTAAATGCCTGAATCATCTTTAATTGGATGGCAGTGATAATCAATGACGACACGAAGACATCTCTCCTTACTCTCCCTGTCTTCCTCTCTGTAGAGCTCCTTGAAGAGTGCGTGGGGGGTCAGTGCCCAGTGCCCAGTGAGGCGAGCCGAGATTGTTTGAGATTGGACAGGCGAAAAAATGAGACGGAGCGCACATGGAGTTGGTGGTAGATGATGGAGAAAGAGAGAGGGGGCAACAGAAAAAGAGATGCTTTGGCATGGGATATGGACTTGAGAGGGGAAAATGGAGAAAATGAAAAACCGAGAAGAAACTTTCAAGGCAAAATCATCAAATTTCCAACTTCATGGGTAAGGATTGCATCAGCTTCTACCTCAGTGCCAGGAGGATGCTAAAATTCTTGTACATATGTGAAGTCACAAAGAGGAGTGAATTTTGTCTTTATTCTCTTTTTTTTATATCTACCTATTTGTGATAATGTTTCATCAGCACCTTTGACGTATTTCTAGACAAATAGTGACACACTTGAATAGAAAATGATAATATCGTGGACTTATGTTTGAAGTATTGATCACAACTTTTATTAGCAAATGGTAGAGTTACATGCTACATGTGCATTGCAAACAGTGAATGTCAGAATTGCAGTTGGGTATCTTTCATGTCTTAGAATGAGCTAAATGACAGGATGACAGCTTGAAAGCTGCCTAAGAAAACTGAGAGAGGCTGCCTCCAAACAGTATTGTAATGTGTTCGGTAGAAGGAAACAAAACTGTTTATACCTTAACAGTGTGTGATATCACACTGGCCACAGGAGAGTGTTATGAGAGGAGAGATAGAGAGTTAGATAGACAGACAGACAGACATACAGACAGACTGACAAACAGAGAGGAGAAGAAAGATAGGAAGGAAAGAAAGAGAAGGAAAAATATTGGGTAAAAGCAAAAACAATGTCCAGGACAGTCTCAGGGCGTGCAAGCAATCTCGTAATTCTCAGAAATTCACACAAACATGCTTGCAGGGGAGTTCCCAATCTACAATGTACCAGCCTTCCTGTTTTTCAAATGCTACAATCATATAATCCAAGGAGGTCCTTTTCATCTGCAGAAAAGAACTACTGATAAACGAACAAGTTTTACCTGGGGAAATGTCTTATCCTTCAATGATATGTAAGAAAAATATAATTATTTTGCCAGCCTATCATGTAGTAGAAAGCTTAAATGGAAATTATCCCCATGAGTTAAACTTTGTAGTGTTTTATTTTCTTCTATCTTTCTTCTTCCAGCAGAGAAAGTGCACAAATCTAACTCAAATATTTACTCATATGTTTTACTCAGATCTAGATACAAAAATTTGTCTCTCACTATCTCTCCATAAATTTATATAGATATACACATACGTATATAATGTTTAGTGAGAGAAAGAGGAGAGATAGTATAGACACACAAGACAGAGAGAAATAAGAAATCATTCAGAACATTTTCAGTGGATTTTAAAGTGTATTTCAAGTGTGTTTTTAAGAGTTGTTCATAACCCACATGGCACTGAGACTTTTCAGGGTTTTGTTTTTTTTTTTTTGTCTCTCTCTCTCTCTTTAGCATTGTGGCTGTACATTGGTATACAGGTACTATAATAATGTAAATAACATTAATAATGATGATGAATTATTTACTGATACTAGGTCCAATCCTTGCACGCTTTCCATTGCAAGTATTTCTTCTGCCTTGTGGGCCCCTCTCATTTTGAAGATATGTTCACATCTGTAGTAGACGACTCTTACGGTAGAGTTGAAAAGTATGCCTGCATGACCATGAAAATGACAATTTTTAGAGAGAGGCACCCAGTGCACACTAACAACAACCACAACCATACTTCTTTATATAGTATAAGGAAATCAGTCATTCATTTCTGCACCAGACATCAAAGTGAAGTTCAATTATCTTCTCACATTGCAAGATATCATCTCAAGATGCACTTAGGTGTATTCTTTGTCAACCCAATTTTCCAGCGGTATTGGCAAGTGGGGATGAAATTATGTCTTTAGTGGCAAGTGGGGGGGGGGGGGGGAGATGAAATGGATTTTTGCTTTTTCCCTCTAATTCATCGAAATACCTTACCATCATCTTCATCATGCAAGTCCAAATTGCTGATACCACAAGTAGGCAGTGCGTAATGGTTGGCTGCCTGTGTGGATATTGATGTGTCTGCCTGGGTCTTAAGTTTGTATGAGTGACTCAACGGATCATGGATTTTGGGGGGATTTCGCCAATATTCCCACTGATTGGAAGAGAATAGCTTGGAGTGGAGGGACATGGCTGGGTATATCATATCTTAATTACCAGAAACGTGAAAAGGAGATAGAGTGATTTAAATGTCTACTGCTGGAGGGTTGAGTCATTTAATTTATGTGGTGAGACTGATGTTTTGCTTTGGACTAATGCCAGTTTCCTCTGCAGCTGCATTTAATGAAGTTGGTCATCATAATCATGTGGTATATCTCAGTATTTGTCACTGGATAAGAAGCAACTTCATTCCCTCTGGAGATTCAATATGTTCAGAAAGTTTGTTTTAAAGCTGAGAGTGGGTTACCAATGCAGAATCTACAGAACAGTATTTACTCTACCACTACTTTTTTTCTATGAAGCATGCTTCAAGGTGATTGAGTGCTAATATCACACCTGTACTTCAGTTATTTTGCAGATGGCTCGGTCCTTGGAAGATTTAGCATGAAAGGTTTGCCTCAATATTCACATGTATGAATTCTTTCAACGGGTGTGTTGGAAGAATGGTTTTTATGAAGATGTCTAGGTGCAGTCTTGAGTGATCAATACTTCCCTTGCCTAAAGAGTATCATTTTGCAGTCTTTGAGGCGCCGACTCCCCGCCTTAATGAACAGCAAACATTTGGACAGGAGAAGAGAGATGGAGAGATAGATTGAGGAGAGAGGTAGATTGAACTTCAATTGGATCTTCAAGTATGGGTTGATATGCAGACAGTACACATAGCATAAAGGAAAGGTTTCCTGTCGGGGACTGTGTAACTTACAGTGATGCATGAGACCAGGGGATGATGAGGAAAGATACCTTGCACTTTAAGAAGCATGATTGCCCCCACCTCCTCCTCAATACCTCGTGTCCGGCGTCCAAAATGAGGAACCCCGCCAAAGCGTGCCAGCAAGGGTGGCAGGGTAGCCCCTTCCTTTGTTCATGTTCATTCATACGTGACAGCTCAAAAGCACTAACGATTATTAGTTCTTAGTTGCAGTCATAAATTTATGATGCGTCAGTCTCGACCATGTCTTTCCCCTTCCGATTCCATCCATGCCGTCGGGCTATTATCTTCTGGGCTTTCACTGCCTCATTGGAATCAACCTTTTTTGCCTTTTTATTGGGGAGAGGGGTGAAACGGAGGACAGGTGCATGAAATAATGGCGTTGCTAACGGTCTCACAACATCCCAAAGACATAATCCTGTGAAAACTGCCACACTTTGGCAGTTCCGCCGTAAGTGACTCAACCCCTGCAGCTATTCAGTGGCAGCAGCTAAACAAAATTTAAAAAAGCGGGGAGGAAGGCTGCATTAAACAAAATCAACAGAAACAAAAAAACAGACATACAGAGGGCAAAATCAAATAAAACTCCCTGAATCAGCTCGGATGATTCATTAGCATTTCCTGGTAATAAAAGTTGGTACAAATGATTTTGAATTATATAGGCCACTCCTTTTCTCTAGACCAGCATTTTCATTTTGCTATTATTTGTAAAAGCCAAGCAAATAAGGCATGTAAAGATGTATTGATGATTTTGTTAACTTATTTTTTACTTTGTTGTAATGAAATTCCATTATAACCACTTGCATTGTATATAGATATCATAGTACACTTCCTGATTAACATTCTATATTGGAGGCATCAAAGGTAGAGTGATAATTATGCAGCTTTTAAGATGAATATTTACTCTTATTTTGATTGTATTTTAGATTGGAATCAGGGGAATATTTTATACCACCCAAAGTCTTGCCCCGTTTGTGTCTGACATCCAGTCGTAAAGAAAAACAAACCCAGCAACTTGCTACTAGTGAAATGTCCAGTTCACCTGTAATATCCCTGAATGTTTTTCATACAATATTTTGCTTTGAAAATTGAGCTGAATGCTGATTTACTGACACCAGCAGTCACCAGCTACTTTGTTATATATTCTGGTATCAAGGGGCGGATCCAGGTATTCCGTAAAGAGGGGGCGCCTTTACAAAATTAAAGGGGGGGGGGGGCTGCACACACCCCTCCCCCATTTTTTCCTTTTATTATTTCTTTTGTTTTGATAAAAAATAATGGGGGGGGGGCGCCCGATGTGCTCCCCCCAGATCCACCACTTGGTACCAATCTACAGATTTCACCCATTTTACATACTGTCCAAACTCTACTTGTAGGCCTATATAAAAATTCTTTATTTCTGTCTATTTTTGTGACACACAAGTATAAATCTATTTTAAAATGGCTGAGATATGTATCCAAAAACAAAGTAAGACAATGCAATCCTAGTCAAAGTTGGGTCCCACTTGTTATAGGGATCCCTTTGTTTTGGCTATCTCAGCTATTTAAAAACTATTTTCTATCAAATAAACTTTGAATCCCTCTTAAAATTACATGCTCTTTCATATTTCATGAGGTTTCTCTTTATCGACACAAAAAGTTGGAAATCTGAAGCCCCATCTCAACTAAAACTATACCATCCCTTTAACCTGAATTGTTCAATTTATCTTCATCAGAGTTTGTTCTTTGTCTGTGCTGTTCCCATCAGAATATGCGATGATCTCAAAACACTTTTACAGTTGTTCTATCTTCGTCGATTTACCTCACAGAGACAACCTGTCTCCCTCACTTAGAAATGGAAGATTCATGATAGTAATTCTATTAAAATCATTTTTTTTTAATGTTGTCTCTTTAAGCTCGATGAGAACTCAGTTAATGCTTTCCCATTATCAAAACTTGCCCCTCTACCATTTGCGTCAGTCAGCTGGGGTTGACTGTCGTTCTCATTCACACCTCTTAGTGAGGTCTTTCCTTCTTCTCCATCTCTCTCTCCATCTCTCGCTCTTCCGCCCTCTCCCTTTCCCATCAAAGTTAAATTCTCATCAGCAGTCAGGCTGCAGCAGCCAGCCACTGAAAACCCACTGAGGTTCCATAATTGGATTATATCCCCACGGAGAAATTTAAATTAATGAGGCGACCACATATTGCCAATGTAAACTAACACAATTTTTTCTTCAAGGATAAATCAGCAGGTATTCCAAAACAATTTCTTAATGATACAATTTTTTATAATGAGAGAGCATTTTCTGTTTTAAGTTTTTGAAAAATGTCACATTGAATACACCGTCTCGTCAGTCTTCTCCAAAAACTCCCCCATCCCGGCAATGACGACATTATTTGCTCGTATGACTTTCCATTTAGTGCGTAGCATTTTTTCGATTGGGACTGCAAACAAGCTGTGAATGAAGGAAGAATATTGTACTGCGATGTGCCAGGCATGTATGAGCAGCTGTAATTGGACACATGTTTTGCTTGTTAGCTGCAAATTATGTTACCCATATCAGGACCAGCACCGAGTCTCATGCAACGTCAGAAGACAAGGCTGCATGTTGGTTCAGTAGCTTTGTCTGCATATGAGCTTTCCTTCTGTTTCAGAGACTGAAGGTACTATCGACCCTGTGTTGTTTACATGGCAAAGTGGAAGATAATATATTATTATCTGTGAGTTCAGCAGAAAGAGGGTTTCATGCACATCATATCTAAGATCTTCAAACGTGTGACTATAAAAACATAGGTATTGCCTATTATCAAAGTTATCATTGGTACGTGACATTAGATTTTAGTTTTAAAACAAATTGAGAGGACCACCATTTATAGGTAGTATTCTTGATTTTGGTTCTTATGATTACAAATAAGAATATGAGGCAAATTCATACAAGATTAGCATAAAACTGCCACCATCGGTGCCCAACAAGGAAAGGGTGGTTGTTTTTTTTTTTATGTGTGTGTATGTTTTTTCTCAGCATATAGTGCTATATTACCATATTTACACTAAAAGGAATATAAAGTGGCATCCTGCTGTATGCGTATTGTGGTTTGCATTCAGTCATCAATGTTTGCAGGATGAAGTACCAACATCTACAAATGGCATTGAGAGAGATTATAGATAGCAGTTAAAATGTGAAATTGGAGGGGATTTGAAGAATTTCTGGGCTAAGAGAAAAAGAGCTAGAGATGACAAAATCCAAGTATCTCTTATAAAGTATAGGCAGAAATTTGGAATGAAAATATTCTTGGCAAGGATGAAAAGAAAAGAAAAAAAAAACAAATGGTTTGGATTATCTTTTGAATCATATCATGTGAAGAGTATCAGACTCGAAACGAGTCACTGTTTTAGGATTGCGATGCAAAAATTGATTTCATTTACCATTGTTTACACATTGAAAACAAAAAGTTTATTCCACTGCACATGAAACACTTTAAATATCGGAACTGCCCATTTCTAAGCAATGACTGGAGCATTACCCCAAGCACCCTCAACCCAAGCCTAGTGCTCTTGCATCAGAAGATTAAAAGATGTAGTTCATACACACTGTGCGAGGCACATTATTTGTGCTTAAAAGGGTTTTTTTGGGGAAAAAAATAAGATTGACTCATTTTCGCATCTGGATGCAGACTGCAGTAGTTACTTTTTTTTAAAATCCATATACATGAAATATCTTCCTTTTTTTTTCCACATCGTGTTGCAAAAATATGTTTACAAAACTCACTATATTCGGGTGTGTGATTCTTTTTTTTTTTTTAATTCCAGAACACACACTCATATGGAATGAGTCAAGAGTTACAGGGAAAAATCTGATTAGATTTGTTTTACAACCTGTTGAGAATCCTGGAGTGGGAATATTAATAGCTGGCCTTGGCATTATTACTGTATGTGTATGTATGTATGTGCGTGCGTGGGGGGGGGGGGAAAGGGGTGGGCAAATATTAATGAGACACACGTGGGATCAAGGTAGCATCAACCATTATTAGCTTTGCCCATTGAATGATGCTTTAAAGAAGGGGGGAGAACTGCTATAGATTAAAAAGTGCTTCAGATATGCATATGTGAGCTGGAACAAAATGTTTATGATTTTGGTGTCAAAATTGTGACTTACCAGAAGTAATGTAATCATCATTTTAGGAATTTTGTATGTCCAAGTGTAGAAATTACCCTATTCTCATGAATATTATGGATTCTAATCTGCCACTGAATGTAATTTTCTAGAATTTTTTCACTTTGCTTGCTCTAGTGCAAGTAATGTTTGAGATGACAAATATGGCAGTGAAGGGTTTCTGTGTATGCATTATATATGATAGCCATGATATGAATGTGCAATAACCTTTGAAAGTGGGTTATGATCACCCCCACAGGTATTGAATGCACCATCAGCTCCAGAAGCTGGACAGTTAATGCACATAACTATCCACTTTTACAATTAAACATTAATATCCAGGCCTGAATAGGTCTCTCTCTCTTTCTGTCTGTCTGTCTTAATGTATGTATGTATGTATGCCTGTCTCCATGTCTCCATATGGGCACTTCACAACTTTCTCTCACGTATTTTTGTTTCCTGCTGCAGTAAAATCAGAGAACAGCTGGGACTGAAGCCACTACCTGCCGACAAACTCTCCCCTGCCAAGCACAAGACAGTAAGCAGCCACAAAACTAAAGTAAGCACATTAATCAACTAATTGTGTGAGTTCTCTTGCTGTGCATTACTATCTTTACCAAAGGAGGTTCTAGAGATGGAGTTGCAACAGTCCATTCCCTTTCATCCCATGTTTGATGCCGCCACTCAAAAATATATATGGAGTATGTGCCAAACTGGAGCTTCCCCACAGATATGAAGACAGTTGATTCATGTGTCATTGCATAATGACCAGCCACTCTAAAAGGAAGATATGTCTTTATGATGGTAATTACTTTTTGCCGTCTCTTCTATAAAAGATGAGTGTTTCATTCTGGTACAGACATGGGGATGTGCAAATTAAATTGTGGAAAGAATGATGAAATAAAAGTTCAAAATTTCTCGACTTCACATGTCTTTGCACTAATCTGACATATAAATGAATGAAGAACTGTACCTGAAAATTCCACTATATCAGTTTCATTTGTCACAAATGATCAACAACAAAAAAAATGATAGAATGTGCTTTCTAATAAGGGTACAGTTTTGAACACTTACACAACATACTGTTTAGATTACACTTTTGAACATATTTCTGAATGGGATTTACTTCCGTTTTATATGTTTTATGATGAAGGATGAAAATTCATTTCATTTAGTATTACTAAATGAAATAGTAAATAAACAAGCAAAATATAGCCTACATTTTGTTAACGTTCAAAATTGATCTTCAGATTGCTCATAGAGACAGCGGCATCGAACCTCAATCATCAAAGGAACAAATGCACCTGTGCAATTTTTTTGTGCATCCATAGAACACCGACAGCTGTTTGAATGATTACAGCCAGTTGAAACTCCATCTTTCGTATGTCATTGAAGTCATGACACTGAAATGGAGGCTGAGATCAATCATAGCAAAAAACAATATTTTGTTTTATTTGCCCAGTTTGTCAAATCATTCTTCAGAGTCATTTCTTCACTGCAGTGCAATAAGCCGCATTTACACTTACTAACATCGCGATTTTTAAAATCGCGATATTTTGGTTCCACCGTTTACACTTGCGCAAAAGCATGCGAAGTTTGAGCTTCACGAAACATCGCGATTTTTCGGTCGGTAGTGCGCATGCGTAATTTACCTCTTTTCAACACGATTGCTGAGAGGAAGCGCGCGCTATTCTGTTCGTTTTCACTGCAGTGCAGTATTATTTTGATCACAGTTAGCTGGTTGGAACGTTGAGCCAGGGCTTTTTATCAGTACAATGCACACATAAATTTGTGCTTCTCGAGACTGTTATACTTACGGTAAAACTATATAGTTTTCTATATTAGATCACATACGTAGTAGGTGTGTAAAACTTCATCTACAGCAGCATTCAGGAGGGTCATGAAATTTCGCCGATATGACGAAAGTGAGAAGTAGGACTTGGAAGTTAGGACCGGTATTTTGTCAGGCGACAGCAACAACTCACACTTGTTACGTACTCCTATACTAGTATTCCACAAACAGCGTATATCGAGAGCAGTACGGGCACTCCCACAATCTGAATCAACGCATTTCTGGGAGAACATCATTTTGTTAAGTCGTCTTGGGGTGATGATACGTGGTTGGAGAACTTCAGGTTTGTTACTAGTTGTAGTTTTCACGTACTAGTTTCATCTGGGAGAGGGAAGTGAGAGACCATGAGCCGATCGAGGATCGGCCGTTTAGGCGATCGAGGATCGGCCGTTTAGACCTGTACACAGCTACACGTTCCAAAGAGGGATCGGGAGCGCGCGTAAACTCCCGGTGCAATCCGATACCGAAAGTCACGTGATGAAAAATCGCGGTATTTCTGCAGCTTGGGTTTACACTGGCTAACTTCGCCTCAAACTTCGCGATGTTTCAAAAAATCGCACTCTGGCTGGCGACTTTTCTGGCGATGTTTCGAGGGCGTTTGGGTGTAGTTGCTTAGCAACATACACCCAAATGTCGCGATTTTTCCAAGCAAGTGTAAATGGGCCTAGTGATTCAAAATGATCATTTTACACTGATGTGAGCATACTTTTCACCCCAACAAATAAACAGTGTGGAATGGCTCCAGGAAAAAAAAAAAGAAGAAAAAAACTGTGTCAAACTTTGCAGGTGTAACACTCATCATGCAGCAATGAGCAAAGGAGGGGCTGTCCCTACACTAAATATAAACATGGAGCTGTTGCGAAGCAAGCAAATTCTCAATATACGATGGTGCTACGTGCAGTTATAGCACAGATACAGGTAATGCCCAGCAAACCTCAGTATGGTACAGGCATGCAGATTGTATACTTGAAGCTCAGTTAGACATGTTTAGGTTTTTTTTTTTTGGGGGGGGGGAGGGGAGGTGGGTTGGTAAGAGGGGGAGGTGGCACTGTGGCATGAAACTGTTAATGCTACTTCACTGCTAAAAAAAAAAACCTCAACTAGACATGGAATTTGTCAAGACTGACAAATTAGGTGATCCGATCTGTTCGTAAATCAACGATTTGAGTCTCCTGATCCCAATAGGCATGACCATACCGGTTTCATCTGTGTTTAGTGGACATTGGCCGTGTGATGTTTGGATTCTCATTTAGAAAAGGGAGTCAGACCTGCCATCTATGGTACACAATTCCCTATACACTAACGAAGATACGGAATGAAGTAATTTGACCTTTGACCTCACTTTGCACAGACAAGATGGCATCTGAGCAAAAAGTAGTTATTTTGTGAAATGATCCTTGTAACATGGTCTTTACGTGTGCAAAATATGGGAAAGATAGGACATGTATTCACCAAGATACAGGATGATACATTTATGACCTTTGACCCTAATTTACATACCCAAGATGATGTCTGATCAAGTAGTTGTAATTGTATGAAATAATGTACGTGACATGAACTAAACATGTGCAAAATATGGGGGTGATAAGGCCTGTTTTTCTTGAGTTATTGTAAAGAAAGTTGCAGAAAGAAAGAAATATCTCAATACATCGAAGATCAGCTTTAATTTCAACCAAGTTTTTGGATGTGATCCCGACATCGTATGAAAAAAAAAAAAGGACACATTTTTGATAGCCCAAAGTCTCAGCTACAACATATTAATATCTGGGAGAAATTCACCGAAGCATAAGTGAGCTAGTGCTCAATAAAGACAATCATGTCAATTTTCACATCTACAAAAATTAACTCCCATAGAGATAACACGTCATAACGAAGATAAAGAAAGAAGTACATATGACCTTTGACCCCACTTTGCACAGCCAAGATGGCATCTGAGCAAAAAGTAGTTATTTTGTGAAATGATCCTTGTAACATGGTCGTTACGTGTGCAAAATATGGAAAAGATAGGACATGTATTCACCAAGATACAAGATGATACATTTATGACCTTTGACCCTAATTTACATACCCAAGATGACGTCTGATCAAGTAGTTGTTATTTTATGAAATAATGTACGTGACATGAACTAAACATGTGCAAAATATTGGGCTGATAGAGCTTGTTTTTCTTGAGTTATTGTAAAGAAAGTTGCAAAAAGAAAGAAATATCTCAATACATCGAAGATAAGCTTTAATTTAAACCAAGTTTTTGGACATGATCCCGACACCGTATGAAAAAACGAAGGGCACACTTACGATAGCGCAAAGTCTCAGCTACAACATATCAAAATCTGGGAGAAATTCACCGAAGCATAAGTGAGCTAGTGCTCGAAAAAGACAGTCATGTCAATTTTCATTTCCAGAAAAACTGCACTCCCATAGAGATAACACGTAAACTGGTCAAATTTGACAAGATTACATTCAATCCATTTTTACGAGGTGATACCGTCATCCAATCAAAATGTTGTTATTACATTTATGAAAGAGTATTTAATAAGCTACAACATAATGAAATCTGGGTGAAAATTTGCAAAGGATAAGTGAGATACGCTCGAGTGAACTTGAAATTTGATGACGTCATTTTGAAAATTTACTTTTTTAATTGTATTAAGAAATTTGATATCTTTTAATCATTTTTCCAGCATCGCCAACCCATGAATTGACATGTACAACTCATCAGCTTTCAGAATATGTAAAAAAAACGGGGGGTCACCGTCCATCCTGACGAGTAAAATCGGATTCAAAATTGGCGATTTTTTGGCATTGTTGGACTGTATATCGCCATTTACGCGCGCGTGGAATTTCAAATTTGACGGGTCCGTATGACGTCATATTGAGTCGGATTGACTTGAAACCTGGTAGAAATATTCCTTGACATTTCAGGCATCCAATAAGTGTGAAAAAATGGGAAATTTCCATTGCATATGAGCTGTGCGTGCGTATATGTGCGCGCGCGTACGCGTCCGTCCAATTTTTTAAATTTTTCAAAAAATGCTCCAAATGGTCTGAAACGTGTCCAAAAAAGATTTGAGCTCGATTTGAGCATACAAATATTTCAACGCGCGCGTACGCGCACGTTTGAAGGTATAGATGAATTTTGAGAATATGAGTAGAATGCGCTTGACTTGAAATATATGTGACGTAATATTCATTGAAAAATTCCATTTCATTAATGAGATATGATTGAAAATGTGTTTTCATATAATGACGTCATAGTGACGTCACGGTCGACTGATCACTTTGATTTTAGTTCGATTGCCGTCTTTGGGAGACGATACATATATGGTATAAGTTTGAAATTGATAGGAAGAGGACTTTCTGAGCTAATCGATACACAATTTTTGGGGAGAAATAAGAAAAAGAAGAAGAAGAAGAAGAAGAAGAAAGAATCCGTACAGAAACAGAAGGTGATCCGAGAGGATACTCGGATCACCTAATTAAAAATGAATGGAAATATGTTTCACTGCACAGTAAATGATCCAAAGCACATTATTGTTTTATGTAGTCACAGTTGATGAGTGAGACCCTTTTATAACAGGCACCAGATCTTTGTAATCACATAAAAGCCTGCCTCTGGTGTGTTCTCTTTTACCAAAACGTATTTATCTTTCAGTCTATGTCTTACGTCACAAACAGAATGCTAAGATAAGCAATATACATCTTGTAGTACCATCAGTATTTATTGACGGTCAGAGCTGGGTCTAAGCAGCGGCAGACTGGGTAATGATTTTATTGTAGGGAATGAGATTGTTTCCATCAGAAAGCACTCCATAATCAGTAGGATGGAGGCAAAATAAGGAAGGCGTGCTGTGCTGTCTTCCGTAGGGTCCCTTGCGAGAGCCAGATAATGACGTAGACGTAGAAAATGCCGATTCTGTCCTATCAGATGGGTCGAATCCCCTGCTACCTCTTAGTCACCAGTGGTGGAAAGGTAGTTCTTTGAGCTCAGGGGTTTCTTGGTCCACTTGTCACAGCCTTTCCCACTTGGTAGAATTTTAGGTGAGTCAAGGAGGAGTCTAGAGGGATCACAGGAGGGCCTTTGATCTAAGAGTGAGGAGGACTTTGGAGTGGACTAATTGACCTTCTCTTGGCAGTATCCCCCACCGCCCACCCCCCCCCCCCCACCCCCCCCAAAAAAAAGGAGACTCCATTGCTTCAGAATCATACCTTAAAATGGGGCTATCTGGAAGTTGTTATGTGCATGTGTCTTATTTTTCAACTTTAATGATTTGTAAGCTAGCAAACTGAACAAATAATCAAGGGAGTATGTCCTGTATGTGACCATGCATCACCAAACCAACTAAAAGTCACACAACACAATTTTGATCAGGCAAAATAGGTCAACTAAGTTTATCTTTAGTTCTTTACATTTTCTGAAAGAGTTGTTCTATATAATTCTGAAGTGTGGGATCATACAATGAATGGGAAATTGTCTCTTTTGCGATTTTTCTGGATCACATTTTTTTGTGTGTGTATCTGATGTAGGCAGTCTAGGATGTACGGATTAGGAGCAGGAAAAATCCATTACACAGTCTTCTTTTTTAACTCTAATTATATTTGAAATTATGATGATATTGCATTGAAAGTTAGTACTAGTCTTGAATAGAATATTCTTGATGCATGTGCAGAATTGCAGTTTAGTCTAATTATTGTGGTTGCTATGGAATTTTACATCCTGTTCTTTGTCCTATTCATTGCACAGAGTACCACTGGGTAAGATTGCACTGGAAAAGACCTCAAACTGACAAAGCTTTTTTTTTTTCTCTCAGTAAGCATTTTTCTAGAGAGTGTACTTTCTCTGCATCATTAGATGGGTTGGGAAAGTCCATTTGTATTGAGATAGTATGGCATTTCAAAGCTTTGAGTCCGCTCTTTCAGAACCTGCCCTAATCTAAAAATCCATGTGTGGCTACTTTTTGGTGGATTTGTGATGCAAAGTCAACATCTACAAATCTGGAAAGAAATTAAGTAGCAGTATAATATGCTGATATGTTTCTTGCTAATGTATTCCTGTATGCAAGAGCCTTGAGAAATCATCAGACCCTTTCCCTGATGCATCCTACAACTGTATGATGATTTCCTGAATTGTTTCTGAGTGGTATGAAACACTTTCTGACTCAAGTTTTCTGTTTTAAGTACTTCCTTTATAAGTGATGTGGCTCGCATAGAAAACACATTAACATCTAAGGCAGTACCTGGGAATGACTGTATTGGTTTTGCAATTTGTGTACCTCTCAGCATTCATCAGTTGATTAGGGATTGAGTGGCTGGATGATCAGTTTTACACAGATGCCAAGTCTCGCTGATTGTGCCAGAGGCTTCCTGAAAAATTTACTATCTCTTCATTTCCCGACAAAAAGAATATAAGCGCCTGCACAAACAAACAAGCAACTATCTTCCCGACGGCTCTTTGGAGCCTCCGTGATGTTTGCCTGATGAATGCTGGCAGCTCTGAAGTCATTCATAATTGATCGGAAAGCATAAAACATGATGCACGTCAATGTCAAAACCACGGGAAGACTGAGAGAAAGGTGCGAGGAAGGGGTGAATGCAGGTTTCATAGTGGGCTTTGTGTGATGGAAGGAGCTGCTGTGGTTCAGTGGATAAGCTCATGTACCATGAGCCAGAAGGTTCCTGGTTCAAGTCCCCGAGCTGCAGTGGTTGTGTCCCTAGGCAAGGCTTTTTATCCTCCTTGTCTGCTCCTTCAGAGGGAACTCAAATCTGTCCATCCTGTGCTTGCTTGCGTACAAGCAGCCATTGCTTCCCTACCAGTTGTGTCAATCTAGTGTCTCTTTCAGTGATTCAGCACACTAATTAAATAATGTGCATATCATCCTCGGGTGACAAGACCTCTTATCTAAAAAACAAACAAACCCAAAAACATTGATTTTCAGAAGATTTTCAAAAGAATTTTTTATTTTGCAACATTTTCACAATATAACATCAATGTTGATATTGAATAATTTAGTGGAAGAATGTGTGGAAGAACACTAGCAAGTGTGATGTTGAAATCCCATATCAATTTTTGATATTTAGAACTGAGCAATGAGTTGTTTTTTTTTTTTTTTAATATATGCCATTGGGGATTTGAGATCTTGTTACCCCAGGGACAGTATAAATTGTGATATAGAGAAACCTCCAGGTATCCTTCATACACATTGGTTGAATCACTAACATCAGGCTGAGTAGAGATTTTTATAGCATTTTCTAACAACTGATTTCATGACTTGTTATGCAACCAAATACTTACTTATTCTCACATCATTTCTCTGAAAATGTACTGTGTTGGACTGCAACATGACGTGTATGAAATCTTAACTGTTTTGCCCCGCACTTAGACCAGACTGCTAAACTGTTTACCAATATATTTGGTCCAAGTGCAGGGCAAAAAAAAAAAAAAAAAAAAACTGAGTTTCTTTCGGTCTTGTGAAAAGTGCCTCAGAAATTATGCAGATATCAACACAAGGAAACCAGTACCTACTGGTCTGCTTTATGTATATATTTGAGTAAAAATCTCACAGGTAAACTTAATCCGTTTCACACTCAGTGGTTGCAATCACATAGCCCTACATTGTTTTCAAGTGCATAAAATGTAATCGTCAGATATTATATGTGAATTAAGTTCATTTTTATCCTTACCATTTTTATTATATATTATTATTATTTTGTCTCTGTCCCTTGTAGAATGCCAGCATTCTATCGGCCGTACTGACACTCATCAAGGAGTTGGATCGTGACAGTCTTGAGGTGGTGGCCAATGCCTGCAAGGATCGGTTAGAGTCGTTATGATCTCACCCTCGCCGCCTCAGTCAACAGACACTACCACTCTGGTCGTTGTCGGTGTCGTCCTTATCGAGCCAGCTCACAAAGTGATACGGTCCATCTGTGAACTCAAATGATGCTAAGAGACATTGTGTATCATCATCATCGTCGCCATCAAATAAGTGAGCAGATCTGCGGTCGGTGTGTCACACATTCTTTACGCTTTGCAGATTCCCCATCATTGCTTAAAGAAGTACTGGCATTGTATCAAACTCACATGAAGCAAGGACATTTTTTTTTTCTCTCTAAAGATGCATTATATGTTTTATGACTCTAAAGAGAACACTGGCTGCAGTGTGAGTCAGCAGCCCATCTGAGGCACATCCTGAGATTTGTGATCATGCCCATCCAGCTTTGAAATTGGAATTGCAAATGGGAGAACGTGGTGGAAGTTGATGCAAGCTACTTGGACTGCTGAGGAACTTGATGAGATAGAACGGGTGATGATATTTTGTGAAATCTGGTCTTTTCCACAGAACACTTATCGTTTGTGTTTTGGTTATTTAAAAAAAAGAGTTCCTGTGGAGATGATGTTAGTCATTGTGGGGTAATATTAGAGTTGAGTGCCATTGAATTTGCTGATATGTTTTGTCCATAAGATATTGAGCTTGTGAAATCTTACCTCTTTGTAATTTCTTTTTTTTCCCCTTCATTTTTGTGTTTTCCAAAAATTACAAAGGGCTGTTTGATTTCCATTTCTTCTGGAGAACGGTAACCAGGAATTGCCAAATCTATCTTATGTTGAGATTCAGACAAAAGTGTTTTGAATCAAGGTAGTGACAGTAAGGAATTGTGTTCGTAAAATGTTTATGTTCTATAATTAGACAATGAAATTAGACAAATGTTTAAAGAACTTATACTGTCTGCACATCATAAGGTGTGGAATACCATTGGCATCTTGAATGCGGACATTTGACTGAGCAGTGTAGAAAAGTAACTCACTGAATGATTTGTTTTGCACAGCTTGAGGAATACAATTAGAGGCTCTCTTTACAAGATTGTGAGGAATGAATTTGTGATGTATTTGATATAATTTTTCCCCCATCATGTTGAGCAAAATCATGCAAATATGTTGTTAGTTTTATTTCAGAAAAAAAAAATTGTAGTTGAGACCATTCCATGCACAAAAATAAATAAAATAATAATATTGAAATTAGAAGGAAAGAATGCATGTTTAAGATTTGCTTTTATTGTAGTGCGGTATTAAATAACTGATGTTCAAAATTAATGACCTTTAGATATATCATTAGTATGGTAAGCCCATAACTGTTAAGGCTCTAAATGAGATGCTTTATTCAGAGTGATGTGTTGTAAAGCAACACTTTTACACAGGCTCATCATTCGGCCTCATGTCCATCAATTTTTTCTTTATAGCATGATGCCATTGGATTTTGCAAGGGTATTACTTAGTTTCCTGTATTCATGGATTTGAAGGTTATTTATGAAGACATGTTTGTACTGAGATGCTTTGAGAACCTAGTCAAGGCCGTTTCAACCTGATTAGCAGGTGCGTTTATTATTTTGTGAGTCACAGTCAACCTTGCTTAAGTCGACATCGCCGAAGTCGAATAATCACCTAACTTGAAGCTCTTTTCAATTCCTCTTCATTTTATATTCTATTGATTTTGATCCCACATAAGTCGAAGCTGTTTCTTCAGTCCAAATAGATTCGACGTAGGCAAAGTTGACTGTATTTAATACTTCATTGCAGCTATCGGCATGTTTAAATTGTGTAAAGAAAGGTAAGAAACAAACTATGATGTCGATGGTATAAAATATTTTGAGTTGTGTAATCCAGCATGCATGTCAGCAGCCGAGAAGAAAAGTACAGGAAGTGTACAGAAGAAGTCGGTTGGAAAGTATGACATAGACCTCTAGCAGTAAAATGCAGCCAGATCCTGCCTCAAGCCCCCCCCCCCCCCCCCCTTACATTGCATTTCAGTACCTTTATGTTAAATATTCCTGGCACATAAAAAGATATTGTACTCTGATAGCATAGAAGGATTTTGTCTGGCAGTCTCTCACCTACAGAGGGCAGCATGCTAGGTTTAGATAATGGGGACATGATGTCTCTGGTCATGCACAGTCTTGGATGTGGAACAAACTTCAAGGGAAGCGCTGAAGTTCTATAGATTTGCTCTTGTTTTGCACTGCAGTGAACAGCAAGTGATTAATCTTAGCCACCAGAGTAAACTTTTAGCCTCAAAGCTTGTTCTTGATTATATGGAATAGAAGGTTTGATACGTAATCCTGCACACAGTGTAAAATTATCCATCGTGCATCAGCGTCTATCAATGTAAGTGGATGGATGACATTCATGGGCTATTATATCTAAAACAGTGGATTATTGAGATCCATGAGTTTCTACATTACAACTTTTTTTTTTTGTTAACTGAAATATTGATGAAATTTGAAAATTTTCATATGAGGAGTATTCATTTTTGCCACTTTGGTAATTTTACACTATTATTCACTGACAAATAACACAAAAAGACACATACTGTACGAGCTGAAATTTTGACCTACAGATATTTTCGTGAATTGCTACTTGGAGGACATTTTCGCGTGTTGTTAATTTTGCGGTTGCGAGGGTCTAACTGAACTCAGCTATTTGCGCGTTGTTATTTTCGCGGTTCAAAGGCGATTCGCAAAATTCGCGAAAATAAAAACACTGCGAAAATTTCAGCTCGTACAGTATACTCAAAGTCACATATTTCTTTGTTCTTCAATATTTTTGTCAATACCTTCAAAAATCCAAGTAGAAGGACAGATAAAAATGCTTATCCCCTGTTAACATTCCCTCTTCATTTTTCCCATCACTTTTAGGGCACTAACTGTCTGAAGTGTTTTACTCTTGAGCTTGGGGGAGAAGATATTGTATGTTTGTACCCATATAATGACAGTGATGGGAACAATGGTGTGTATCAGGTTTTGAATACACTTAAAATGTGGCAGCATGTCTGTTAAACTTTCATAAACTGAATTATCCATTCCTCCTACATGTCATCTAGGTTGCTTGTCTATCAGCTCAAAAACACAACCACTTTATGTAAAAGGGTGAATTTCCAAATTTACACTGGTGGGTGTGGGTTTCAAACCTCTGAAAATGCATAGCAAACTATTTTGAGTGCATTAGGTGTTTGTCATTTTATGATGCATAGCTCAACCTTACTCTTGCATTACTTACCGTACTAATGTAAGTTGAATATTGTACTTAGTGCGGTCATAGCTGGATTAAAATTCCAAGAGTTATCTTGAGATATATTTGTGTAATTTTAGATTTGGAAGTCAATAGGTCAAATTTATTAGTTTAGTCCAAATTGATTTTACTGATGGAGTTCATGTGGGTCTTTTTTTTTTCTTTGTTATTGTTTAGTTTATTTGCTTCCTTAGAAAATTGTTCAACACTTTTTCCCCAAATTTGCAGATGTGAACTTATAGTTTTGCAGTTAGAGGAAGCTATTTTTTATATCAAATTATTTATTTGTATGATTTATCACCAGTGACAATAAATGTTTATCTGCATAGCTTTGATAATGACTGAAGTAAAAACAACTGCCACTTGTATGTAATATATGAAGTATTGTGACATACTTCTGATATTTTTTTTTTCTTTCCTTTACATGCAAAAGCTCATTGACATCTCTCCTGTTTAACTCAGGAAGGAAAAACAGCACACACATACACACACACACACACACATGCACACACGTACACACACACACACACACACACAAACAAACACACAAACACACAAAAAGAAGCTCAGTCATGAGAGATCTGGTCCTTCAATGTCTTGCTTTCCTACACCCAGTAAATCTTCGGCTAGATTTAAGTATTTATGGATCAAGCTGTATTTCCTAGAATCAATCACTCATGCAGTGACTTGTATACTATTGTATTTTGTATGAGTCAGAAGCCATGATGAAATTTAATCTGTAGTAATAAGCTACCTATGTATGACTTTTTTTTTCTTCTTTTTTTTTCTTTACTACCCAAATTTTACAAAACCCCTAGTTAGAGCTGTATTAAGTTTGAAAAATTGTAAGTATCATTTATTACAGTGTAAAAGCTGACTGTAATGTTTTCTGGTGAATCTACATATATTTTTTCAATGTCGAAGCTGTTTTTCCAGAGAGAAAGTCATATATTTTGCTATCCTTTGATAACTCTGTGCTCATGAATTTTGTTTGTTTTTCCCAGTGTTGTGTTCTACATGGGAAGATAAACAATGTGACACTGCACTGTAAATTATTTGAGTATGGTGATACATAAGAGGAAATTTGCTTGTTGATGAAATTATATGCTATTATTTTCTTATGGCATTTTGAGGAATATTTGACTGCAGTCATTCTAGGGAAAGGGTGGGGGAATTATTGGCAGATAGAAAATTCTGTCAAGTAGTAAACAGCTTTAATTATTATGTATTCAATCACAAACATGATTAACATTCAGCGATATCAGTGGTGAGATGTGTGAAGTAATTGCGTAATGTTTATTGCTAAATGATTGTCTTCAGCTATGTACAAAGTCCTGTATATACATGTACATGTGTGTCTGTGTCTTGTTTATTCCATCAAAAACATTGTTGGAACAGCATTGTTACATATCTTGCAAACGTTTCATTGATAATGAGCATTGTATTCTGAAAAAAAAATGGTGACAAAAGAGAGATATTAAACTACTTTGTACATGTGGAAATACAAGCTATATGGTGTGCCATGGTCTCATTTGATTTTGTTGTACAAGTGTATCAGTAAACATTCAGCAAACTGAGGAACCATTCATGGTCTAGTGGTTAAGACCACAGACTGTCAATCATAAAGCCTGCGGTTCAAATCCCCTGACAGCAACAGTAGCACCTGCTCATCCCCATTGCCTAGTTTTCCTCTTCTTCGGCTAGTCTTCAGGAAATTTGCAAATACAGTGTGAGCATTCATTGCTTTATTACTGGCTATGTAAAAAGAGGGTCATGTTTGTAATTTTGAAGGTTCATTCATTTGAAGATGAAATCAGGTTTGTTATGTCAAAACACACAAATTCCCTGCACCTAGATGTTTCTTTATCTAAAAATGAAATAGGGTTTTTTAATCCAGACATTTGTGGTGTCATTCTCTGAAGGTTTGTGTTTTCAAGTACATATACGTTAAAGTTGTTTGTTAGTCTGGAGGTTGGTTAATCCAAAAATAAAGAAGGGTTTGTTATTCCAAAGGCTCATTAATTCAAAAATGAAAAAAAAAAAAGGTTTGTTAAAGGGATGGTGTAGTTTTGGTTGAGATGGGACTTCAGGTTTCCAACTTTTTTTGTGTGTGAGATAACGAGAAGCCTCTCATGAAATATGAAAGAGCATATTAAGAGGAATTAAAATTTTATTTGATGAAAATTGGTTTTGAAATGTCTGAGATATCCAAATGGGTCCTAATAAAAGGTGGGACCCACCTTTAATAAGGACCATTTTGTTTTACTTTGTTTTTGGATATCTCAGCCATTTCAAAACAGATTTTCATCTTAAGAATAACGACCGTGTAAACACCTTACTTTGCAACTTTGTAAAGGCTTTTTTGTTTTCTGTTTGTTTTGTTTTTGTTTTGTTTTGGTTTTTGTTTTTTTGTTTTTTGCTTTCATGGCCATAGCAATGATGGATTAGTTAGATCTATGCAAATGCATATGTATATATGTATATGTATTACAGTATGCATACATACATACATAGGCCTACATACAGACAGACACACATACATACATACATATAAACCAAATATTGTATATCCAAATCCAGATGCCTATACCTACTGGTAATGCTGCCCCCACTGTTCCACCTTTTACAGGGTCAAAGGTCACCATCAGGTCAAAATTTGCGCAATAACTTGATCGTTACTCGACAGATATTATTCAGACTTGCTAAGGAGGTGTATGGGTGGTCATTCTTCATGTTGGACACAGCAGTTTCAGTGCCGTATATTAATATACGGCACTGAGCAGTTTGTGGTGACGGCGCCCTCAGTGTTCCGACTGGGATGCTACGTCACATTTCTCGTCGGATTGTATCCAGACTTGCAGTGGAGGTTTGGGGTTATTCGATCCAGGCAGCAAAAGGTTTTCACTGATAGCGCTCTCATTGTTCCGACTTATATAGGATGCCATGTCATACTATTTCTTGTATGTGCTATGTCAGCCTTATTTCTCATCGGATTACATTGTATGTTCTGTGAAAACAACTCTAAAATTGCCCAAAATGCAAACCATGGTCCCCAATTGCCATATTACACAACATTTTGGCCTGTAAGTCATTCAAATGGGGTATGGGAAACGGGTTCGGGGGATACATGTTATGCCCTGCCGAGTGCTGTAGCTAGATAATTCATTCAAGGTTCTACTTTCCCAGTTTATGACCAAAATTTTAGTAAAATCTTTACAGCGCCCTCTTGTATCGGCAACTCTACAATATTACGGACATGAACATTTTGCAGGAGGTTAGTTAGTTTCACTGAATTTTGTTAACCTTAACTATCACAAAACTGAGTAGAGCTATTAATCAAACCTATTGAATAATCCTTCAGACTTAAACCTACCCAACTACAACTAAATAACCATATATAGATTCAGGGAATTCATATTTTTCGTTAGCAATGCACTTTTGAAGATATTTTTTGAAAAGAGAGCATCCCTTATATCTTTTATTATCGACGTGTGAGGGCGGCATGAGGATTTCATCAAATTGAATCATTGACGAAGTTCTTAAAAGGACTATAAATACATATTTATATCAAATTGTTAAATCTGTACACAACTTTTTAATGTTGGGTTTCTTGATTATCATTTCAAAGGATCATACCTTGTACCTGGTACCTTGTATTCGTCACTTCCGAATGGTCTTATAGGAACTGTGATTCAAAGTTTAACTTGGGGTACGATGAGAGTGGAGATTAAAGGCATTACTTACCATTTGCCGATGAAACAAAAAAAAAACAACAACAACAACCGAGATTTTAACAGTGCTTCAAAATAGTTCTAAAATGTGAGTTAGGGATAAAAACAACCAATGTAAAAACGTTAACCAGTATAATCAATGTTAAATATTGTTGAATTTACAAAATGCGAACAACAGTTGTAGTAAAATTGTGTCTATAATAAACCGTCTACAGTTATGATTTATTGAGAAAAATACATGTAGTTATATCTCGTTATGCAGTAGGCTTTATTGCGAAATTTTTATATGGTAGGATGTTTTGCCATACAGCAACTGACCCATATGCACATGCAACAAATGTGAGAACTCGAACATTTCTTAAATCACTGCTCTTAATGTTAAACAGTACCTTTAAGTCATTACACCATTACACCATGTCATTTAAGCATTTGAAGGATGACATTCAGTAATTTCTCTTATGAATGTCTGAAATGCTTCATCATGGCTATTTCTTTGTTTTTATTTTGTCTCTAAACCCAAAAGGTGTCAGAGGCATTATGTCCATCTCAGATCTCGTTGCTGTGATATAAGATAACAAAAACAAAAACGTTCAGTCCATTTCCTTTTACGTTTTACGTTTGTAAAGCAGTGAAATCATTACAATATAAAACCAAAGGTGCTAAAGATTTCTCATGAGATGTGCAACAAATTCGGTATCGTGTCTCGCACATTACTTCCATCAATGAATACAAGTAAAGTGCGAGACACAACACCGAAATTCGTTGCGCATTATGCGAAATCTTTGTCATGCTAATTACCCAGCATCGATCTCAAAGAGGAGGGGCAAATTGCCTACAATGAGCGATTGCTGAAACTTAAAATTCAGACGTCTTTCAGCTGGGAATGAAATCCATAATCTGCATTTAAAAAGAGCGCATGGATCGATAATAAGGTGTGCAAAGAGTTAGAGTGGTGAGCAAGAGATGGACAACGAGAACTCCAAGCAGTCCAAAATGGCCGTGACTAAACCCAACTGCTTGTTTTTCCTTCTCTTAGTCAGCGTGTTCATTGGCGGATCAATTCAACAAGTAAGTCATTTCATAAAGTTATGATTTTCAATACCTGTCTCTCTTGTACTGCAAACCATTCTTTGCCCGTTTATTCTCATACCTTTACGTTCATCTCCGCTGAAATCAAATGACGTTGTGCAGTTTCAGTGTCCTGAATGGTTTACTATTGTGTTTGCTTCAAAAAGATGAACTCTGACGAGCTTGAGAAAGATGCTAATGATCATTTTATTTTGAAAGTGTAAAGGGTGTCAAGATTAGCCTTGTTTACAGAATCGAGCCCAAGTATTCAGTTGGAATGCATAATAAATACAACTTGTATTGTACAATGCTTTTGATAGAAGCATTAGCATTGATAAGCTTTATTGGGCAAGGTTTTCTATTTTCATTATGGTTACTGTGCATTCAAGGAAGAGAATATGTCATCAAATGTCAACGGAAACATGACCAAGTTAAAACAATCTACGAAAACATAGAAACGTGTTTTCAGTGACACTTTTTTTTTCTGAAACTCAAAAAAACTTGGTAATTCCAGTCAAACCTTTGAACAAACCTATAATATTGTTATCCATAAAACAATACTTCTCTATAATGATCAAATGGCGTATTATATCATGTTTGCAACGATTAAGTTTCTTTCTCCTTACATCTTGAAGGATACAACCTACTTTTCCACCAAGATTTTACTGCCAGATAAGCCATGGCATCTACAAATCTTTTCTGAGGTAGACATAATATAGCTAAGAACAATATTGCACTAAATGTCCAGCTTTATAACGTTTATATCATATATATCATTATTTTATTCTATTTCAGCTAATTTCATTTCATTAAGCTTTCCATTTCCAACAGAGTTATATACAATCGTACACAACATGATTTTATGGATACAAAATATCTAAAATATTTACATCTGCAAGTAGATTGTATGACAGAGGTGGTATGAGCCCAGTTGAAGAATGATAAAGCCTCACAAGCCAAGTCATATGCACTTACTGCTTTTAGCTTCCCCGCAGGTGTTCACCAAGATAGTGCCCTTACACATTGTCATGCTTGTTTTCTCTCATATCATCGTCAATTTTACTATAGTGTGTGGGACCGGAAGGCCCACAGGGACCCGCAGGGGATGAAGGTGATCAGGGGTCCGGGACCAGCGACACTTGGTATGACGTCATGCTGGCCAATAAAAATTGGAGACAGTGTACATACGATTGGGCATCGGGATCGGACAACGGAGCCGTTTACGTGAGTGTCTCTATCTGCACCATTAGGGAATACATTCATGTTAAACTGTTTGTTTTTGTTCAATGTATTTTAGGTGCGATGAATGGGGCATCAAGTCGGACAAGGGTTTGTGATGTTAACGAAGCAAACCATAATACCCCATTTTTTCAATAGAAATATTAGTCTCAACACCCCACAACATCAGCAACAAATCTTTTGATGCTTTGTATTTGCGATGTGGTTCTAACAAGGCAAATGGCTTCAGATAATCATCGACTATAATATGTCAGCGGATGTTGGCTGCTCCATTATAATGGCGCCAGGCGCTTCGGGCGGCATCGACACGTGATCGTAACATTTCACTTGCAATATTACGCTGTAGTGTAACTAGAACTGCCGTTATAAACAGGGGAAATGCGCATTTCATCGGAATGGCATGGCTAATTGACAATAAGAAAGCTTTATCATTTTTATAATACTGTAACTTGTATCAAATAACTCTTCCATTAAGCTTCTTAGAATATACTGATGAACCTTTTACTGTAGTATATGACCGAGCAGTTCTCTGTTTATCTTTAAGTTGTTTCTTGAAACACATCTATATTAATTGTTTAAGTACAAAGAGCCAAGGGGAATGAACCATCATGGAGAAGGGACTCTAAAAGAGACAGTAAAGTGGTTTGATGTGCTATATTTCAAATAAAAAAAAATAATTTAACTTGATCATGTTGATTGCCGACTTTCGCTCATGACATTTCTTAATTATCTTTATCGAAGTCGTGTTCGTTTACGAAGAACTCGGCTACGTCATCGCTCTACGTCGCCTTCAGTGGCTGCACTCGTCTCTACGGATGCCACGGCTGCTGCTGCCGATGGTACTTCACCTTCAACGGTGCTGAGTGTAGCAACCCACAAGTCATCGACGGCACCGTGTACATGGCCCACTACAGCAGCGCCGACTTACATCGACATAGAACGATATCAGGTGCGTCTTCTTTCTTTTTCATCTTTGCTTTCTTGGTTGAGGATGTGACTACTGTCTTGAATTACAAAGATGGGTTTAATGTGATGATGAATTTGGAGATAGTGATGATAAATAAGATATTGTGGGAGTACCATGGTATCATGGTGGAATAGGTGCTAGTTAAACACGAAAACCTGAAATGTTATCCTTGAACAAACGCTTTTGTCCTTTTCATCCATTTTGACTCAGGCTTAGCAATGGATAGGGCTGAATGACAATGCTGGGGTTATCAAAAAATGGCAGAACCCTCTTGAAGAACAGGGTTTACATGACAGGGTTATGACCTTAATAATTATGGTTACCTTGTTATGGTCACTTAGGTGAACGTGGTCATGGAAATATCCTCAGAAATAACAACCGAGTCGTTAGGGGAACAACCTCACACGTTCTTTATTCGGATTGCAAGTGAATAGAACCCAGTCCCTCCTTAAACGCAGGCGGTCACCGAATAGAGATATTCCAACCCCATGAAGAGTGAACAAAATGAAGTGCTTCGTCAATAAATATATAAATGTTAGATGAATAGAAAAGAGAGAAAAGTAAGGAAAATATAAGACAAAAGATAAAGACGTTTGAGACCAACAAAAAGAAGAAGGAGGGGAGTAGGAAAACAAATAGATGATGATGAAAATTATACCAGTGGTGAAGGTGGTGGCTTTGACGAAGATAGGAATGGTAGTGGTTTAGAGAGATGTGGTGGTGTGATGGTTGTAGTCGTACTGAGGATGATGGTTATTAAGGTCTTATACTGGTTTCAATCGAGATAGATATCTTGCAGAGGTGACCATCTTAGTACAATCCACTCGAGGCCACACTATGCATTTAGGCTCCCCCACTTTGATTCCTATGACTATTATCTATTTATCTGTTTTTGTTGTTGCAAGTGTATAATGTTATCAAAATAATGTGTTCTCTATGTATTTTTGTACGTCAAAAAGACAAATTGTTATCGCATATTCATTGTAACGCAATTATGATTGTTATTTGTTATTGTGAACACAAAGTGGAAATAAATTCAAATCAATCAATCAATCAATGATAGTTATCCACAGAAACTTACTCGGTTGTAATACGACTTCCATATTCTCAGGATTCAGATGGCATCGATAACAATGACACGTTGGACGTATAGATTCTGATATATTTGAAGCGATGACGACAACAGCACTGAAATGTGTCAGAGCGATGGCGTGGATGAAAGAGAATATGGCGTTGGTAATGGTTGTAAAGTTGTCGGTGGTTAAACTGATATATTTACAGTGATTTTAATGTCTCATTTATTATGAGAAAGACTGAATTTGGAATAATCGTATGTCCCTTACACAGGCATATGTGACGGCCTCGCAGCGGGAGACATTACTGTTGCATTCAATGTGGGAGCATGCAGCGGCTACGGCTATCATGACTGTTACACGGGATGGAATAGCATTTCGAGAATCATCATCGAAGAACTACCGGCATCGCCCTACAGCTAGTTCGAGGACGAGATGCATGAACGGAAAATAGACATATGTGTTCGCATTGTTTACGACAGTTTAACACTAATTTGATATAAGCGTCTCTTTCCGTAAGAGCATTTCCTTCGAGTTTCAACAATATCAATTTCGCTGAGGAGAGAATAGTTTGTTTTTGTCTTAACCATTTGTTAACACTAAACTTGTACAAGTTAGGAACGGCATCAGAATGGACCAATTTCGCATCCTCAGCAGTGGTATTTTCTCAATTTTTCAAACCTTTTTTGACCTTTCCCTGAAATAGACAGACCTCATTAACTTATCAAGTATGAGAAACAACATTTCTGTGGTCTATGTTTTGTGTCATGATTGCTATTATTCGTTGTTAGTGTTTTATAATGGAGAATTTAAATTCTCTTTCATCTGGTAAATTTGTTGTTCATACATGATTGTTTTATTTCAATTGCACTATATTATACAAAAACCAGGTCATCACTAAATTTGTAACAGATTCTAAAATTGGCAATATAGTTGCAATATGAAAATTCGTGTTCTTTGTCGAATTGCCGAATTTCTGTATATATATTCTGATTTGTGCAAGTTTACTGAATTTAACAGTCCATCTATCTTTTTTTTTTTTTAAGTCTGGAATATGCATTAAAATTCAGATGTGCCAATCTTATGGGGGAGGGAGATGATTTTACCTATATCAAATTTATCCGAAGACTTGAAAAATTAAGACTAATGTTCAGCTGTATAGGTGTACTAAGCCAAAGTGTTCGTTGAAACATTCTGAGATTCTCTAACTGATCTATTTGCTCACCTAGCTTTGAATGGAATGACGTCGAAACCATTGCCTCGACATGTAACAACATTATATGCAGAGTTTACAAATTCTAACTTCATTTGGATAATCATGAGCTAACATTATTTATTGCGACAGTCGTGTAAATTTCAGGCATCATATGTCTCGCTTCTCTCATCAACATGTTAATCCAGGTATCTGGTGATCAAACATTATAGGACATATACACGGTCATGTAACATGCTGGTGTTATTGTTGTTGACATTTTTGGTTATTTCGTATAGGATCTCTTAGATTTACATGGAGGAGAATAATCATGATATCGTTATGAAATTTCAGAGTTATACCAGTATCAACTTTTTTATGAAATCGAAATGCAGCATGCATTCAAATCTATTTGACGCTGAAGTTACGTACTTCTAGAATTAATTTTTACGTTATTACTGTATCTCTTCTCTGTTTATGCGACTTTGTAAATATTGTTGCGTTATACAGGTGAAATGTCTTAAAGATCGCTCACCTTGGGCTCATGAAAACCGTGCAAAATATTTATCAAACTTAAATGATGCTCTCTATGCACCTGCTACGTGGCTGGACATATAATATGACACATACATATTGATACTCTATTAAGAAATTCTTCCATGATGTAATTTTCTGCCTTGGGAGACGCTAGCTGTAAATAAACTCGAATAGTGTTAGAGGATAAGAAGAAATTGTAGAAAGTGTCTAAAATTTCTTTAAAATGTGACATCGACTTATTCATAGTCAATGCTGCTCCAGTCAACACGCTAATATAATGTATAAAACGAAATAAACTAAAATTTAATGAATGTTAAAGTGTCAAAGATAATGTTCCTGCACTTAAGTATCATTTGCCTTTTATCTTACCTTGATACCTGTATGAATATATAAACAGGTTAATGTTACAATTGTATATATACATATACGTATACATAGTACATAGGCCTTTATATATATATATATATATATGAATGTAGGCTTGTGTGTTTATGTTTTATGTAATGTAAATTTCCAAACATACAATTATATGCACATATATTATTCTGAAGAGTTGTTAAAGGATTTCTTTGTGGCGTATGATTCCATCGGAAGAACTTATCGAACTTTTTTGAACTTAATTTCCATGAGGATATTATATTTACTGATGGTGACTTATTGGAATGCACGTTTAATAATCTGCTTAAATAATGTGCTCTCTGTATTCTTAACCAGCCCCGCATCTAGCAGATGAAATATATGTTGGGAGACAGGTAATTTTTGTATCAATTTCTTACTTTTCCAGCATTTTAAACATTCCATTATCAGTAGCAACAAGCGTCGTAGACTATAGTAGTCCATAACAAATGAAAACAAGTAATGTGCAGGACACAACCAATATTTTGTCGCACGAAATCTTTGTTATGCTGATTACTCCAAATCGATATCCAAAGAGGGACGAATTGCCCACAACAGGACATCGCTAAGGTCTAAAAACTTACAGGCCTTTCAATTCAGCGGTGAGAGAAAGCCGCACTCGGCATTACAGCACAAGAAAAGGGCGTGGATCGATAACAAGGTGCTCAGGGTGTTTGAGTGAGCAAGACATGAACAACAAGAGCCGAGTCGTCCAAAATGGCGGCGACCAAACATCACCACCTGTTTTTCCTACTTCTTATCAGCGTGCTGATTGGCAGATCGATTCAACAAGTAAGCAATTCCGTAAAGTTTAATGCTGGCATTTACCTAATTCTATTGTACTGTAAACAATATTCGCCCGCTTATTCTCACATTTTTATGTCATCCGCTTTAATCCAACGGCGTTGTGCAGCGTCAATACCATGAATAGTGAAGCGTTTCCTTTTCTTATTGTTTGTTTATTCAAAAAGATGTAACTTTTGACTAAGCTAGCAAACAAATGTGGTAATGATCACTTCACGTTTATTTAACAAGTGAATGGTGTCAAAATCTGCCTGGTTTAGACAATCGAGCCCAGGCGCACAGCTGTGGTGCATGATGTATGTAACTTGAGTCGTATACGAAGCTTGTGCTAGAAGTACATTATGAAGCTGATTGTGTGTATTTGTGTTACTGGCTATGATTCCTTCTGTTTTCTGTCGTCCAAGCATGTATTGTCAGTAAATTGGATTATTGCAATGGGTTATTATATGGACTCCCTGATTCTCAAGTTGGGCGCCTGCAGCGAGCCCAAAACTCCTGCGCAAGGCTTATCTGTAACAAACCTAGGTTCTCAAGGATTACTCCTCTTTTGAAAGACTTACACTGGCTTCCGATTCGTAAACGAACATTGTTTAAGATTTTGTTGATTGTATATAAGTCACTCATCGGTCAAGCCCCAAGGTACATATCCGAATTATTAGTATTTAAACCTCATAGACACACTCACAATTTGCGCAGTTCTAAGGACACTCTTCTCTTACAAATTCCAACATGTAAAACAAAAGTAACACTGGGAGACAGAGCATTTTGCCTGTGCAAATGATCTACCATTAGAAATGATCTACCATTAGAAGTCCGGAAATCCCCAACCGTAGCAGTCTTTAAATCGCAGCTCAAAACACATCTTTTCATTTAATTTTTCATTATTATCAAGCACATCAGAAACTTTTGCAGCGCAGAAGAATATATGTCTATCAATTCTATCGATTTTGCGCTTTATAAATTGATATTTTATTATTATATTATTATTTTGTGTCGAGCGAGTGACACCCTTTAGTATCATTTTTATATTTTCAACGATCTATGTCCTTTCATCTTAATCGAAGCAACCCACATTTTGACCAGAATTTACTGCTACACAGTTAAGTCATGTCATCTACAAATGGATCGCAAAGTTCAAGTTCAGCATAACCCCGTCGACTAACAATGGAAAACGTGCCTTGATACAATCACAATAGTGTTCTCTGTATTCATAGTCTGTAACCATGGACAAGATTTCGATACATGTTCAACAAAGGAATTTTTGTTATAAGACCATAATACTCTTCGCTATGAGCTTCTAATTGAGTCAGTGCATTACGTGTTATGTTACACGCAATTACTTGTTTTTACACACTGTCATAATTGTTGTTGTTGTTGTTGTTGTTTTTTTTTTTTCATATTGCCAAATCATCCGTAGTGTGTGGGACCTGAAGGCCCTCAGGGACCCTCAGGAGATGAAGGTGACCAGGGGTCCGGGACCAGCGACACTTGGTATGACGTCATGCTGGCCAACAAAAATTGGAGACAGTGTACATACGATTGGGCATCGGGATCGGACAACGGAGCCGTTTACGTGAGCGTCTCAATCTGAAGCATTATGAAGATGCACATGATTGTCATCTCCTGGTTTCGGGGTTCTTTGCAATATATATATTTTAACTGCTGAATAATTTCTATGAAATCAAGCAGTCCTCATTTTTGTTGCAAGTTGTTCCTTGATCATATTCAGTTTTGTTAAAGAATAAAGGGTAATAGGGGATAGATCGTTATAGAAAGAGCACTTTACAAGAAGAAAAGGTTCTTTGACATAGGTTTGCATGGGTTACAATACAAACCGCATGCTGCATTTGATTAGAAATTGGACAGCCCACTACACCGTGAAAACGTATCGATTGTTTTTCTGATTGCCAATTTGGCGTCTCTTCATGCTCTTTTCTTTTCATCGTAGTCGTGTTCGTTTACGAAGAACTCGGCTACGTCTTCGCTCTTCGTCGCCTTCAGTGGCTGCACCCGTCTCTCTGGATGCCACGGCTGCTGCTGCCGATGGTTCTTCACCTTCAACGGTGCCGAGTGTAGCAACCCACAAGTCATCGATGGCACCGTGTACATGGCCCACTACAGCAGCGCCGACTTGCATCGACACAGAACGATATCAGGTGCGTTGTTCTCCGGTTTTTTTTGTTTTCATTCCGTTTTCTTTCTTTTTCTCTATTGTCTTAGATCAAAAAAAAAAACAAAACAAAACACAGGTTCGACTTGATGATAAATGTGTGGATGATAATGATACTGAAGATATCAATGTTCGAGAACCGTGATATTGTGGATAAGACGCTGAAAGGGGGGGGGGGGAGAGATAATCACCGACCGTATTAAATTAATTACCCAAGTTCATCAATCCATGGTAAAAGGAAAAAAAAAAAGATATGGCAGGACCCTATTAGACAGGTGACACGACATTTTGCTCCGGTCTTATTTTCTCCAAAGACTTAGGGTGAGGGTTAGGATTGTGAAAGGGATTTAGATTACGTTCGATGTAAAGATCAAGATTAGGGTTGGGGTGATGTTTCTGGATAGAATTTATGTTTGGGTTAGACCCCGTTTACAGTGCGAGGCTCGGCCGCGGCCGAGCCGCGGCCGAGGCCAGCCCCGCTTCAGTGTAAACGCGCAAAAGGCCAAATGCGAGGCCAAAATTGGCCTCGCATTTGGCCTCGCTCAGGAGGTGGAACGCAAACTGGGCCAAATGCGCGGCCAATTTTAGTCTGGCTTGGACCCCGTTTACAGTACGGGGCCGGGCTCGGCCGCGGCTCGACCGCGGCCGAGCCCGGCCTCAATTGCGCGGCCGAGCCTCGCAATTTTGTCCGTTTACACTGCTGGGCTCGGCCGCGCTTTAATTCAAACCTTTCAATATTTTGTCGTAGTAGCGCTCTGCTTGTAAACAAACGCAATTTGGTATAGTCTGGTTTTCAGATCCTTTGCAAACTGGATTCCGTTGCGACGAAGTCGCCGTTCGGGCAAAGGCCTTTGCCGAAGGAAAAATCCTTTGCAGGACAAAACCACCTTAAACTATACTAGTTGTCGACGTTGAGGGGGTTAATATCGTGAATAGGGAAATAGTACGGGCAGAGGGTCTGGAAGGCAGACTACAATTGGCCGCGCATTTGGCCCAGTTTGCGTTTACACCAAGAAGAGGCCGGGCTCGGCCGCGGCTCGGCCGCGGCCGAGACCACCTCCAGAGCGAGGCCGAATGCGAGGCCAATTTTGGCCTCGCATTTGGCCTTTCGCGCGTTTACACTGAAGCGGGGCTGGGCTCGGCCGCGGCCGAGACCACCTCCAGAGCGAGGCCGAATGCGAGGCCAATTTTGGCCTCGCATTTGGCCTTTCGCGCGTTTACACTGAAGCAAGGCTGGGCTCTGCCGCGGCTCAGCCGCGGCCGAGCCTCGCACTGTAAACGGGGTCCGTCAGATCCTCTGCCCGTACTATTTCGCTATTCACGAATTAACCCCCTCAACGTGGAAAACTAGTATAGTTTAAGGTGGTTTTGTCCTGCAAAGGATTTTTCCTTCGGCAAAGGCCAATTTTGGCCTCGCATTTGGCCTTTTGCGCGTTTACACTGAAATGAAGGAGGGCTCGCCGCGGCTCGATCTTTCGTCCCTGTTTTGACAAAAAGATAATCACTCTGTCTTGCAAAAGAAATAAGGAATAACGAAAAAAGGAAGAAAAACACGAGAAAGGAGATTTTGAAGAAGTTCGAGGAGAACAAGAAATAGCAGGAAAAAAAGGAAGGGTGATACAAAAAGGTGATGAAATTGGAGAAGATGGTAAGGACAGTAATTTTGATGGTGATGATGATGATATGAATATAGTAATGGTAAATATAATATACAGTGGTTCCGGGTGTGGTGATAGTGTGGCCAATCGAAGTGGAGATGACGGTATGACAGTTTTATGCCAATTTCAGTCGAGGCGAATATTCTGTATAAAGGTGACCTTACTGTGCATATGACAGCTATCCACAGAACTCTTTATGTCTCCTCCATTTGGTCAGGGTTAAGGTTGATTCGATAATAATGGTTCGGAGAGACAGCGATATCGATATCAGCAGCGGTGACTACAACGGGACGATGGCGGCAGTATAGGGGCAACAGAATAACAAAATACAACAATCAAAGCAGAATACACAAAGTAACAAATCAAGGACATCCTGTTATCACACACACACACACACACACACACACACACACACAAACAGGATAACAAAGCTGTTTGTAAAGTGCAAAATAATTTTTTGGTGATAATAATTCACAAATTCATCACATTAATTGAAATAGGATGATGCCCTTTACACAATAGGGATATCAAATGACTCAATTCTACTTCAAAAGAGATATGTATGCTGTTACAAATATTGAACTGATCCATATAATTGATGATTGCAGCGGACGTGAGGTTGTTGGGGATTAAAATGATATGTTTAAAAGAATTTTGATGTCTTTTGAATTATTTTGTATCCACTTACGCAGGTATATGTGACGGCCTCGCAGCGGGAGACATCACTGTTGCATTCAATGTGGGAGCTTGCAGTGGCTACGGCTATTTTGACTGTTACACTGGATGGAATAGCATTTCGAGGATCATTATCGAAGAATTACCGGCATCGCCCTACAGCTAGTTCGAGAACGAAATGCATCAACGGAAAATACTCATACATTCGAAACTAAAGCGTTCTTCAAATACCAGCACTTATCATGTTGTGTTGTATAATCATTCTACCCTATCTTAAATAAACCTGAGATTCTGCCATGTGGAAATGCTACCCAAACAAGACTTAACAAAGTTTCACTGACTCAAAAAGGAAATAAAAGAAAAAAGAAAGTAATGAGAATGATATGCAATGGTACTTTAAGGGCGAATACTGATAAATTATTTTGTGACAAAAATTAATGTATTCTTCGAAAAAATTGCCTTTATCGCTTACATCTATATCAACATAATTAAATTGTGTATAAACTTGACAGAAATAATCTACATTATGACTTGAAAAAAAATGATTATGTGCATTGGTAAAATACTGGACAGGTAAGTAACTATCAGTTACCTACAAGCAGAACAGTATTTGCTATGGAAACTTATTTTTCACAGATCCTATACAAAACTGGAATTCTTTAGACAAAACTATAGAGGAGACAGGTATAGTAAACCGATTTAAGCTACTCGTTAGAATGTTTATACTTCATTTTTACTGAATCTATCAAAATATCTCTTCTACTTTCTCATTTACCGGTATATCCACAGACTGTAGTAATTAATGTTGACTAACGTAGTCATACAATTTAACATGTACATATTCATTTGTATATAGTGTACATAATATCCACAAATGTTACAATGCTTGTCATTCTGATATGCATTGTTGAATAATATTACGTATCTATCATCTTTAACGTCCCGATCGTCAGTGGGTCTAAAAAGCTAAGCTTCCTATTGTAGATGAGTTTTCTACATTGTTTTGTCTGTACAATCTTGTAATCACATTAACGCAATTCCTGTTTTTTCTCTCTTTCTTCACAAATGGAGTGTAACATATCATGTCACGTACTTGAATTATATTTCGAATACGAATAATTATGAACTTTTCGTATATTTTGTATTGTATATTCAGCATCAACGTGATAATAATTTCATTGCCATTATCTTTCCGTAACACTTAATAGCATTCACTTCAAGAAGCCCCCCCCCCCCCCCAAAAAAAAAAAAAAAAAAAATCGCTGAGGAGAGAATATTTTTATATGGTTTTTGTTTTGACACTAGGAAATTTTGAAAATTAGACACGGTCTCAAATGGACTACGTTTACATTTCTACACCTTTTTTTGACACCTCGTACGATCTTTAACGAAACAGGATGGTCAATTTTAACAAAATTATCAAAAACTGCATTTCAGTGGTCTGGTGCTCTATATGTTTTGTATTATTATTTTTTCCTGTTCGTTGTTAATGTTTGTAATGTAGAGGTATGAATTCCCTTCCCTGTTAGTATTACGAATGTTTATTTTGGTTGCAGTACATTCGAAAGCATCGTCATTGCTAACTTTATTACTTGCTCTCAAATTAGCAACATACTGTACTTGCTGAAGGAAAATTTCTGTGTTTTTTTTTTCTCATGTTGTCAAATTTGTGCATTCGTTGTTTTCTGATTTTGAGCAGACCTAATAAACTTATCCAATCCATCTATCTAATCTTTCTCCTGTCTAGGATATGAAGTCAAGTAGACCGGTTCTGTAATGTATTCAAATATTGTGCATTTTTAGTTTAAAAAAAAAAGTTTACTCAACAACCAAAAAGTTTGCTGGAGGTGTGTCCTTCCAAACAGCAACAAAGTGAATAGGCGGTTTTCGAGATATATATATGTATATATATATATATATATATATATATATATATATATATATGGGACATACTGAGTACTTAAATACTTCAACGGCGTCGGCGGGCGGGTCCTCAACCCGCCCACCGACAGGAATTGCGTTACCCTGCACTTCGGTGCAGGAATAGACAGGAGATGTCTGTTTTCCCTAAAACCTATCCCTTTTTCCTGTGACTATCTGATTTGTAGATATTAATGGAAAATGTAATAAATATATATATAAATATTTTTTTTTTTTACTAATTGGTAGTAGTGTATGTTCGGTAGCTAAGTTTCCGTAATTAATTAAATAAATGTATATTTTGGACCAAATTGCCCACCCGGCAGAGAGCTCCATAAATTTAAAAGAATAACAACATCATACATAAAGCCCTAACTTAAAAAGTAGGCTTTTACTCAGTACGAAGGTCATTCATATTTTCATCTACACATTTTACAACGTCTGATAGCACCATTCGTCATATTTCTGTCTCTGATAGTCTCTCGTTAGAATGGAATAACATACTGCCAAATGATAGTTCATTGAAACAAAAGAAAGTTTTGCTTGTTTGTATTCTTTCGTTTACATAGATACAATTTATGTAGGTAGAGATTTGTCTTTTGATAGGCATATAGCCATGAAATGCATATCGCAATACAAGTAGATAGAAATATGTAGGCCTACATATACACAAAAGTGGATATTTCCTTTATTCTTCCATAATTGCTAGTGATAAGGTCAAGGTCTTCTGAAGATGCTCCTTCAGGAAGGCTCAGAGTTTGACGTTTCCTTGATGGTTTGTCTTCCGATGTAGTTTGATTTCCTCTTGAGCATGGATTTCACAACAGCGCCAAGTCAGACACGGTAAATTCCTGAATTTTTATGACCTATTTATATGTTCATACGCAATGCCTGTCCCAAAAGCTACAACTCATGTGTCATCTTTGTTTCAGGTGGCAAAATATTACGATCGTTCATCTCTTGGTAGGCATATGCAGCTACAACCCTGACGGGAAAGAAAATCAATTTTCTTTTTTTTTTTTTGGCAGGGGAGGGGGTACAAACGAAACCCTCTTGAATCGATTGCGGGTAAACTTTCGACTGTTGGCGCATTGTCCGAGGTTTGCAATTTGGAGTCAGCTCGTAGTGGCACGAGTCGCGGCCGATACTAGATGTCACGTGACCATGCACCCAGACATCCGATAAGTTGGGGATTGTTCAAGACGCACATATTCAAATAAAAAAAAAAGTAGATGGAAAGGATAGCTGATATCCAAGCTCATAATCTTCATTTCTGTTAGAACAGGTAGCCTATAACTACCTTGCTGAGTCTAGCAGGATACCCGGAATGACTATGTCTGCTGATGACATCAAAAGCAGTTAGTCTGGCAATTATTCTTTTTCTTTTTAGAGAATATGCAAATTTGGGAGATGTCATCGAGAGAGTCGTCAATATGAGGTATTTATTAATTGATATCATGAGAATCGTAGAGAATTTGGGCTTAAGTGGTTGAACAGTTGTTTGAACATACAAAAGTCGTACAAAATAGCCTCTGTTCGTTTTTACTCTGCATGAAAAGCTTGGACTTCAAGTCCCCGCAGAAATGTCAAACTTCACATTTTAAAAATTATTCTATCAGGACTCTGATTCCACAGAGATGCGAATAATCAGGATTGTCAGATTAATCAATATTGCTTCTTCCTATTCTCTTCCTCTTCCTTCCCGTTGTCTTCTTTTTTCTTTGTCCTTTCTTTGATTTTTTTTTTCCTTTTTCGGTATTTTGTTTAACATAAACATGGTAAAAACACAAAATCATCAAGGCAATCCCATTGAAGGGAATTGATTTTCATCAAGTGTCAATACAGATAACTGAAAACAATAGCACGCAAACGCGCATGCGCCACTCCGTGATGCCTTCACGCTGTTACGAAAGATGTCTATTTGGGTCAGCAAAGTATTCTCCGAGAAGTTCATGTGTTTTTACATTACACAAACGAAACCAATGATTGGCCTGAGCAATGTGGGAATGTTGATGAATGATGAATTCTGAAAAGCAAAGGGATATAGTTTTCTAGACCTCTTGTTGATGTGATACTTGGACGCATTAAGTAAAAGGAGATAGTCAGGCGGACGCTGTGCACTGATTTATTGAGAATAATAATGGAGCAACAATCTCAATGGAATACGAGGAACTCTGCTTTAATACTTACCAGCGTTGTTCTGATTTTGCGCGGAGTGGCGGATGGGGCTCGGTAAGATAAATCATTTATTTATGTCATTCTTTTTCTTTTGCTTCGGTACGATATTTCATTCCTTAGTGTTTTTATTCACTCACATCATTCCTTTCTGTCTTCCACTCTCTTCTTCGCTCAATGCATTAATCCTTTTCTTTGTTTCTCCTCTTTCCTGCCCTTATCTCTTGACTATCTTTCCCTTTCTTATTTAAAACCATTATTTCTATTATGCTTAATCAACAAGTTTCACTCCGTAAAGAGGTTAAGGTCGTTAGTAGTGATTTTTATCATGATGTACGGATCAACTCCGAGAATCCATTATACTACCCTTTTATTCAGGCCAAGTTACAATTTCATCCTCAAGAGTATCTGTGTCTTGAAATTGTACATGCCATTACATTAATCCCTGATACGTACGTGGAAATAAAATGTTCCCGAATGAAATGAAATGATTTCATACCGTCAATCGAACAACATCCACTTGATCCTCCATTCGTTATCACGTCTTTCTTGGCCACGAGATCTAGTATACAAAAGGCCTCTGATATGGTCAGTGGATGGAAAAAAGAAAAAACGTGCATCCTCATGCTTTTTTACTAGAGGCCTTCGGAGATGATTATTTTGAGATCTAGATATATTTGTATACCAAAATAATGTCCGAAATAATAGTGACAATCGTGTGAAAAGCTAAGCAGTGTAAGGAATTTTAGATTAAATAGAATCAGGGAATGACGAGCAGGACCTTAACCTACTAGTAAATCGATGTGAACTCATTCAGAAAAAAAAAAATACGATGACTGTTACCACACTTTCATATCCAGTGGTGTTTATAATTTGCAGTCCTGCGCTATAGGACCACCTACCTGATCCTCCGGGCCAACCAGGTCCCCAGGGCCCCACAGGGAGTGGCTGATCCGGAGAGCTATTGCCCTACAATAACTGGAAGCATTATGGTACTCGCAGAGGGTTCAGATTCAGCATCCATCTACGTAAGTCAGTTTCGTCCATCATTAGGAAGTGAGAATCATGACTTGTTCTCACCCGGTCTCATAAAATATCTTTCTAGGTTATCAAGACGCATTGTTCGGTGCATGCAAGGAAAATCTTCTATTCTTGTTTTTTTTTTTTTTTTTGGGGGGGGGGGTGTAAAGAAAATATGGTTTGCCATTAAAAAAGAAACAAGTAAATGTCTGTCAACTGCCTTTCGTTACTGGTGAAAATAATGTATCATTATGCTCTCATTACAAATACACACACATACACATCTTTAATATGGTATTTGATACTACTGCTATCATGATATTATAATCAAACTGTGTAGAAGGCCTGACAGATCCAGAGACAGACCCATCGTGCTAATCTTATAATATTGCTTTAGGACTCGTCATCTATTCACACCTCATAAATGTGCTCAATATGAGTGGCTTCTGCTAGGACGCATTAGAGACAAACTGGCATGAACGAACAGAGGAGTCGGCAAACACACAACAATGCGTGCATCTGTTTGTTTGCATACAAGTTTGCATAATTATCAATGTGAAATGCCCCCCGAATTTTCTGTCAGTGTTTAATGTAACATACACAAATCGAAGACGTTCAATATTCTGTTTCCAGTTAGCACATAAAATAAAAGCAGATGTAAGCCAGTTATACATCTCTCATCTACAAATTCTCTCACCTCAGACCTGCACTTTCAACAAACTCGAGTCGGACTCTGCTCTTTGGGTGTACTATGGCGGAAACCTTCGCCTCTACAGCTGTGACTCGTGTTGTGCTCGCTGGCACTTCACTTTCGACGACAACGAGTGCTCGCCGATCACCGTCGACGGGGTCGTCTACAAGACTAACACCTATTACATGAACCTCCATCGACACCGTAGCATACAAGGTATGAATGTACAATCATAAAGATGGGAAGGGAAAGAGGCGGACTGGGTTTTGTTAAGAAATATCACCAATTATTACCAGAAGCAGGAAAAATAGAATTACGAAAATTATGGGTGACGAGAAAGACATGATCTCATGTTCCCAACAATAAACTATACTTTTATACCGTTGACTTTACTATGCACCCCTTTTCAGTCAAATAATAATAACAATAACAACAATAACACACACACACACACACACACACATATATATATATATATATATATATATATATATATGTGTGTGTGTGTGTGTGTGTGTGTGTGTGTATAATATATTATTTCCTTGCAGTCTCATTTTTTTTTTTCTTCAAATCTTGTTTCCTCATGCCAGGCTACTGCCACAGTCTTGGGGCCGGAAGTATCGATGTTAAGTTTATATGGTGGGTACGTGTAACGGATACGGCTCCTCGGATGCCTACACGGGTTGGAACAGCGCCTCTCCTGCCTCTCGTATATGATCATCAAGGTGGTACCGGCATCGCCGTATGGGTACTAGACGCTTGACCACAAGAAGAGAGTCATATTCCAAGGGCACCTCATCTGACTCCTACTGACCAGATTCCCTCCCATCAGGTCGAAAGTGTGGCTGAACTAATCAGAGGATTGACTAAGAATGAGACTTACTCTTAAAAGCTTCCTCCATAGCATTGATCGGTTAAGCGTGTGGATGCGTGGGGAAGATAATTGCATTCAGGATTTTGTGTTTTTGTTTTAAGACTTGGATGTTTCTATCTCAGTCCTGATGGCAGTGCAATATTGTGAGAAACTGGAGTTGCATATATATATATATATATACAGACCTCAGAGAGCACGTCGCTGCCGGCGTTGCTGTACGGCTTCACAGAAAGAGTTCTGTGTACGGCTTCCGTTCCCGAGTGCGTTTTGCAGAAAGTGTTCTGATTGGTCCTTGTGGCCGCTGAATCGGCCAATCATGGCGGATTATGAAACAAGCGTGTAGTCACTCTTGTTAGCTGCCAGCCTTTCTTCGAAGACAAGCAATTAAAATTATTTTTATCCCTAATGTACAAATGGTGACTCAGTGTGACCATTCTGACTTTATTGATAACAGGAAGATCCATTGCTTTCCCATTGGCTTGGATTTATAAGTCTCGTGAAAGTGAAATTTAAGAAAGATATTATGCATATTAACATTCTCGCGTAGGCGTATGCTTTTGAATTTCGATGAACTCAGTCAATTTGGATCCCTCTATTTGCGAAAAGTTTGTAAGAATTATTAGGTTATCAACCGTTTGACGAAACACAAGGATGTGTTTAAATGTTCGAGATATTGTAGCTCAGGGATTATGCAGGATTTCTGTCGTGTATTTCGGCGCTATAGTGTCAGTTATTTGCAGTGTTTGAAAGATGAAATTAAAGAAGACTATTGGTACCTTCTTGAGTGGTTCTCGTTTAGAGATGCCTTGTACACGATAGGGATTTAAAAAAAAAATAAAAATCGTGTCTTCCTCAGGTAGACAGTAGGCACAGAATCGACGAAAGTTTGCACGTGTGTTTTTGAGAGTAATTTCTTGTGTGTGGTTGCGGTCTTTCGACCAGGTGTGATGCGTGCAGAATGACTTCACTTTCCGAAGATTTGTTGAGTGACGTCACAACGCTGGAGGGTACTATGTCGACATTACAATTTGTCTGTCCCAAATGGACTATATCGTATACATGATTGTGTACATGCTTCAAACAATCTCATTGAGATAGGATATCCTTTTTAGTTTTTCATATACAGGGACGAGGGCCCTGACATCACTATTACACAAACATTGTCAGGTGCCCATAATACGCCTGAGTCAAGATGGATACTGATGGCAAAACATGTTGTAATACGACGAACGTACTAAGCAGAATCGGGGAAAAAATCGTTCTCTTTATACAAACCAGTGTTAACCACTCTAATTACCCCCCCCCCCCCCCCCCCCCCAGTGCTCCCTCTAAGACTGCAAGACATTATCCGCACATGGCGCAAATGAACAACATTGTGTCCGGCATAGGTATAACTATACAAAAAGTATGAGAAGCATAAAGATGTATAAGCAGTGATAAGGAATCTAATTTTGGTTTCTCTGCAATTTCTAACTTCTTATAAATCTTATTGTGCATGTATGGTATTGTCATGTTGTATGGATACATTCTTAAGAAGTCGAATTTTTCAAATATCCACCTGTAACAACAATAATTGCAGGATATTACGGTAGTTCTTTACCGACTTGTCTATTTATCATGATGGATGATGGAAAATCTACTACGGATTAGTGTCAAAGGATCTGCTTCCTGTGAAAGTTAGCCACTTTGGAGGATAAACAGCCTTAGAACACCACTGCGACAAAGGTCCTATTTTGCTCTCTAATAATACCTCAATTGTGTCATGCTTAACGATCGTTTGAAGACATTGTGTCGATTAACCATACACTGCGCTCCTTGCAAAGAGAGAGTGGCAGTAATGGACCAGGAAACTGTATAAGATATCTATACATATCTAGATTGTCATAGAGATTATGTTCTCCCATACCCATCAAATCAAAGGGGGAAGAGGGTATTCCATTACGGACCGTCACTGGCATGACAGTGACCTAAAGAAACGATAGAAAATACTCTAGATATTAATATAAAGTACGTATGACGAAAGTATGTATTGACGTCCCTTTATCGACGGAGTACATTGGACAATACCAAAGTACCCCTTGCAAAGCGAGGATAGGGACACTGGATCGATAAACCATTTGGGGGTGAGGATTAAGTCTATATTTTAGGGAGCAAGAGCCCTGAGTGCAGTCAGATTTTCACGCGTCCTTGGGTAAAGTCATAGGAATCCCTCATTGCACTTGCTTCAGGGCTTTGTATATCTGGCATTTATGAGACCAGTTGTGAAATCCGTTGGAGCTGTTATTATCAGGAATATATGTGGAATTACAGACAGACCTTGAAAACAATGAAGGATTCCCGGACCATGATTTGTGTTTTGTCATTTATTCTAATCGGAACTTTGAGGAGTGTGGATGCTTGGGGTGCGGTAAGTAAATTCGAAACAGAACATTAAAACAACATACATTTCTAGTTATCAAATATTATAATATCTATCATGACAAACTGCAGAAGAAACATAGAAATGTAACCGAATAAGGGGACTTTTTTGCGAAATATTTGATTTGTGATGATTACCATATCATCGTAATAACAACGATTACCCCTTCTTGTATCATGCACAACTTAGAGCTTAAGCCAACATTATTTATCAGTCATCCAGAGTCAGCAAATGTGAATTATTTTACGTGAAGCATATAAAAGTACATGTTATTTTCATGCAATGTGGACAATAAAATCAACGCTAAGTTTGATTGAATTAAAAAAGATGATATCATTGTTTGTTTAAGTCATGTGCCCAAGGTCCGGTGGGCCCTCCTGGACCTCCGGGGCCGAAGGGTCCGTCTGGAACATCAGGCCCAGGGGAACTCCTTGAATACAACAACTGGAAGCAGTGTGCCTGGTATTCTGCGAACGGAAATGACTACGATACAATCTATGTGAGTGCGTCTTAAAATGACCCATCTGGTTTGTTTGGAGAGCATTCTAGTGCCGACAGTGTTCAATTTTTTGTTTGTTTGTTGTGATTTGGCAATCTAATATTTTTGTGTTATATATATATATATATATATATATATATAATTAGAAAAAAGAAACAAGTCTACATGATTATTACATCACCTTGTTGATTATACCAGATAATGGCAGTTATCACACCCGTAAAAGCCGTATTTATCAAATCAATGAAGTCAAATATCATATTTCTTCTGATTTCTGACACTGTCTGAATCGCAGATCCCAAATGATGTATTTCCACAGTTTGATAATTTGTCTTACTCTACGCTAGACCAAAAAAAAAAAAGAAAGAAAGAAAAAAGAAATGGATCTGAAGTTTAGATTTCCAATCTAAATTACAATTTCAAATTCATTTTCATTTTTCGACAAACCATGCATTCCCTCTCGTTTGTATAACAGGGAATAAGGTGAACAAGGCAGTGTGAAATGAATAGAGTATATCAACAACAGTGATCTTATAGTTATTATACATACATACATACATACATACATACATACATGTAATGAATACTGAAGTGATCAAAATGAAGTAAACAATATGCAATATGAGAAAAAATACAGGAGATTAGGCATTTCAAAAACGAAAGATTTTATGAAATCCATATAATACTATAACAACATTTTTTTTTTTTTAAGCAGACGGAAAGATTTGAATTTCAAAATATTTCCAGATTCTGACTCTGGAAACAGGTAAATGCATATTCAAAGTATGATAGAACAAATTTTAAATGTGAAAACCATTACAGCATTTTTTTTTTTACATTCCATTTATGGTGTCTTTACATTTATCATAATGACGCGGATGAGTCGGAAACACTATTTCAATGAGTGGACGAATAAATGAACTTGGCATTGCTGGGTACAATGTAAAATACTTTGCAAGAGCTTATCTACAGGAAGAAAACTTAACTTTCAAGCATCGAATGGTTCTTTGATTGTTCGTTTAACGGTTTGCTTGTTCCAGACGTGCACTTTCAACAAGAGAGACAGCAGTTCGGCTCTGTGGGTGTATTACGGAGGAAATCTTCGTCTCTACGGGTGCAACGGTTGCTGCAAGCGATGGTACTTCACCTTCAACGATAACGAATGCTCACCCACTCCAATCGATGGCGTAGTCTACCAAACGAACACGTACTACATGAATCTTCATCGTCATAGAAGCATTCAGGGTGAGTTTATCTCGCGAGTCCAATACTCTTTTCTCTCTTATCACAACGTGAATGTATTATTCATTCAACATGAGATACATTCTCAACTTTGAATCAAAGCACAGTCATTCGTGTAAGGAAAAAAAGAAGGACATTTGCTTCCAGATTACCTCTTTCCAATTCGTGTGAAAGTGTTCAGAGTTTAGGTCCTGGACCTAATGGAGGATCCATCATGGTTAAATGTTCCTGGGACTGTGTCCCTGACAAGGTCAAGTCATGTCCGACTCAAGATAAAATGATCTACCAACATGATGACGTAAAAACAGCTAAAGACAGTGTCGGTCTTGAAATAGTTTAAATATACCGGACTCTTTTCTAATGTGCGTAATATGTATCAATGGACATGTAGTCTAGCTTTAAAGCATACAGCTGCACTGCAAAATACGAGATGGTCCCACAGTGTCGTGCTCTTATCCAGGAAACCAGCTGCCTCAGTGTAATCACTATTCTAAAAACATGCCTTACAAAACAAATATAATATGATGAAGCCAATCAAAACAACGCCAACAAAAACTGATAACTTGAGTCAGGAATGTTTGTCATTATTTGTCATCCTTTGTGAAAATATGGCGGAATACCGCAGTACTCCTATTTGTACTGGTCCTTTTCATTTCTCATTCAATTCTCATCACTGCTCACAGGCTACTGTCACAACGTGGCTGCAGGCAGCGTGAACGTCAAGTTCATGGTCGGGGACTGCTCCGGGTACGGGAACTACGACGCCTACACGGGCTGGAACAGCGCCTCAAGGATCATCATCAAGGAAGTCCCAGCATCTAACTACTAATAGAGAGATTTGCAACAGCAAATAAAGTGACATGCTTATTACCGCTACTGACTCCAATGCGGGATTGAATAAAAAGACGTTCTCGGAATCATCTCTATAATTATAGTAAAAGAATTTCGCTGTTGTTTAATGGTCCCGCTGAAAGAACTCGCCATCAGTCACAACGGCCTCATGCTGCTAACAGACCTTTGTATAGGGACCCGAATTACGTGAGAGTTTCTAACTTTCATCACGCAGCTTCATGCCTTTTAGTAGAGCATGCATACCAAGCGTTGTTGCCCAACATATTTTGACGATGTGTCAAAGGTGTTACAACTTAGAAACGAAATACCCACGAAATAGTGAAGAGAAGACCGTCCATAATTATTCATTTTTCTTTCAAAATGAAACCTTAATAGTATATGAGGACATCTTTTCTAAGTTTATAGTTGGACAAGTATGTCTACGAAGAGAGTGGGATGAAGACCCATAATTGAAGCCACAGCCTATTTCCTTCGGTGATAAAACTCTTGATGACCCGTTTGCCGCTGCGGATGTATATATCTTAGCCTTTTTGTTTAATCAGTATAGATGTCCGAAGTTCCTAGACGCTGTGTTAAATGAGTACATATCATTAAATTGAAGATTACCGTCTCGGCATGCACCTCGAGTGTAAATAAGCATGAAATGAGTAGAGTTCAACACCTGTAATACATCAGGAATAGGAACAGTTATAATACCTACTTGGTATAAAACTTGAAAAAAAAGTTTCCTCTCGGTAATCAGACGTCAAAGTAATATGTTATAAGCATACAAATGTTGCAATCTTATTTCGAGGACCGAGGAACGATTTTAACCAGCAATTGTTTAACAGCTAGGTCTTGCAGACTTGCGCTCTACATAGAGCCATTCGTCAGTATACTATATATTAGAGTCCAACAAAAGGAGTAACGTAGAAAGAGCGCCACGAAGTAACGTCGAGAGGAATGTATTGATCTTCAGATCGTGTCGGCGTTGTGGTCATAGCTGTTGTGTTTTGTAGCTGCGCTTGCGCAAACTACGTGCGTTGTTTAGATACGTCGTCATTCTTGTCATAGTGGCATATATTGTTGAAATGAATGAAGTATACATGCGTATTAAGACAATGATACACAGACTATCAGCTTATTCAACTGGTTTGAAGTTACGTTTAAGAAACTGATTATTCGGAATTGTCGATCGAACGATAAATTGTAAGAAATTACGGAATTGTATTATTGTGAATGCACGAATATACCAGACTGTTGCAGACGTATTCTTAAACTGCGAGGTACAAAAATGCAAGTTAAGCCGAATATAGGAATGCAATGTCTGCCATTATTCAAACGTCTGCATTCTGCAGTGACCTCGATTACGCCTTAGGGATCTAACCATACATAACTAAACTGACAAAACTACATGTAGAAGCAAACCAGAGGCTACACCCAATTAAGTGTGAGGTGTACGAACAATGACGTTAGAACCGAACAGGTAGCAAGTAACATCGTACAAAAAATCGAAACACCTACATATTGATTTAGTCAGTGACGACAGACCGACAACTGCATGGTTGTAATGAAATCAAGCATATCTCTTGGTCTCCCAACTGATCTGTTAGCAAAGAGTCAACTTATCGCACTGCTTATTTGGTGGGACTTTTCAGACTGCCTGGAAAAGGAGCGAATGAATTTGTAAGCAAGATTTCGGCAAGAATACGCATTTCCTTCGTGCTAGCAGCCATCCTGTACATAGAACTTCTGCAAAAGGAATTATTCTTGGAATAAAATCACTTGGCAAGAGGAGAAGATGCTGCATTGTCTCATGTTTCTGCTCTTCTTCCCTGTTTCATGTGTGGTTGCATGGGGATCGGTAAGCTCTGTTCCTCACCGCAGTGTTTTACCAATAGTTGGTGTCTTAAACTCGTGTATCAGTAAGTGTATGCTTCGTTTGTCGTCGATTCAAGCATTGCCATGATGAAGCAAAGAAAAGTGCAATTGGTTGCGAGTATGTTCCAATTCATAAGACTTTATTTCATCCGTTAACATAGGGGGCTTACTTTGTTCTTTGTGGGGGAAAGGAAATTATTCAGAATCATTTTAAAGGTAGTCAAAAAAGTACAAAGCTTTGTGTGCTTTGCGTGTTTGTAGGGAGGAAAAGTTGTGCGAGTTGCGTGAATTTTCCTTTTCCCTCTTGGTGGCGGATCTTTATTCCACTAATATAATGGGTGATTTTACTACATAGCAACTGAGGCAAACATAGTTACTGGCCGACCCGTTACAGTCATCACCAGTCAATTACCCATATAGCATGGGAATATTTTTTTTTCTTTCTTCTGAGAAATAAAGCACTGTAGATGGTGTGAAAATCAAGTCACATGGCAGAGCCAATATAGATTTTTCTTTTCATTGATGTGTATTTCCCTGACTAAAATCCTTAATCATCACTTAACTGCTTTAGTATTTAAATCTATCTGCAGGTTGCTCTTTTGATATTTGAGTGAATGCCCATGCTGAATAAAAAAAAAAGTGTACTGATGTGGAATTCAATCTTGATATCGACACCATGACATATCGACCGTCTTGACAATATATATATATATATATCTCACTGCCACTTCCTTTCCCTCTGTGACCAGCATGACGATCCTCCCCTGTCGCTTTCGGCCTGGATATATATGAGGGCCTTATAGCATCTCAGATTTGCTTCTTGATAAAAGCAAAAAGCAAACGAAGCAATAACTAAAAGTAAATATACAAATAAAATTTGTTCTCATTCCATTTTTTTTTTTGGAAATATTTTTAGTAGTCTTCTTAAAGTGGGAACCAATTCAAGACATCCGTATGTTACCGACTTACCAGAATCAATATTGCATAATTCTTTTTACTTCCATGCACTGCACGCTTATCAAATATTGGTATCTTGCTGCACACTCAGCACTCATTCGTTCTTCACTTTTACTTGGTAAGAATAAGTATCAACTTTATTCTTGATCAGAGTAAGTATCAACTTTATTCTTGATCTGTTTAATGAAGAAAAATAAAATTACATGTGAATTTGAACACCTCATAAATTAAAGCATGATGACTTTCATAGAGTATACATGAGTATACTTCCCTCGGTTGTCCAGTTGAAGCTGATGGCTGTCTTCGTTTTGTTTTGCGTTGTTTGGAAGTTTGCATTGTGATGTAAATGAGGAAGAGGGGGTTTGTTTTGTTTAATTGTTGTTGTTGTTTTTGCTTCTTTCTTGTTTTTGTATTTTGTTTTTTTCTTCGGTAGTCATGTGCCCAAGGTCCGGTGGGCCCTCCTGGACCTCCGGGGCCGAAGGGTCCGTCTGGAACATCTGGTCCGGGGGAGCTCCTTGAGTACAACAACTGGAAGCAGTGCGCCTGGTATTCTGCGAATGGGAACGACTACGATACAATCTACGTAAGTGAGCAAATGATGGAAGATAAAACTCTCATAAACTTAAACATAAATTCACCTCACATCAAGCAGGAAACTTGTAATAAGTTTAAAGGTAGATTTTTACACACTCGACGTATAGCTATAGCACAAAATGATTATTTTGTTCGTTTTGCTGTGCTTTCAGATGATTTCAACTCTAATCCTAATTAGACAAAATTGTTGTAATTTGATGTATCTTTTACCATGCCTTGTGATTTGTTGTTGCTGTTGTTGTTAGTGTTAGTGTTTGCGAAGATTCCCTTTCATTTGAGCTTTTATTTTTCTTTGGACATTGTCTCGGCTGCAGAATTTTGAGAAGCCTCTTAAATTCCAAATGTATGTCTTGAATTGGCAGTACGTTTTAGTCAATCAAAGTTCCCACTTTCCGTCTCAAATTGGAACCCGTCTGTCTATTTCATTCTGACTCTTGTGCATATTTTATGAGTAAGTCTGTTTTACATGTAATATCTCTCCACGAAAATATGTGAAGTTACAGTAAAAGGTGCCAATTTCGCGATGACATGTTGATTTTTCCAACAAAATTCTCAAGGAGTAAGTGATGGGCTAATTTGTTTTTGCCCCACAGAGAAGGATTTGGTTTTGCTTGAACCCTTCTAATTGCCCATCTGGCGTTGAAAAGTATTTTGCAAAGAGATATCCCTAGCTTTTGATGGAATTCACAAAAGATCGGCAGCGGATATAGGGAACAAATGAATGCAGTTCGATTCTGCTTGGAATCGTTGCCTCTAGATAGCGCTTTAGAATGACTATTGAAATGTCAGTGTTTGATACAATGTAGTTTCCAATCATATCTTAAAACAGAGGAAGGATACAAAGTGAGTATGAGTACATGGGAACGAGAAAGTTATGACAAGTTATGACATCATACGGTTTCACATATTTTCACAGAATATTTATGCTATATTGGTCGCGAGCGTAATATGCATATAGCTTTAGTAATGATAGGTGATGTTATTATCTCAGAGACCTGAAAGTGTGCACGAAGATATCATACAAAATATCATAAAAAACATCGTAAATATTATAAAGATATCACAAAGATATCATGAAAGATATCAAAAAAGTCATAAAAATCGCATTTTAGCAACTAAACCTTTTCCCTATAAGGTCCCTCTAACTTATCTTAACACAACAAAATTTTTATTTCAAATATTCATGTGATTTCATGTTAAAAAGATGGGTTTTACTGAAGTTTTGCGGTGGACGGGAGACTTTTAGGCCATGAATTCAGAACCTCATGTAATTTGTCTGAAAATTTGCCATCAATATAATTACTTGAAAGAAAGATATTATTCAGAGGGGTGAAGATTCAGATGCAAGCTTCTTCACTTTGTCTCCCTCTACAAATTAAATTTGTTAAGATCGCGACTGCTGATCTGTAAATTAACAAACATGTCGGAAAAAAGGAACCAGTGGGACTCGAACATGTCATCTACTGCTACAGCATCTACAGAAATAGATGACAGGTTCGACATATTTGTTAATTTACAGATCAGCAGTCGCGATCTTAACAAATTTAATTTGTAGAAGGAGACAAAGTGAAGAAGCTTGCATCTGAATATAATTACAGTTTTGTGAAATCATGTTACAACTTAAAATTGAGGTCCGATGTGGAAGTGCATTGACACTGGAATAGTTGCATCATTTTTTTTTCCAGACCTGTACGTTCAATAAACGAGACAGCAGTTCGGCTTTGTGGGTATATTACGGAGGAAATCTTCGTCTGTATGGCTGTGACGGATGCTGTAAGCGATGGTATTTCACCTTCAACGACAACGAATGTTCACCTACGCCCATTGACGGCGTCGTATACCAAACGAATACCTACCACATGAATCTACACAGGCACAGGAGTATTCAGGGTGAGCAACATTATACAAATTGCAACTTGTTTTGCAAAAACATTTCCAAATACTGGATTTTGGAAACTACCCAAGTGCGAAATGAGGCATGGTTTAAGTAAGATCCAAGCAATGTTTAAACAGTGAGATGTTGGTGCATTAACAATTCCAATTCTTGATACAAATTGCATGTATTTTTTGGTAATACATAATCACCCAAATGCAAAATGAGAGCAGGGTCTAAAAATAAGATTACAGCAAAGTGTAAATAGTGAGGTATAGATACAATCAAAGATCCAATTCCAGTGATTTGAAGTAAATTTCTTTGTGCGTTTTTCTTCCTCAGACTTGACATCACAAATAGAAACAAAAAGGAAATATCGCTTCCTCTACTATGTTTGTCTGTCTATGTATATACATGTTACAGGCTACTGTCACAACGTGGCTGCAGGCAGCGTGAACGTCAAGTTCATGGTCGGGGACTGCTCCGGGTACGGGAACTACGACGCCTACACAGGCTGGAACAGCGCATCAAGGATCATCATCAAGGAAGTCCCAGCATCTAACTACTAGGAGCCGTGCATGGCAGCATTGATTAATAATTTTTAAGAAAATGGACATACATACTATATTTGATAAGGCTTAAAGGGATTTTCAATCTTTTCCCTATCTTCTCAAATCAACTGAGTCATTTCAGTTTGGTAAAGTGTATTTCCGTCACAATAATTAAGATCCTCATCATCTCCGCAATCTTCGTAATCTGATGGATATGTTGAATATTGTTGTTGTTAAATTTCAGAAACTATAATGGAACTTTGCTGACTGAATATTGCGTGATGTTCAAATGCGTGAAAATAGAAAAATACACACACTCCGGTATACAAAAATGTTAGAATAATACTGTCACTAATAAAAGCGAATTTCATGAGTTCACAATCAAAGATCTGTTTACCTTGTGTGAGCCCTCGCCTACTGTTTTCTGCACTATCAGGACATCCATGAACAAGTACAATATTTTAATTGAAGAGAGCAGTGTATAACATTATGTCAATGTAATTGAAAGCTAGAAATTGTGATTTTAAAAAAGTTTGTTTTGGATTTTTTTACCTGCGGTATGATGCAGTCTTAATGAAGATGATAACCAATGATATTAATCTAAACATAACTTTTTACGGAATCTGTAGAAAGAATTTGTCTGTGGTTGTTTGGAAGACATCACAGCCAGCGTAAGCCCTTAGCACAAAATTAATGCTCCTTTCGAATAAACATGGTCAAATAATCAGTGTCTGTTGCAGTTACAACATCTCTCCCTATACATCGACCTAATAAACTGACTTTAATTCAGCTAATTACAAGACATACAGACATAATCTTCAGTAAAAAAAAATATTTATAAATTGTAATTCATCATCTGAAATTCACTGTTGAAATTCCTTATTTGGAGGCACTTAAGCTATAAGCTGTTTGTTTGATGTCTAAATTAGTTGTAAGGGAAATATTTTATCTTGTTCTTCAGGAAGTATAAGAATGTTAACCATGATAGTAAGAAGATCTTTATCCATTGCTGTTACTTTCCTTCAAGAAAAACAAATAAATACGACTTGACTTGTTTTCTATTTTCGCCCTAATCATAATCGTGCTTAACAAAAAAAGGGGGCATCGAAACATTTATACATATCAATGTGTCAAAAATTGTCTATAAGTTTGCAAAAACAAGATCTAGTCAATCAGAAGTAAACTTCAGGCACACTTCTAGACAAAATTGTTCCCAATTTCCTTTCTTCTTTGTGACTGCATCTCTCAAGGCCAATCTGCGTTATACGTATAGCAACAGGTCCATTGTTGCGTCATAATCGAAACACTCTGCAATACTTTTGCCTCTGCATATTGATTAACCCAGACCTGGAAAACCGTATACTAGTACACTGTATGATAGTCAGTCCGTGTCACACGATGACAGCCAGCCGTACTTGTGGCTCGTATTGATTGCCCAAATACAATGCACTTTCTCTGGGTAATGAGCAAGAGGGAATCCTTTCATAACACCGCTGGCAAGAAAAGTGTCTCGCGCGAGATAGGCAGATGAGATTTGATATTCTAACTATCTCGCTTCGTCAGCTAATATTCTTTTAAAGTACTGAGGTCTCAATTCATGGAATTATTTCGGGAATAAATCAAGCTACTCGAAATCGAAGAAATGCTGTATAGCCTCATCATTTTACTCGGTTTCACTCTTCCATGTATTCATGCATGGGGAGCGGTGAGTTTTCTTGATATGAAAGTTTTTTTGTCACAATCTAATCTGGTTAAAAAAAAAATAAATAATGAAAGCTATTGTTATATGTGTGTTGCTGATTTTTTTTCCCGGTATGTGCATTGTTTGTGATGCTTTTGAGTGCTCTTTAAGTCTAAGGGAATCAGAAATTTTTGCAGAGGTAAATTTGCAAGCTATGTTTTATATACAGATTTTGATATTGATTTCGATTCATTTCAACATGATTCTATATTAGGCCTATAGTTGTTTTCCAAGTTCAAAATAAGGTGACATTTTTGGCTCATGATAAGTCCTGTTATTATTCATTCTTTCCTATCAAGAAACATTTATACAGTTACTGATGATACATCGATTCGTGATATCATACATTCCGTTTTTGACATTGAAAAATACATTGCATTCCAAGAGGATACAACTTTGAGACACTAGAAATTAAGTTCTTGATGTTGTCAATTTCACTCTTGGTATACCTAATATAATTTTCACTCCATTTGTGATATTACAGAACGCAATATTTGATCTGCAGATATCTTCTCATTATCTGAACTTACCTCTCTGAACTTACCTCTCAAGACTCGATTTTACATATTGAAGAAAGATCTTACAATCGTCATCAAGAATTCTGTCACATGCTTTCACGAAATGCTCTCACGAAATTAGCACTTACTGCGTTGCGAGGGCCTGTCATATTTCAGGTACAATATATATATATATATATATATATATATATATACCTATACATATAATCACATGCATGTGTGTGTGTGTGTGTGTGTGTGTGTGTGTGCGTGTGTGCTCGCCCGTGTGTTGTTGGATGATGCTAAACTTTAAAAAATCACTTCTCGATATTATGACATATGCTACGTTTTAGTTGACAATATAACATAAGTTATCCTTTACATTCTTTTTAATATCTAAAGAAAGAAAAAAGCCTTTTATTTTCACAACTGCAATGTGATTTTTGAACCAGATGTTTATAACTGAGCAAATGAAGAATTACTGAATTGAAATGGATTTGATCTAATTGAACTCTTCCTGATATTACACATTAAGGTGTCATACACATCCCTGGCTATAAATATAGTATTAACATTATCAAAGTACTGCCATGTAAACATAGAAACTTACTAAATAGATAAATGCAGTCTGGTAATCCGATAGCAGTGTCAAGTAATTTTTTTAAAAGTGAAATCATTATCAGGAGTTATACCTTTTGGTAACCCTGCTGCCTCAGGGTAGGGTAAACATCGAAAACCAGGTGTCAAAATCTTGGCAAAACTATTTCCCTGCGGAGTTAACTTCGTTTGATACACATTGCCGAGTCACGTTCAAATTATTCACTTAAAAACCCCTGGAAGAAAGTTTTCCGAAATTTCCGAAGCAGTTACTACGAATGACACACTCGTCACAAAATTCAATATGCGTTTATATTGCCATCAAAATTGGTTTTCCTCTATCTAACGTTTCAATTACTTTCACTAAAGAAAAACATTTTCGTTTGACCATTTGAATATTAACACACTGTAGATTGACGACTGTTTTTTCTAGAAGGTAAATGCTTAGGAATTCTTTTCGATGGTGTGCTACACTTACACTTGATCACACAGCTTTAAATCAAATTAGATTCATAATACTGAGTGCTTTCATCAATATTTTATTCTTATGATTAACCTCCTTGATACTGAATATTAGATTTTCGTGGTTCAGAGATAGTCAATGTAATTGTTTGTTTTAGTCCTGCGCTCAAGGACCGATGGGACCTCCCGGACCCTCAGGGCCACAGGTTGCTACTGGAGATGCGGGCCCAGGGGAGCTCCTTGAGTACAACAACTGGAAGCAGTGTGCCTGGTATTCAGCCAATGGGAACGACTACGATACAATCTACGTAAGTTTCTAGGTTCACCAGTAATGTTCATCGTTGTCCAATCCATAATTTGAATTATTCAAGGTTTTTAAAGATACCTAACGCCATTTTGAGAGAAAAAAGTATTGCTCCGTAATTTGAAAACAATTATGTTTTGTTCATTTTGTTAGTCATTATCATATGTATTTTGTTAAATCGCGTTATCGCAATTATTTCAAATATATTCTGCTTATGCATTGTATATAATTTTCTCTGTTTTCTTGATGGAAATGAAAATGAATTTGAACTTGAACTTGAACTTGTTTATTCATGCAATTTTGTTTGCTTCCTTGATGATCTTTTGTTTTCAATTGTTCTTCACTCTCATGAGAAAGACGCTCTGCCGGTCAGGTCACCTAACCAATGGCTCAACTCAAATAGCTGCATTTCCTTGTTTGTTTTGTTGTTGGTTTTTCTTTCCTCAGACGTGTACGTTTAACAAAAAAGAAAGCAGTTCGGCTTTGTGGGTATATTACGGAGGAAACATCCGTCTCTACGGCTGTACCGGTTGCTGCAAGCGATGGTACTTTACCTTCAACGACGACGAGTGTTCACCCACGCCCATTGATGGCGTTGTCTACCAGGAAAACACTTACTAAATGAATCTCCACCGGCACAGGAGTATTCAGGGTAAGTTATCAATGTCCTCTCTGTGTCGACTTGGAGGTAGATTTGGGTTGGTTTGAAGCTGTTCTAACAATTCAAGTTCGTGAAGTTCAAAGCCAGCAATAAGATTCACAACAACAAAAAGTTGATTACATATTGCAAAGCCAGAAATATTTTCGGCATGAAATATCGCGAATTGGAGTCGACGGTCCATTTCTGCGGAATGAAGCTTTTGACGAATTGCCACTGGCGTTTAATACATAATGTAGACAGAACGTTTGTATGCATTTTGATTTCACGAATCTTGGTTCCTCTCGAAATTCGCAAAAATTGCAGGTTTTACAATATAGGTAAGAGGACAGTCTTCAGATATGTAGGCAATAGAAATCACTCTACACACAAATATGACATATTTGGGTCCCCTATGAAAAGACGAAAAAAAAAGAAGACTTTGGTAAATGACTTTTGTAACAAGTAGTAAGATTCAAAGATATAAAGAGTAACGATTATCACAACTAAAATCTGTTTTACAAAATGCTTAAAACCAGCGAGCTAAAAAGGCAGAGTAACACATAATCATGCATGAACATTTAAGACACGTAGCTTATGAAAACCTCGATGGAATGTTAAGACATAGGTAACAAAGGGACAAAGGAAATATTCTTAACAGCGTAGCGAACGAACATGAAATTGACCGAAAATCTGTTTTGGTATTTTTTTTTCAGTGATCTTTTTATTAATTCCATTTCCTTTGAAAATATAACAGTTTCCAAAAAAAAAAAAAAACATAGTTTCTACATATCATCTGTCATAAATGTTCCTACATGTATAAGACATAATCCATAATCAATAAGACAAGAATAATCATTCAATTCATTCTAAGGCAGAAATCAAACAAAAGAAAGAAAATAGAATGAATTATCCGGTCATTCCTTTTCAACTACAATTGTAGACAATTTAGCCAAATACTAGAAAAACAGAAAATGAAATTTCCATTATATTAAAAGAACAATAGCAACAACAATAAAAACCACCCTCATTCCCACCTTTCCCCCATACCCAACCCCTCAACCACTCATAACATTACCCCCCCCCCACAAAAAGAAACCGTTCCTCTCATCTCCAAACCACCTCCCCGCCCTCTACTCCACATCCACCTCCTTACCCGAGACAGACACACACCCTCTCATCCACACATCCATCCACACACCCACCCTGCACACACATCCACTTAAACACACATCCACACACCCACCCTGCACACACATTCACTAAACACAACACACAATTATTTCTGCTCGCATTCAGAACATAAATAATCATACTAGTTATGCTTGTGATTATGCTACATACACACACATACATGCATGCACATACACATATAATACACATAATATACATGTCCACATACCTGCATATATATTTTATTACACAATACTTATCTCTGAACTCAGAAATATTTAGAGAAAAAAAAATATCAGTGATCAAACACACACAAAAGGGGAGGAGTACGAGCGCATGGATAAACTAATCCTTTACAAATTATTCAAACATTCCCATTTCAGCAAATGCAAACTCGATTTATTTCTTCTAATGGCAATATCATTCTCTTCCTTTCGACATTATCATTAATGTCTTTTTCAATTCTGCCAATGTCAGTGTTATTAACTGTGACCTCGCTTTATATAATGTATATCTAACAATAAGGATAAGAGTGTTGTACGATTTGATTCTGTGAGAAATTCCTTCTAAACCAATATGTATATCCCGCCAAACTAAATTACGTAACTCATCTAACTGAAAGTACTCGATGAAATCATGCCATAAAGATTTAACTTTTTCGCAGTTCCAAAATAAGTGCGAGTAAGTTTCAGAGCTTTTTCCACAAAAGGAGCATCAAAATCAGCCACAAAACCAAATTTTAGAAGCTGTTCCTTGGTATAAATCTCCACGTGTAGTAATTTATATTGAAATTCTCTTAGATCTCCAATTAAAGTTGAAATTCTGGGCCTTATAAAGATATCTCTCATACTTTTATCAGCGAAAACAAATTTTTGGTGTCCATCTCTGATTTCTAAACAGTAAGACTGCTTTAAAAGAGACACGAAATGTGAATAAATCTTCCTGGATTGTAGCTTTTTAAATCTGTAATTTGTCCCAAAAACTTTAAAGGTATCTATTAAAATCATTCACATCTATACTTCATACTAATTGCATAAAATTCCATCATATTTCTCATTTTTCAAAATGGACTCACAAAGACTCCATATATAAGCAATATTTTCTCTTTGTAAACCTAAACTTTGAAAATCACTGATTGATCTTGTGGATTGTTTATCAAATAATTGTTCTAAAGAATGATAAACATTCCACATGTGGACTTCGAAGGTGTACAACCAGACAACACACGGACGAATACGGACGCTAAGGACGAATCACTTGCGAACTCATCCTGTAGACTAGACTTATATCGTGATGATTTACTTTCGCAAGAAAATATTCGAACCGTCGAATTTGCATTTGCACAAATGAATCCATATGACTAGTACAAGAGATTATTATTTGCATATTTTTTCCCTAACCATGTTACATAATAGGCTACTGTCACAACGTGGCTGCAGGCAGCGTGGACGTGAAGTTCATGGTTGGAGACTGCTCCGGGTATGGGGACTACGACGCCTACACGGGCTGGAACAGCGCCTCAAGGATCATCATCAAGGAGGTTCCGGCATCTAACTACTGGGAGGTGGCACAAGGGAACCAAAACAACAACACAAAATCCCCCAAACAAATAAAGACTGAACCTTTTCCCTGCTTTGACACTGAACTGTTTCATTTATTCCCAGGTCAGCAAAGTACAGAGATTTTCATCATGTCTCCTCTGCCTTTTCTTTTATATGTAAATGGAGAAATAAAACTTACTGGGACTGAAACTGATAAAACGCGCAGTACTGGTGGAAAAGATCTTAGGAAGATCTCAGAGCTGCATCCAAAAGATGCTCTTGGAATTGTCCATAATCACATCCGAACATGGGAAATGAATTGTTGTTAGAAACTCAGTAATATTTCATCCCTCCATATAATATGTGTCCGTTTGATAGTGAGTTTATTCGTCATATTTCCTCTTACTACGAATCCCATGTGCTATGATTGTGTGTCAAATTGATTTTATACAAGAAAATATATATATATATATATATATATATATATATATATATATTTGCTTCAGACTTGTCGACTGCTCATTTCATTCGCTAAGTACCATCATTGCATGCTTCGCTATGGATGTTGAGCAATATTGGATAGCCATTGAGAACGTCATCAACCATGTACATAACTGTTACAGGCTCAACTTTTAAAACGCAGTTTCCTCATTCGCTTTGCCTTGATGCGTAGTTGGTGTTATATTCAGATCTTGGTTTGACCATAATAATCAATGCCGGGGTGATTTATGACAAAAAAAAAAAGTAAATTCGCGTGAACTGGTGAATCGGTGGGACATGTTCATTAAGATTAGGGTCCTTTTACTCTTAAGACACCGTTCTATTCCCTAACAGCCTTCTCACTCTGCAGTTTAGAGATCAAACTTACACTATAGAGTACTTACACTATAAAGTGTACATTGTATTTTTCCCGGAATTTGACGTAGACCAAAATAATACGCTCAAATTGGCTGAAATTGCAAGCCATATCTGCTTTTCATACCGCATCGGTCAGTATGTGTTCACATGCTCAAAAGTTAAGACATGTTTGAATATATTTTGGGGCCTCAATATAACTACTAACACATACAACGTAAGTCAAACTTGTCACGAATAACAACTTACGCCAACGTACACAAAAATTTCCAAAAGTTGGGCACATGTTACCTCTGTTCCCTGTAATGTGACTGGGTATAAAACTCAACAAAGTAATATATATATATATATACGTTACTAACACAGTATAGTGATATCGTTGCTGATACTCAGATGTATATGAACTGTGCTGTATTTAATTAGATGTAAAGTCAATATCATACCAGCTGCGGCTAATACGCGCGAAAAGTGACAGTGTGAATGTTGAGGGATACAAATTGTATTGTTATGTTGTTGGTTTTTTTTTCTTTTCTTCTGAACAGAGTTATTTCAGAATTGAGATTTTTATGATGAAACATAGAAAACATAGAAATGTCAAATGTGTAAAAAGTGAGAAACGGATGGTGGTGACTTTTCGTAGGTCAGAATGTGTCAAAGGTGCAGACTGTTAGGAAATAAAGAAATCCTGATGTTAAATGACACAGAAATATTTCTTAGACTGCTGAGTTTTAGCAACTGTAATGATTTTTGAAAAATCAAGGATGTGAATTCTGATCCCAAACATGACGTGTGGAGACGTCAGTTTTAGCTGTTCTCTTCTAGAATTCGAGATAGTTCTGAAGTTCATCTCTTGTCAAAGGAGTACAAAATGAAGCGATTGATATATGCACGACTTGCACAGTTTGATTGGTTTAACAGGTGGTAACAAGTGATATATTATTAGATCCATGTGTAAATACGCCAAGATCTTCCCCGCGTAAAAATAGTTTGTTTGTGTTTTAGTGCGTGTTTATACAGGAGCCTCTCGCATCGGCGCGCATGAGCCGGTATTTTACCTCCCGCATGAGCGCTTATTTCTCGTGTTTATACAGAAGTCAAAATACCGGCTCATGCGAGCCGATGCGAGCGGACCTGAGCTGAACCGGACCTCTCGAATTTGGGGTCAAGCACAGGTCACGTTCGCAGTGCAGTTTATTGCATGATGGGAAAAAATGAAAAAAATCAAGATGGCATGGCACCGGCAAAGTCATCAGGACCACCAAGCTTGAAGGTCATTCTTGTAACGTTCCTCTTGACAACCACCCGGCCAAATGATCAATTGAAATCCAGTTTTTCAGTAAGAAGGAGGAGACGTGGTTCGATCATGACAGATATTAAAATACACGCTTTCCGGTTACCTCTCGAATTTCGGTTGTCTGTAAACACACAGCAAAATACGCGAGGCTCCTCTCGCATCGGCCACCTCAAAAGGTGGCGGACGGAACCTCTCGCATGAGCCTGCATTTGGCGGCGTATGCCGGCATACGCCGTGTTTATACAGAGCAAAATTCGAGAGGTCCTCTCGCATGAGCTCGCATGAGCCGGCATGAGCGCGTATTTTGCTTCTCTGTATAAACACGCTCTTAGTTGCTATAGTGTAAGTTTCAAAGAGACTTCTTTTGAAGAAAATAAAGAAAAGTTTGTACGTGCATGTATACGAAGATGTGACGTCATTTCCTATACTGGAGATTAAATCAATAAACTATTATTTATGATTTACTCATGGCTTTCCTATTATTTCTATATTGCGTTGCTCAACCATCAACTCTTTATGCCAAAGTACAAAGTAATATTTATGTTATTATAACGTATTGAGAAGTTTTTAAAGTTGAAGTGAATCATATGGCTTCGACTAAATAAATAAGTCAGATTTTGAGAGAAATTATAGATCTGACATCCTATCATATGTGTAGGTTTTTAGATCAGAACATTCAGCAGAAAAAAAAAATAACCAATGATTCAAAAAAGTCTGTTATGTTGGCTGGCGAACTGAATTGATACGTCAATGTTGCTATTCGTAGTGAAAGAAAATATTCAAAGGACTAACATTGCGGCAGAAATCTTTATGACGAGAAAGCGTTAACATCTGTAAGATGGAAATAGGGACAATGTTCAGGTCTTTAGAATTAATCCAAGACCATCAAATTCATAATAGACTGAATACCATCCCTTTTTTATGGATACATATTTCCCGTTCCTGTCAGAATAAGATGGCGCAAATCCTTTGAGTGAAAAGAGTTCAGAGGCTGGACTACAAAACTCATGGCCTTAGATTGCCCTATGACTGGCCTTCACAAAAGTCACTGTTTCTTGGAAATTTGATGCACTCACTGGGAATCCGGTTTATCATACACATTTATTGAAGGAAACTGACCTTTATTCGTTCTTAACGTAGATCTTGAATATGATAAAAGACGAAATGGTGGTATAAGTTTCGAAAGTATCATGGTTGCTCTGGCATTACGCTCGCCGTTCTCCACACATGACGTGTGATTTGTTTTGAAGGGCTCCGTAGATTTGAAAGCTATGGCGCCCTCACTTTTATCTTTACAATGCCAATGCATGGTCGATGACAAGGGTTTTTCTTTGAATCGTATTATTTCTCGGTTATTTGCGTCAAGGGGAGAAACGTATCTATGGGTTTGCATGCCATTTGGTTTCAAATCAACGGACTTCAAAACAATCAAAGAAATATACAGATAATGTTACATTATTTTACAAACACGAGATGAAACATAAATTCCACATGTACAGAGAAGTATGTGATTCTCACTGTGGCGAGATAATTGATAATACATTTCGTAAAGAAATGGACACGGACGGTGACTTCAAGCTATGCTCGCTATCATCTGAAATACACAATAGGAAACAACAACGAGAAAAGGGGATTTACTCATGACGATACTCTGATCTGCACTCATGCATGGTACTACTTCCAAATGTAGTTAAGTGAATTGAATTGAATTAGTCTTTATTGCCAAGCGTATACGCACATTTTTTTTTTTAAACAGAGCCCCTTCCAAATGGTTGTAAATTTTGCTACTGAATACTGAAGATTAACGATTTAACTATGATTCAATTTGCATATAGGGCTCTTACATGAGTAAAAAAAAAATCAAATCACACAAATTTCAATAATACATGAAACAATCATACCAACTTCGTCTTTATATTTCCATAAATTAACAAGTAAGCAACAAAAATCATATTTTTGAACTATATAGAAATGAGGAATCCACAAGAAAAGCATAGCTTGTAAATTTTGTGAATTTCTCTAGAAGATAATGGCATCTCAAGATATGTCAAGGACTCCTTGTATGAAAATCTTGTCATCATGACGTCAGAAGGAAAAGACTATAACAAGGACGAGAACAAAACTAGGGGTGGCACTGGTAGGAAAGACAAATCAATTAAGAATAGGTATACGAAAGAAAAGGACTCAAAAGCGAGTGATCTACAATTATTTTTTTTTTCTTTTTAAAGGTTGTCAAGGCATGGAAAACAAAAGTAGGATGACAAAAGTAATTTAGAGGCATAAGTTAAGACATTTCGGCAGGTTTCTAAAGACAAAATAACCAGGCTGGCCTCTGGTAATTACCTAGACACCGTTACATCTCTCTGCTCTTTCTCATGAAATTACTACCGGACAATTGGGCCTTTGACAGAGACTACCATTGACTGTAGGGGTCATGAGGGGGAAAATTCCCCCCCCCCCATCACGTATCCACGAGTGACTATAGACGCAACCATTGCCATTTTATTTCCCTCTAGCGTTCAACTTGGAATTTTTTTTCCCCGATTACGACGCGAACTTGTTACCTGGATACCTGCTTTATGGCATAAATTGATAAGGGATTTCAGATGACAAATTCGGAGAAGAACAGGAACAGTGTCACTCGAAAGAGCAATATTCAGCCGTCCAGGGGGCCGGATATATTATTATGCGCACATTACTACTTTAAGTCGGCCAGTGTAAGGTGATGTAACCCGGTGAGTAGATTGTCTATCTGTATGTATATAAGTAATAGTATGATCATGGCGGGAATAAAAAGCATGCTCTCATGATAAAACATTCAATAATCTCCTCTTGGAATTTACCCGATGATAATCTCCATGGGATTTTTTCCCCTTGGGGTCGGGGAAGAGGGAATAGAACTTACAATGTGATATGAAATTCCTTGTTACTTTTTTTTTGGGTCATCTCATCACATTCGGACCTTTGTTAGGGCATTGCTGATGTGCTCTCGGAGCACATAAGAAGCATATACGCATAGCTTGTTCATGCCCTCTGTTCATTATCCGTGTTTTGAGTATAATTTAGATTGTCAGATTCACATCTTGCTGTTTTAGCCCTTGTCAATATATGAAACGCAAATTCTTTTTTAAGTATAAAATGAAAAATTGAATTTTCATTATTTGCAAACGTTACAATTGCGTTCTAGTGTAAAATATGGACATAATGATTAAAAACGCATGATTATGATTAAAAGAATGAGGGAAACAGCCGCAAATGATGGATGATTTGTTTGTTTGTTTTTTCATTAAAGTCACTCGCTGACATAATAGAATAGATAAACCTGCTGGAGTGGCAAGGCATATTTGCTTATGTGCTACTAAGTAAGTGTCCACATCAAAACTTCAAAAGTTTATCATAATCACGTACTATCCTTCCCTCTTCTTTGTCTACTTGTCTTCTTCTCTTCTTCATTTTCCTCATTTACACACCAACCTGATCTTATTTTGCTTTTACGCGTACTCCTGAGTTCAATATTTTTCACTCAAATAGGTCTATACCCTTAAGAATGTATATATAAAAAAAGAATGCCATTGTTGTGTGAGTATTATTACGTGTGCTTAATGAGACGAAAATATGACGACTGCAGCAGAAATTATGAAATATTTGTTTTAAGGAATGAAATAGGAAAAGTCTGTCTCTTCCTTTGTTTATTAGTTTCTTAGAAGTAAATTGAGGCAAATTGCAACACAGAAACAGAAGGTTATCCATTAGGCGCGTGTGAGGTATGATAGTGAACACAGTGTTCTTGTCATACTTACACTATTGCATCATAAGCTTCATGTTTTCTTTTATCCGTAAGATGATATCACATGCAACGCCTAAGATCGTAAAGTATCAACGCAAAATATAATTTTTATGTATAAATCTCGGCAGATCACTATGGACCAATCAGGAAGAATCGGCAGCGCGGTGGGTCCTGTAAACTGTCTGCACCACATGAATGTTTTTAAGATCAAGGATGAACTGAATCTTCTGAAACAGAATGATGGTACGGTGTTCGAGCCTATTCTTAGGGCTGTAGCCGCAAGGATGAACGAAATAAACCGCAATTTGGAAAACCAACTTCAAATAATTGACAAACAGGAGAATGATATCAATCAAATCATCAAAGGTGTTTTTCAGCAATATAGAAACGACGTTTCTAAAGCATGCGCAGAAGAGAAAAGGAAAATACAGGCTATAAAAGCAGGGGTAACGAAGGAACAGAATAGTGTGAAGAACTTTGTGAAGGAAACAGAAAACCAATTAGCAGGAAAACTTGACAACAATCAGCTGGATCATCTTTTTCGCAAAACTGACACTTACAGACGGAATAGTGTGCAGATCGCCAAAAAGTATGCGGAAATTTGTGTCCAAGATGTCACGGTACAAATAAAGCAGCTTGCTGCGTTTCAACTCTCTGAGAATATTAGGAAGTTATTCATGATTTCATCTCGGAACGTTCAGCCCCTCAAACCTTTCGTGAATGAGCCTGTTTCGCCAACTCTGCCAAGACTAGGTGTGACTTCACAATCAGAAGCTCTTTCTCCACGCCCACCGCCTCCCTCTCTGACCGGAGTATCTTTCACCCTTCTAGACTGCCGACCACGCCCTCCGAACGTGAGACGTCGGAGATACTCGGCATCAGTCGACAGACTTGGAACGAACTACGCCAGTCTACCAGAGCTAACCACCTGTTCAACAGAGACCAAAGACAAATCTGCAGGACACTCTTCATGCACGCCGCGGCTCAAAATGTCCCATGGTCATGATTGTTCCAGTGCTACTATTGAAAATCCTGTTGGGGTTGATGTTTGCGAGGATGGTACATTCGTAGTTGTTAATGGGGGAGAGTTGTCACTGTTAGCCAAAAACAGACTGATCAAGAAATTTCCTTTATGCCCTTCTGATGAAGCGACAGCATGCGGATTTATGGATGTTACAGTTTTGCCAAACAATGACATAATTGTCAGCGACTCAGTTAGAAACCGGCTATTGAGGGTTCCCGAAGATGGGGAAAATTTCGAAATCTTCCTCGAGATGGGTGATGTGGTCCCATATGGTATTACAAATGCAGATGGGTTTCTCTTCGTTGTAGACGGGCAGGCTGGATGTGTGTGGAAAATCAGCATTGAGGAAAAGAACTACGTAAGGGAGATCAATCTTCCACGAGACAAAAGTGGGTTCATCACACCAAGGTACATCGACGTCAACGCCAGAAGAGACCTGCTTGTTACGGATCCTGTGATTCGTGCTGTTCATTACATTTACCATGATGGTATGAAGATCAAGCGATGCAGAGAGTTCCCAAAGAACATCTTCCCTACTGGCATATGTTGGCTCGATGAAACCAAGTTTGTTGTAGCTGTTCGGAGCGACACTCAGCACTATCTTCGCTTGAACGACGTCCAAAACGACAAAATCAACGTGGAATTCGGCCCCAAAACGCCAAGTTGCGGTTCTTTCGCAAATCCCGGAGGAATCGCAATCTCGGGGAATAACGTTCTCTTGTGCCAACAAACAAATAACAGTCTGGTAAATGTACCCTTGCCCGAATTGATGTCAATTGAGTCACCGCAGTAGTTGGAACAACATACTGTGTTTATGGACGTTCTTTTCATCAGAAAGAGGACGATTGTTTTTCTTTGTGGATAATCAACTTGTTTATATTCCACAATTATTATCTGTTACATAATGTGTATGGTGCATGGAAAAAAAGATGAATGGCAGTAGGAATTTCTCTTGCCGTGAACACCGATAATTACATCCGTCTTTATAACATTACTGTATACCTTTCGTTAACCGCAACCATCGTTATGCTTATGATTTCTTCTCTGCATTTCTAACAAGATTATTGCTATTCTTTTCTTGTTTTATGTGTGTTTACTTCCGTTCGTAACAGAAATAGACATGTATGTTGATCAGCATATGTATGTGCGATGGCGACTGTACTGTACGATGGCGACCGGTTGGAATGCTCCCCAAGGAGTGAAGAGTGAGCACTATCAGTGCTATACGTGGAAATAATGTAGGTCTAGGCCTTTACCCAGTGACCGGGTATTAATAATATACATTGGCCTTGAACACTCCACAGAGTGGAATTGGCGCAGTATAATTCATTATTGTTATTATCATTGTATGATTATTGGCAATGTCTATATCCTCGATATAGATGTGGTGACTTCGAGCTCATCATTTTCAAGGAGGTAAAGTTTAAGAAACTTACATTACACGGGGGCGCTGGAATGGAATGTGAGGAAGCGAGTGGTTGTGGTAGATCATTGTGCAGATGTCTCTGGAGTACTTTAAGACGCTGTTACCACGAATATATGCCGAGACTGTATTTTAAGTTGAACTTTGAGGTTACGACAGTTGTTATGTCAGCGGATAATTGTAAAGCATGAAGTAATTTTCAACTGAGTGAGTGATAACCTTTAAACAGAGAGTGACAGTGGACAGTTGTTAAAGACGGTTTCGACCATTAGTGTAAACCCCATAATTGTATTTAGATTTTGAAAGGATGACAAGTTTATTATCATCGAGCAAACCACTGTCGAAATATATACACATTACATTAAGTATATATACATTATGTTCATTGTATAACCTACGTATGTATAACGATATTCATGTCTATAAGCTTGAAATAAGAAATCTGTACAGTTGTACGTCACACCGGGTTTCTACTAATATGAAAGATCGGTGTGTTTAAAAGCTCTGAATGATTCATAAGCCTCAATAAGATCAGGACCTCTTAGGTGTTGCAACTTCACAATTTCACCGACGTTCGTGCAGCAGAACCAATTTTCTCGACATCAATAAATTAATGTCAGCGTGCAAACAACGTTGCAATTCAGGTGGACTCAAGCGAGGTGACTTTTGACGGACACTAGAAAAGATGCCCCCTGCGCTTTACACACACAAAAGAAATAATATCACGGTGTCTTTTTGTTTGCGAACCAGAGACCTCCTCAGTTAGACCCCCACCACGAAAACGGAACAAATCCAAAAATGCAGATACATTGTAATCATATATCAATGCTCGACCGTTCATCTCAAAACAAGTTCAGTGTTACAAACGTGGTTTCCATAAAAGACGGTCCCATCGCATCTCATCCAAGTTTGTAAACGCGATAGAATCTACGGCTTTTCATAGCAAAACAAAGTTGAGACATTTTGTTGATAATATGCGAGATTATAATGCCACCAAATCAGTATGCACTTTTTTCATGAATCTATATTGTATGAGATTATGTTGATCGTAATTATTGTAATAACCAGACACTGTTTGCTGTGCATAATCTACTACGTCGGTTCGATTATTTGCTGTGATTTTGTAAGATAGCCGTGTGCTTGAACAATGTATAGATGCGCTCTCAAAGTCGTAACATTCTGTGTTTTCACTGTACAATGTATTTTCATAATATTTCTCGGGTTTTGATGCATTACGCTATATAATCTATCAAGTAATACTTCTCTGAAGATAGCTACTTCATGTAAGAAATTGAGGGGTTTGCACGTTCTATTTTCTGTGGATAGTATTGATAATTCTCCCATTCGTCGTACTTGCTTTGAAGTTGGCTTGGAACGCTCAGAGGCGCCATAATTGTCAATGACAAAGTTTGTTATCACTTCGTGTAAACGCATCATTGCATCCATCAAGAGATTTGGCATTTCGTCACCTATAGAGCGTTGGTGCTATATTATTGTCATGTTTTTTTTCTCTCCAGAATGGTGAACTGAGACGTCCGCAGACATGATGAATGACAATATCATTGATCAACATGGTTGCCGTAATCAAACTAATTTTGGAGAAATCATAAATGTGCCACCGTGTTTTAAACAGTGCTCCAATTAATTGCCATGTCTGTTCACTGAACGACTTTCTTGCCACGTTTAATAATGAATACTTGCTTTGCTCTGCGGGCACTGTCAGAGGTTACGCTGGAAATTTACCCGAAATATAAATTGAGAAGTATTCATAGGACGCATCAGTGAGGATTGAGAGGGAAAATAAACCGTTTAGACGTCATAGAAATAAGATTATAAACAGAAAATATACACTTGATAACACAAAAGTTCTATCATTCTACCCTCATCATGCTCGTGAGCATTTGATTTCCCTCTGTGAGAAGGAACGACATTCCTCGTAGAGGCATTATCTACCATTTGCAGATGAAACAAAAGCCCAGTTTTTGTGCTTCAAAATAGTTCTAAAATGCGAGTTAGGGAAAGAAACAACTAGTGTAAAAAAGTTAATCAATATAATCAATGTTGAATATTGTTAAATATACAATATACATATGTATGGGAAAATAGTTATAATAAAATAGTTTTTAGACTAAACCGTCTACAGTTATTACTTAGTGAGAAAATAGTGACATCTCCCTATATTTTAGGTTTTCACTGCAAAATTTGAATATGGTGTAATGTTTTGTGATACAACTGACCTACAAATATTCGGATGCTGTTCGTTATTCCGAAGGTTCGTTATTCTGAAGGTTTGTTATTCCGAAGGTTCGTTAATCCGAAACACACAAATTCCCTATACCTAGAGGTTCGTTAATCCGAAAATGAAAAAGGGTTCGTTAATCCGAACATTTGTGGCGTTATTCCGAAGGTTCGTTATTCCGAAGGATCTTGGACCGAAAATGAAATAGGGTTCGCTATTCCGAAGGCTCGTTTATCCGAAAATGAAATAGGGTTCGTTATTCCGAAGGTTTGTTAATCCGAAAATGAAATAGGGTTCGATATTCCGAAGGTTCGTTGATCCGAAGTGAAATAGGGTCCGTAACGAACCTTCGGAATACTGCGCTGAAGTGTTCTATTTTTTACTGTATTTTTGAAATTCGAGGAAAATATTCCTTTAGCAGTGACTTTCCCTGTAAAAATTAACATGCCACCCCCCCCCCCAAAAAAAAAATACTCTTGTTCCAACACGTGGAAGAAGATATATTCCCGGCAATGCTGTGGTTACCGTGATTTTACGGTTTTGACAGTCAATTACAGTATCTTTTGGTATAGAATTATGCTGATCGTGAAGAACATAACCTGGCCATATGAAGCAAGGCCATTTTATCATATCATTGTCACTGTCATTATCATCATGATAGCAATAGCATAAATCAGATCATGGCTTCTTTACCAGGAGTAACGTCTTCAGCGTGTTTTGAACTGTTACAGGCCTATATCTCTTTCGACTTCTTGACAGCGCTTTAAACGTAATTGCAAATATCTGTAAACTATTTATGACATAGACACACACACACACACACACAAACACACACACAAGTCCTGGAAATCAGATTCATAGGAATTATCATCAATTGTCAATCTTCCCTTAACGAGTGCTTGCTGTGGAGAAGATTCCAGAACCATGGATTTGTGTTATATAATAATATGAAAGTTCTGCGTCGGTGTGTAATAAATAGATATTAGGAGTATAAACTCAGGAGTCGAATAAAAACACCGAAGGAGCCAAAAAAAAAAAAAAAATTGGACTGACGTTTCGGTCAAAGACCTTTATCAAAGTAAGTGTGAACATAAGATAGAAAATGGATGTAAGAAGCTTGAAAGTTTCTTGCATCTATTTTTTATGTTCAGACTTATTGATATCTGACTCGTATGTTTGTATTCTTGATGTATATATATATATATATATATATATATATATATATATATATATATACATGTATAGTGTCATATGCGCATATGTATATACAATTCTGCATCTCATACTATTATCATATGGTAATGTTTCAAACGCATAAGCTTGTCATCTTTTAACAAATTCGGACCTTAAAAAAAGGAATTCATTGTAGGACTATATATACATGTATATATATATATATATATATATATATACATATATTCTTCCTTTTTTTTCAAAGCAGTTTTCTCCGAAGTGCGATAGTCTATTTGGGTCCAACGAATAGACAATTTTACATTGGTTTTAAACACAAATTTCAAAAGTTTTAAAATTACTTCTAAGTTTTTGCGGTGTAACCCGATTGTGTAAAGTGAAATGTGTACTTGTCGCAGTTGTATCGTGTCGCAGAATTGATAATGACCTAGGGAAATTTTCAAGATATCAAAAAGGTGTGGCTTCCATTCTTTCAGGTCACATTTTGGTCAATTTTCAACTCTTTTGCGCTATGTTTGGAAACGTGTACTTATAACATGAAGGGTTTTTGTTTGTTTAGCAAGTGCGCCCCCACTGTCAAATAACAACTACAAACAATTACAAATAATTCACAACTACAATATATAACATATCTGTGTAAAAGACTCAAGGCAGTTAAGATATGAACACCAAGAGTTTATTTTTGTTCTCTGCATTATGTATAATTTTCTTGCAATATTTACAATCTCAGACGTACAAAAATCACAGCATTATGGGCTCATTTTACCATATACGATAGCCAAATCATCATGAGCTTTAACACATAATTAAAATGTAAATAGAATGAATGAATTGATGCATGAACTCCCCTTGCTTATGATATGATAACTTGCAATGAATGTCATGAAATCAAGATCCAAAGCATCGCGTTTATGTGTGATTTCATTTCACTGTATAGAGTGAAGCAACCCTCTTGCTGCCCTGCCGCTGTGTGTAACAGTATAAAAATCTAAAATGATTATGATGAAAGTATTTCATTAGTCAACAGGATAATCTGAATTGTCCTAGTCAGTTTCCGCTTGTATATACTGTGAGAAAATAATCAGCAAAAAGTACTCAAAAAGCGTTGCTCAGATATTTCCCCTAGCACAACTGTCCATATTTCCGCATGCAGACACATTAGACACTATACGTTCAGGCCATGTTGGATTTGTGGTCGCTTAGACTGAAAAAAAAAAGAGAGAAGAAGATGGATACGAGATGAAATCATTGCTCTTCATAAGCAACAATAATTGCAACTACGAAAGCCATCTGTCGGGAAATATATTATATTTTGGCAGATTTGACTTCGTTAGATGCTAGGCTTTAAATTGCTATATAATTTGCCCTTTCTTCCAAATACGGGAAGTATTAATTATAAATATAAAAATTAGAAAATTGTAAAGGTCATATTGTCGAAGTCGCTTTAAGCGCATTTTTCTTTCTTTTAGGATGTCCAACTTTATACGTGTAGTGGTAACGCACCACATGAATCGTATACACGTTTCACACAAATCCCCGCCTGAAATAAACTGGCAAACGACGACACATGTCGAATTCATAAGCCCTAATCCGACATGGCTTTAAGCAGTTTTTAACCTTACAAGTCTTCTGAAGTTGCAAGATATGAGTGTGCTGTACCGATAATCAATGAACATACAATTGTATCTACATTTTGTATGATTGTTCTGACCTTTTCAGAGAATTCAAAATTCACTTCCAGGTTGCTTAAGTCTGCAGATGCTAATACATAGCAGAACATTATTGAGTCACTCATGATGCACTTGCAAATATCCAATGAGAGGGGAAGATTCGTTAATGATGGTAATGGTTGTTGCATAGCCGTGAAGCCTGTGGACTAAAGCCCGTAATGTCCATCTCATAATGAAAGTAGAAAATGGCATCATTTATAGACAGTCAATGCAGCCGTTCTTACGCCTTTTGCAGAGCGCCATCTTTGGTTGAACTGTACTACATTGTATACCAGTCTTTCAAAAACTAGTTCAACTCATTGCTCCGCTGCCCGGATCTACGACATGACACAAATACATGCGACACAACCAGGTAGACGGCCATGTCATAAATGCTGGAAGGTTACATCAACCCTCCAGTGAAAGTGTTAAAAAATCTTAACAGAGTTGACTCCTGACTTACGGGAAGGCTACAAAGCATTGCTTTGCTCATTTATATGTAACATGTACAATGTAGGTATGTGTATTACGAAATTAGTGTGAATCATTTTGATCGAGGAGAAAATTCTGATTCCACATCGTCCAGAACAAAATATATCTGCAGAACACTAATCCATAATGCACAAGTGTGGAATGTACACGAAGATTGCTGTTAGAGTAACAGATACATAGTGCATGAAACTTACGAAATGTAGCTTTGATTCTGCAACACAATCTCTAACAGTCAGAACGTCCACCACATCACAACACAATAATGTACAGTAATGGTGACATGTTTAGCTATACTGTGCATCGAGAATTGAAAAATTCATTTTCCACAGGAACATTGTCTGCATTCTCAGCTGACGAATCAGATGCCCTTCATCCTAATACATAATCCACAAAGACATGCAATAGCGAGATTTAGATCTGCGACGCGAACGCTAAGACGAGGCTTCCTTCCGAGTGAAATGGAAACAGCTGTCTCACGCATGTGCAGAACACCATTTTTTGACTAATTAACGTCGTCTTAGGGTTTGCGTCGCAGATCTAGAGCTCGCTAATGACATGGAAAGGAGGACGAAGTATTCCGTGCTGTAATCGATCACAATTTGGTAAATGGCTCTGAAAAAAAAAAACGCGAGCGAGGATACGGATAAACATTATTATAATACGACTGATAAATGTGCCAAATTCTTTGTAAACAGAACAACAACAAAAAAAAAAAAAAAAAAAAAAGAAGAAGAAGAAAGAAATGAAGGCGGCAGATCAAAGCCTGGCTCCTCACGTCATGAGCATCATATGACTATTACAGGGACTACAACCATGTTCAATCATTCGAATACATGACCGTCATCAGCCATCAGTCATCATAGTAATCAACATCAGCAAAAAATGTTTCATCGAATCATCTCGGGACAGTCGTAAGGCTGGAAAATGAACCTGTGCAACACAAATCAAATTACTAGAGTGTATGATACAAAGAACTCATCCATCTTGAAATCATGGCTTCATAATTACCAAGAGTGCTTACAAAATCAGTCACATGATCAAAAATGCTTAAGGTAAGTCGTCTGCCAGAGATCAGGAAGAAGGGTAAGAAACGTTTGTGACATTTAGTGTGCACGTCCAAGAGTAAATCCAATTAATTCAATGATATGATAATAAATGATTTGTTGTCATCTGATAGAGGTTAAGGAAGACTGACGTGTATTCGTTTAACACATTCCAAAATTCCAATGGATACAATAGCTCTTGGCGAATGTTTCATATAATGATGCCTCCATGGCTAACACAGTGGGTATGTTTTTGCTCCATGATATGCAAACAAGGGAATCCACAGAGTAATGTGAATACAAGAAACGAGCCCGTTAGACCAGTGTGCTCAATCTTTCTTCTCCGCTGAGGCTCTTTGAGCGCTTCATCAAGCCCATCCCTCTACCGTTCGAGATGTACTCTGACCTTTTCACCACGTGTACTCTGTTATTTCCGATGTCGGTAACGATCACGTCACCCGCCTTGTCGACGACCAAACCCTGTATGGAGGAAAACTCGCGTCTCCTGATGACCCGGATGAGTTCCATTGACCCGACATTGACGAGAAGGATCTCTTGGCTGATCTCCTCTACGATGAATGCGCATCTGTCATCCAACCAGCAGACTCCGCGAGGGACCGCCTGAACTGGCGAGGAGGAACAGCGAATGCCATTGAGTTGTCTAAACCTCATCGGGTATGCACTGATCTCGCCTGTGCGTAGGACGAGATAAAGACAACGGTTGATGATGTCGCTCACCAGGATATGTCCTCCTGGGCTAATGGCAACAGACTGCGGACACACTTTCGATACCGCGGTGGATACGCCCTGGGTGAGATTGTCCAGTTCAATGCTACTGCAATGCTTGCCCGTGTGTGTGTAGACCTGGATGCACCCATTGCCCGCATCGCCGATGTAGATGCACGAGCTGTCACTGGTTATTCCCCTGGGCACCATATCGTGCGGCATCCATATTTGCTGGGGAGCAGCGTAGTTGTTGGCTTTCTGCAAAAAGATTACTTTTTTGACATTTGAATCGGTAACAGCGATATCACCAGTAGGCAGTATTGTAAGATCGAAGAGGGCATGTGCCTTTGCCTCGTCCGCGTGGCCCATAAATGGGTTGATCTGCCTCTTCATTCGTAGACTTCTAGGATATGTCAGGCGAATCAAACCAGGGTTGCGCTCTGCTATGACCGTCATTGGAAATCGCGATACCACACGGTGATCGGAAAGCCGGCGTAGAAGGACTCCGTGGAGGTTTGGGTGGACCAGGGATGGACGATGTGCCTGAGCTGTTGCTGTTACCTGATATGTTTGATTTGCTGCTCTCTGATCTATGAGGCGGTGAGTGATTACTTTGAGCTGTGCGTATGACCAGCGGTTCTTCGTCAGACGTGTACCGCCTCATGTCTGGTTGGCTATGATAAGGAGGTGGTCCGTTGACTGTGTTCCTTTTCACAGATGTCGTAGGACTGAATTGAGGCCGTCTCTTGGTGGACTGTTGAGGAGGGCTTGTATCATGTAATCGTTCAGCTTGCGACTTATTGTTGCGGAACCTTTGGAGAACTATATCCACCACATTTCTGACCGGATCACTTAATTTCCCCCTATCGACCCTGGGTAGGCAAGCAGTGTTGATGGCATCGGGGTTGGGTTCACTCTTACTCCGCTCCCTCTTATTGGCTGCCTCTCTGCGCCCCTTACCAACCTCCATAGTGCCAATGCGAGGACGGTGCGATCGCTTGGTAGTCTGGGCACGGATGACACCTCCGAGACTCGAATGAATGAGGCGCACCTGTTCCTTTCCCTCGACGACATCTACGTGACTCCACATGAGGAGTGAATGATCGGTGGCCATTCTACGCCCTGATCGGTTGTACTCTGCAGAATCAGCAAGGAAATTGGTCAGGTCCATCTTATCGCGTTCTTCGTACGTCCGGCGCTCAGCTTTGCGACAGAAAGATTCAATTTTACCTTTCTCCTTGAGGATACTAGTCTGTGCATCATCGAAGTATCTCACTGAATCTGCCGTATTCATCTGAATACGTTTGATATGCTTCTGCTTCTCCTTTTCTGCATGGGCGATGATGCTGTTGTAGAGATCCTCCACGAGCAGTACCTTGTCTTTTTCTTGAACGCTAGCGCCCTTCTTCAACCTGGCAATGCTCTGCAGAAGAGGAACATGAACAACGTCAACAAGGTGTTTCAGATTATTGACCTCTCGCCTGACGATGTCCTCCACCTCCTCGAATTTAAACTTCTGGCTCATCACTTCATGGAACTTGGGTGACTTGAGGTCGGTGACTACTTTACTGAGGGCGTAGTTGGTCGGGAAACCCGCCACGCCGTCAGGAGGTAAGTCATGGACCTGGTTGCAGAAGGGACACGTGATGCTGCCCTCTGCCGACCAGCGCTGGAGACACTTCAGGCAGAACGTGTGAAGACACGGGAGCGCTTTGGGGGTGTCGTAGTCTTCAAAGCAGACCGGACATGATATGGTGCTGTTTAACCCGTTATCCATGGTGGCCAATCTCTGATTTGTTGCCTGCAGAAAAAAAAAGAGAAAAAAAAAAGACACTTCTGGTGAAAATGAGCAATGATGTACAGAAAAACGGTTAATTTAATGAAACACTTTAATATCGAGATGTGATGGCAATGATCCCTCCTTCAGATAATATATCAATATCTCATAAGTTGCTTCGTTTCTAGCACATAGTGGAGGTAAAATGAAATGTGTCCGAGAAAATGGCTTGTTGCATCATAACATTTCTCGTTACTAACCTGTGCAACAGATGGGAAATTGGCGACAATTTTGTCAACCAACCCAGCATTATAGAAATTAATTTCTTTTGGGTGTGTGATGCACTGTGACAGTTCTTTTATGAAGTGTCAATAAATTAACAAGGTTCATTTCATAGAGAAAAAACGTACGACATGATGAAGTATAAAAGTCCTTGTTCATGTTTACTAGGAAGATCTCATTGTGTCTTGCATTCATCAATAAACAATTACGCTAATATTTCAATAAATGACCCCAAATATAATCACAAACAATAAAATTCATAAAGAAGAATAATTGATCTTAATCTTTGCTGTAAGAGTAACAGCTTCAGCTATTGTATCTCAAATTTCGTGCTACCGTCATGGGGGACAGAGATAAGATATTTAAAACGGCTACACATATCGACAGGAAAGGATGGCATCTCACGTAAAATTGCCATGATGCATCTCGCAGAGAACTCGAGAGTATTCTTTGTTTGTTTTTGTTTTTTTGTTTGTTTTTTTTATACAAAGGATGCCCGTTGTGGGTGACGCATGTGTGCTTATATGCCAATTATACCAGACTGCCCTATTAGGGGTTCTCTGCGTTACGTGAAACATATCTAGAACTCGCTTGGAGCAACGGGTATACAACCTGGATTGCGTTCCACCTGTTTATGCGAATAATGCTCAGTAGAAGTGCCTTAGTGGAGATGCGGTATTTACAGTGATGCATGGGATGTCTCATGGCATTGTCAATACCCGAGTGGTGCTGCGTCTCCACTAACGCCACGCGCTCTCCTGTACATATTTGCAGAGAGCAATTGGTGATAATTATGTCACAGAAGTTATGTTGTTTTTTTCTTTTTGGCAAACTTTTTGCATTACCGTGCAGTAGCGAAAAAAAAAAAAGAAGAACATACTCGATTCATTTCAGCGCTTCCGATTTGCTATACCAGAACCAATTCCATAAAGTAGACTAACACATGGAACTGGTATTGCAGACGAATATGCATCTTGTGAGACGAATTAACTCTTTAATTCATCCCGCATGCAGAGACAAAATAGCTCAGACTCCATCAACCCTCCCCTCCTAATATGAAGCTTCCATTATTCGTCAGTCGACGAATGTTGTTAATAGAGTAAGAATTGGCATGGTGACCGGCAACAATTAAATGTGACGCCTATTGTTCGGAAAGTCAAGCTCTGTCTGTGGAAACCTATAATGGGTGAGAACTACAGCCGTGATGTCATGCAATATTGTCTGGAAGAAACCTCTCTCTGTTTACTGTTTCCCTATCTCAGCAGTACGGGGCGTGCTGTAATGAAAGGACTTCCGGACACATGACAAATGTGATACGTACAATACCATGATAAAAAGGAGGGGATGACATCATCACCATCAGTCAACAACTAGGACATTTCCCCCTCTGGAAGTTTAAATTCTTAATAAATATTCAGACAAGCTTCAAATTACAGGCAATTGGAAGGTTCCATGACATTTGCTCCTGCGACAACTACTCCCATGAAATATCTGCACGCTAAGCCAAACATAAATTCTTAACCATAAACATAACCCTGACCTTAATCCTCATCCTCACATCAAACCCAACCTAAAACTGTATCACAACCCTCACCCTAACTATAAGTCCTCGGAGAAAATACGACCGGAGCATTTGTCACAGGAGCAAAGGTCGTGTATCATAATTGGAAATGATATAATCATTCAAAGAAATATTAGATATAATGGAAGAACAATGAGCTATAAAAATATGGCGTGAACGTAAAGTGTGTGCATACTGATCGTGTTTGTTGGTATGCTTGCTGGGGCGGGGCTTCCTATAATCCTAGAAACCACGACCCCCTGGAAAATATAAACTTACCAAAAAAAAAAAAAAAAGGTGAGCAGAAAGGATTGCTCTGAATATTCCATTGATGTTTTCATGATTTTGCTCACATCAAATATGGGCCTTAGTGTTGTTAGTTTTTAATAATAGTCATTATCGCTGTGTGTATCCAGCGATGTTTCAAGTAATCATATACTGTAAACTGGCAAACTGGTATCAAAGTGCTTCATCAAAACTACAGACGGTGTCAGCATGTATGTGTGTGTGTGTGTGTGTGTGTGTGTGAGCAAGATACATTGCAAAGATGTATGAGAAAAGCAAAAAGAGATACTACGGGTATCATAATCATTGTGTGCACAGTAAAATACAACAAAATCATGACCTTCAGTTCGACACCTCGTAACTGCTGCAGCTGTTTGAACTGCATTTAGCAAAAATGAAATCAAGCACAGCTTTCAGTGCTGGTCCCTTGCCTCATTCTTTTGTGTTTATTTTTTAATTGGAGGTATCATCTAGCTTGCGAACCCTGACAAGATTAATGCGTCTGAATTCCTAATGAATGCGGTCAGCGGTTAACGCCCACATGTTTGCTTTTCTGACATCACTGAAAACAATACAAACAATGGCACGAGCAGACGTATAGAGAGAGGAGAGAAGGGGAGAGGGGAGAAAGTCGCAGTCAGCCGATGACTCATTCAAACAACGCTTTCTTTTTCATACCAGCAGCCCTACAGCTGACCTGCAATATTGCATGCGTACTATGTGTTTGTTTTGTGCCTCGTGCTCCAACCGAAGCGAAGAACACTACATGAACGGTGAGCCACACCCAAAACACCCCTGGGATTAGCAAACGGTCGTTCTCTCCCGTCTTGCAGGTTGCAATGTAGAAAATTATTATCCGAGCTCCGGGCACTCCGAGTCCTCACCAAAACGTCGAAACCAATTCAATTGTCATACGTTCATAACACATTTAGATATCAATATAGGTTCCAATACTTTAGAAACACACCGTGTGCCTCATTTCATAAGTGTAACCACGCACCTCGCACACGCCCGTTTATATTACAGTATTGCTGTTGATTTTCCTTCGTGCCAGGTGAATGGCGGAATCTCTCAGTGGCTCATGTAGGGTACGAGGCAAGTGTGGTGATGATGAAAGTGTTACGGGCGTTGCCATTAGCAACTGGTTTCGACGCAGGCAGGGATCTGCAAGAGTGGCGCCATTGTGTGATAATCTTTCCTGCTTGATTTCCCGCCAAAGTGTTGAGGACCCAATACTGAGCTGTTACGCGCCATCTTTTGTTAGTGTGAATTTATAGAGATGACATCATTCTTTTCTTTGGTCGTCCCTGGGGTTTGAAGAAATATTAATGGCATAAGAATGAATGTTTGGGTATTAGCTGAATGTTAGGCCTGTCACAAAGTCAACATTCAAAATACTACGCGACCATGTACATACCAAATTGTGGTTTGAAAACAAAGATGAATTTAAGCACCCGTACCGTCATTTGCCAAGTGAACTTGTTAATCAGACACATTTCTATCACTTTTTCATCCACGCATTTGGATTGGTTCATTCCTGTTTTGTATTAGTCTCAACAGTAATCGGCCAGGAGCTTATGTGTCCATTATAATGGCGTGTTCAAGGCAGCGTTTCGATACATGGTCCTAATCCTCAAGCACTTATTTCTTGATACCTAAGTAATCATGGTAATACATGTACCAAGGTGCGTATTTAAAAAAAAAAAAAATCATTTGTGAATTTCTTGCACATTGATTCACGGTCCGTGTGTGTTCGCTTGGCCTCGGTCACGGATTCAAAATCTTCTCCGAATACAAGTAAAGAGTTCGAAGGACCTCTTGCTCCGCATAAAGTAGATGTCCTAGCCCGGCTTCTTTTTGGGGATGTGACACGATTAGTCACCTCTGTACAACAAAAGGTCGGAGGACATTCATTGGGACACAATGCCCACCTTATATGGCGAATGCCACCTATCGCTTGATCTCCTAGGTTCACACTATTTGTCAAGCAAGTCACCAGGCCCAGGGGACTAGCACACACTCCTTGATAGGCCTTACATGGTTGTCTGTGTCGCATGGGCCATGAACAAATGGCCGACACTTACTGGTCTGCATGCACCTGCGGAAGAAAAGTGGATATTTCCAGGCTTTTTGTACATCAAATTTGATGTTATCAAAACAACCAAGGATAATAACGAAGATGAAAATTAGTGATACGTTATAGTGAGGGTGAATGACTCTATAGAAAAGCCATCCAGTCTAGGGGCTGGATAATTATACTGTCCCTGAAAATCTAAAGGACTTTTCGTTATTACTGTTTTTGTTGCTGGATTAATTAATTTCATGCGTGCATGCAGTTTATAATAACACAGTGTAACTTAAGGGACCTATTACCGGGGTTAAAACAGAGTATATTGCAGTATAATCTGATTAAGGTGAAAGAAGATGTTCATATGGAAACAAAACATAAAACACCTTAGAAGTTTTCAAACTATCCTTCGATCTATCCTTTGTTGCAGAAGAACAGCTTTGCTGAAGCAAATTGCCGTGATTAAATAAAATAAACTGAACGCAAAATGAGATAAACGGATTCGTTTTGAAAGTTAGCAGCTATTCTACATTTCCCTTCTTGTTTTAATATATCCATCTGTTGACATGTCCATTGAGAGAGAAGCAACAGTAAACCTTAGTCCTCATTGATTTGTAACCATGGATTCAGTAGAACAGCAAGGTACATCATTATTGTAAGATTACATTTCAGAGTGATTCGATCATTACTGTCTGCTTGTTCCTAATATGAAGAACTGAAGAGTCAGAAGGCCCACATGAAGTGGAACTACCGTAAGCATCACGACGAATAAAGCACTGTCTCTAACATGTGATCCCGGATAAGAGAAAGATGGGGGGGGGGGGGGGTGGAGGGCGCTTGTCACCAAACCACGAAAAAGGGCAAATATTCTTTGTCAATCATTGCGTCCAGTTCAGGGTCCAGGGTCAACATCAAAGCAAAGTCTTGCTTTTGCATACACTGAATTGTGTATAAACATGGTTGAAGTTGGTAGCAGAATCAACGTCTGTTGTTATTTAACGGAGTGCTTGAACAGAGTCCTTCCCCCTCCCATCCCCCCCCCCCCCCCCAAAAAACCCACTGGTTATATATATGTGTGTGTTTATGAAAGGATGCACGCTGCTCGTGATTGCAAGGCCTATATAGCTCACTTAACAGCAATCAAAATAAGCCAAACTCTTAAAGGCGGATTTCCGCTAGACACGTTACAGAATCCATTTCGATTGTGTAAATAACGCATATGACATTTATGGTTATCAGTAGCAACAAAACACATATAACCCGCTATTAGTTAACATTCACGCGTTTTCATTTTAGTTAGACATTGAGCTGTATAAAAAGGGCGACAATTTCATTGCTTCATGTAACTTGTATGCTCCTGGGATAACACGTATGAAGCTCTTGAAACTTTATCATTTTTCTGTCTGAGGAAAAACATTCCAGTGTTGCTTGGTATACCTCTCCCCATTTTCTGCATGCCCATTTTTACATTACACTATCTCGTCATAATGCTGACTCCACACTTCTAAAATCTGAGATTCGTATATGTTCAGATCCAGTTGCTCAAAAGGTCGTTCGTTGTATTACACTCATGCAGAGACTCCGTATACGGCGATTCATGCGCGAAACTATTCCTTTTTCCAACACAAGGAAGACCCTGAAGTCTCTTGCGCAGATTAGACATTAAATCCTGGTTTGGCTATACCCCTTCATGACAACTGAACGCATACCATCATCAGATAATAGTTTTTGTCTAACAAGCTAGAAGTTAATCCCCCATTTCTCTGAAGCCTGTACGACATCCTTCCTTTTGACTTATCACATATTTTTCACTCTAATCACATTATCATTCACCTATTCATTAGATTACATGCTAACCGAGCGGAGAGGAGAGAAGTAGATCTCAATATCTCCAGAGTGGTAGCAAACTGAATGCGTTGGACCCATTCTGTAAAATTTCAGAGCAGTACACGATTAAAGCGTTTCCTCTATAAGATGCGTTGATCTACCAACACGCGATCCCTTCACCGATGAGTTAACTTTAGGTCTACTTTTTAAGTGTGATCATTATTTGGCGTCTTCCGGGTAATCAGGTGCTGCGCAGAATGGCTCGTCGTCTGAAGATCCCTGGCTTGAATTTGTGATCGTAAAAATGCGAGTTTGCTGCTAAAGAACCATGCATGCTAAGTTGAATTCAAAGATAGGAATGTATGTGAGTCAAAGGCTTTACCCCCTGTTTCACTCGATAGATACATCAACCGGAAGTACTATGGTAAATTCACGTCAAATAACACGCACTGTTGTTGCGCGCAATAAAGTGGTTTACAATGTCACTGACGATTCAATTCCATTTGAAATGAAATGAATTGAAATGAATAGAATTCAACACGAAAAAATCACTTTTTGACATGTTCTTAATTCCTACGATAACTCGATGAGAGACTCACACGACTAGAAGAGACCCAAGCTCCAGCATTCTAAAAGTCATCCATAAAGACTTGTAATGTAAATGCAATGGCAACAAATGGCTTTTCTGAAAGCTAATCATTGTTGGAATGGTAATTGCGATTTTGGTAAGTTCTGCTGCACGCCTTTTTACAACCACGCGACAAGCCACGGGCATTGAAGCGTACAGACTCGTGACGCAAAGAATAAACCAGGGAGGTGGAAAGATCTTTCCACCTCCCTGAATAAACTGACTTCAGCTGTAGTTTACAACTCGATGTTTGCTTACGAACAACTACTTCAGTTGTATTTCACGGGAAAGAGCTAGAGTGTCTACAGTTGTATTCACACTCGGGGTTATCGATGGATTTTACTTTACCTATATTGACAAGAATACTAAAAGTAGCAAATGCACCACAGGTTACAGGGTATCTCACATCTTAGCATTTACAGTCTGAATCCTTCCAAGAAAATACATATTTACTTATATATGTATATATATGTATTTACTGTATAAAGAGCAAATGCATGTGCAAACGACACATTTACGGATCTACTTTTTTTTTCTCTCTCTTCGGCGAACGCATGTTATTTGTTTAATTTTGTCATGGACAAATTATACTACACATTCATTCGCAAATACGTTTCAGTATACTATTCTTTATAGTCACGATAGTGTGTATCTTTTGTAGTTTTTTTTTTTTTTTTTTTTGCTTGTATACTTTGTATTACGTACAGCCTTTTGTTCGATGGAAATAAAGAAATTGAATATACAGAAAACAAACAACTGGAAGTCCAGATAATTATGAATATACCACAACGTCGACGACGACAACAACAACAACAACAACAACTAAAAGTTATTCAAAACAAACAACAAGAGAATGATGTGGGAGATATGTGATATGTGATACTTTACGGGTGAATCACATGCTGTCTCTCTCACTGTAGCTTCTCCTATCCACACGTAGACATGTCCCTTTGTCAACATTGCATCTTTGTGATCATATTTGCACAAGCGAAATCCAGATCAAAGTTTGCAATATTTTATCTATGCAATAACGCCTCAGACAAGCAACAATCGCTGTTGCCGGATTTTCTTTATTGGAAAGGAACAGTAGGGTCGCCTTTCTTCTTTCTTTGGGTGAATGCGTTTTGATTTCGTTTTCTCGTATGAGGAATAAAATGGCTTCATCAAACCATGGAGCTACAACCATGTAGCTTCATAATCAAACCATGGAGGTCGGTAACTCCAGTATGATGAAACACAAGAAAGGCACGAATGGAAAGTTATTGCAGCGTACGCATTTTCATGAGTCTGAATTCACATGAGCTTGACACGTTATTAACCTGACACTTGACATTTACTATCTGTCATCATGAGAATCATTGGTAACACATCGCTTATGAAAATAGATGTGGTAAAATCCCAAAGTGTTTGTCTGTCGCCGTAAAATCCTCCGGTATGTACGATTGCATTTCAATAAATTCACTGAAAAATGCCATCTTGTTCCACCAATAAGATGCCTGTTTATGACATAAAATTTTCATGTAGAGGATAAAAAATAAGAAAGCTTCATCCAAGGCTACCAGCCATGATAGCAACATGACAGTAACACTGCCATATATATTACTCAGTATTCACCATAGAGTGACTGGCGCCACATTAAAAACCAAATAAACGACAACAACGGCATGTAAACTGGCGTTAACTAGGTCCTTGCTGGAAAAAAAAAAGTGAAAAGCAACTTCAACTTGGAGACATCATTAAACGGTCCTGTTCACAGAGCAACTGGAATATAGAGAATAATAATTATGACAAACCCCGCAATGCGCAGTATAATACTATAAAACATGACATTATTGACAAGAGGAGGGTTTGCACAGAATCAATAAAGACTACACAATAGCCATGTTATCTGAATAAAAAAAAAATCAGAAAGTATTCGAGGTCTTGTAATAATGGCTCTTGGTTGCGGTTGTTTTTAAGTGTATTCACATAAGCACATCCTGTATGCGCTGTCCCGATAGCTGTCAACATTTCCTTCAAAACATACGCAATAAAAATCAGGCGATAAAAGTCAGGCATAATGAAAGAGGGGAAAAAGCCCAACATGCTGTCATTTTTAAATGTGTCTAAATAGTCCATCCTGAAGGTGACATGTCATGTTTCACTGTTCGTATTATAATGGGTTAGTTCTTAATACTCTCCGCCAAGGAGGTTATCCTTTGCCGGTGTAGGTTCGTTGGTCCGTTACTTTGTTCGTTTGTCTGTCTGTCTGTTTGCATAATAACTCAAAAAAAGTTATGAACGCATCTGTATGAATTTTTTCAGGAAGAGCAATTTTGTTAATTCTATTATATATAGGCAGTGATCCGTGATTCTGATCACTATCTTGATCCAAGTTTTTTCTTTTTTTTTTTAAAGATTTATTGTCATTGGAAAATAGGGTCATTTTCAGCGTATATGTTATTGTAATTTGTATATAACTCCACAATAGATAGCCAGATTTTAATGGTTAACATCGCCACCACTCTTTTGTACACTATACTATGACCGTTAATGAATTCTTATGACGATGTGGAGCATTGTAGTATGTTCAAAGGACTAGACAATAAATGGTGGAATTACAATATGCTATGGGTGGAAATGAGTTGTTTGGGGTCTATGTTCTCCGAATGTTTTTCTAGTTTGATGTTAGCTCCAGTGGGGAAGACCATTTAAAGCTTATGATTTGTGAACCTCACAAATTGGCTAAAAATGAGAGACCTTCTTGTCTGTTATTTGTGTTTTGCTTTCAATGGTATCCTTGCGAACGTGATGGATGTGCAATGGCCATCACTTGCATTGTGTTTAATAAACATGCAGAGCTCTTTGGGCCATGCAGTCAAGGTAGTACAAGATGATTGATGTATAGGTTTAGATTTCCCCTTTCTCCTATAAATAAGCTTTACCATATGCTGTAGAATGCATCTTGTGCGTCATAAAAAGGGTGACATCTCATCTTCTGTATGGTAAGAAATGTCCCTTTCCATTAAGATCTGAACATTTTAATATCATTTTGAAATGCAATGACTTTTAAGTGGTATATTTGCCTTCATACTTGACCCCACGCTCCAGTTTGTTTTCTACAAGACACCTGTAACTTCCATGATTAGAGATTTGTCTTCGTGGTATAGGAAATGACTCATGATTTTCTTTTTAATGGAAAATTTTTAAATGGAACGACTTGTGAGATGATGGGTTTTATGCTCTCGTTCCACACGAGAAAGCATGTCTCGCAAAGGTGAGATAGACAACACGTACACGAGTCTCTGATAATCGCTCAAAGAACCTTGTTTACCAAACGATAATACTCTGCGAAGCTCGACAATCCGCCGTGGAGTGAGAGCCGCATCGACAAGAGGTGGTGGCATGCTGTGACCACGAAAATAACGGTAAACCTTTTTGTGTGGCTGTACCGAAGGTGCACATTCTGAAATCACTGCACTAAAATTTCACCATCATCTAAAAACAAGACCGTGGCCACGCTGCAAGCAGGGAGGTGGGACCACTCGATCTGTGTAAATCACTCTCACTCCCAGGTTTCTCAACTTCCTAAGTGGTATCCAGCAGTATCATCGTATATACCACACCCACCTGTATACCACTACCACTGTACCAGTTCGCTCCTCGCGATGCAAAAAGCACACAACGCTGCTATAATCATGTGTGTCCTCGTTCGCTGAGGAATTCAGTTCGTGGAGCACGCGCCACACAATAGGTCGGAATGTCATAAACATGTATGAGAACTGTAATCGATTTAATGCAGGGGTAGGTAGGTAAGGAAGATCACTCACCTGTTTTGCGTATAGAACAAAGCGACCAGTCGCAAGCGAATTCTCCGTTTACTTCTTCATCAGGGGTTGTTTGCGAACCCTGGTATCGTGTCAAAACGTCAACAAGTTCGCGTAACTCCCGATGATGTTGAAGATTATCAAATCCGCAGTCTCGACAGCACTACCTTTTCCAAGGTGTGCAGCAGCAGTGGGTGAATAGCTGGAATGCAGACGAAAATGTCGCTTTCCACCGATGTTTACCGTCATGAAGCGAACTGAGGCATTTCAATAACACAATGGCATGCTCGGAGGGACATGAAAAGCCGTGCTGAAATCTGTGATAGAATGACGCCTCCGCTACCTCGGTAGTCGATCGTTGTGTACATGTGTGAGTGTGTGTTGTGTGTGTGTGTGCGTATTTTTTTTTTTTTCAACTTCTTTTCAGATGGGAATAGGGATAAATAGCGGGAGCTCGTCGCACGCTTTGCTAGCGATCTGAAAGAATGTTCAAGTGCGGCTATTGGATGACTATTAGCTCACTCCTCGAGAATGTATGACCGGTATGACTCTCCGTAACACGTGTTCGATCTGAGTGTGAACAAATTGCTCCCTCATGTTAAAACTTTATTTGTCCAGTTGATGATCAATCAAACTTGTTAATTGCAGGCAGGCCAGTTGCCCTATGGCGAGGTTCAACCTAATGCTTTCTATTTGGTCGTAAAGTTAATCTAAAACTACATAATGATAGCGGAATCGGCTGTTTGTGCATGTTGACAGAGGGTAATAGATAGTCAATGATCGCATTAGTTGTATCAGCGCTAATTTTACAAGACATTATTCGGTGTGGGGTTTTTTTTTTTCAATGGAGCAGGGATGCGGTAGGGTGGAGTGGAAGAGAGGTTAGATACCTGGGACTAATTCTTTATCAGTAGGAGTATGTGCAGTGTGTGTGTGTGTGTGTGTGTGTGTGTGTGTGCGTGCGTGCGTGTGTATGTGTATGCAGAGGAGGGGTGTTTTATGAGTCGAATACAATGTACTCCCAGAGACTCCAACTCTCCCGTTTTTGACGGGAGATCTCCCGCCGAAAACCCATTTTTGCAAAATCTCCCGTTCTCCCGTTTGAGATCTAATTTCTCCCGCCCTGGCTCTTTGTCTCCCGTTGGAAGGGATTTCTTGCTTATTTCTATCGTATGTTGAAAAAATAAGCCTTAGATAGCACAAGAGAGCATCTAGAACCCTAGGAACTTCGCGCTTCGCACACATCAAGTTGGAGTCTCCCGTTTGCTAGGGGTTTCAGGCGGGAGAATCTCCAGATCAGAAGGTGCTTTATAGGTTGGAGTCTCTGTACTCCGTTTTGACAATGTTCATCATTACATGGAATTGCTCCTAATTTTCAGCGTAAAGATTGTATTGAAAATGGATTTCATCATGGACGCAAACTGAAGCAAACGGGGTTAGATCACAGTGTCCTTCATTTATTGTTGATCTATCGATAATTTACCAATCTTTTGTATACAACTAATGTCATAATCTCCCTTTGTCACTATATTTTCTCTCTCTACAATATTTACATTTTGTATCTCTGACACTTTCATATGGAACAGTGATGAGATATAAATGACAAACACGTAATATTTGTTCATAACTTACATCATCAGTATGAATTGATTTCATTGCAGTGATGCCGTTGACATATGAACTTTAATGACAAAACCGCATATTGAACATAATGCTCAGCACAAAATGGTGAGCCAGGGGAGGAGAGAAATCGGAATAAAATGTGGACGTGGGGAAGGGTGGGGGGAGGGGTCGTGTACCAAGGGTAGGGTAGAAAGCTGTGATAGATCGTATAAGTGCTGATGGTTCACTAAAGTCAGGGAACGGGGGTGGGGTGCGGTCGAAGCAATCGAGCATGGAAAATGCGGGAGCAATAAGAAAGGGGAAGATCGAAGAGGTTAACCGTGTATCTAGGGTGGGGCAGTCGGAAGGGCTAAGTGTTCACAAAGGGGAGCTGGAGTACATTGAAAGGATAGAATATGCCCAAAAGGAGGGGAAAGAAGGTGGGGGGAAAGATGGGGGGTGGGGGAGGGGTGACCGTGCACCAAGGTTGAAAGAGGGATCAGAAGGGTCAAGCGTGTGGAAAAAATAGGAAGAAAGGGAGGGCCTGAAGGGGTGGGGCAGGGTGGGGTGGGGTCGTGGTGTTAATCCATCAAGGTACAGTAAAATACTTTATTCTGCCCCAGTGAAGGGAGATATCGAAGTATTACTACATTATTGAGAATGACTCAGACTGGTACCCTACAAACATATAGTAGAATGATGCACTCCTAAAATAATTATCTCAGGAGATAGACAGAAATTGAAATTCAACGATTGGATCGTTTGATAATTTCAGTTTGCCTAAAAAATGAGTGTTAATATGCACTAAACTACATTCCTGCCATGGTAATAATTTTAACAATTTCATGAATTGATTGCATTGTTGATATCAAATATCAAAAGTTCTACTGTTATTGTTCACCTGCAAAAAAAATAACAATAATAATGAGAGAAAGTGCTGCGAAGTGGCACAATCGCTCATTGCACAGGCCCGATACAAAGTAGAAAGTAGATTTCCTTGTAACGTAGGTGTAACAGTTTGTTTTCCAACTCTAATGCTCAGTATCCACATACACAGTCCTATATACACCTTTAAAATAATTTTGCGCCAAGGTATCCCCCTCCCCCGCTGTACTCAAAATGTGCAAAATCCCAGTAGCCTAAACGAGTGATATGGAGAATCATTTAAAAAAACAATCTTTCTGAACTGAAAGTTTTTAGGCACAGTTCATGCACGTTGCACTTTCTGCTGAAATAGCCAAGTTGGCTACTTCCAGATATCATGACCCCGGAATTTATCAGATGACATACAACACGCGATATACAAATTGCGACATAACGACATGTACCATCCATAACAATATCACGCCTATACATTGCCACCGATCTGTCGATTAAAATTATTCCAGCGTTGACATGATTGAAATATTTCTTGTGACTCACCGCACTACAGTGCGTACATACATGTGTGTATTCATTTATCTCATGACGGACATCATGGGAAATCAGTCACAGATAAAACAACTTACCTAAAATGATATCTAATGACATATAAGGTTATTCAATTTGCAAATATTATTTTTTCATTGTGTTTGATATCAATGAAACATTCAGGGTTTTTTTTCATCTCTCTCTCTTTGACATATCTGACTTCATTCGCTCTATAAATACCGGAGTCGTGAATTGCTTTTACTTTTAACCTGCTCTATTGCTCCAAGCTTAACAAATTTCATGACCCTTGGAGTAATGGGAGCCACTTCTTCTTTCTCACTTACCTTATGTCATTTCTATTAACAAATCATAATCTGCATTTTCATTCTAGGATGAATCAACCTTATCCTTCATCCTTGTGATAGATAATCTGTCACTCTTTTGTCAAATTACCTAAATTCTACGTATTTTATAATGACTTCATCTTCCACTCTTCCTCTAAACCATCATCCTGTACAATAACTCTCATTCTGGCCCGTCGCTCTTTCTTTATCCTTTGCCCTAATTCACTGCTACTGTCTCATGAAGTTTATGAGAGTATACAACAGCCATGACAGCGGTGAATAAGTAAATATCGATATTGAATTTCAATCTCAGAATATCGTGAATCGCTACATATCTTCATAGTCTAACCCTTCGCCCCTTCTCGGGACTGATTCATCAGCCCTGCCGTAACCCAATTCGTAACTTCGTGTACTAATCTGATCTTAGTACAATATACACACATTACATTTTAGTGTCGATATATGACTTTATCCATTTTTCTTACTGTACTTACATCATCTGCCAACAGCAGAGACTGTTATCATACATAGTACTGTAACAGAGCAAACCAAAGAAATGTTTGAAAACAATTCCATTATTTTCTCTTTCCATGGTAATTAATGTGAACTTGTTCAATCATAAAGGATACCATTTTCATCATCGTTTTGAAATCAAACGTATTAGTTGACACCATTTAGAAACACGGAAACAACAACACTGGCATAGTTGATATGACTGCACGAGTCATATTGTTGATGAACTTGCAATACATGTGACCCTGAAGATGTTTTGTACGCCACACGCATGATTTGCGCCATCAACGCATAAACTAACACATAGTGCACTAGCATCAGCATGCTCGACACTGACAGAATTGAATCATATACCATGATGATCGTCATCATTGTTTGTTGTTTGGTTGATGAGTCATGCATAGCGTGTGCCAACTGTCATAAGTGATCGTACCATGCAACAGCATTATCCTTGACAATAAACGGGGGTTGTCGAACACCCAGTGATATGGTTTTCGATCTGTATCAGGCTCACATAGGGAAATAAGAACATCATGGAATCTTTGTGTTTTCTGTCTCTCTGGTTTGATTATGTTGTGTGTATATGGTAGCACAGGTAGATGCTGGTTTTGAAACGCCAATAAACCCTGATTTCAAGCTACGCAACTTAGATAAGTGTATACACCGCACACAGAAGGAGATAGAACTGTCCAGATAACCATACGACAGTCTTGGTGACGACTCTGAAATACTAACGAGCTAGGATTTCAGAAAAATTCCTTGATTATGAAAGGGTATGTAATGTAGAGACCATATGAGTAGCCATGGCAACAGTCAGGTATCATTTTTTTTTTCTCTGTGGACATGGTGGATGTGTTCGTCTTGGAGTCCGATGATCGTTCGCTATCGATACCAACACTTCTCTGGTTTCTGACCAAGGAGCCAATATGTCGTCTGCATGCCCTTACCCTGTATACGAGATCGATAAAGATGAGCAAGAAGGTCATTAATTTTCATTATCAGATTTCAAATCCACGTCACAGTTCCTGCAGACAACGAATTTCTTCTCGAACTTGTGGGTGTGTATTATATGCTGTGTTCATGTCGATCAGGCACGAACAAAGCAAGGGAAATAGATGTCGGAAAAAAAAAAAACAATGTTTGCGTAAAATATATTTTGATACTTTATAAAACGAGTTACTGTGATGATGAATTGCCTTCAACTATTCTTGAGTTTTCATCATGTGAGATTCTAAACGTGTAAATATTATACAAAGAGTTGTCAGGCAGCCTAGTTTTCCAGACAAAGCATAGACATCTCATCGAATGAAGTCAGCGAATCATAATTAGTCTCTATTTTTGTATCAGTCCAAAAATGAGAAAAAAAGAAATACCTAAAACTCTATCAGAGATTTTGTTTTAAAACTCGAAGATATCAATTTGACGTCGAATGCCGTCCATAGTGTATATAGTAGAAATTTTAAAAGGTTTTCGATTTTTTTTAAGTGACATTATCTTTGAAATGTGTCAGAGGAAGATGTCTCTGCATATCCCATCAGTTTCACCCACAAAAAATGTACAATTTGACAAATTCTTTTCGTGTGTTGATATATTCTGAAATCATGTAATGCAATTATTAGCTCTTTTCCTGCACTTTCGAAAGCTGACATTAAAGTTAATATTGACGAAACGTCTTGCTATAAAATATTATTGATTACATTGATTAGCATACATTGAAGCCTAGTCTGTAAACATGGGGTATATGGTAGTTCATTTACCTTCATCTCAATTTGCCCGCGAAGGGATAACTCAAAGCGACCGAAGTTGTCCAAAATGGACTTGCACGCTTCACTGACGTGAATCTTCAGCGCTATAATGAAACAAAAATGAAAACAGAAACGAACGGAAGGAAATGAAATGGATTTCATGAGTAAGACACCGGGGTAAAAGATTTATTTTGTTATTCTTTCCCACATGTTTACACTGCCAACAGTCCTGCTCTATAGTAGACACGCAAATACGGAACAATAGCAGCTGAGGGTTGATATTACTCTTTCACGGGTCTGTTGGAAGTGTTTGTTTACATGTTAGAAATAACTCAGTTAAAGGCAGAAGGCAGAGATATCGTGAATTAAAAATGAGGAAAAAAAAAGAAGGAATGCGGCATCTCTTGGATCGACGGAGAGATCCTTCTCACTGCATAGTTTTTATTATTAGAACTCAAAAATATTACAGCTTTGTGGTGTGGTGGGGTGATAGCGTTGTCAAGGTATACCTTGAGCTTGAATTAACGCAGACATCAGCCTGAGATTTGTTGTTTAATCGACCTAATCAAGGATTATCCACCATACTAACCCGTCGCACTGACTATTTATAGGCCATTGGCATGATTACCTTCACCGGTCGACTCCATTCGAGACGCGGTGTTGACGGTGTCACCAAACAGACAGTAGCGGGGCATCTTCAGTCCGATAACTCCTGCGACACATGGACCTAGCACACAGAAGAAAAACCTTTACATCTGTCATTCATAGAAAAGAACGAAGACATAATATACATCCCGACAGAGTATCAAAATATCTAACGGATAACTAGATTTTTAGGTATTATACCTAAATATCGGATAACTTGAAACAAGATATTGTATTCCTAGTACTGATCATGTGTTACTACAATGTATATGTTACAAGAAATATACCATCAATTTGACGCTTGTGGTATCAATGTATATTGTTTGGAAATAAAAATAAAAGAGAAATTGAATTGATATTAAATTGAATCAATTACTTAAATGATATTCAAGTAATCAATTCAAATAGTATAGGTATATATACAATGTAGTATCATATCATGCTACTTCATCACGCACTTGTTCATTCATTTAGTTGCATACTTTATGTAGACTTGATTATCTATTTGATAACTTTTTCAGTTATCAATAATCATTTTATTTTTTGGAATAACAAAACTAACTGCTGTAAAATATTGAGCGGAACATACCTGAGTGAATTCCTGCTCGCAGTTTGAGTTTCTCGTCGGGCCGGTGACGAATCTTGAAGGACTTGACTGCCGCCAAGAGGGCCAGTGCCATTTCCGCGATTTCCCGGGCGTGAGCTGTCCCGTTCCTGATGGGCAGTCCCGAAACCACCATGTATGCATCTCCAATCGTTTCCACCTAAAATATGATACAATGTATTAGAAGTTGGTGTTTTTTTTTCTTGAGATTGATAAATGTATATGCAGAAATACACACAAATGAAAGATGACTGAATATCTTGCTTCAATTTGGCAAGATGAAAACAGAACTGGCAACTTGCTCTTCCATTCGTCTGTAACCACCAATCAAAGCTATTATTTGGAGGGCCAACCACTGCTACCTCGCACGATCATTTCTCTTCCTCCTGGAAAACTCCATCTACTGATACTGCGATACTGACGTTGATTTTGGTTGTGATGTTGCACTGAGATGTTGCCACCACTGTCTACCAAGTGTTAACGAACAATGTTACAATGATTCATGTTGTCATTATTATTATTATTATTATTATTATTATTACTATCATTACTATCATTATTATTATCATTATCATCATCATCACCATTGTCGTCATCATCATTATCATCATCATAATCATTATCATTGCTATCAACAAGTGGATGGCATCATAAAGACGCGGGAAATGCACCATGGAAATCGAGAGATGAAGCTTTGCGATGAAGCAGAGCCCACGCCCTTAGCCCACGCCCTTTAGAGTATCCCCGCCTCTGGTGGTTTCCTGCACAGACAAACCTTGTAAACGTCAAAGTTTGAGATGATCCCATCAAAGCACGTGTACAGATCGTTCAGCAGCGCCACAACCTGGATTTAACATGGCGCAAAGTGGTATAAGGTCATGATAATACAAACTGCCATTATCCGCTTAACAGGATACATAAAAGGAAATTTTACGAGTGGGCCTAATTCTCCAATAAATGTCACAGTAGTCAGATGGTGTCAGATCGAAGTCGTTTCAGTGTCCACGCAAATGATTCAGAGTGGAGCAATGAAAGAGAGAGAGGGAACAATGATTATGCTGTTATAGCGTTTAATCTAAGTAGATTCATTATGATTATGCAGAAGATACATGTAATCTTAAGAGAAATCAAGCGTGCACCGAAATGTTCCTGCTAGCGCAACTTTTGCAACCACAGAATGACAGAGCAATTCTGTAAAACGACGCACGCGGAGAAAATAATTTCTTTCGTCTCTCACGTCGAATGAAATGATGCATGATTGATCAGTAAGTGTTCATAGGAATGATGCAGGAAACCCGAAGAACAGTGCGTTGTTGCTGATAATGCATTGCAAGTACCGAGAGGTACATTATACTCTGTACATTTACTCTGTACTCTGTACATGTACAGCATTGTCCTCTATACGGCCTAAACATAAATAAAATAGGGGAAAAAGTTTGATGACGACGACACGCTATGTCATAATGGTGATAAATTGCCTAACATACCTTTTTTCGGGGGGGGGGGTCAAAATAAACAATTCATATCCTCTGCTTGACGAACCGTGGGCAATGACGACTTTTCTCCCCGTAAGCATGATTACGTCGAACTCCTCTAAAGGGACTAGATTGTTCTAGTTGCAAATTTTAGATAATATCAGCGAAATGAACAGTATCGGCACCATGCCTGCCAACAAACATTCTAGTTCATTCACTAATGTAATCCATGACATGTATCGCCTACAGAAAATGAACAAGACGACGAAGATGGCGAAGAGAAATGAAAAGACATATAGAAAGCAAATAACACAAAGAGTTGGAGAATGAAGAAGAAAAAAAGCAGAAGAACGAGGAGAAGAAGAAAAGAATAAGTGTGAATAACAATCAGGAGAAGGAAAGCAGGAAGAAGAAGAATAATAAACGCAGGAGGACAAGAGAATGGTGTTAATAAGGAAGAAGAAGAAAGAAAAGAAGGAGATGGACTGATGATGAGGATAATGATGACGAGGACGAACCTCCATAGGGGTGCTCTGTGCCGACAGCGAGGTGAAGCCAACGATGTCGCTGAAGAAGATGGTGGTACTTTCGTACGACTCCGGATCCACCGACAACCCTTGCTTTAGTTGCTCAGCGACAGACCTGTCAACCAATAGAGATATTACAGTTAGATACAAACTCATCATTGAAACACGGAGAGAATTACTGACAGAGATTTCGAAACAAACACAATGGACTCTTATAATTTTTTGTTAACATCTTTAGCATAATCCGCTTTTATTTCAATGATTATACTATTTTGGTGAAGATGGAAAAAAAAAACCATTAGGATGTTCCCTATCTTAGACTTGACGCGTTTTACTTATCACTTCCAGGAAAATGCCTCCGACTTATCGCAAAATCCTAACTTAATATGCATAAGGTCCTACTAGCGTCATGCAAAGTCAAGGTTTGATTCACCTTTACACATACATACACACACACACACACACACACACACATACACCCACACACACATACACATACACACAAAAAATCGTTCAATTGTCACTATGTTAGTTAGTATAAATCTTAATCATTGTTTTATAGTAACATGAAATGGCGTCATTTGCACTTGATTTTCATCACGTCATGTATCGTACATTCGTGCTAGTAGCTATCAGAATACGATTATGGTCTTCTTCAGCTGGATTGGTAGTTCCATACCAGGTACTTAAAAGTGAAGTAGCCAATTCAAGAAGATGTATAGATGTATACTTAATTAATCAGCTTATCAGACAGGTCGTAATCCTTAACAACACGTACAAGGGTGGGGTAGGAACTTTATATAATTTGCAATCGGCAAAGCAACCCGAGTCCTCGACATTTAAATGATCGTCAGTTACTCTGGGAATGAACCTTGAACAATCCATGCTCTGGTCACAAGCAAACTTCTCTGACTGCTACCCAAATCATGTGAGAAAGGAAACCGCAAACCCTAGCCACAAAACCACCCAAGTCGCTATTGCGGACGACAATATTTTTCCCCTTTTGAGCACAATATTCCTGTGTGAGCAGTGTCAGTGTAAGCATGGTAAGCAAAGAAACGTTCAATGCCATTGTGTCCCTCCAGTCTCTCACAGCGCGACAATCGCTTTGCTTTCAAGCTGCCGACGAACCTCCACCGGAACAAACAGCCATTATAACATGTTACTTCGTTTCAATTGTGGTACATTTTTCCCGCTCCCTTCAGACTTTGTCAGAATATGATGGCGGAGAATTTATCAGGTTGTATGAAGTCTTCTTTCAAAAAGCGCAAGCACCATAAAGGTTATGGGAAGTAGAAATGTTTGGACAGACTTTCATGGGATGAAACATCAAACACAGACATGTCATTGTGTACGATATTTTATCTATACCAAAGATGGTACATATTTTGATTCGTTGCGGAGTGGTAGATCAAGTGGTTATAGCATGCAAAGACAGCACATGTGGATGAACTAAGGCAACTTAACTTACCATCTACCATGCTCCTGTCACTAACTCTTAAAGTTGAATAATAATCAATACTATTATTATTTAAACAATGTTTAAGGAGGAGAAGAAAGAGGGAAAGATGGGGAAAAAGAAGAAGAAAAGGAAGAAGGGACCAGATCTGATATGAGAAAAATGAAGGGATGAAGAAGTGGTATTTAAGGAATCATTCTGAATGTCTCCATTTAAAAGAGTCTCATTGGGCGTACTATACGGTATCGTCGGGGAAAATACGTACCAACAAACCTGAAACACATCTTAAAGTTTTGTATATTTCTTGTGAGTGCGATTGTAAAAAAAAAAAAAAAAAGCTTTCAAGTACCAATCCTGAGGTTCTCCTGTCACCATGAAGACTTGAAAAGCCGTCATCAAAAAAAAAAAAAAAAAAGAAAGAATGTTTTCGTTGGGAACCATAATAACGTAAGTTGCTCGTAGTGCACGTACCCTATACTGTACCTGTCGTGAGGGAAATCTCTGACCACTGATGAACCATTGTATTTTCAACAAAGACAGTTGCTTCCTTTCAAAAGATGCTGAATTAAGACTTTTAAGACTATTACCAGGGCTTAGAGTGAAATGCCACTCCCATGTAGGAAGAACAAGTGTTAACTGTCATTTTTACATCCTACTCCAATTATTCTGATGAAGGAAGGATGTAAATGTGACGTAATCGCACCTTGGTAGCACCTCGTAGAGGAGCGTCTCCGACCGCTTCTTCTCCTCGAGGAACGCGGCGGTCCGCTCCTCCACCAGCGCCTCCAGGTTGGTGGCATACTGCTCCATGCGGTCCAACAGGTTGTCTAAAAAGTTGCCGCCGGAAGACGCACACCTAGACAATAAAAACAAACAAACAAACAACAACTCCAGAAAGAACAGAAACACAACATGAAAATAAAGCAAGGATCAAGAACACAAGATTATAAAGACAGTCACACACAGGTTACGGCGACTGACAATGCTTGTTATTCAGTTCTGAGACACTTTTGTCGCTTAAGTCCTTTTATGATACCACCACACACTTAGGTTTCTTTTTGTCTCGTTAATCCTTGTTAATCTTGAATTCATCTCATGTGAATTGTGGTGAATCATGAGCCGCGGTCACACTGACAAAACTTCGGGATCTTAAAGATCGCGATTTTAAACTTCTCGATCTTTTGCCAGTGTGATCACGGCTATTGAGTTTCACTGAATGAAAATTCAACTGAACTCTACATAATGAAAATTTTCATTTCAAACGTTTCGCATGTGTAACGTGATAATTCTGTGTATGTGTGTGTGTGTGTGTGTGTGTGTATGTGTGTGTGTGTGTGAAATCTTCGTATCAGATAAGGCAAAGACCTGGTATGCTTTACCTCTTTCGCGATTATCTTCAGTCTTTAAATTATTGACTTAATTCTTCAAACAAAGTAATTCAATATTGTGCCTGTAACTTTGTGTGACATGTTTGTGCGGGTGAGGTGTGTGTGAGAGTGTTTCTGTGTGTGTGTGTGTGTGTGTGTGTGTGTGTGTGTGTGTCTGTGTCTGTGTGTTAATGTGTGATGATATAAAGTAACACCAAATTGACTGTTGTTGTTTTACATTATTTGAATGGAAGTAAATGAATATTATTGATAAAAGTGTATATCATTGTAAAATTATGAACTTGTTAATACCAGTCCTTACTTGGATTTTTTAAAGGCAGTCATCAGTGAGTGAATGGTGGGTCTGTCTGCTGGGCTCTCCTCCCAGCACTTCACCATCAGGCTCTTGTATTCCGGGCTCCGCAATGTCTCCGGCAGGATCGGACGAAAAGGCTGCTGCTGAGATGACTGGGCCCTCAAGCGCTTCAAGATGTCTGAATCAAAAGTACAGACTTTTACATCTTAATCTTTTAATATTTCGACAAGCAGCAATAACAGATGCATCATAAATACTGTAACTGCTAATACAGTACTACTTCTATTACTATTACTACTACTACTGCTGCTGCTTCTGCTACTACTACTACTACTACTACTACTACTACTATTACTATACTACTACTACTATTACTATACTACTACTACTACTATTACTACTACCACTACTACTACTACTATAACTACTACTACTACTACTACTACTACTACTACTACTACTACTACTACTATTACTATCGCTTCTAGGTGCAATAGAAAGTAGGCACAGCGAATTTTTGTTACCATTAAAGCATAACCTGTCTTAGGTCGTTGTTGTTTTACAAACAGTGGTAACAATGATCATAGATGAATCTGTCGTAAAGCGGTCGCAGTGCGGGGAGGTCGTGATGGTTTGTCTAGCCATAGTACAATGTTCTGAGTTGCAATGAGTGCATGTCTGCTTTACCACCACCCACCTAAATATATATAATTTTGCGGTATATTAAATATTACATGTATATAATTACATCTTGTCAAAGGCAACTCGACAAATTACCTCTGTCTTGTTTTCTTGCCCCAAAAAGTAACAATTAGATATTCAGTTCAGCATTTATCCTTATTGCATCTTTTCCTGTTCCATTGTGGTGACGCGGGGTCCGTATTATGAAGTCATAACGTCTTTTCATAAACCTCAGAATGGCCAAAGTCGCTCATAATGTTACTGTAGCTATATATGAGAGACTTTCAAAGAGAAGTAAAATCCACTTCATGAAGTCTCTCAGAAGTGTGTCTTATGAGCGAAAAGTCTCTCATAAGAATTTCATCTAACGGACCCCTGGATAGCCATACATACCTTCCGTGTCCATGTATTTGCGTTCCTCTTCGAACGGGCCTGACCGTGTAGCAAGCTCCAACATAATGATTCCCAAACTGTAAACATCGCCCTCTTTCGACGGTGGCTCATTAGGATAGCGGAGATGCTCGGGAGCTTGCCACAAAAGCCCTGCGAGATGACACAGACGGAATAGAGAAAGAGAGAGACAAAAATGACTTGAAATTATAAAAGAGAAAGACAAGACAGAGAGAAGGGGGGGGGGGGGGTAAATGTGCGGATAAGAAAGAATATGGAAAGTGTGAAGAGTGAGAAAGTTTTGCTGCTTGTTATACGGTATAACAACACATGTTTGTTTGGGGTTTTTTCATCACAAAATGTTAAAAAATTACTATCTTTAGTTTACTTTGGTTGACAGCAAATTCGGTTTTGTTTGTTTGTTTGTTTTTTAAACGTAATCATGAAAATGGTATTGCAGTCTCGTTTTAGTGAGGAGAAGATTTCCTTGATTAGGAATGATACATGTTTTTAAGTGTTTGTGGATACGTATTGGATTGCGTTCACCCTCTCTCCTGTCGCATTGATATTGAAAACGATGATAGTGCATGTAATTATAACAATAATGACATTGATAGTAGCAGGGATAGTGGTAATATTTTATTACGATACCAACTCTCATAGTGACGATGCTGATAGTTATAGTGATAATGATACTAAGACAAATTATATATAATCACGGTAGTAAAAGCAGAAATGAAATAATGGCATATTATGTTGAATCTGACGTATTTTTCATTTAGAAATATGAAAATAAATTGAACTGAAAAGAAATGAAAGGAAAAAGCGTTTACTGTAGTTGTTGTCGTTCATCCGGGGTGTGTCTCGCAGGGAGGGGATGCCGAAATCCGTTACCTTCAGCACAAATCGGCCGTCGACCACGCAGTTTGACGAGGTCAGTCTACCGTGGACGCCTATCACACTATCGTGGAGATATTTGATGCCCTGCAGGTGGGACGAAAGGTCGACAACAGTGACATACATGCCTCCTATCAAAGAGGTTGACGGATGGCGTGGTAGGGGTTGAGTTAGGATTGGAGTTATCAGACGACCCAAATCGTCCTTTCCGCTTGTTGCTGTTATTGTGGTTGAGTTTGTTTGTTTTTTTAATCAAAAACTACATCAATAACGTCATATACATCATGTTTCCTATTACCTCTCTACATTCGGACCTATAAGTTGTAATTTTAATTAAAAAAAAGATGTGTTTCACCTCAAACTAATAGTAATACTAGTACACGAGACGGATAAAGGAGAAATCAGTAAACTTCGGTGCAAACTTAGGACAGATTGATGTAAAACTAACTGCAGTCAAGAAGCAAAATTAGCGTTTTATTGGACTATTGAATGATGGAATGATCCATCCAATGTACTGATGTGTAAACATTAAATGACCAAAGGAACCGTATGAAACTAACTGTTGTTGCATGGAAAACGAAAGATTAACTTCCAGTTTTATCCTTCCAAATAAAAAAAAAAAGACTTGGCGTGATGTAACACTTACTCGGATAGCGTCCATGAGAAGGGAATGTCTGAACATCCAGTCAAGCTTTAGGTGGTCATTCTCCAGAATATCCTTTCAACGGGTAAAATGACAGCATGTAACTTTTAGAAATGACTTCACGTGGCACATTTGAATTTAATTTATGACAGAAATTATTCTTATTTACATGTAAGTAACCCTAATATGCCAAAAAACTCTGTTAAACGTAATAGTGGATAATGCAACAGACACTAGTGGTTACATATCTCGTTTATTTACAGAGTATTGACTATGGATCATTCAACAAAAGTACTGGACATGCTTAGAACTTAAAGACCTAATAAAATGGTTTTGGCATTTTTTTCTCAATGATGTAATAATATTAAATGTTAAATTCTAAGTAATTCTATGGTTGTGCGGGGTTTTTTACTGTTCTGAATTTTGTTCTATATTTGTTAACATAATGGATACAATTTCCTCGGTTTTGGAAAACTTGCTATACTTTCACCGCATGCGGCGCACTATCACTTTTAAATTGTGATGACGTCTAAGAACGGAGTCGTTCACGACCAGTCTAGCCGTAGCCAGCGAGCTGGCAAGGCTATGCTAGCGCAGCGCAGCGACAGCCGGGGCGCGGCCGGCGGCACTAGCACTGTACTGGCTAGCGCTGGCGGGGGAGCGAGCTAGCGAGCGCATAGCAGGTGCTGCGCTGCACTATTGTCATTGGCTAAGCCTTTAGACAAAAGAATATTTAATGAACTGTATCGGATTTAAAAATGCCAATAATACAGATTACAACTGTGGTACGCTTGGATATCTATTATTTTCGGCGAACTCGTGAAATAGGCCCCACCACTGCGTGTCTGTACTAACTACGCTACGGCGACTCGCCTGATTCAGCCCCACCGTGTGGCGTTCATCTCGGTAGGTAAGCACGGCGGTGGGGCTACCTTCCACAGTGAATACTCGTGAATGCGGCGAAATGACTTCATAATATGGCCCTCGGCTCGACTAATTTAACGGCCAATTTAACCATAAATACAACCCTACCTAACCCTAAACCCTAGGAGGACCTATCCTTGCTTGCTATAAACGCACGGGTACGGTGCACGCGTGAATGCGGTGGGGCCTATTTCACGATAGCCTCACCGCCTGCTTTATACTAGTAGGCCTAGACCTACTCGTGAATCCAGCCCCACCGTGGCATTCATCGGTAGATAAGCACGGCGTTTGGGCTTCCTTCCACAGTATGATTTTTAGCATAAAACCAGGGCTGCCAACTCTCACTCACTGAGAGTGAGACTCACTCATTTTGGTCCTTTCTCACTCTAAAACTTTATTTCATTTGCATGCATTTCTATTGATCTCACTCATTTTGACTCCGAAATTATAGCATTGGCCTATGGGAGTCTCACTCTCAAGTAGTTTCCAGTGTTGGCAGCCCTGATAAAACAAAAACTACTCGACCAAGATTGACGATCATTCTTGGTATCGTTTTTCTTAGAAAATGACGCATCTAAATTACTGATCAAATTGCAGAAACTGACTATGGGAAACTGGTTAGGCTTTTTTTTTTTTTTATAGCCACGACCCACCCTGTAACAACATATCCCCCTAACCGTTAGGCGTTAGAGTGTAGCCTCTGTACTACTACCAAAGATTCTGCAATTACTACTTACTAGTCTACTAGACCTAGTGCCGTAGTGGTAACAGTACACTACTAGTAGTAGTACTAGTAGACTACTACTACTAGTTGACTATTATAACTACTAGTAGACTGCTACTAGATCTACTACTAGACTACTACTGGTAGTTTAACTTGTAAGCGCCGGCCGACGGGCCAGGCCACGGCCGGGACGCTCCCGCTTGCTTGCTGCGGCCGGAGTAGCCGCTCACTTTGCGAGCTGGGCCTGTTCTTCTAATCTACTTACTAGACAGTTACAACTTACAATGTCAGTCATGTAGAATACAGTGTATCCTTTCTAACGTTAAACTATATGGGGGCATACCAGACATACCACTCTGTATTTCCCAGGCGATCGTTTCCGTGAGGTCTATTCTCGGGCTTGGTGCCATGTTCAAACGCTCTTGCACTGGCAGCGGGGGAGATGCAGCTGGTTCATATCGGTAAGGTGCAGCCCTGCGATAACGTTCTGGTTCATCGGCTGCCTCTCCCTCCCCATCTTCCCCTTCAACTTCATGTGCCTCCTCTTCCTCTCCGCTATCGTCAGAGCTGCAGTCTTCTTCATCACCATCAATGTCGAAGTTTACCCATATAGGGGAAGACATTATGCTCGAGGTACCAGGTATCTGTGCAAGCTAACTTAGTGATAATGTACGTGGTAATGCGTACATGTCGACAGTCAGTGTGTCGACCGGGAGCGCACATCCCGCGGGCCCGGGCCTGGCCGGGCTAGCTATCGTGTACGCGCGTGTACCAAGCTAGTAATCTGAGTGCTTGTGCTGAGCGGCGTCTGCTAACTGAGCACAACTCCGTGCTTATACGTCATCAATCGGTTCAGGGGTGTTGGTCACGTGACTATCTTTTTCGCAAAAGCAGCAACGGGGTCCTCCAAAAATGTGATATTTGGGGCAGTTTCTAGAAGCGATAAAAACCGGAACGACACTGACAACATATTTACATTGATAATCATGACATATATTTTACATTTCTTTTGCATATTAAAAAATTTTGCAAGCATTTTATTAGGTCTTTAAGTCGAACAAACACTACCGTCGTGGTTTAAGTGTGCATGAGAACAGTGAAAACAAATTTGGTAACGTCTTTTGTCACGCCTGGAAAAGTGACAAGTAATGATTAATTGTGACCATTACTGAATTTCTCATTACACAAAATGTGGTGTGACCTACTCTTCAGAAATTTTATTGTCACATTAATTATTTTGTCTGCAGATGAATGTACACGGATTATCAGTATTAAAATAAGAATAAGATGCATCTCCGAAAAGACACGCTGACCGTAATCAACCATTTATCGGAGACCCAGTTTCTTTTCAGCATAAGAAGAATGAATTTAACATCGGCTATAAACATATAAATTAATGAATCAATTTTGGTTTATAAAACATATTACAAGGACTTTCTTCTACAAGAATATCTATCATAGAAATAAACTATATCTCTTTATAGTTTACATAATGTGCGCAGCAATATTACAGGCAAACATTATGAGTGCACTTTATTGGTCGAACTCTAGATTGACATCTGTGGAGACTGCATGTGATTTAATGTCGTCAAACTTTAGACCTGGGAATCTAATTTCCGCCTCAATCACATCTGGGGTAATAAAAAGCCTTACGACTGCGCTTTCATCTATTTTCTCTATATTGCTCTGCCACCCAGAGGATTTACATTCACATTCTCTTTTATTTTACGAAAAGAGTACAGTCGCAACGAAATATAATTACATAAATCGCTTCTCTGTTGCAAGGGATTCCCCAAACAAATAATAAGGCAGCATTGTGTACGCTGAAATGACATGAGATGAACGGGGCTGCTCTCACCTGTAAGCTGCCCCGGGGACAGTAATCCGTGAGGATAGCCTGGTTGGGTGGATCAAGGCACGCACCGACGAAACGAACAACGTTGCTGTGTTCCACATTCCTCATCTGTATTTTATTATGTTTTTGTTGTTGTCGTTGTTGTGTTTTTTAACCCCATCGAGACAGCGAGCCGTGAGGTAAGCGTAAAAAAAAAAGCAGAGGAAAGAGATAGAACATGTTCTTTGCAAAGATGAGGCTGACAATGTAGTTGTTTCAGGGACCCAGAGCACCGAGCAAAGTTAAAGTTAATATTCCAGCGAAGTCTGCTCTCACCTGTAAGCTGCCCCGGGGACAGTAATCCGTGAGGAATGGTTTTGTATGCTGCCATCTGGAGAACGGTTTGATTATTGTTATTTTAACTCTCGACAGTGAAAATTTGAGTCAAAATTCAGGCATCTACAACTAGGGTGCCGGTCATCAGCTTTAGATAAAATTTGAGGATGGACACGGCAAAAGATGGACACCATTATTATGGTAATTTAAAGAGACGGGGGACAGATGCATTCAAAACCTAAGACTACTATGACCAAGGCGTGTATGTGTATGCGTGTGTGTGTGCGTGTGTGCGTGTGTGTGTGTGTGTGTGTGTGTGTGAGTGTGTGTGTGTGACACATCTAAACGTGGAGTCACACCACACACACAAACGGCACTGCCCAGACGGGCTGACCACTCAACATCTCGAACGTAACCCAGGCAACAGACATTAATGGCGGCATCGGATCGAATTGAATGCGTCTGAGTACCAATAAAGACAATTTACCATCGACTCCACTAGACATTATTTTCTCTCATTTCGAAGGAACGGATAATACAAAGATCATGAGCGACTCACATTTCTCAATTCCATGAGCACGCTGCGCGTAAGTTCAATCTTGCCTTTCACAATTCGCTTTACCATCACAAGTCGACCCTGTGTAAGAAAAGAGAGTATACATCATGAAAACTATCATCGCAAACTTGCTCTTATAATCATCTCTATGAGGAAGAGCAATTAAAAAATTATTAGCCAACCATGAACAAAGATGTTTCTTTACCTGACGTCAAGGGGCAGAAGGCATATTTTACATCTGCTCAAAATGCATCGAAATGCCATTGATATAACTACTATTCACTAATTCCGACACCTCTTATCGACATCATCGTTTTCTCTCTTCCTCTATACGGCGTATATGCATACACACATTGTACCTCGCTGGCGTAGATCCATGAGAATTAGGGTGAACACGTGAAGGGACAACGGATTATAGGGAGTCAAAAATGTCGGACGTTTTATGTATAATTATTCTATATGTAATCATAGATATGCATGTGTGTATGTGTGTGTGTAAACATGTAGTTGTGTGACATACTTAGCTGTACTCTCCTAACCTTAATGCTGTCCATTGATAATTAATGATGTAACATAATTTGTATCTAGCTAGGTACTAAATTCTGTTGGTGAAACAGCTGGTTACGTTATAGAAAAACACACTTTTAGAAGATTGCTTGTAACCCGAGCAGGGTATTAGTAATCAAACGTCCGGGAGATGGGACATTCAAGCACAAAGAGGGACTTAATAATAACATAAAACCATACTTTAGTGAAATCGAAATCATTCTTGGATTTCGAAAGTCGAACAAAATGTTAATAAGATATCAAAGTTTATAATTTGGTAAGAAAGGGTAATTTTTATACATTTCATTTAAATCATAGTTTTCGCGACTTTAGGCTGGGATAACGTTGAGACAATAAAGCAATACTTAATCATGCCTTATATCTTGCCACCGATGCAAACAGCTGGCCAGCGTCCCGGCGCTCATGAATCGAGTTGAATATTCCCTGAAAGAAAATCGACGTAATTACGTCACATTTCAGACCACATCGTCAGCACAATGAAAATTATTGGAGGTATGAAAGTGTGAGATTCTTTGCGGATCAGCCAACTGGACCTTATCCATACTTCAGTCTTTCAAGCAGTTGAAAAGACATCTCAAGAGTCACTATGCTTCTCTCTAACCTTTGTATTGTACAGTATGTAGTAATAAAACTTATAATGTAGGCCTATTATAGAACAGAGATTGAACGCTTTTGACATGACGTCTGGAGTTACTGTAACCGGGAGGGCTAAAAACATTTCTGTCTGCAGGGGCATTGTCTCTCTACTTTGTATAGCTTTACAGCTTTTTATAACCTTCAAGTTCAAGTTCAAGTTCAATCATAGTTTATTTCCAATCAACGAAAATCGAAACGTAATACAAAGTATACATATCATAAAATGATATTGTCTACACTTTTACAAAAGGTTCATGTAATATACGAAATAAATTATATACATCAACATATGTACAATAATCAGAAGGAACGATGCGTATACATGTATACTTCGCGAGCTTTCAGAAAATAACTTCAATTTTGGAAAATAGCGATCCACAAAAAAGCTAAGCTTGTAGGACGTGGATCCCTATAGATAATTGATGAGTAAGCAATATATTATTCAAGTTTGTTTTATCATTTTCTTACAGCATTTATACTGAATTATAGATTACTTAAGTCGTTTGTAAAAATATAGCTATACGCTGGCTTCGACAATAATAGGAAATAAGTATCAATGCTAATGCCCAGACGGTGTTCATTGAACTGGTGTACCGGGAAAATATAAGAAGGACGACACACTGGTACAGACCTTCAGTTACCCACACACATATACGACGCGAGACAGTACCGAGAAGAGAGAAGACGGTGACAATACAAGTCTACGAGGAACAAAGACAGGAAGGAAGAGGAAAGAAGAATAAAGAGAGAAGAGAGGTCTGCATACCTTCTAAGCTTGTAGATAGTTAATTGTTTTCCATTGGTATTTTACTTTTTTTTTTTGGTCATCCTTGCTAAGTATACATTGTTTCTCTCATTCATTCATACATAATGTTTTGTATTACACCTAATGACGTGTACCTCCTACAAATTGTAAAAACAATATACTTTATCAAATGAATACTTTGTATTCTACATTCCCTGTTGTTGGATGGACATATAATATAACTGAATTGGATTGAATGGAAATAGCGTGCAGGTGGGAAATCATTATACTCATGAACTGAATTTCTGCTCAAGTCCTGTGTTTTTCTTTTCTCTGCTAAAAAGAAAAAAAAATGATAGAGGATGATGAACAACATATATATTTTATTATCATTATTCGACATGATACACATTTTGGGTTAAATTATGCGAATGTATGCCCATGTGTAAGCTGATATACAGCCTACACACGAGAAAATTAATACTTATACTCCCTTTTGTGTTGAGGTATATTACTTGTGAGATTGTGTATAAAGGCATTACATAGATGACACACAGGAATGCAACCCTACCCCGGTGAGACCAGAAGCAGTGAGTCGTGAGCCAGACGTTGCCGTGACAACGGATTTGCCGACATCTTCAAAAATCAGGTCCTCCCACTTGACTCGCCAGGACATTCTCATCAACTCAGCATCTAGTCGCAGCTTCCTTCGAGTGAGAGGTTGGACGGTTGGACGAGAGGAGGATAGGAGTCCGGGAGTGGAAAGACATGAGCATATCATATAATCACAACTCCCTTGAAGCAGGAACGCCCACATTTAATGTAGGTAGTTGCCGATCAAGAAGAATTATGATGACACGTTATCCTCAATCCTCAAGTTATGTTTTGCCAAATATGAAATTCCATACTCGAAGCTACTAAAGAGGAGCGAAAATAGCATCTCATGTCAGCATCATTATGTTATTATTATCATCATTATGTTTTGTATTGTTGCTAATGAAATAAACTGAAATGAAATCACAATGCACATATATATTCTAAATTTCACTCTCTCCGATTGCATTCAGAGCAGGAAATATCAAAGAAGCACAAGTCAACAAATTATTTTTCTTTCTTAAGGAATAATAAAGGTAGAATCGCCCCATTATGAAAGTGATGTGATATGCATATAATCATGCCGAAAATATGTTGGTATTGTTTCCAAGGGGGCGGGTGATGAAATATTTAACCAAAGAATCAATGACACGGAAGCATATTCATAAATACAAACGCATAATATATACATAATAAAATGAAGAATCGTATGTCACTTGATGAGCATAGAGTGGCATTGTTCTCATCTCACTTGTAAACTATGACCAGTACACACAATGCCGCCACGATGACCACGGCCGCTGTTATTCCGATAATCCCAAGCACGGGTAGGCCTGTATATATCACAAGCACAGAATGATGGCGATAATAACAGTAGTATAGTTGGTGGTAGTAGTAATATCAGTACCAATGATGTTGAAAATTATATTTTGCTACTATACTTTGCACTATTACTCTTAGTATTAATTTCGGGTTATTAACTTCTGATCATAGTTCCTAGCGGACCTTTCTGAAGGGATCAATGTAAGGTATAAGGTACAAGGTTCATTGCAACAGTTATGATGAAAATCACTTTTGTTACTATTCTATCATCATCACTATCATCACAGCGATCATATATGACCCTCATCGTTCTTCAAAATATCATCAAATAATAGTAGTAGTAATAATAATGATGATGATGACAATAATAATAATAATAAGAAGAAGAAGAACGACAACAATAATGATAATAATAATAATAATAATAATAATAATAATAATTATTATTATTATTATTATTATTATTATTATTATTATTATTATTATTATACATAATTTTTATTCCCATGATATGGGGATAGCGAGAAGGACACACATACCCGGTTGACAGAGCTCGTTGTCGTAGCCACACGGAGGGGTGTCTTTAGGTGGCCCCGTGGCTCCTCCGGGCCATTTCGGCTCCACTTCCGTCGTCTCAAATACACCTGTCGCTCCGTAGTAATTAGCAATGACCTGATGTACAAGTGTTTAAATATGAAAAGTAAGATCGTAATCACCTGATATAGATCTCTATAGGAAATGGACAGATCGTATAGGAGACAGAGACAAATATATGAAAAACGAAGCAATGTTCGAAAAAAAGGGGTTAAGGTAAAATGTAAAAAACTCGTGGCAGGAGATGTCAGTGAAATAAGTTTCTGCACGAAATTTATTTTAAACTAACATGACGGTGTGCCTTTTGATTTGGCTAGTGACAATTATTCAACCAGTGAAACCTAATAATGACCATTATAGTAAAGTGATTATTACAATCACATACAATTTACAGGCATATGTACAACACAAACATGCTATTCGGTGCGACATTCAATATACAAAATACGTTGTAAACATTGTTCTAAGCTCTCCGCTTGCCTTCATCGGCGCATTTCTATTTCATCTATAGGTCTACGTCTATAATCAAGAGTAGGATACATTGCTGAGAGCATTCTATTCATTATGACAGTACATTATGGACACGACAATGCTCTGCAAACACAACTCGAAATGAACAACCACAGATAAACTAGAGGCACGATCAAATTTTCTTTCAATGCGATATGCCCAGCGTTCCATGAAAGTTTTTGAGTCATATTTTTCCCAACTGATGAATAGTAAGGTCGACAGCTTAATAGACTGTTTTCGTGCTAAGGGCATATAGTGTATAGCGTTACTCACCATTTTAATGAGATAACGAATCCTCAAAGAAAAAAAAAATAAAGGCAGTCATAAAGGTACCAACCTGAAACGTCCCATTCTCAGTGTCCGTCATGTCCCACAAGGAATAATCAGCATCCCTATCTCCGTTACTATTGATCGTCACCTTGCCAGAAATTCCTGTAACAAGTCATCGATAAACGCCGTTAGCTTTATTCTCGTCAAAACATGAACAGAGCAAATTATGTCAGCTGGAATCATTTACCTCTATTCATGGGTGCTACATAATATTCATTCATTTTTACAGACACTAGTTTCATTATCATCAATATGTTCAGATTCCAATTTGTTATGATTTCGTTTAATGTAGAACAGGCGAGGTCATTGCCGGTATAAAGAAAAATTTTTTTGACAGTTTTGACTAGTGTGGGGAAAGGCTACGTCACCGGATGTTGCAATGCCCTGAATTTTTCTCTTTATATATATATATATATATATATATATATATACATATATATACATGTATATTATATATATACATATAACGACATAACAAAGGAAGAGAAAGAGAGAAAGTGAAAGATTCAAATTCAGTTAGGCATAAATAAACTTGTTTCTGGAGTTTATGAGAGGTGTTTCTTTAACATGTCATATATCTGATCATTGGTCTTGAGATATAGTCTTCACGCGTCATGGGTAGTTCTCCGAGGTATTTCAATTATATAGAAACATTACCATCAAACGTGCGATTCCACATCTTCCTCGTAATCGCGTAGCCATCCTTGATGTCGCCGCCCTCGGCCAGGGTTTCGTTGACGGCCAGGGAGTAGAGAATGACAGCATCGTGGAACGCACTGGCGAAATAATTGTTCTGGCCCGACCCGGATAAAAGTGGCAGCGGTGAAAGAATAAAAAAAAAAAAAACACACATGCAAAATAATATTATTCTAAATATTCGACATCTTTTTAGAAATAGTTATAGAGCTTTCTAAAATTATACAGACCGACGTGGGCAAATTCCGCAGTGATTCAACACGTAATAATTGACGTACACATTAAAGAAATGCCTCTCGTAAACTCCACGTCTCTTTGCAATATCATGCATAATATTTTGTAAAGTGATATAGTTATATGTTGTTCCTTTTATTGACATTCAATTAATGTCTCGTCCCACTGAAATTCATTTTTATGGATAATAAAATCTGTATATAGGCCTACAGCTTTGGATCGATGTCTGTCATCACCCTCTGCTTTCTGTTTTACCTATTCATGTGAAGTAGTTCACTCCATGGTCATCGTAAAAGATCGATGATCTCGGGACCAAGAGGTTGAAAATTTACTTGAATCTTTGAATGAATAATTTTATTACTTCGTGTACTTACTAAAACGTCGTCTAACCAGACGTCACCTAATTGCAATGTGAAGTAGCTATCTGTACTTTTTAATATCTATCTAACTGAATGTACAGACTCACGTGGTCGGGAGTGGGTCTGGTCCAGTTGTAGTCCCGCAGTTCACGACGTTCAAGTTCCTTCTGGAACTCACGGTACTCGGGCGTGGTGGGTTCATAAAGTCTGATGGTAAGCAAGGCTTCGTAGGCTTTCTTTGCATCCTCGTCTCTGCCATCATTCTAGTAACAAATACAAAATACATTGGATGGAATGTGATTAAAATCATGCAGAACGCCCCCTTTTTTTTGGGGGGGGGGGGAGGGGTCGGCATGCGCATGCGCGTTCTACAAGGGTTGTTTGTGTATGTGTGTGTGTGTGTGTGTGTGTGTGTGTGTGTGTGAAGTGCGTTCTTGAGTCTGTCTGTGTCTGCTTGTCTTTGTCTGTTCTAATGTTAGTGTGTGTTTGCAGTGATATACGCAGAGCATGATGAGTGTAAACGTGGCCATGTAAGCGTTCATAAAGGTATTGATAAGAGTGTTAGTGTATGTGCTTGTGTATGTTTGTCTAATACTGATTGTAATGTACAAATCTAAGGACACAGCAACAAGCGTCATCTCTCTTGCTAAAGTGAAACTATAGCACACATACGAAACGTAACAAAGACAAGGACATTACGTAGATATCTACGGATTTGTAACGTTCATTTATTCACTTGTACTTTCATTCATTTTTTACTTAGTGTTCTGCTTAAAGTGACATATGCCAGGCGTCATGAACGAAATTGTTGTTATTCATAATTTCAAATACCAGTATCCAAGCCTTTTTTCCAGATTGAGAATGTCTTTATAATGGCACCAGACAGCGTATATTTTGGCACAGAAAGATTTCGTAAAATGTAATGATATTAAACAAAATCATTTAACAAAAACAAACACATTTTGGATAATTTAACAACGATACAGTAAGTGCTTAAATGGTGTAGGATTATATTCTATTACGATAAAAGAATATCAAATCACAATCAATCAAAAACAGCAGGACAGAATTGTATTCTCACATTTTATTCGTTTTGGACACGGCATGTCTGTAGCTGTATAATTCAAAGTAGTCTTTAATTATGCGGATTCTAACGTGCATGGGAACCGGGGCTTGCGTTTCAAAAATGAAAACCAAAGTTCACGGAATCATTTGGAGTAAAAAGTGTTGTGACACTGATGAAGACAAATGAAGATTTAGGATGACTTTTGGGTTCATTTATCTCACTCAAATGCCGCCTTGTTTACCTCTGGCTTCTTCCTTTCGCGCGTTTGCAACCATGACAGCGAAATTATGATTCATTGTCTGGAGACATTCGACAGTCAAAACTGGAAGTAATACATGATTGATGAGCTCTTCGTCCATACGTACTCTTGATTGTACCACTTGAAACTGGGGCAGATCATTTCTGAAGCGCCACTGGAAATTGATACAAAATCAGTAGCAATCGACGAAGGCATATTTTGTTCGGTTCGTTATGTCCTTTTGTCAAACTTACATAATTTCAATCAAAGTTGCAACCCGGTTTTACGGTATACAGTTTGTTATTGAATTTCCTCTTTCATGTCAGTCCCGGAAGTTTGAAATATGTTTGAATGGTTTGGTTGCCATAGAAACAGACTTGCCATTTTCATGTTAACAATCTGCCTCAGCGGTCGGTCCCACTTTTACTTGCAATGAATAGAAATAGATTTGGGCAGGAAAGGGTCGAATGAAAATGATACATGAAAAAGCATCTGGAGATGCTTTTAATTTAGGCAACAGCTGAGCCAGCATAAATGTGGGAAAGAAAATGCTCTTTTGAGATTCTACTAGATGAAATGCACATTTTGAGTTGATGGAATAACATGTAAGTGGTCCGGCAATGCTGCACGCATTATTTGCTTCTAAACGAATTATCATTATCATCATTATTATTGTATTATTATTATTATTGTTATTATTATTATTATTATTATTATTATTATTATTATTATATTATCATTATTGTCATTATTATTATTATTACCATCATCATCATCATTGTTTTATTAAAGGGATGGTACAGTATTGGTGGAGATGAGAATTGGGCTTTTAACTTTTTGCGAGATATCAAGAAAACACTCATGAAATAGTACAGAGCATACCATTTTTAAGAGGAATTAAAAGTTTACTTGATAAAAATCGGGTTTGGAATGACTGAAACATCCAAAAACAAAGTAAAACAAAGCGATCATGATAGAATGTGGGTCCCACACTTTATTAGAATCGCTCTGTTTTGTATATCTCAGCCATTTCAAAACCAATTTTCCGCAAATAAACGTTGAATTCCTCATGGAATTACATGCTCTTTCATATTTCATAAAAGGTTTCTCATTATCTCGCCAAAAAAATGTTAGAAACCTGAAATTAGGTCTCAAAAAAAAACTATACAATCCCTTTAAGTTAGTTGCAGTATTAATTCTGATTTGTTTTTCATTCTTGATCACGTTGTTATAGAAATGTTTGTGACGGCATTCTGATTTCCTTACATGTTTACTATTGCAATTTAAAATTTATTGAAATTGAATTCAATACTAGTTATAAGTTTATGTATAATATCATATGATTATATGATATATAATATAATTGTACTGTATAATCATGTACTTTATACAATCATAATATGAAGAGCTTGATGGCAAACGTATCAAGCGCCATAGCTGAGTATTTTTAAGTAAAGCAAAATAAACACTTTTCATTGATACTTTCTTTGTTGTATAACAAGCAATGCTTTTGAAGTTATGATAAGAATGTTCCAGATTTTCTTCTTTCTTTGTTTTAAGCAGGTTTCATCGCAAATATTATGTCAACTTAACAAGAATGGAGTTAACTTGTTATGCAATAAAACTTTTCATATATATCTTTTGTAAAGTATTTAGAAATTTTCGTGTTACTCGCAATGAATAATTACGTAATTCATTTATAATTACTATTGTTATATCATCATTATGATTGCTTGCTTGAATAGCAGCCACGTGTTGCTGTCATTGCCTTGGGGGAGAATTGGCAAAGATTGAAATCTTTCACATTTTTAATTAACGGTACCTGATGTAAATACGCCAAGTCCTCCAGTGTGGCTAATAGGCTTTTATACATGACTATAAACGTACGTGTTGAAACAGAAGAAAATCTTACACAGGTGCTTGTCGTTTAGCATTAATGCATTGATCAGAATGACAATAAGCATGGCTTTCTTCGCCTTAGAACAATAATGATTAGAACTCTTTCTTTTTGAAGCCTACCAACTCCGTATAAATCAAGCATTTTCCATTTTTACCTCATTCTGAACTTTTGAATGCAAGAACAAAAATTATGTACTGTTCAAACCCCTGCTTATACAAAATTATCATTGCTATTTTTGTATCGTAATTTTGTACTATTTCGGATTTGAAAAACAAAATGAAATGAAATGTGCTCCATTAGAGGAAACTCATCCAAGACGGAAAACTATTTTGATGATTTCAAAAACAAATACTATTATTCGTTTATTTTGTTTTAATCCAGACTTGGATTGTGGCGAATAAGATGCTTTTAAATTTTGAAAAGACAAGTCGTCATTGATATAGGAAGTAGCCTCCTCCAAGCGCAATCTGAGATCTGATCAACAAATGCCACGGATTTAACTTGTCATGGATTAAATGTCATGGAGAGCGTGTAAGTTCTCAGCGATGTTAATCAAGCCTATTTTTTATTTCGTTTTGAATCAAATGTAATATCTAAATCGTCTTCAGGAAAATTAAATCATATAATGACTCTTGGTATGTTTGTGTGTGTGTGTGTCTGTGTGTGTCTCTCTCTCTTTCTCCTTGAAGTGGTAAAGCTACATTTACCTGTTGCCATGAATCGTCTCCAAAGACCAAGGTGTTGCTGAAAGGCTCGATGCTGATGAAGGCGTAGTCACCGTTGATGAGACCCATGTCGTAGGCGAGCAGCATGGTTTCCCGAACCACCTCACCCCTGGCTGCGATGATGATTACTGCATAATCGTAATAAGGCGAGGAAAGACAAGGTAGAAACAGATACAGGTAACTTCTTCAGTGGTCTGTGTCTTGAAAAAAAGAAGAAGATAAGATTAAAAAGAATCTAAAGGAAGTAAAAACATAGACAGATAGTCAGGTGTAAAGTAAGTTTTTACAAGATATGAAATTGGACAAACTAACGAATTAACAATTGATCGTTTGACTAATTTTCTCACAATATGGTAAAGTACAATATCGTATTTATTTTCCACGACACAATTAAAAAAACGGATGGATTGCCCATATTCAGCTTTGTCACCATGACAAAGTTGGTCTTCCACGGGGTCCATACAAATAATATCAACATATAACAAATATTATAAACAAAACCAAAGCATGCAGCACATCAATCGAAGTAAAAACAAAAATAGTCATAAAGGGTTAATTACAGCTGAAGCATTACCATCTGTTCATATACACCCCATACACCGTTAAACGCAAATGAAATACATCTATATCAATATTTAAAAAGACCAAGATTTCAAAGGGGATATAATTTTCCACGTATCCTTTCAGCAAGAGATGAGCAAAATAATCCCCTGCTGTCCACTCGATACACGCACCTCTCACAAACTTTCACACACTCATCAAATACATGAACCTTTAATATAGCTTCTTCTTCTTCTTCTTTTTTGAAGATTACGTTCTCTCCTTGAATTACATGAGATACTCAAGTGAACAAGAAAAAAAAACCCACAGATTCTAAATCATTCTATAACCTAAAATAAACTAAATTCTTTCCCCCAATGAATGTATGAAGACTGTTAATCCAGCAGAAGTACAATTACGTTGCAGAAGGGGGATGGTACATGAAGGTATCAAAATCAATATACATGACGTGATATTAAGCCAGTCGGCATAGTTATCAGCGGAGGAGATAGGGAAGGAGTTTACATTGTAACAGTTTAATAGTCAGTGGTTTTCCTCATTTCTGGGCTCTGCCGAGGGGATCCTTATGGAAGGTTGAATCAAGGATACAAGGGTACTTCCTTCGCTGAATGTTGAATCACAGCTTATACGACTACATCTTTCCCTATACTATCAATAATCAAGAAAATGCAACTACATTCTACTTCTGAGTAAAGAACGAGAATGGTTGCCTTGGGAGTTACTAAAGTAAGATCTCGTACTTGTTGCAAACTCGCTTTGCTTTCCGATAATTTCAGGAATATCGCTCAACTTGTCAAACAACCAAAGTGAAGTAACGTTAAGGTCGGGCACTTCTTTCAGGAATAGCTGTGCTCCATAAGCAAAATAGAAGTCGGTGTTTTCCGCCATGATGGCGATTTTCATCCAGCCGAACTGTCTGAGCGTTGCAATTAAGACCTCAAGCTCAAGATCCACCTGCGTTACCGTTGGGTATCGAGTTTTGTCTTCGACGTCCGGGCATGGGTAACCGGTGACAACTGGGAGATTCCAGAAGGCGGCGAGTTCGCTTACTCTCACCATATCGATAGCACATGGCGAGCCCAGAAAACCGTCCAGTAGGTAGTCCCTGTGAAGATTTGCTGCCAAACCAGTAGCTGTCGTGATTGTGGTTCCACCACAGATGGGACCGGTTTCGCGGAGCACATATGCCATGGTAAAATTAAAGTATTTCCCAAGTGCCTCGGCGCCGTTGACTTTGTCCATTGCGATGTCAACGGCGGGCAAAAAATGAATATAACTCATCTTGTTAGGAATGCTGGGGAGCAAAAACCCAAGCAGAATAGAAATCATGTTCAAACCTTTAAAGTATATTAAGCACAACAGTAATGGCAACAAACAAGGAAATGTTAATGATCAAGTTTTCTTTGCTACTTGCTTTGCTGCAGTATTCGCAGCAGTGAACGTTTGACGAGGAGAGGCCAAAGAAATGAAGAGAGGTGTAATGGTTTTTATGAATATTACGCATCTGCCTATCTCCCCTCACATTTCTTTTTTTTTTAAGAGTGCAGTTTGTGTGTCGGAGCATAAATGAAAAAAAAAAGAAGAAAAGAAACCTGAATAAATGTACTCCCCCCCCCCCAAAAAAAAAGCCTTATCCACCCTTTCTTGCCCTTGTTTTAACTATCCTTATCTGGAAATGGGAAGTAACGATAGTGACTGATATTGAATCAGAAATGTAGAGCAAATAAAGCAAACCGACTTGCGAGACATGAATTAATAACAACACTCGAACGGAAAACGTGCCGGACAATTTTCATTTGGTCACGTGCAAGGTGATGTTGACAATGTTCGTCTTGTTGGTTCGTTGTAGCTGTAACTACGGAAACCGTGCGCTTCTTTCTCTTTTAAAGATTTATGTCACTCAGGTTTGGTCTGGCGCATAGAAGGTTTCGTTAATCAGTTAAAACGACAAAACCTAGTTACAGTGCCAGGGATGGAAACCTGTACTAATATTATTCCACACTTACAAATGGCATTAGAAATGCGCTTTTTATACTTCACGTGTCAGAGATGTGTTGGCGCATATAGACATAACTAATTCAGCAGTATTTCCAAGAACAAACAAAAAGAAGATAATTCAATAATCATATTGGCATTTCAATAACAACAAATGTTCCTATGACGTACAGGGGTAAGACCTTGTAATCTACTACTGTAATTTTCTTGTGTTTTTAGAAAATCGAAAAAATGTCAATATTATAGGATTATACCTATATTCATCCACACAATCATGTCATACGCATATACATCCCTTTCTTGTGTTGGTTAAATATAAGAAGAAAAAAAAAAGAATATCCACCGTTGCAAACAATCAGTCTCCCATGTAGACCATTGACACTCGTTAGTCATGATATCTAAGTCTGGTCAACCATGAAAATCTGTGGAATTATAACAAATGAAACAGAGAAATGAGTTTTTAAAATCTCATGTGTTCGATACACACACAAAAGTATTGTTGAAGGTTAGATCGATGAATTTGTCTATAACTGTTGCAATTTGTTAAACGGTTGGAAAACTTCAGTATCATGTATGACAGACACGCACACTGATCAGTGACCATACTTAGTTCAGACAATGAATATACAAATGCTGCCATTACATAATCTCTATCTAAACCCAAAGAGATAACAATCAGAGTGACAAAAGTTTCTAATATTTTGCAGAGGTCATGTCTCAAGTGTATTCTACAAGTATAGCAAAGGCAATACTCAGGATAGTCGTACATTTAAGGTGTGCGGAAAGTACGTTATCTATAGGGCGGCGAGGTGCCTCAGTCGGTAGCGTGTCACCCTTGCAATCAAATAATTCGAAGTCAAGTCCTGCTGAGTCAAGGCGAGCAATGTTGTGTGTGACAATGCCATCCCCTCTTGTAAGAAACAAAATCACATTCCTTCTGAATGAACACGAACACAGAGGTCCCATGCGTTAGGGAGTCACAACTCACACACTAAAAGGATCCCATTCTCGCAGAGAGCAGGATGTTAATTCTACCCCCCCCCCTACACACACATACACACAAACATCCACACCAGAAAAACTGGCGAATGATGCTTACCCCTCGTGGTTGATGATCATCAATGACCATCAATGGTCAGCAAACACTAAGACACATGCCATATGAAAATAACAAAATAATGATATCATGCTTATACAAATGCCTTTGATTTCGGTTAATCAAAGGTTGAAATCACCATCACGATTTTCATATTTCCCAATAGACAAACACCTGGTATCAGCGTGAAGCAAGGACAAAAAAAAAACAACAAGACTAAAGACATTCAAGACACTAAAACCATTGACTTGTCAAAGTTGACAGTTTGTCTACTAATAACCTGTATTGCAAAGCTTTGTTCGACGTTTTACATACCCTCACCTACAAAAGTAGGACTTTCGTTTATAGAAGATCTAGAGGCATTAATCTGTAATTAATGTTCTGCTTGAAGTGTGTCGCTTCAAGCAGTTTGATGTATTTAATAGGATTTTAACGCAACTGAGTCGAGAAAGCACCTTACAGTTTTCTTTTCTTTTAATTCCTCAAAACTGAGAATAGGATTAACATCTCACAATGACTGAACCATTGGCAAAATTTGATTTACTCCAGTTATGTTACGACTGCAGATCAGGTTTACATGTTGGCATTGATCATAACTAAAACGATAACAGTAATGCCTTCTAGGAATGAGTTTCTTCAATTTGTCTCCCTCCACAAATTAAATTTCCTGAAATCGCAACTGCTGATCTATAAATCAACTTTGAATATAGATTAATGTTTCAGTTTATAAATTAACGATGTATTTGGAACAAATGCCCAAGCTCCGAAGTTCCGACGTTGTTATGTTAAGAAGAAACTCATACCTACAGCTTCACCCCTCTGAATAATATCTTGCTTTCGTTAGTAATGCCCTTCTTTGAACATTAGGAGATGTCGATATTGATAAAACAGTCCACATGCTTGATTAAGAAGACTATTAATGATCGCTTGTCTGCAGCGTCTATACCAGTGTTAACACTGCTAGAGAACTTCGTACGTTCCCTCTGTATGAAATCAACCATTTTTTTTTGTACCATTTTTCACAATCTGGATTTTCGACTTTAACTCACCTCTTGACGAATTGACAGCAATTCGCAGCGCTTCATACAACGAGCTGTATTTTTTAAGGGGCGTATATTTCATTTTAATGCCGACAGCGCGGCTCTGCTGCTTGATCGCGTGCGATGTGATGTCGTAGAAGCCTAGATTTTCGGTCATGATCGTACACCGACGCCAGTGAAATGCCTTCAAGCACGATACGATCCCGTCTGCCAGAACATGCCCTCTGAATGACGTACGAGTGAGGGTGCTAAAGCGAATCTTATCCTTGAGGTCTGCCGAGATCGACACGCCCGACAAGACGGGAAGATTCCAGTAGCTGGCTAGATCACTCACACTCACGGTCTCGTAACTACAAGGCGAGCCGAGGAATCCAGCCAAGTCGTAACACTTGTAGAGCTCTGCCGCCACGCCTGGCGCTTCCATCACCTGACTACCGCAGTTGGGACCGGTTTCCCGGAGGACATACGACATCGTGAAGTTAAGATAGCTTCCATCATGTGCGTCATCGTTCACTCTTTCAAAGGCGATGTCGATGGCGGGTAGGAGATGTACGGGGCTGAGAAAGTTTGGCGTAGAAGGCAAGAGCAATGCCAGGATGACCGTAATCATAGTGATAGATGGTGTCGCCAATATGAAAGAATGTGTCCTATTTTACAGACATGGCGTCTAAATACCACTGGAATCTTCTAACTTCGGTCAGACAGTGGTTTCCAGACATGGAATCGTCCCCTGCACCAAGGACGCCATACTCGATGTCCCCAAAGAAGAGATACATCATTGTATTTGCCAAACCCTTGACACACGATGCCAACATCCTCGTCATTACGAGCTCCTGTATAACTGCGGGAAGTGCTCTTTTTAATTCGGGTATCACTTCGACATTTAGATTACGAGTGGAAGAGAGCAAATACCTCGCCCCGAACACCATAAGTACAGTGTAAAGTCATCAACAAGAGTGTGCTTATGACCACAGAACACTCAGGACTTGTCGAGTATTCCTCATTCATCATTGATTCAATACTTTGCATCCCTCTCAAGCATGTACGATGTTCACTTCCTCTGACCCTTTTTGTCTTTAGCTATTCGCAAAAACTTTTGATAATAACCTACACCTGCTCTACAAGAACATATAAACATTTATGTGGAAAAAAAGAAGGCAGTGATAGGGGCTACTCTTAATTAGTGGTAACTGTGGTTGTTAAAGAAATGTACTCGTTAGTGTATTCCGCCTCAATCTCAACATGAATCTTCAACAAATGCAGCTTCATGATCTCAACATGAAACAGCAAGCGAATTGCATTTCGTGTATGTGTTGATTGTGTTTTTCCCCTCAAGCCAGCAAGCAACAAATGAAGAGTCCAATTTCGAGAAAAAAAAAACTGTTGCAAAGGTTGCTTCTAGCAACATGTAGCAACACAAGAATTATTTATCAAGGATTTAATGTCTAGCTCAGAGAAGTTATTAGCGATATGTATAATCAATGTCTAATCCGAAGGGAGACCACGAACAATTACGAATGACTGTATACTAATGTATACTTTCATGAGTATCATGTTATTATAGTTTACCAATGTGTATGGCAAAATGCTACATTCTGACACGGCGTATATTATTAAGTAATACAAAGTCAATGTTGTGACCCTCAGAAAGGAATTCGTGACACAAATCGATTGTTTGACAGTTTTTCAATGTTATGTATGCTTCCTTTTGTCAAAGCGAGAATTATATTCTTTACATGGAATATACACTTATGCCATTTCATGAGGTGAAAGGTGTATTTGGTGTAATTGTCTTTCTAGATTTTCAATGCCAATTACATCTTTATAATCGAAAATCAATGTAGTGTATAAGCGTTCTGGCAACACTAAAACAAAAACACAACAAAACAAAACACAAACTAATGGCGAAAGAACATATCCCTCTCTCTGATACTAGTATTTTTGTCTACCTATATCATCACCAAATTCCGATTCTTTTTATAGCTTCATTGTCCAACAGGTATTATTTTGTCAAATTGCTTAGAATATTGTGACTTCTCAATGAAAAACTGTTTATCATGACAGCGTCTCTTTAATTCTTGGGTCACAGAACGCGACATCGTCTTGCTTGGCAACGCACAAGTGCTAAACTCATAGTTTTCCTCTCTCTTCATTAATAAATTTTCACACATGTGCTAAACTATAACTAAAACAGTTAAAGACTGGTGTCCACTCCACTCGTACGAAACACGACAATAACTTGAATATACTGATTATGATTAGTAGAGTTGAATCATCAGCGATGTTTTGCGATAATTTATTCAACTGCCACTTCAACTCATTTACACCAATAGTTATGCTAATTTCATAAGCGCATGTAATATGTAAGTCCTATATATGACTGTGTTGTTATAGTAAATCGGATACCTAAAAGAGAACTTGCTTAAATAGTATGTTATATTTGTATTCTTTAACCAGACAATATCTCCGTCAAGACCGCTCATATGAACAAAGAGAAACTAGTATCCGAACGATAGCCTAAGGAAAAAAAGGAGATTCATGAACTTGTTCAACTTAGGACCGTGCAGAGAAATTGTAGGTTTTGAAAACACGGATCATGGAATGAACCTAGAGTGATTGAAGAATTTGTGGTTACATATCAACACCATATTGTTTCAAACTAAAGAAATAATTTTGGCTGAATAGTAATACGGCTACATTTCTAACGCCTTTGCAGATCGTCTCTTGCTGCAGACGTGGGTAGAAAAAAAAAGGAGAGAGAGAGAGAGAGACAACAATCAAGTTATTTCCGCAAATGATAGGCCCGTGTAATATGTCTAAAGCGATCAGGCTTTCATGTTAAGACAAGAAAGTCGTATGCCACTGCCGTATCCAGCATCACACACTTTGTTGCATCACTGAACGTACTTACTCGTATTCGTTCTGATAGCATGTTGCAAGACGACGTCCAGGGTCAGCGGTGGATCGATAGGTATAAGCTCCATTGATTGAGTGGCGTCGTCATCCTCAGATATCGGTATGAGAAAATCAAACAGATATATCGACGAATTGTCCGAACCTTGTTGGTAAATGACGGCAAAGTTGTTCCAATTGAAATGCTTGCGTAAAGCTTTTATTGCCGCGGTGAGGCTGCGGACCTCGTAGGCGGTTCTTGTGAGATACGGGTAGCGTGTCCTCCTATTAATGAAGCTCAGGGAAGGGATGGTAGGCGTGATGAGTGGAAGGTTGTAGACTTCGGCGAGGTCGGCAGCCGATGTCGTCTCCTGACCACACGGGGGCCCGATGTAGGCGGACACGTACTTGACGTGATACAGGTAAGCGGCCAGAGCGATGACTTTGATCTGCTCGTCCTCGCAGCCAAAATCCCTGTTGTTCGTGACAACGGAGAGAGTGAAGTTTGGCCCAATCTCCGGCCGACTTCGGTCGTAGATAGCCTCAACAGCGATGTCGATGGCGGGTTTGATCTGCGCGGTCGTTATGAATGCCGGTTCCAACGGAGACAGGAGTCCTAAAGTCACGTTGATCTTGCCTTCTACCAAACCGTAAACGATGTCGAAAATGCAACAAGTGAAAAGGACAGAAAGTTTCTTCACCGTCCGCTTCATAGTGACCGTGATGACGATCGGAGCAAAAGTACCCCAAATTCAACGATTCACGGGGTGAAAATGAAGACTCTGGACCACAGACCGGAGTGATCACTCCCATGGATCTATTAGGACTAATAAATCATACCATCTTCTACCTGATTGTGTCAATTCCAGTCGTAATTAAGCCTTTCTACAATTACGTTGCCAGGGAACGGCGTGGAGCTTGTGTTAATAATTTACGTAACTGAACGCCCCGTCAAATTAGTTTAATCACCGCATTTGACAGACGAACCTCGGAATTATCGTCAAATGTGCAAGTCGATAAACAATTTGAAGTTTGAGCGAGGACAGATGTATTTTGAATTGACCTTTAGTCAAAGAATGCAAAACAACATGTTACTACTGGTACTTCCCTCCGTTCATAACATTTATAACTTGTTGATCAGCGTCATCACGTTACATTTTGTTATTCCATTAAATTTACAAGAAGTTGACAGCAGCTGATTTCACCGTCTCCTACAGACAGTGACAGACATGAATGGTTTAATTAGATTCCAACAAATTGTCGGACAATTGATCTTCTCAGATTATGTTAACGATAACGAAAATCTTCTCGTCCAATTTTCTTCATTTGTTAAAAATACGAAAAGGGATAGTTTGATAATTTTATTCTGGTAAGAAATGCAATACGTTTTCTTAATCATACAGACATTTTAGCAAAAACAATGAGTTTAAGTTTAAGTTTAACTGCAGAAGCTATAACGATCAAGTCCGGGGCATCTAGTGTTGAGCACGATGTACAATATATAACAAAAGGCCTTTGGACACATTCACATACACTCTTTGGCCCGAATTCACGAAGGTGGTACAAATGAAACCATGGTTTAAACCATGGACAAAAACCATGAAGCGCCAAGTGTCGCACGGAATATTTCGTTACGAAATTGGTCATTTCGTCGACAAAATGACCGTTTCGTTAACGAAATTATCATTTCGTGGACGAAATGTTCATTTAGTTACAAAATGTTGTCATTTTGTGACAAAATAATCATTTCATCGACGAAATGACTGATGTCGTAACGAAATATTCCATGCGACACTTGGCTCTCCATGGTTTTTGTCCATGGTTTAAAGGGAAGATAAACCCTAAGAGCAATGAGGATTGAGTGAAAGCAACAACATTAGTAGAACACATCAGTGAAAGTTTGAGGAAAATCGGACAATCGGTACAAAAGTTATGAATTTTTAAAGTTTTGGTGTTGGAACCGCTGGATGAGGAGACTACTAGAGGCTATGACGTATGAGAGGACCACACGTTAAAGGAAATATAAAGGAAATTCAACAAAAATTCATTTTTCAAGCATTATGAAAGAGCACTTGACCGACCGCTTTCAGAAAGCAGGGGGAAGAATTGCTACCCTTAACATATGTCAGTATCAAGTTGATGGCATTTGTAATTTTCATGAAAAATGGATTTTTGTCGAATTTTCTTTATATTTTCTTTGTATAGTTGTCCACTCATACGTCATAACTTCTAGTAGTCTCCTCATCCAGCGGTTCCAACGCCAAAACTTTAAAAATTCATAACTTCTGCATCGATTGTCCGATTTTCTTCAAACTTTCAGTAATGCGTTCTACTAATATTGCTGCTTTCACTCAATCCACATTGTTCTTAGGGTTTATCTTCCCTTTAAACCATGGTTTCATTTGTACCACCTTCGTGAAATCGGGCCAAAGCGTTTTGTGTATGGCTTGTAAGACTCACTTGCATCCGAATATAAATGCACAATAAATGCACAAGTCAGTATATGTGGTGCCTGTGAGTATAAGGGGCAAGCTTTTATGCTGACCGTAACATATAATCATGGTCTCAATACTCGGAGAAGAATAACGGATGATTTTTTTAATGTTATTATTGTTTATGTCTCTTTGTGGGAAATAATGTCTTGTTATCCCATGCTACTAAGGCACTGAATGATAGTTATGAACGATTGCGGTATTTTCACTTTTTAACTATGCAATGTGTTCTTTCTTTTTAAATCCTCCCTAGGTCCAGACATTGTGATAGAAGTCTTACAATGAGATAGACTACGCAGCTAAATAGGGATCATACTCCATGTAGTTATATGGTGATCTTACTCCTTGCTTCTGCCAAAGCTTTGCGGAAGCCCGTCGGAGCATCCAACTTTTCTCCTTTGCCGATTGATATCATGTGGAAATTTGAGGCGCCAAGTCTAGACTGCATGTAGCTTCCAACAGCGAGTGACGTCCGCTGGAACACACAACAGTCCTGGTAGATCACCGCTCCACGAGCCCAATTGTAGTTGTCAAAGACTCGGGCGACGACCAGAGATACTTCCGACGCCGTGTACGACATCCTGACAAGGTTGCTGAAGCGAGTCTTGTCGTCGAGTTCCCTCGAGATAGAAACTGAGGAGATTACGGGCAGATTCCAGTACGATGCCAGATCGGCCACGCCCACTGTCTCCTCCGAGCATGAGGGACCGAAGAACGCGACCACGGATTGCAGGTAGAGCAACTCTGCGGCCACCGCGGGGGCGACCATGGACACGAAGTCATCGCAGGAAGTTATGGTCTCGAGCAGCACTGACGACACTGACAGGTTTCCTCCGTACAGGCCAAGCCTGCTCCGACTGTTGATTGTTGCCACGGCGATGTCAACGGCTGGTTTCAGATGAATTTCACTCAGTCGGTGGGGCTTGGCAGTGAGAATAAGTCCAATCCTAATCTGTGTTTGCTCAGCAAACCAGATAAATGAGAGTCTCAGCAGCGATTTCCACACAAAACTAGAAGACATCTCGCTGCAAACAGACAACATTTACCCCATGATAAAAATGAGAATTCTTAATCTTAAATTCAGCTTAGTCAATTTCAGACTTGTAGTCCAGTTTGACGCCACTTTTATTTTATTTATTTTTTTTTTTGCACGAGAAAGAATAATGTACTCTAAACTCCGCCGACAGAAGGGGTATTATCATAGAGGATTGGCGATTAATTCATCAGGATTGCGACCTTTTGAAGGCTTACTGACTGGAACAAAATAAGTCCAGGTAATGCAATTTGTTCATTTTAAGTGACTTTGTCTGACTTGAGGTCAATGAATGAGTTGGTTGTGTATTGCTGTCCAAGATAACTGAATGCGCTGACAACTTTATTGCTGTTGCTATTAGTTCGATGATGACTACGCCTTTAACAGTCAGAGCAGCGCTATGCGGGAAAGAAAAAAAATCGATGACAAAACCCATTGAGAAAGAAACTAAAAATTTGATAAAGCCGTACTTAGCTCTTTAAAAGATTCAAGCAATTTAAATGCATCCTCTCTATCGCTGTGAATCACTGGAACAGTGTGGACGACGCAAAGGTATTGTTGCGGGTAACTTCATTTTTCACGATTCATTTTTTTTTTCTGTCGAAGGATATGTGGAAATGGACGCGTGCGTATGTCGTAAAATGTCACATAATGTGTGCCCCAAAAGAGTTGATTGTGAGGGAAAAAAAAGCAATACAGTATTTGGAAATTTTCCTCCAATATGAGTTCTCTTCATTTGCTTTTGCAGACTGTCAACATATTTCTATGGGTGAGACTTCCTGGCTTTGAAATCTCTCTCCCTCTTTCTTTCCTCTTTCCTCTATCTCTCCTTCATTCATTCTCTTATCCATCTGTCAATATGACATCTTTTTCCTAAAATGTCAAGCAGGAAAACACGGAGATGAAAGCGGACAAATATTGTGCTGTGTATTTGCTTCTCCACTCATGCCAAATGCAATTCAGATTGAGATTGATAAGATAGCTAAAAAAAAAAAAAAATCACAAGATTATCGAGACATGCTTCCCGAAAACAAATACATATTCGTGACATGCATGCCAATAGATATGTTAATATATATTATATATATATATATATATATATATATATATATATATATATATAGTACAAATTGTAATTTTGTTTAATTGTGATACTGGAATATATGATTTTTGGTTTTGAAATGACAATTTAGAATACTGATTTTATTCATACATTACTCATTTTACCCTAGCTGATCGAATGCTGGAGGCAGTAGAGAAAGCAATAAAAATCAACGACTAAAGAAGGAGTATTGAATCAAAAATGTCCACGGCAATGTCACGAATGCAATGACATTTCAGATGTCAATTTGAATAAAGATGCAAAGGAGACGAGAGCAATGAGTAGACTTGGCAAGTGCAAACTAAATCCAGCCGATCGCTTCCTTAGTCTGCAGCAAATCCAAACCGTGTTAAAATATCGTGCAGTGCAAGTCTTTCCATAATGCAACGGTTTTCAAATTAAAAGCAGTGGAGAGATTTAAGAGAAAAAAATAAGCCCAAATCAAAGTCAATTATAACATTTTCATTTTCATGAAGAAAATGGACGTACAAAAAGGAACAGAAGGGGAATTAAATTTTTATTTCTTTGGAGCTTTCCAATATAACAGTGACATTGGTCACAGCCAATAAACCCAAATTAGGCCTAGAAGACACGATAATGTCATCACCTTACAACTCTCCTATGGATTGGACATAACGCTTTATAAAATCAAGTGACTGGTTAGTCAGTTTATAAGCAACTCAAAACCTTCCCCTTCTAATGGTTATAATATGTACGTAATCACTTCACGACAATAATTTGGGGTGAAAGTTGCAAGTTGTTGTTATTTTTATAGTTTGATCTCAAATGAGAAAATTTAGTGAAAATCAGAAAACTGGTCATTGGGATAGTTCATGCACCGCCAACGAAGGCAAAGTTTCCTGATGGCACTATAAGATTTGCAAATACCATGTTATGCTTCGTCTCTTCATTTCTTAAAATCAATTTGATATTGGTTGGTTTGTTTATTTCTGCATTTTCTTTCTCCGAATACAATTGCAAATGAAAACAGAATGATACAGATAACATACAAATCAATAAAAAAAAAATCATTTGCGTAACAACATCAGTCTGAAGTGACATATGAATCAAAGTAGCATTTTAAGGCATACTGTATCTATTAACAAAGGAGAAATCAATACAGGGGACCGTCATCATAAGCAGAGCTTGACGTGGATGAGGTCCTATCTGAATATGTGATACCAATATAATACAACACCAATTATACATGTACTCATAAAACTCTTAATCTTAATGCACGAAACACATTTTGCTAGAGAAAAAAAAACAGAAAAGAAAAATAGTGACTTGGCGCTTTAAAACAAGAAAAAAAAAAAAACAGCACGCAGCACCACTGACTACTGCATGGTATAGTAGACAATAAAAGTGTAGGTTTTGTCTCACCTCCATGGTGTGTGCGAGTGACAGTGCGTCGTGTGTGCAGGTGACAGTGCAAGAGAGAATAAAGGCTGTAGCATGCCTATTTTGGGGGTAAGGTATGCGCTTTACTGAATGTATGCAATATCATTATCAAAGAAAGGAACGTAAGGGAATGGAAAAAAAAAACACTTTGCATGGATCAGGGCTGACTGAGTCTTAAGAAAGAAAGAAAGAAAGAAAAAATACATTGATCAAAGACTACAAACTGGAAACATATTTCAATAATAAATACTTTTTTTTAAATGAGCTTTAAGGAAAAAAGTGAAGTACACTGCTTTAATTGATCAGGTAGGTTATTCTAGACAACGAGACCGTAATGTCTAATTGATTTCTGAGCTAAAACAGTTTTGGGGTTTACAAGGTGAAAGTCTGTCGAACGGCGAGTTGGATATGTGTGTATATTCGAATTTAAGTGAAAAATATTATGAAATAAAGAGGAAAGTTGATTTGTTGCGTACTTGTACATAAATATACCTGTTTGTAAAATGTGGATGTCCTGAAGCTTCAAAGTATGCAAACGATGAAATAAAGGATCTGTATGAGATAAATATGTGGAATTAGTAATAATGCGAATAGCACGCTTTTGGAGTAAATACAATAAATTCAGTTTAGTAATACTACAATTTCCCCATACAATATTTGAATACAATATATGAGGCAAAATTAAAGAATTATATAAAATAATCAGGGATCGTTCTGATAAGAGATCTTTCAACTTCCAGAGTACGCCAATATTTCTTGATAGGGTCCTTTGTAGACAGGATATATGTTCGCTCCATGTCAAATGAGAATCGATTGTAATGTCTAAAAATCTAATAACCTGTTTCTCGCAAAGAGAAAACCCATCAATTGATATATTGACATTAAGATCCTGTGACATTAAGATCTTGATGAACTTAGTATTGTGCTTTAATTCATATTATTTAAGCATCAAAATCAAATTAAGTAGAACAAAATCTCATGAGTTCATCACTTGAAGGATGTTGTAGAGAAGTTTAGATCTTTACAGCTTTCCGCATGAAGACGGGAAGACGTGTTATGTTTTCACAGGAATTAATTTTGAATTCCAAACGAAGGCTTAATATATCAAGTCTTCACCGGGAAGTTCCATGAGCTAGAATTTGACACTTCAACGTCATATTGATTGCTAAAGACAGAACCTGTTGCCCTAGAAACAACCGGGGCAAATAAAGAGGGCGCTTCATGTCGAATTCTGATAAATGTAAAGCCGGCCACATTCAATATTTGCATCCCTAGTTTGTCTTCGTGTATTGAGCACATTGATCTTGGCGCGAATTGAGCAAACACCACTACAGTCTGTATTTCTAAATGCACCCTACCCAGGCAAATGTTGAGAGGCATCTGCGCTAACGGAGCGCCATGATAATCTCATCGGTTTCTCATCAGCATGCAACAACAAGCACGCGTTGTATCGAACCATGGAGCTACATTACGCGAACCGCATGCATCGAGAATAATTTGCCACATATATTTAGCACTCCGCCACAATCATACATATTTAAGCAGGAACTCTAAACGCAGTTTAGGCAAGAAAAATGAGTAAAAAAAAAATATTGGGACAGTAATATTCGTTTTGCTAGAGAGCTGAATATTCCAAAAGCAGTAGTTATTATATTACTAGTACCCTTACTCGATTGAATGGAAGCTTTGACTGGGAAATAGCTATGCGATACTACTTATTTAGGTCACGAGTCAGACAGCCCACGAGTTTTACAGCTCACGAGTCACACAGCCCACGAACAAGACACTAGGTGAACAAGGCCCACGAGCTCGACACTACATGAATAACATTCAGTCCACGATTTCGACAAGATGAACAGCGCCATCTATTAACGAATGTAGTGTCGAAGTCGTTGACGTTTTTGGCCTAGTGTGGAACTCGTGGGCCTTATTTGCCTAGTGTCTAGCTCATGGGCCTGTTTTATTTCAGGTCTAGCTCTTGAGCTGTATGACTCGTTGGTATATAACTCATGGATTTTCGTGGGCTAACACCGTTTATTCTGGCACTTTTTTGGTACATTACATATATCGGTTTTTGTAACTTTGTTGATAAATAGAAGAAGGAGAAAATATTATGACTTAATTGGCCCCAAATATATCTTCCTATGTGTGAGTGTTTTGAACACACGTTTTGTGTCTGCATCTTTGCATTTCTATCCATGCTATGATAGCTGTATAATGGTTCTGACACAAACAATAATCATAACGATAATGTAATTCTTTGAATGGTTCATATCACTACTATTTAAGTTCCCTTGCACTCTGACATCTCGAGAAGAAGCAAAACAGAAAAAAAAGAAGAGGATTCGAAATAAAATTCACGATTGTGAAAACTACCGAATGAACGAATGAGGTTTAGACTTTAGTTTTGTTCTCTTTCTTCTCTAAAATCCACATCACATTCTCTCTATGTATGTTTAATATAATGGGCTGAATATACTTGCCTCGATACTGGTCTTTTGTCCATTTGAGGTCTCTTATTTCCGTCTCTGCGACCTGAAAGTGATGCCTTCTTAGCTCTGTAAAAATGCCTTCATTAAGCCATGTGCTCTCTTCATCTTAAAGACAGTCATTCTCTCCCAACCGAAAAACATGCAGACACTGACGACAACCTGGCCCAAATCAGACGAAGTAAAATCTGTTCTGGTCAAGGTTCTGTACTGCGTCTTATCATCGAGATCTTCCCCAAGGGCCAAGGAAAGTATTGGGAGATTCCAGTAGGATACTAAGTCGGAGAGTCCCTCAACACTTGATGAGCATGAGGGCATGAAGAATGCACTGATGTTGTGGTAGTAAAAGAGCTCTGCGCCAATGCCCGGAGCGATGACACCATTTTGTTCGTCGCAGGTGTTAAAAGTCCGCTTTACGAGGTAGGAAAACTCTAGGTGATCGGCAAAGAGTCCGATCTGGTTGCTGGCCTTGACTTTTTCCAGAGCTATATCAAATCCTGGAATCATATGAGTAGCACTAAAAGCGTGCGGCTCCAATGTTAGGATGGCACCAAGATCAAATGAGAATCCTTCAACTGTTAGGGTCACCAGGAACAGGTAGCCGCATAGGGTGCCGAAACCAGTCACCTGCATTTTCCCGAGCATTTTATTCTTTCTCCAGAAGTCACCACAGCACATTGGTTCCTTTGGGGTTTCGTTTTTATATTCTCGCTTTATTTTCTTGTCACTGAGATCTGGTCATTTTGGAAAAACTCTGAGAAAATCTTGTCCCCGAAAAAGTCACAAAGTCTTTATTGGAAGCATAGCGATGAGGAGTTATATGTTATGGTGGGTGGTGCACACCAAACATGCCAAATCTACCTGACAGCCCTATTAATTGCTAAAATTAGTTAAATGCTTGTAAGTGATCACGTTTCTGCAAGTAATCGCTTCTTCACTAACCTGTCATACAATCTCGCTTGTCTCTGGATTTCATTCTAATGGTCCTCATTTCCTGGAGAAAATACGATATGTCAATCACAAATATACCTGGGAAAAGATTGTACGGTCACAATCAAAGTCAAACAGAGAGGAAAAATATAGCATCAAATGTCCATGTTCAGTGGATATTTCCACCCCATGTTGAATTCGACTCGTTCCATGTTGTCACGGTACCACTCCGTGACTTCTCAGAGAGTCTTCAGATCAGCTTTCTTTTTGATTTTGCAATATCGCATTTCATACTTACGTCTTTTACACACACATACCAATCAATAGATTTGAGTAGATAGTAACTATTATTGGAAAACGAATGAGAAAAATACTGAGGAATAGTTGCATCATCTTTATAAAAACCGCAAAAAGTTTTGACAGACATACTAATATAATGAATAGATCTATTTTCTTTCCAATCGTGTATATATTCTTCTCTCTTCTGAATTAATTTCAAGATTTATTTGTCCCGATATGTCAGCTTTCTTTCACGTTTGCGTTATGAAGTTTGCGTCAGACCCCCCATCGTCCTAGACCATACCATGCATCGTATGCGTGGTCTGTTGAAAATTTTGCTTTGCATGTTTCCTGAACCCCTAAACAGGCCGGGGAAGAGGGAGTTGATATGAGCTCAAATTATTGACCTACGCCTAACAATCAAGTAAGCATTAATGTCTCAGAAAAAAAAAAATCAGTATATAAAATTGTGTAATACTTGGAATTATTAATTGCGACAAGAGTCATATTGTATACGAGTCATGCAGTCCACAAGTAAAATAGTTCACGAGTCAATACAGACCATGAGAAAGACACTAAGCGAACATGGTCTACTAGCTCGAACTACGTACATTTAGCCAACTAGCTCGACAGGTTGAACATTGCCATCCAATGACCAATGATTAATTTTACGTCGTGTCACGCTCGCGGACCCTTTTTTTCACCTGGAGTCAAGCTCGTGAGCCTTATTTGCCTAATTTCTATATCTCACGGGCCTTACTTGCCTAGTGTCTAGTTCATGGACCTTTTTCACTTGGCGTCTAGCTCTTGAGCTCTATGACTAGATGGGGTTAACTTGCACTTCTATTTTATTCAAAATGTATGGCTACACTTGATCCTCTCAGACAACTGAAAGTTAAAATCCATAAAAGGGAGATTAAACCCTTTCTGTGACAGGTCAACTTTTGACAGCATATACAACACTGAGGTTTTTTGGTGCCAGTTGGAGCTCACTGCGCACACAGGGTTAATCAGCAGATAGTCAGCTCGAGCACTAGACTGGCAGGTTTCTTGGCAGCATACAGGGAATTTCATCAAGTGTTTTGAATTTGCTCTCAGCCAATCAGATGCAAGAATTTCAATAGCTGAAAGCAGTTGTCAGTGACCGACAACTTTCATGAAACGTTGCGCTGTGCTTAATTCATCAAGATGATTGTGATGATGCAATACCTGACGAGCGTCGATTTGTTCGCATCATTCTGTTTTGTAGCAATATCTCTTTCAAAAATTGATTGATGCAATTCCTCGTGAATAGAAGAAACAGGTTGGTAAACTGATACGCATTTCAATAACGTTGCCGCTGAACTTTGAAACTTGGCAAAAAATGTAAAACAAACTATCAATTCAATGAAAATATATAGATATGACAGACGCAATTACATCTTCCCCTTCCTGTTACAGCATACACAAAAGAACTGCTGGAGTGTACTTTCCTTTTGGAGAATGCTTCTGGGCAGTGTAACCGCACTGTCTTCTTTATTACCCTTATTCAGTTCTGGTCTTTTTCTTATCTATTATTCAATCCCCATTTCTTCTCAAAGTGGGATTCTCTCTAGGTATGTATAATATTTGTGAAGTACGTATAGGGCTGAATGTACTTGCCTCGATATTGGTCTTTTGTCTTCTCGAGGTCACTCAATTTTGTCTCTGCGACCTGAAAGTGATACCTTCTTAGCTCTGTGAAAATGCCTTCGTAGAACCCCGAACCTTCTTTGTTTCTCAACACGGCAGCTCTCTCCCAACCGAAAAATGTACAGACGGTAGCGACAACCTCGCCCAAATCAGACGAGGTAAAATCTGTTCTGGTCAATGTACTGTACCGTGTCTTATCATCGAGATCTTCCCCTACGGCCAAGGAAAGTATTGGGAGATTCCAGTAGGACACCAAGTCGGAGAGTCCCTCAACACTTGATGAGCATGAGGGCATGAAGAATGCACTGATGTTGTGGTAGTAAAAGAGATCTGCGCCAATGCCCGGAGCGATGACGCCATTCTGTTCGTCGCAGGTGTTAAAAGTCCGCTTTACGAGGTAGGAAAACTCAAGGTGATCGACAAAGAGTCCTAGCTGGTTACTGGCTTTGACTTTTTCCAGAGCTATATCAAATCCAGGGATCAAATGAGTAGCACTAGAACCATGCGGCTCCAATGTTAGGATGGCACCAAGATCAACTGAGACTCCATGAACTGGTAAGGTCACTAGAAACAGGTAGCTGCAGAGGATGCCGAGCCCAATCACCTGCATTTTCCCGAGCATTTTATTCTTTCTTCAGCATTCACCACAATACATTTGTTCTTTTCTGTTTTTGGATATTTTTACCTCATATCCTTTTCTTCCACTTCAGATTCACTGAAAGAACTTTGTAAAAATCTTGTCCCCCAAAAAGTCATGATGCCTTTATTGGAAACATCGTCTAGCGATGAGGAGGTGTATGTCGTGGTGGATGGTCAACCCAAATCTGCCATGGACAGCCGTATGAAGTGTTACGATAACTTGTGACCTGTAGCGCTGATCACGATTCTGCAAGTAATCTCTTCATTGACCGGTCATGCAATTTCGCTTGTCTCTCGATTTCATTCTAATAGTCCTCATTTCCTGGGAAAACGGGATATGTCAATCACAAATATTCCTGGAAGAGATTGTATGGTCACGATTAAAGCCAATCCAAACAGCAGGAAGAATCTGCAGGATCAAACGTCCGTGTTCAGCGGATGATATTTCCACCCCATGTTGAATTCGACTCGTTCCATGTTGTCACTGTACCACTGTGTGACTTCTCAGGGAGTCTTCAGATCAGCTATCTGTTTGATTTTGCAATATCATATTCCATACTTACGTCTTTTGATACACACACACACTAATCAATAGTTTTGAGTAGATAGTAGGTATTGCAAAACAAACAAGAAAGAGAGTGAGGAATCACTGCATTATTGTTCGGAAAACAACAAAAAGCTTTGAAAGACAAATAGATTGAATGTTTAAAATTTCATTTCTTTCCAATCTTGTTTGTATTTTTCTCTGTTCCGTAGATTACGTCAGAATCCACTGTCCTACAGACAGTGCCAGGCATTTTTATTCATGATTTCACTTGCTTCATTGATTTTATTCATGAAGCATGAAATGGGATTTCTTATTCCCAGAAATATATTTGTTAAGAGCTATGCTTAAGATTAACTATATAATGAATCTGGTTTAAGTAGCCTAATTAATCATGAGCTGAAGGAAGAATAAACAATCTTGCGTGCGTGGTTAACATGGCTAACGCAGTGTTCTGAAGTAAATTGCCAGCTACCGAAGGAACTTCCGAAGACGTGGTAGATTGAATTGTCATCATGCAAGGAAGGTACATTGAAATATAGAAAACAAAATTCTTGATTCGGTAGTTTAACCCTCGTGCCCCGTGTGCGTACAGGTGTCAAATTGAGCGTTTTACTTGCTTTTTATTTGTACTTTCACCCTTCTCTGCAATTATATCTACACACACAATCAGTTTGTTGCATGACCACATATACACTTTGTGTGAAATATCGTCAGACTGCAAGACGAACTCTAGTTATTAAAGGGTGAAAGGAAACCATTGGCATAGTTATCAGAAGGGTGATAATGCTGTCCAATATTACATGTACTTGTACAGTATAGCTTTACCTATGCCACTAAAGACAAGCCAAACACAGGACATGAAAAGGGAGGCTCGTTGATGTTCTGCATAATCATTCAAATGAATGAAATTCTTGCGTCGAGTTGTATTTACTGCAACTGATTGACAAATTGCCACACATCGACGTAAATCGACATATGAATGATTACGATGTACCCACTACATGTCATAAAGGATTAGAACCAGCACTGGGTGTTGGGCGGAACTCGGTGGTCTTGTGGTTGAGACCCCTGTCCGGTGATCAGGAGGTCGTAGGTTCGAATCCTGCCCGCCCGTGAGTTTGTATGCCCACGGTTTCTATTGTCATGGCTTCTATAAACAAACTGATCAATTCGGTGCTTACTTACGTCGATGGGGACAAATTATCAATAAGTTGCAAAAAAGTAACTCGCCGTAGGAATTCCATTAATCTAAATAACCTCACACATACTACTATATAAGAATATAGGCTTCAATGGCTGTAATTCCCTGTTAGTTTTTAGGGGTTGATCGGTAGTGCTTAACTATACATCATTGTCTTACGAGGTCCACTGTCTTAAAATTTGCTAGCCTAGTTAAATTTTGTAGCATGTATTTCCTGTCAGAGAGGGCTGAAGTCCTTAAATGCTTAGAATTACATTCCCTACCACAACAGAGGAATAATTTTCAACTTAACAGAGCAGAGATGTTCTGGGCATGATTCATCTAAGGGTGGTGAGTTGGCTCAGTCGGTAGCGCGTCTGCCTCACGATCCAAAGAACCTGGGTTCGAACCCGAGTCTAGACTGAGCAATGTAGTGTGTAAGCATACCGTCCCCTTCAGCAAGAGGCAAAACACTCTGTCCCTCGGATAGGACATAAAATGGAGGTCCCGTGTATGAGAGTAACAACTCATGCACGTAAAAGATCCCGCTTCATTCATTAATCGCAAAGAGCAGGGTATTTAACCCGGTGATGTGGTCCCACCCCACATCCAACTGGACCCCGTGGAAGACCAGCTTAACGTAGCTGAATATGGGCTATACAGCCATCTTCTCAGATGGAAATGAACAAACAAACAAACTACAAAATAATTTGGTTAAAGATTTTACAGTCTAGGATGACGAAGGAAAAGATAAACAAATGTAGATAACGTTTACTTGCCTCTACCAGAGGACCTTACAGGGCTGAATCTTTCACGGAGAGTTTGCTCGGAGGCCCGTCCCAACGGGACCGGAATAAATGTCATATCATCCGACCTGTCGTTGGACAGGAGGGCTTCTGCAATGCGAAGGAACATGCCTCTCTGTGAGTGTACTAATACCAGCCGCTTCCATCCCCACTGAGCCGAGACCTTCCCGACGACAATGGCCATCTGTGATGCTGGGCTTACACTCCGCACCAATGTGGAGTAGCGAATCTTGTCGTCCAGGATGTTGGACACTGAGACGGCCGTAAGAATCGGGATGTTCCAGAAGGATGCGAGGTCGGACACGGTCTCAGACTCCACTGAACACACAGGTCCGAAGATGACATCGATATTTTGGCCGTAATACATTGCGGCTGCAATGGCTGGTGCGTCCATAGTCACGACTTCATCGCAGTGGCTAAGAGTGGAGGAGATCGTGTACGAGAATGATATATTCGTGACGAATCCACCATCCCTGTCCGTGATTTTTAATTTCTCGAAAGCAATGTCAAAAGAAGGCTTCAGTCTGATCTCGCTAAAATAGTGGGGTTCAGAAGTGATGATGACCCCACATGAAATATTCGTCACAGTCAGCGATGATCTCATCAAAGACAATGTGATAAAAAGTAAGAGCGAAATCACACCAGCCATGATCTACATTAAACATGACATGTATTTCTATGTTGTTCGTTTCACATTACGTCATGAAGATGTCCCTCCAAACAGGCAAGTTAACGTCTCTTTGTCTTAAGTCACTGCATAGGAGCAGTGGTTTATAACCTGCCGTCACGAACCAGAATCGTTCAGTGTCAAGTAGTCCTCAACATCTGTTGGCGAGGAGATGTGGTCCAGTGCTAGTAGTGTTTGCCGTATAGAAACAAGGCTGGTTCAAGGCACATAGATTCCAACTGAACTACGTATTTTTGTTATCATAACGTCCCCTCTATTATTAAAGAGGTAAAACCTCTGGAGAGGATGTCATCTGAAGAGTCCACCTTACTCCTCGAGAAGATCAAAGTAGAACCCAGGAAAGTGTTTCATCCACCTCCAAAAAAACAGTCGATAACCACAAACCCCCTAGGAAAAAAAATGAAATGGTAAGCGTATCATTCAAGATAACAACACTCACTAGAAAAGCAACTTCATCAAAACCCTTCAAGCGTTACCACTGTAAGAATATGAGAGCAAGAATCCCAAGATTATCAACTCATTTTTGTCGGAACAGCATTTCGTACAGAGAGACATTTAACAACTAATCGGTTAGTCATCTTCAAAGTAAAGGTTATCTCAAACGCTCCCATGCCACAGTCACATTTTCAACCCTTTGAGAAACAGGTATCATATACAAGTCAGATATTTCTCATGGTAATTGCCTCGCCTTTGCCAGAAGCCATTGATGATGCTTTGTAATATGATTACTAACGATCACGAGAGCTTTTCCTTGATCAGCTCTCGTTTTTACTCGCTATCAGCAGCTGAAAAGAGACTGTTTCATATCCTTACAGCACATTGTTGTTGACTGCTTTTGAAATATCAACTGTGTAGGGATATAGAGATCTTATTTATCTAGTGCTCAAGAAGCTAGCTCGCGAACGTCGGACAGTACTTTCACATTGGTAAGCAATAGAATTATTGAAAGGATACAGATCACATCATTAACAATCTTAGTTTGCCTTTTCTGTTTCTCCTGTTTGCTGCGAGACGCGTTTCCAGCGGAAATTGTCAAATTTGCAGTTTCAAATTTCTTCCTATATTTGATTGTCAAGTTATTGAATGGTTAATTCTTTGATTTAAAAGCTCCATTTTCTGATATACGATATCTTCGTGTCGCGTGTAAAAGCAATGTGAGCCACGCTTAGGTTTGACATCATGTTTTAAGATTTTTATTACCTTGAAAGGTTAACGTCAGTGATATTCGTTGTGGTTGTTGTTAATAATGTTTGATACCTCTAATAGATGAAAACTGTGCCTGATTCAAGCTACAATGCTTTATAGGAAGTACGGAAACAGGCATTAGTAGATTTTAGAGAGTTGAAAAACAAAATAACATTTTAATTCTTTGGCACGAAAAAAATATTATAGGCTTTTTTTTTTTTGTTTTGTTTTTCACACATTATTGTGCTCGAAAGTTTGTGTGCCGAAATAAACTGCTGGTGATTACAGCATGAACTTGGTTTCAGTTTTATTTTTGATGATATTATTACACTAAGACGTGGACAACTTATTCAATACATATATATATATATATATATATATATATATATATATATATAGCAAAGAATCTAGAAATAAACTAGTAATGCATTATTTCGCCAATAAGAATGAGTTTATTGAACAGCTCAAATTTTCAAATTTTCCCCGTCGAGACTCCTGAAGAAGGTGGAGGCCACCGAAAATTTGAGTTGTTCAATAAACTCATTCTTATTGGAGAAATAATGCATTACTAGTTTATTTCTTGATTCTTCGCTATATTGGAGCCAATACGTGAATTTGCAACATGTTTATATATATATATATATATATATATATATATATATATACATTATATATATATATATATTACATATATATATATATATATTATATATATATATATATTACATATATATATATATATATATATATATATATATGTATATCTATATATAAACCTTGGAGTACGAAAGATGTATCAAATTACGCTTGCATACTGTATAATCATATTAATATAGATTATCACTAGGGTATGAGGTCTTGAAAGGGGGCCCAATTTGTCCTTCGACTTTCCCCTTGTTTCATGAGAATTACGCTGATGCAAGTCCACTTTGCGAAAGGTGTAAATGTCTGCACCTGAAAGCTTTGAAACCGCAAAGACATAACAATGTGAAATGGAAAAGGCTTTGCAAGTTAAATTCAGGAAACCTTTACAACTTTCAATTCAATTTGTTGCATTTTCTTCAAAATATCGTGGGTGATATAATAGTCATGTAGTCATGGAAATGAGTATTGATTTTCCACTGCTGGTATTTTATGGTTCATATGATAAAATATTTCGGTCAGTATCAAAGTAAATGGCAAACATTACACGATTACGAAGAAAAGAAAAAAAATAAACAAAGAAAAAGTACTTATCAAACTGAATGGTCCGTATCGACATGGAATTAATAAATCCATGGTGTTAAGATTTTCAAAGAACGCAATTTCTCGATGACTAACGCACGTATACTCCCATCACACGCTGAATAAAACGATAAAAGAAATAGAAAGGAAATACGAACAAAAAGAGATGTTTTGCCGTTAGCACATCATGATATTTAACACCAACACAGATAGCAGCCAAACGATACAGCTAGAATAGTGTCTTTTGTTTCTCGTGATGATTTTGCTTTCAACAGAAATAAAGACAGCACAAAGGCAGAGAAAACAAAATGTCCAATACAATGCGGAAAAGAAACCCCATTTCTGTGGTTTTATTGGTGATATTTCTTTTCGTTGTAATACTTGATATAAGTTTTTCACTGTTTCGCAGAGAGTAAAAGAATCCTTCGCTTGAAACCTTTAAAGGGATTGTGTGGTTTTTGGCTGAGATGGGGGTCAAGTTTTAACTTTCTATAACCTAGGAGATAATTAGAATTCCACATATGAAGAGGTGGTATCAACCTTTTACTAGGACTACTTTTTTACTATGTTTTTTGATATCTCAGCCATTTTAGACTCGATTTTCATCAAAAAAAATTCAAGTCTTCTTAGAATTGTATGGTCTTTGATATTTCTTATAAGTGGTTTCTGATTATCTCTCCAAAGAACTTAAAATCTGAATCCCCATCTCAACCAAAACTGTAACATCCCTTTAATGTTCATATGGAATACTTTGTGTCAATTGTAGAATTTTTAAAAGCTTATCAATCACTAAGTTTGTAGCTGATACTTAAACCGCCTACACATCTTTCTGACTTTGTGAAAATTTCATGTATTTTACTAATTCTATCAAATCTTTCTCCCATATGGGATACGCAGGTGAGCTTTAGCCACATCCATCTAGCCAATGCTAACGATGAAAGGAAATAAATATGAGATTCAGCATACTCTACGCAGCCCAGTTGTTGATTCTCTTCTCCAAAGAATCCAAAGAATAAATGATGTAATTTGGTAGCACACAGTGAACCAGCTATAACGCCACTTGCCTCTACACTCCTTTAGTATGGTTGTTCGGTGCTGCCACAATGCCTCCAGGACCGTGAAGTTCTTCCGGTTCAACTCCGGGATAAGAGCTTCAGACAGCTGATGGGTCACCTCTGGCATCTCGTGTTGTAAGACGCCGATTCTATTCCAGCCGTAGAATAAGCAGAACATGGCGACCGCCTCTGCGAATTGAGAGGCAATGAAGCTGGTCCTGGTTAGGGTCTTGTAGCGATTCTTGTCGTCCAGGTCTTCCGCAACGGCGAGGGAAAGGATGGGCACGTTCCAATAGGAAACCAGGTCGGACAGTCCTTGCACGCTCTCAAAACAAGAAGGCAGGAAAAAGACGCCGATATCATGGTCATAGTAGAGACCAGCCCCTATACCAGGAGCAATGACCCCATTCTCTGCTCGACACGTGTTGAAAGTCTCCCTGACAATGTAGGAGAATTCAATCTGGGCTGAGGAGAGATCCCGACTATTGGTCCTGATGCGTTCGATGGCAATCTCGAAACTTGGAATCATATGGATCGCAGCGATAGAGTGTGGCTCCTTGGTGAGGATGATACCGAGGGACAGCGACCTTCCCTCGACGACGCATCCTCCCAACACAGCGAGTAAAACGCTAAAATACAAAGTGTACGTCAAAGATCTCGATATCTGGACCATCTTTTCCACACACTGCGTCATGAATTAATATACTCGTCATACATGGGTTCACATAACAAAAAATGAAAGGCGTAACAAAGCACGCATTCCCAGATTTCTGGTGTTGCTGGACAATGACACCTTGACTGAACATAGGTTTGGCGAAGCGACGAAAATTAAGGCTTATATGTGACGCATGAAACACATGAAACACATCACGTGATTCAGCCAGAACCTTCATGTAAGTGATCCCTACTCTGAAGAGTAAAAGTAATCATTGAGAGAGGCTGATATTAGCTGTTCGGAAAGTGACGTGACAATTACAAATAATCTCACTCGACTGATTTCGGCTTCGTACATTTTATGATGTGCGATAAAAAAGGGGGAGCAATAAACTATTTCCACTTAACTTTCTGGGTCTAACCTTACAAACTATATCTCTGACTGAAAATTTAATGGGACGTCGTTATGAGGTATCACTCAGGTCTTACACTCAGGTTCGATTTTCTTGAGATCTTATGTCACTGGAAATCACACGGTGCACACAAGAACGTTCTATAAAAGACATCCTTGTTCTCTTTGATTTGTGCATGATTAATCAGAGAGAGAAAGAGACTGCGTCTATAATAAAAAAAAAAAAAGCCTTCGACTCAGACTATAGGTAGACTGATGGTGCCTGATCTGCTTGGCTTTTACTTGCGTCGAGGACGGCCTTTTGGGAATATTGCATTCATAAATAGGTCTGATCAAAGATATCCAACAAAGCCATATCTCACCTACAAAAATCATTGGCACACGAAATCGTAGATCAGCGATGGATGGAAAGGTGAACATAACCCTTACCCCCTGTCTTTGTATTGTTTGTGGATCGCTTGCAGAGAGTACAGAATGCTGCCTCTAGACTTGTGTACCATGTTCGTTCACGTTCTCATGCCACTCCTCTCATACGTCAACTCCACTGGCTGCCTGTCAACGCAAGAATATCCTTCAAGCTTCTCCTACCGGTCTACAAAGTAGTCAACAGTAGAGCTCCAGAGTATTTGAGCAGTGTCTGGTACTATACTTTCACTCTCGGCGCACTCGTCTTTCATCGTCAGTTACCTTCACTCGACCATGCACCAATAAACCAGCTGGCGATGCAGCTTTCTCCTCAACTGCTCCCAGGCTGTAGATAAGCTTCCTCCTCTTCTGAAATCATCACCAACACTGGATCACTACAAACAAAGTTTAAAGACCTACTTATTCTAAAATCCCTGCTTATATAGATACACTGGATTCGTACTGTCACTGCCTGTTTATCTCCTATGGTCACCAACGATGACATCTCATACACCGTCATAGCACTTTGTGTCCAGTGGAAAAGGCGCTCTTCAAATTGTCAGCTGTTGTTATGATTATTATCATTATTATTGCTATTATTGTTATTATCAGTATTGTTATTATTATCATTATTATTTTTATTTTTATGATTATTATTATTATCATTATCATTATTATTTTTATTTTTATGATTATTATTATTATCATTATCATTCTCATTATTAATTACCACTCACATAAGGCTGAGACACCCCTATTGCGTCATCGGAAGTGGGTATACGTGTTCTATGTGTGTGTAGCACGCATGAGCACCCAAGCCATGTTATGTGTATATTCCCCGTCATCAAATGGAATTGTACTATATACTATTCTGTTTACACTTGGGAAGTCAGCTGTCAACGCATATATGGTAAGCACCTACAATACACCACGAGGATGTACACCCAATCTCATCTGCAGCCAAAGAAGATTCGGTATTTTGTATCATTTGGTAACCTAATCATCAATTCATTCTGTCAGGTAGTATTTGGAAGCGCACTGTTATGTATGTCATCTGGGAAGCTGCTTTCAAAAAGAGAAAAAAACCCACATAAACAAGCTTCTTTGCAGCATTACAATGTTAGCAATACATTTTACCTTTTCAGTGGCAGAATGATCTGAAACTGATCTCAATCCGATCTCTTTTGCCTTTTCTAAGAATTATGATTTTGATGATAATTATAAACTTCGTACACAGTGAAATATAAATGCAAGCTGCAGGTACTTCAAGAATGAGTAATGACCTCTGCAGAGACATGGATTTACGATAAGTTTTCTCCTAGTCGCAATTGAATTGATGTATCATGAATTTGTCTGAGCTTATTAAAAGAGGGTATTTTTCGATGTCGTTGTTGAAGTTCCTTTAAATCATTGAAGTCTTACCACTTGAAAACTGGGTAGCTGCGTCTAGTAAGCTCTCAGCCCTATTTCCGTTTTCGTCACCACGCACAAGATCTAGGTGAATGAAGTTAGCTGTCAATACCCTCGCGAGACCCACGGCCGTATCCCTGTATATGCAACAATCGTCTGAGATCAGTGAAGCTCGCCTCCAACCGAAACAATTCATCACCTCAACGAAGAACTGTGCAAGCTGCGTAGCAGTGTAGGACAATCTGACTACAGTCGGATACTTCGCCTTGTCATCGAGGTCAGTATGGATGGAAACCGCCGAAATGACGGGTAAGCGCCAGTAGGAGCCCAGGTTGGCGATCTCGATCGTCTCGACCGAGCATGATGGTCCAAAGAAGGCGCTAACGCCATGGAGGATATACAGCTCGGCGGCCTCGGCTGGAGCCACCATCACGTCCTTGATGTCGCAGGAATCGCCCGTGATCAAGGTCTCGTACTCGAAGTGCACGTCGAGGCACGTAGCACATTCGTGCGTGTTGTTGTGGATTGCTTGCAGAGCGATGTCGAGTGCGGGAATCGTCTGGGAGGAGGAGAATGCATGCCCGTCATCTGTCATCACGACGCCATATTTTAGGGAGACATTCACAGATTCATCCGTATGATATAGGCCTACTGAGCCCAAGGCGGCTATTAAACACAAACTTAAAGACAAAGTCAGCTTTGCCGCACAGAGTTGATCCATTTCGGTACTTTGGTGGACACGTATTTGACGCAGCAGCGCGTTAGATTTAAAGGTGGCCGCCTACAATATTGCAGATTCTTTTTCTTTATCCCTTTAAAGAGCTTCTGACTAACCTGACTAATGATTTACGAGATTTGCCCGGAGACTCACAAGTGTTATCCATAAAGTATGAGAACTGATTGTATCTATGCTTTCGAGCTTTTTTAATAGTTTATTTGCAATGTCACATCAGTGTTTGTATGTATGCTAGATCATTACTTTCAGCAAGGTGTGGATTGACATTAACATTGTGAAGTGCACTGAAAACAAGATGATTGAATGTTGTTGAAAATCTTAAGAGGCAATCTGATGTTCTTATTCCACAGGGCATGAGAGGAATTTGATAGTTTACAAAGGCTTGCGTGACTGCGGTTATGTTTTGGATAGTGTCGTGAAATTGATTGTGATGAGATTATCACTCTAAGAGTGAAGAAGGAAGAGTGACAAGAACTGTCACTGTTCCTTCTCATTTCTGCTGTCATTTCAGTTAATGATTAATCTTATCCAGCAAATTTATAGGAGTGGTCATCATGTGCATCAACCTCTCATGTGGATTTTGAGTGCGATGACTTTCTGTCCATATGTCACTCTCTAATAATACATTCCTTCTTTGTTCTAGAGAGAGAGAGAGTGAAGAAATCAATAGTTTGTATGGTTTTTCAATGAATTATGTTTCACGGGTTTTTACCGTGAAAATATCTGAGGATATGAATTCATATTATAGTTTCGTGACTATTCACTTATACAACTGTCCTTTCAGCAGTAGAATTATATTCACGTTTCATTTCATAAGCATTTCTCCGCGACTATGTTTTCCATATTGAAATTTTGTACAAAATTGTAACTTGACGCAGAACATTTCTTTATATATATATATATATATATATATATATATATATATATATATATATATAGACTGCGAGAAGGGGTCTCGACCATTTACAGCACCAGTGTAGCTCCTTCATTATTTATATTCAGTGCGAAAGGAAGAGCAAACACGCACGTTGACCCTAGCTACGTCCACGATTGCTCTTCTTTTCGCACACACACACACACACTATATATATATATATATATATATATATATATATATATATATATATATATATATATACACGAGGGGCGACTGAAAAGTTTTGAGCCTAACATAGAAAGGATTAAGATATGAAGGCCAAATTTGGTCCATGAAGTCTTCATTATATCTTAATCCTACCAACCAAATTTCTTGGTCATAACAATTTTTATCCTTATTTTACAGGTTCTTAAACTTTCTGTATGAGGTGATTCATAAAAAATGGACAAAATTATCACAAAAGGTGTCTTGTTTCACCAGGACAATGCTCCAGCGCATTCATCAGCGGTTGCAATGGCAACCATTTATGACTGAGGATTCCAACTAGTTCCGCACCCACCGTATTCACCAGATCTAGCCCCATTGGACTTCCACTTCTTTCCGAACCTCAAAAAAGATTTGGCTGGACAACGCTTCACCACTGATGAGGAGGTCATTGATGCTGTTGACTCCTACCTGGAGGACCAACCAAAGAACTTCTACTGCAGCGGCATAGAGGCACTACGTCACCGTTGGTGATAAAGTACTTCTGCCTCTTACCATCTTTTGAAGGCTCAAAACTTTTCAGTCGTCTCTCGTATATATATATATATATATATATATATATATATATATATATATATATATATATATATATATATATATATATATATACAACCAGCGGTATGCACGTAGAATCATCACAATGTTTATATCATGTAATATGACTTTCTATTTGTATCTTACGTCGAAATGATGATGATGATGATAATGATAATAATGACAATATTATGTGTTCATTTTCACTGCATATACCCGAGCCCATTCACCACTATGTGAAAACAGAAAGAGAGAGAGAGAGAGAGAAATGGAGGATAATAAAAAGAGGAAAGACATTAAAGCTTACTTTGTATCATCTTTCTGTCAGCAGTAATAAATGCAAGAGAAGGAGAGAGAGAGAGAGAGCAAGCACAAAATAGTAACAAGCACAACAATAGACAACTTTATTTGAGATGAAAAATCCTCTTTAGATGGAATTTATTGGATGATTTTACTGCCTAGTCCAAAGGAATGTTCGGTAGCTTTCTGCGAGTACTGAGACAAACTGAATATATAAATAACGTATAACACATCCAATTGAAATGATGGCTGTTTTTGCCACATTGCACAAGGAAAGACGAAGAAATTTATTTGCGTTTAAAACATCTCAAAGTTCGTATATCCTGATAAGGTCGAAACAAATACTGAATAAGTCTTAATGAAATTGTATTGCCGTAGTCTGACTCCGTTATGTGACGTCCTGACTCACACAAATTATGGATTTTTGTTTGTTTTTTACAGCCGTTCTGCACTTGCGTATCCACTAAAATGCATTGATATTTCCCACATTATTCTGTTCTTTAAAGAAATAAAATCCATATATCCCCATCTCACTAGTTTCATTTAACAGCCGTCTTCTGCTCATTGATTTTAGTAAAGTTCATGTATAAACTCACCAAATTAAGAGAAGCTATAGTACGCGTGGTACAATGAGGAGAAAATGGAGTAAAAACAGATTTTTCACTTCACTGGTTCGAGCACCTTATGTGACAGTCTGATAATGATAATGTCAAATTATAATGCATATCCCCAACGTCCTCGCAGTACATTGGTTATCCATGAGAACCAGCTATCCCACGTTCACGGTGAATTATCAAGAAAGGTTAATGACAAATAAATACAAAAGACGACTTCTCGTTTTATTAGATACATAAAAGTAAAAAGATTCAATGTATAATAACTAGTATAGGCCCTCGGCCATCACGATTATTCGTCATATACGACAGAGAGCAAAGGCCGACTGAATTTTCTACGAAAGAAACAGTTAAAGAAAGCAGCATGAATGAACTAGACATGGACACTAGATGATTCGGTAATATTTTACTGATTTGCCCAAATTTCTAAATCATGATATTGTTTTATCTATAGATATAAAGAAATTTACATATCTTTTGGATAATGAAGTTTATAGAATATCGTCATAAGCAATCTACAGAATGACTCTCAGAATTGCATTTTCCTAGTATATAATTTCATTTGTATATTTCATGCCATAGAGTTTTTCGCAATCATGGAAGTTTCAATTTTAAAGTCGTTGGTGTAGTTTCATTTTCTGACTGAGCTACCAGTAATAAAGAAAACAGTACTGTCGAAAAAGGAGGTATGAACATAATATCTTGTTCATGTCAAGATTTCAAGCGTATACTTGGATGGCTTTCAATTGAAGAGGAAATGCACCCAAAAATGAATTACTGAGTAACTCTAAAAGAATGAGAAAAAAATCAAAATGTCATAACCTTCTTATTTCTAATCCGAATTTGATCATATTCTTTTCTCTCTTTTTTTTTTTTTGCATTGTTCTGCAGGGATTTTTTTTTCTTTTTTTATGAAATTGATAAAATTATGGAGTAGATTTGTTCTTTAAAGGAAATCCAGAACAACAAAAAATATATACATAACAGCATGATCAAGTTTCTAAAGTACATGTACCTTCCCTAAAAATATTCAGATGATGAACCATCATTTGACGAAATCGCGAATGTTATTATCCATATCTGATTATATCATAATACAATACTTCTGTATGTTTTAAATCACGTTTGAGGTACACAGACAGAGTTTAGACAAAACGACTGGAAAATTTTGCTTATCTCGGAAAAAAACGTATATAATACTGTATTAATTCAACACTGATTTACAAATGTTTAAAAAATTCAAGTTTTGCTCATTTTATTTTATCGTTTTAAAGAAAAGTTCGCAAACAGGCAAAAGAGGTCAATCGATCTTTGTTTCCGTAAAGACTTTTTTTTTCGGTTGTATGACTTTACTGCAGAATAAATGTCGACGGTTGAATCATGATTCCAAAATAGGCGTCTGCTTAAAACATGGAATGTTCCCCCCCCCAAAAAAAAAAAAAAAAAAAAATCATATGATCTCCTGCTGTATTTCACTGTCCTTCCGAAGATCTGGTCGATTGTTTCAAGTATTTTAAATGTAATTTTTCTTGAAATTTGCAATCACTTTTATGAACAAAAATGGTCATAAAATTATATTCTACCATAAGTGTTACGAATACGCTAGTCATGTTCACACCGATATACCATCGGTTTTATTGCATCCATGAAAAATTTCTTTGGAGTAAATTCACCAACTCGAGATCATATTCTGCATAATAATGCTTCAATCTGAGGAGCACCTCTTCGTCCACCGACGGCAGAGGACGCTGTGTAATCTCGTGCACACAATGCGTATCAGGTCGCCGCTCCACATTCACGCAGTATCGCCCCGCCTCATCGTGAAATTCGAAGTGATCTTCGCGGAAGAATCGCTTTAACCCGAGGAATGCTTCGAGACTTTGCATGGTCTGAAGTGGATAATGTACAAAGTCATATTTGTCAACGACAAGAATGCTCTCATTAATGGTAAAAGAACGCAGTCTCCTTAGAGTATCCACATAAACTCCGGCTCTAATTAGTGGTGACCCAGCAACCACTCTATTGTAGCGATCAATCAAGGTGTTCTCGGCAGTATGAGAGTCTCCATGGTGATTGTAGGACACGAGAGAGTCGTGTGTGGTGCTTGTTCCGTTGGGGTTGTGGAAGACTGCAGGAAGGGGAGGGCTCCTTAGAGTAATGTTGTGAACCTCCTTGTGATGTCGAGCAAACTCCATTATCGCTCTTTGGACAGGGTCGCGGAGCATGATTATAAGCTTCGCGCCGGGAATTACCCGGCGAATGGCGCCCTCTAGAATGTCATTATCGTCTGCATATGCTGGAGAATGTTCTATTGTTATCTGGAATCTGGTGGAATATGGCTGTTCACGTTTCCATTTCCTGGTCACGCGCTCCAGGTCGTCACTCGGCCACTCAAAATGCGAGCCGGAATGTGACACCACGGACGGATGGAGCCCCAAAATTTTGGTGAGTATAAACGTATCGCATCCCCTGACCCCTACAATCAACGCCCCGGGGAGGCGGCGTTTGCACTCCAGCATACGGAGCGTCTTATGATTGGAGAGAATGTCCACTTCCCCACTCGCTTTGTATGTATAGCAACCTACTTTGTACATATCCCACGCTTCTGATGGCGTAATGGGGGCTTTGTGCTTCCTCTTCCATTCCGTCATCGAATCCTGTAGTCGGTCCACGTCGTATCTGCTTTCCATGTCCTTCGCTTTCTCCGATTCGCCGAAGTGAATCCAAGCCACTCGAGTCAGCACCAGCCACATCGCGATGAGAATGATTGCCGCCAGCACCGGCGTCCATCCTGCCTTCATCTTCGTCATCTTTCCACAGCATCTGATATTCATGGCAGTGCGGGTTCTCGGTCTCGACCACCTCGGTAGTCTAAAACGAGGCCCTCTGCGTTCGGAGAGAAAAGTCAGCCCGGATTCCCTCGGCATGCATCCCTCGTCGACGGATGGTATGGTATACCCGGGTCTGCAACCAAGACAACGATTGAAACGGGAGACGATGAGGAAAGACAGCAGAAGAGGGGAGGAAAAAGAAAAAAATAGGGAAAGAGCAAAGACTGAGTGTTAGTGAATGAGAAATGCATTGAAACACTACATTGCATGACAAATGTGTGCGTATACCACCTGCATACTCAATTGCCACTTGTGACTCAGTGCACTGCAGTGCCTCACCGAATTGCCACCCACACTTGCATGAAAACCTGACAAGTCTTTGAAAGACAGTTTAAAGGCTAGGAATGATTATGATACTTACTCCAAGCTCAGCAGTTTTGCCAGCCCCATGAAATTCAGACAACCAATATGAAACATAGCCAAAGTTATAACGATATCATCTTTACAAAAACAGAAAGTCCTTAAAATTGTCTTGCAATATCAGAAATCAACTTGAGTTTAAATTGTAATCCAGCTTAGATTGGCATTTTCAACTACACCCCCTCCCCCGCAGACAAAGCTGAGGTGATTTTTAGCTAGGTTTTGTTACGTAATGACTTGCTTTCACAAGAAAGAAGATAGCTTACAATCTAATTTTCACTCACTGACATGACCGAAAGGGGAGATAATGGATTAATAATATGAATGTCATCACATGTTGTTATGCACGTTGTCTCCTATTTTTCTGTCCTCCTCCTCTTCTCTAGAGTACGTGACTCACATGATCACGATATTATTGAATTAATTCATAATAAATCATGTTCACAGGGCTGCTATAGCATAGCGAGCCTTGCCTAGGCTGACGTAGCCGTTTATTACACTTTACCTTTATATAAACCATTTTTTGTTCCTTGTATTTATTATCACGATGCATGTGTAATAAAGATTTCAGAAAACATTGATAAATGAAATCATTTCAAAACAACAGGGGACCAGACTGCTCCATTCCTCTTTCTGCCTCTGTCTGTCAGTCAGTCAGTCTGTCTGTCTCTCCCCCCCCCCCCCTCTCTCTCTCTCTCCTACCAATCATTATTTCCCTATTCTCCTCTTTTCTCTGCATAGTCTATCTTTATCGTCATCCATTTACCGTCTAGTGAAAGTCATATCATCTTTTCGGCTTTGAAGTCTTTTTTAAACCCTTTTCCAATCCTTCATTCTGAAATAGGCACACCGATTCCAAGTTTTGCGTCTCAACTGTTTCCAGCATTTCACGAGGGATTTAAGTAGTACAGGCGTTTGTTGATCAACTTCATGAGAGAAATAAAACAAAGGACAAAAGTTAGAGATATATTGAATCAAATCTAAAGAAAACCAATGTATGATAAAATAATTAGTGTGCGATAATACAAGCCAACTACAATGTAAGCTAGCAAACATTAATATATCAACTGCAAATATGTGAACCTTGATCTCTATTCTGAGACACTAACACTTTCGTTTAATGTTTCCCTGGTATTCCTTGTGGGTTTATTTTTTTTTTCAATTCAATTTTATTTCCATTTCCATTGAATAAACAGAAAAAATATGTACAATACATTTACAGAACAAATTTATGACAATTTCAAAGAAAACGTACAAGTAGTCACGAGTAACAACAGAATTTCGTTTCTAAGGTATATACCTAATACAAAGATTAGAATGGAAATGGAGGGTCCCACTTAAAAAGTGGGACGTGTGCCTGTGTGCATTACACGGATCTCGAAAATGAATTCCGTGAGCTTTGTGGATTAATGTGCATTGAATACTAGACAAGCTACAAACAAGGCAGCTTTGTCCATTCGCAGTCCTGGGTAGAATCCTTGCTTGAAGGGCCCTGCCCATCCGTCGCCGTGTAAGTGCTTGCTCTCGTGCTCAGTATAAATGTCGTGACAACATGACAACATCCTGACTAGCCTTAAAGTAAACAGCGCTATTTCTCGCCAAATTGGATTTGTCGAGCTCCAAGCGGTACAATCATCATTCATGATATTCGCTCGGTGCCCTTCTCCCGTCTGAACCATGTATGTGCGTAAGGCCGTCAGTCCGTTCGTACTCCTTTTGGCTCACCACGAGCGTCTGTCTTCCACAATCTTCAAATTAATGTTCTGTCATCCCCCTTCACATATAAGTACGCTCTCGTAACTCCCGCTCCCATATCTCTCATCTTCATACTCCTTTTACCTCTCCTCCTTCTCCTCCCTCCCCCTCTCTCGTTTCCCCTCTCTATCTTAATCTCCCCTAGCAATATATCTCCTTCTTTTTCAAGGGCCCTATTTTTTTATCTTCTTTCGTTCATTTCGGCAATTTCCCGTCCCTTGCAATAAATCATAATGTTCTCTACGTTTCAACATACACAATTTCTTTGGATCCTCACTGTTAACTTATTCTTACTTTCAACCTCCATACCATCATTGCTTTTTTTTTCTGGTCCTCTTAGTCTCTTACTCATAATATTCCGTTTTACATCTCTAAACATCTATATCGTCACTTTCGTAAAGTTTATATCGCATCATTACATTTTACATTACATGATATAAAAATGGTTTATACAAATACTGGCTGGTAATTGGTCATATCACAATTACGCCACTTATGCAATTATGATTGAAGTCGTTATATTGTGAGCAGTGGTATCACGTCAGGTATTATAATCCAACGCAAGGATGAAAGTGTCTTTGTAAAGCATATAATATAGGATAATTGTTTTGTCTATTGTTGTAATAAAGATTATAACACTTGACAGTCCCTTTGGAGGAATATTTTCCACTTGAGGCGACGTTTTCTCACAACACTGCTCGCTTCAGGAATATTATCTCTTGGGGACAAGAATTGTAACTCCCGACTGGACATTGCTGGATGTCGAGTGTTACACATCTTACACAAAAGGTAATATCTATATCATAATCATACCATACTATATTGTATCATATATCATACCATACCATATCATATCATATCATATCATATCATATCATATCATATCATATCATATCATATCATATATCATATCATATCATATCATATCATATCATATCATATCATATCATAAATCGTGTCATAAGATATCGTATCATAGTAATCACAGAATGCTATAGTATACATAATATTGTCCGCGACTTTTCCGTAATAGGTATAAATGGGGTTGAGGAAGCGAGGATGCTTTGTGCCCTGGTGAGCATTTTAACAGTTCATTTACCTTCATGCTTCATTATGTTTAGCTAACCAGTTCATTGTTCCTAATCACAAATTTAAACTTTTTGTGTGTACTTCTCTCTTTTTATTTTTTCCAAAACCAGACACTATGGAGGTAACATATTCACACAGTTCCAAATCATACATTGTAGATACTATTGAGAAGACAACTTAGACAAGAACTCGCATTATTTTGGCTTGATGTGACACTTGCAGTAAAGTTTTGTCGCCACTCCGTCTCTCCTTCAATTTTCCCTCAATTTGAGATGCATCGAATATAAATACCCAAGGCCAAATTCAAGAGGGTAAATCTAACTTACCTCTTGTAAATGTTTAATGTAGTTCACCTTGTATAAATTGTTGATGTCGTGTCCAAATTGAGGTAATGTCTCGAGGAGGCACACAATATCTCTGACAACTTCCATTTTCTGCCTCCCTACCTCTGCCTTCTCTATCTATCAACATCCTTTTACGTAGTCACACTTTCTGGAGTGTTCTCCCTATCAATCCATCTCTCTCCTCCTATCCATCCCACCTTCCTCCCCCGCTCCATCCTTCCTGCGTGATTTTCCTTCTGTCTTTGACCAGGCTCATCCGAAGCCCCTTGAGTCCCCGTGTTTTTCTTCCATTCACTTCGACTAAGTAGTTTGCCCCGGGGGTGGTCTGGCGCTCATTAAACTCAGCCCCCGGGGTGCTCGAGGGCATGAACAGGCTCCAAGAAGGCAAATAGCGAGACCTTGCGCACTTTCCGGTAAAACCCCCTGGTATCACGGACCCCGGAGAGGGTCTACAATAGAGTGTAACTGATGCAGCTACTCTGAATAGTCATAGATGATTATCTGCAGTGTGAAGAAATTCCATTCCATTCTTCTTTTCAAATAAAACGTTTCCTTTAGCCAAATACTTCCTTTTTCAAACTGTCCTTTAACTGTTACCCTCAGTAAATTATATTATGTATTGAACAAAATGATATGTATTGCGACAAGTCAAAGAAATCATATTGTGTGTGATGATTTGAATAGTTTGCTGTAATTGCATCAGCGAACTGCTTAATAATTCTTAAACTGGCAAGCAGGTCAAGGCGTTGTTTGTTGCTATAATTTTGTGATTTGATTAAAAACAGGTCTGTCACAGCACATTTTCACCCCTCTCAATCAATAATATCTTGCTTTCATGCAGTAAGCCTTGTCCTCCTTGGACTATTTAACATAACACTGTCGGAAGTTCAGAGCTTGGGTATTTGCTCCTAGTTCATCATGTCACTACTGGCTACCAGGGATAGCCTGGTGGTAGTGTGGCTGCCCTGAAAGCAGTGTAATCTGATGACACATTTCAGTCCTACCGGTTCTTTTTTTTTTTTTAATTCTGCTTCCCGACACGTCAATTAAAAGGTAGATCAGTAGATCAGCAGTTACGATCTCACAAATACATTTGTACAGAGGATGACATTATTAAAAAAAAAAAAAAAAATCTGTCATGGCACAATTTTGTCATTGTTTGCCCATTTTTCTGTGGCAAATATCTTACATCATCTCCATATTAGAAAACAAAAACAAAAACAAGCGCCCCCGTTCCATTGCTCATTCTGTTGTAGGAGGGGAAAAAATGCAGAGTAAACGTATAAAGTAATGCCAGGTTAAAGATTTTCTTTTCTTTTCTTTTTTGCCACAAACATAACCGCAAGATTGACAGGTGTGATTCGCGAGACTGGCGCCCACTCCCTCGTCTCTCGATTTACTCGCCGATTTCACGATTCACGGCACAAACGACGTGTGGCAAAGATAGTATCAACGTCTCTTTTTGTTCGTTTTTTCTTCTTTCTTTCGCTCTTTCAGTGATGGAGGGGAGAAATGTATGGATAAAAAAAAAAAAAGATCGTGTCTGCTCCGGTTGTCAGGTAGTATCACGCCTAGCTTGTCTACGTTCATGGCCGGAGTCTCTTCCCTCACTTGAGTGCCCCGCGGGCTCACCTTGATTCATTGGGTCATGAAACACTGTTAGCCCAAACAGGCGTGCATCGTACGCAACACTCAAACATGCATTACGCGGTTACCTCAGTCAAGTAATTATACTGTCCTGCACCTCTGCATATCTCGTTTGCCCCTCTATAATCGATATTAACACCAATCGAAACTCCCTGATATGTAACTGTACTACTACAATCGTGCATTATTTTTGCCCTGTACTGCTATAATCGTGCATTATTTTTGCCCTGCTACATGGAAAATATTCATCACTCACATGCAACAGTGGTTATACTTTTTCTTCATTTTTTTAAACTGTAATTTTGTAGTACACTAATGAGAAGATTTCCAGGGGAGTTAAGTTATTCGTATATTAATCTGTGTGAATTCAAAATGTATTATATTGACAAAAAGAGGGAGGTCCATCTTCCCCTTTCATTAAACGCAATGTTTATCTTCAGTAGATGTGAACATGTCTACGTGCTCCTGACTTGCCTCCCCCTCAAATGGCCTCAGCTCTCTTCAAGTCTTTGAAAGTTACTGCAAATATCGTATGCTAATGAGATAAAGACTCAATAATCTTAATTTGACTGATTTTTGCTGATTAGGCATGTAGTATGTATTATCATCATTACTATTATCATATCATAATGTATAATTCACAACTGATATTCGCACATTTTATGTTTAGTTTCATTTATCGAATGCGCAGAGTATAGGAAGTAAAGGCTATAAACTACCTTGTTCTTCGCGATTTTGAAATGTTATTCTTTGCTGATCTTTCCAACGTGCAGCTATTGAGCAAAAACTATGTTGACCTTTTGCTTTGAACCGCGACGTTTTGGTCACAAACAAATCCCCGGCCATTATAAAGATAACATTATTGAAAACTGCTATACCTTGGGGCACTATAGTACACAGACTTTAAATTTGTTTTCGTTCTCCTCTGTGAGCAATGTTTTTGATTAAACTGCATTTCTCCCAACTCTCTCCCTCTCGTGTCATATATCTCTTCTCTTTCTCTCTCTTTCTCTCTCTTTGTATTTCGTATTGTATCTCCCCCCTTTTAGCCTCCAGTACTTCAGAGCCGATGGGCAGCGCGCCATAAGAGATCGTCTTCGTGATCACGCGTGTTAATTTGCTGTCGAGCTTGTTGTCCCGCGCTCGCTGAAGGCAGCGGGGGCTGGGCGTGATTTATTGATGCTGCTGAGCTTCGGACTGCGGTTAAAGTTTTGTCAGAAAGAGGTTAAGCCCATTTTCGAACAGGTAAACTTTATTTTTTTTTCACCCCGTTTCCTTCTTCTCTCAACTCGCATAATGCCTGAAATCGAGGATGTCGCCTCCTCATGTGTCAAATCTACAGGACAGCAGGAAGGAGAGCGGGGTCGTTGTCGGTATCACTCTCGATGCTGAACAAATAAATCTGTTATGAATTTATGTCGATGTTGTACAGTGTCTCTAGTTTCGGCGAGGCAGTATCCTTTCCCGCGCTGCTGCGGAATCACCGTAGTCTGGTTACTCGATCGCCGGTTCCTCATACCTCAGTTTGGATTCAGCGGCTGATTCGTCATTCTGATCTCACTGCCCTAGTTTCTATCCAAGGCTCGACCAACGCGTACTCCTGAAGGTTAGATTTCTTCGATTCTAACTGAGCCTGTCTTATCATTTGGGGTATTTTTTTTTTTTTGCCGAAGAGTTTGAATCAAAAAGTCGGACGGACTATCCCGTCGAGTCAAGTCGTTTATCAACGCCTTCTCACGTACTCACAGAAAAATGATAGGAAATGCAGATATTTATCACACACACACACATACACACACACACACACACATTAAATGTATATGTATATATATATAGTAGTAATGTCACGAAAGAAGAATACATTAAAAATGCCAATAGGTTTTTATTCGAAATCCAAATTTTCGGGGGTCTCCCCCTTCGTCACGGATGAAAGTGGGTATGAATCTTCACAGTGATATTAACAGCATGGCATTAATATCCTACACAAGCTCAATGATAGGGGTACACTTTGTTCCGCCCCTAGATTCGGTTTCTGAGCCCCTTTAAATTTGCCTGAATTAAGCCATGCCTTGTGCCGTGTTGTTGTCTTTATTCCATGAGGTAGAGCGAGTATAGGCACGCATACGTACACGCCCATAGACATTCAAAGCTTATAGCTTAAATTTAGAAAACACATATCCTATTCTATAACTGAGTCATGTGTATCCCATGCCTAGCGAAAAATGCATACAGATCTTACGCTAGGGAGACAGAAATTATAATCATGAAATACATCTACAGAGAGAAAAAAAAAGAGAGCAGAATTCTACATTGCATGATAGTGCAGTTGTGAAGGGGTTTCTTCTCATAGTGCTCGTTGTGTTCAATGATATCGATCAGACGGAAATAAAAACTGGCGACTGACGAGTACTAGGAGCCAAAGTTGTTTACACAATACAGCTGAAAATCAAGGTTCAACGAACTGCAGGTGATAGCATACAGAATATCAGATGGGTACGAAAACAAGCATTAATCATGCTTTTAGTCCCTCCCTTCCCCCCCCCCCCACCCTTCTCTCTCTCTCTCTGAAAACCAAAACCACAAATAAGTGAGAATGCAGGAGTATGGAAAACGAAAATGGAATTGATTATTTTCTCTTTTCTTTTATTCTTTTCATAAAGTCAGTCTCCTGCTGTCATTTCTCATATTGTTAAAAAGAAGAGATAATCTAATTCATGTTCTTATAAAAGGTTTTGCTCCATATTTTGTGCTCCCTTTCTCCCTCTCTCTCTTACTAACTCGCCCTATACCGCTTCATCACTTATTCTTGTAATCGACCCAACTTTCATCCCCTCATTTTTTCATTATCCCATTCCAGCATGTCACCACAATCCTGGATGTTTGTGCGAAACTCTCTTGATATGAATAACTGTAATGTTTTCATTATTCGCATGATGTCAGCCTGATTCTCTCTTTTTAAGATATCGTTCAGCATTCTGAGTTGAATGCCATATTACTCCTCTTCAGATTTAATAAGCTTCCTTTTTTTCCGTACATACTCTAACATGACAGCTTTCTCGTTTTCTACAATCATTTGTTTTTATTCTGTTTCTGAAGTAAAGCCTGCCGTACATTTTGCCAAGGGCACATTTGTTGTTCTATCTATTCTGCCCATCTTTCTCTTCATCTTTCTTTCTCTCTCTCCCTCCCTCTCTCCCTCTCTCTTTCTGTCTCTCTCTCTCTCTCTCTCTCTCTCTCTCTCTCTCTATATATATATATATATATATATATATATATATATATATATATATATATATATATATCTTCTCCCTGATCTCTGAATACACCTTTCATACTTTTTGAAAGCAGTGTAGGGTTTTGCTTTTATCTGCCCCCATAAATCTGTTCTTATTTTGTCGTTCTCTCATTCTTCTACTTCAAACACGGAATTTTCTGTCAAAGTCGAATACAAACGACATTACTGAAATAAATCTGTATACCTATATTCCTTATACTCCCATGTATGCACGCTCGCATAATCCCGTATAAAAGTTCCATCTGTTCTCCCATATTACCCAGGTCCGTAGTGAGTGTCATTATCAACCGCCGCTATCCTTTATGACAATCCATAATACTTATTTACGATATAAACTTCGGCATAAATTCCCATGCACATTAAACCATGTGAAGGTCCATAAACAATCCCATTAAAAGATTCGTAGAGACATTCGTAATAAATGTTCTCCAGGAAGAATAGGACAAGATGATCTCTACTGATCTCTAGCCCTTCTCGAAGGAGTCCATCTTATTCTCCTCATCCTTCTCATCTCCTTCAGCCTTACCCCCCCCCCCCCACTTCGGCCCCCGCCTCAAACCACGAACCGTCCCACTTCCCACTCTGTGCAGTTCTTCTTTTAATATCCTTCGCATCTCAATGAGCCGAGGGTGCGGTGTCAGCTGCAATGAAGCAAGCCGGGTTCCCAGAGACAGATTGCGACCGCGCGCTAACCGGCATCCCCTAAACTTTTCATTTCCCCAAGGAAATGAAATTTGTACGCACATTAGATGGTTTAAAGAGTGTCCGATGACTGATATGCATATAAGTTTTGTGTTGATTATATCAGTCCGTTTATTTAAGTATGCATTCAGGAGTTAACACGTGATCATTTTACTTGCATGCTAGTTCAACATTTCAAACATCACATCACGCAATACGCAACGCAAATTACACTTAAAGATAAGATCCAGGGACGAAACAATAACTGCAGCAATGCGCTGAATATTGTTTGGCGCTGTCTGGTGGGAACTTTAACCGCGATCCTATCGAGTGAAAGAGGCAGTCACAATGTCCCGGGAGTGGGCAGAAACCCCCGTTCTGAGGCCCCGCTATCAGTTACCGGAATTAATCATAGCAGCCAAATCTAGAAAAGTTCGTTCATTTCCCACATCGCGGCAATGCTGGCGCACTTGGACTTTCATTTCGTGTACGTCATTAACTTCCCGGACACGTCTCATTTTTCTCACCTGTTGCTTCTCTCATCTCTTCTTCCATTCTTCTTTCATTTTCATACCTTCATCAGTCACACAAGATCTATTCCACTCACGGTATCTATTAGTAATAAAGACGGTAGTGTTCGAGCATGCGTGTATTTTAGGTGTATTCATTTTAAGTATGCAACGCGTCGTTATCCTATCTGTTTATCCCTTTCTCTCGCTAGCTGCAAGTCGTTTCATTGGACGGGAATAACTAGAGAAACGGGTCTTGAGTGCAGCCCCAGGACACTCATTACGACCTTTCAATGTCTCTTGCGTTGACTTCATGTTGTTTAGACAAAGGCAGCTGTAAAAACGAAAGGCATAGTCTCTTGTAAATCTCACTGTCACGAAACATTCTCTCTCTCTCTCTCTCTCTCTCTCTCTCTCTCTATCGCTCTATCTGTCTATCTATCTATTTATTTATCTATCTATCTATCAATATCTCTCTTCTTAGATATCTTTCTAATTTACATTTTATTCAGGTGGAGGAAGAAGGGGCTAGAAGAAGGTTATTGCGACTGTATGTGCTCATCAGCATATACCATAACATTTACCTCCTTTACCTTCTCAGCCACTGACTACGCAGTAAATTCCAAAGCCATGCAGTAATGTGAATCATATTCATGAAAATGTATTGCTGTTCTTTATTTCTTCAAAAAAATCGTCATAATTCAATGAATCTCTCATTATGACTTACACAATAATAATATGCTACAAAGAGATAGACAAAATGCTGAAAGAAGTCTTATGCATGTCAATGTCATTACAGACTTTCCAACCACGAACCAGCCTACTAAAAGCAACTTGACAGATAGAGTACGACACTTCCACTCTTTCACACAAACTATCTATTTTTGTCATCTTCTTTGCTATTTTTTAGCACTCCCTGAATATCATTTCAAAATATTGATTAGCCCTTTCCTAAATACAGGGACGTTTATTTCCTCACGTACTTGCATGTGGTAGCTTCTGCATAGTCACGTTTTCTTCCAATAGTCAATGTCGCTCCCATTGATGGTAATGCTGACGAAGATAATCGAACATCCATTATTTTGTTCACTGTCAGAATCACCTCCCGCTCTCCCTTCACCCCCCCCCCCCCCCCTGCCTCTCACCTCTCTTTGGCTATCTCTCTCTCTCTCTCTTTATTTGCCTATCTCTCATTCGATGTGTGTTCAGATATCTGAGTGTCTTTTTTTCCTCGTATCAGTTTGCCTATTATGCTGTCTTTATTCGATTTTTTTTTTCCTGTTAGCAGTTTAATTTCCTTTCTTAGTTCGCTTTTAAAGCCATTTCCGACACTTATTGTGGCTTGTACACACTAACAAGGTGATGAGGAGAAGCTGGAAAAAGACAAATGGGTTCGACTGACCTAAAAGAAGACAGCTAAGATGACGACAGCGCGTGTCACAGGAAATTGAAATCGACACGGAGGTCGCAATGACCGAACAAAATATCCTCCCAGAAATGTTTTCCCTTTCCACCGAAGCGGGGCGCCCTAGATCTAACGGACAGCAATGTTCCCTTTGCTTGATATATTTCGAGAGGAAAAGTACAGCAGGCCCTGAAGAGTTGTGTGTATGTGTGTATGTGTGTGTGTATGTGTGTATGTGTGTGTGTGTATGTGTGTATGTGTGATGATGTACGGGTATGTTTGTTTCTACCCCTCCCCCCTTTCTCTTCTCTCTGTATGTTGCTGCTCTAGCTGCGATATTAAGGAAGAATCTTATCACCGCTCTCACGGGAGGCCTTTCACTCTGACACTCTGTGTTATCACGACGTGTTATCCAAAGATGGGCAATCATTTTGTCATTATGAGCTCTTCGACACACGAAAGCTAGAGTGGGCGTCGTATCACAGCTTTCGGAGAGACGAAAAGCACAGTTAATGACTCTCCTGAGAAACATGCTATTTTTGTCTTCTCTGCACCAAAAGTCTAACATGTCGCAGAGGGGCCATCGATTTTTTTTTTTCCAGAATGATAAGAGACTTTTGTCAGACTGAAAAATTTAACGAAATATGATATACGTTCTCCATACTGTATTGACAAAACAAAATCATGCAGCCACAGGTTTGTGTTTTCCCTTCTGTTCTGCTACAAAGCGATATATAAGTTGAATTGCAAAATGTCTACATTTACCTCTATTTGGCCTGTAAACGGCTTTGTAAACCCTCCCTCACGAGAAAAAAAAAAATTTTCTTTGGCAGTAAGGCCTTAAAGAAGACGAGAAAACAGAAAAGGATGAAAAATATGTTTCAGAAAGGAAGATAAGATAATCCTTCTGGGCTAAGTAATAGTGTAATTATTGGACAGGCAACTTGATCAGTGTCACAAGTTATGGAGTGGAGTGAATCACATTATTGACAAGGGGATAAATAGGAAGAATAAGCTAGAGTGAAACAGAGAGAGAAACAATGGAAAGACAGAGAGAGTGCGTGTGTATATTCGCTTTGTGTTAACATATGTTCACACTAAATTTGTTTTCATGGATAGAGTCATTGTGATTAATTTCAAACAAAAATCAAGATGCTATGAGGAGCAATCTTCAATGCGCTTGTGAATTTGATAGGTGGCGTTAATTTAGCCGCACAACAAACAAAAACTAAGCGCTACTGCATGCTACTTAGTATTACGCAATGAATTTATTCAGAATTCCTCTGACCTTTGACCTTTTCCAGCCTGTACGTGTCATCTCTCCATTTGAAATGCGGCGCAGCTAAACCACCCGAACCTGCCGGAGACAGATCATGGCGCCACGGGCCAAAAATCATTCATTGATTAAAGGATCACGGCTGCCTTCCCTTCTTTTCTCTCATTCCTTCCCCAAGTGACTCAACAACTTCATCATTGCATTCTTCAGAGTCATCATAATTACCATCTTCCGCAACTCGCCCTCCCTCTCCCTCTCCCGTTTCTGTCTTACCTGCTCTATCCATTACTTGCGACTGACGATGAGCCATCGATCTTATACGACCGCTTCCAGCCCTGCCGGGGCAGAAGCCGGCTAGCTCTCTGCGACTAAAACCCCCCATATACCTGACATTTATCATAAAATTTGAGCCCCCTTGCCAGATACATGACACCGAAGACGGAGTTTGGCGCGCCGTCTCCTTGGATGAACAAGATTAATGACTATCTCAGCAGCCCTACGGGACCAAAAGAGTGACGCAAACGCAGCAAGACCTTAGACCGCGTAGAAAAAGAAAGACTGTGAAAGACAAGAAAATGAAGGCGTGAGAAAAGACAACCATGATACTTATGAGACTGGATAGAAGACAAATAGGAAGAAAAGATAGAAGACGAAGGAGGAGAGGTAAAAAGGGTAAAGTGATATGTAGGGCCTACATAATTATGTGCTACATGAGACACAAAAAATACTGAACTATAGAATTATCGGTCACAGGTCGTTATTCCGAAGGTTCGTTATTCCGAAGGTTCTTTAATGCGAATATGACATAAGGTTCTTTATTCATACGGTTCGTTCATCTAAAAAACGAAATAAGGTTTGTAATTCCGAAGTTTCATTTATAGGCACCGTCTTTACAATTTCGGTTTGACAAACCTTATTTCGTTTTCGGATTAAGGAACCTTCGGAATAACGAACATCACCAATTTTTGCAGCCCTACGGGAGCAAGAAGCGGCGCAAAAACAGCGAGACTATAGACTTCGTTGAAAAAGAAAGACTGAGAAGAGAACAAAAAATGGTTGTGTGGGAAAAGACTACCTTGATGCTAATGATTGGATAGCAGGTGAAGAAGGAGAAGAAGGAAAGTGATAAGAATATCAATGATAAACGACATTATGTTACGTGTATATCTATGCAAAATTACAGGTACAAAAATATACTCAACTAAAATTATTTTTCATTATCTTATGCTAAAATGCTCCGTTTTACGGCATCGAGCACTTTTTATCAATCCTCAATCCTTCACAAACTATTCCCGACGGATATATATACCCATGTACATATATATATATATATATATATATATATATATATATATACATGTATATATATATATATATATATATATATATATGTATATATATATATGTGTGTATATATATATATGTATATATATATATACATGTATATATATTTATGTATATATATATATATATATATATATATATATATATATACATGTATATATACTTATATATATGTACATGTATATATATGCAGCCCTATACGGTAACAAAACAGAGAGACGACCACAGACTTTGGAGAAAAGGACACTATAGACGACGAAGAAGGAGAGGAAGAAAAGTGATGAGTATAGATGGTAAATAATTTACACATATGCAATGTCAGATATCAAGTATGCCCAAATAAAATCATATTCTTTTTTTTTTATTTTACATGCATTATAAGGGAATTTGCTTATTAAAGGGATATGTTGTAGTATTGGCTTGAAAAAGAAAATCTCTCAGAGTCACTGGTTGCGCATGTCTTAAATGAGAAATGTTAGACTATAGAAGGAAAGAGCAAAAACCAAATTCCGCTGTCAACAGGATGAAGATAAATACTAAAATAGATACAGATTGAAAAAAAAAAACAACAACAACAACGCCAAGAATAGAAAGGAGGCACTTACATTCCGATGGAGATGTATAGCAATAACCACGTGTCGACTGAATTTATTATATCGTGAAGGGAGATAAAGCTTGATACACGTTGCGCTGTTTGTTTTAATGACTGTAGGTAATTACGCAAAGTGCTTCTCGGATGGGTATGCCATTTAGTGCAGTGCATCGTCCGATCTTTTTTTTTTTTTTTTTTTGTTGGTAATGAGTCTACAGAGATTTCGAAGTTCCAAGATGCACTAATGGATGGAATAACATTTTCAGGATTGCTTCTCTTATCTCGAGGACATGCTTGTCTAATAGTTAACAGTGTGTATACAGGAGCTGCGTTTTGCAACGCTGAAGAAAACACCCCCCCCCCCCCCAAACGTGTGCGCCGAAAATAAATTGAGTAAATCGTATGTTTTCCTTTTTTTTTTTATTAAGGATACACAAAAGCACTCTTCCTCTGTGATCAAAAGACAAAGTGTAAGACTTTGTGTAAGATGCGAATCTTAACGTATTGGGCACATTAATAAACTTCGACAGGTCTGATGGAAACTTAGACAAGGTATGAACAGATTATGGGCGCTAAATGGATTCCACTGGCACTCTTTTGTGTATTGGTGGATATCTCGCGAATCAATGTATAGTCACTGAAGTAAAAATTGCTTCGGGTAACTGACTGCTTAAGTGACTGTCCATGTCATGGTGACGTGTGTGTTAACATAATGATTTTCTTATAAATCTGTTCCACGCACGGCCTTACACAGCAGGGGGCGAGGGGTTGTTCCTTCCCCCTAGAAATTTTCAAAACCCCGTTTTTTCTTTAGACTGATCGGATATCAGATTTTGAAGTAATGAACTCAGTAAACGAGAAAGTGACGCAACGATTAAAGAATTTAGTTTGCTTCTTGCTTGTTTCTTGTGTTTGTAAATTTTGTTTCTCATTCTCCTACTGTGAGAATGGCATTATCGTTATGATATTTGTCACCACTCCATTAACTTCTCGTTATCATCAGTATTTTTCTCATTTCACTCTACAGAATATTAATTAATTAATTATTATTATTATTATTATTATTATTATTATTATTATTATTATTTTATTATTATTATTATTATTATTATTATCATCATCATCTTTATTTGATCGCTATATCCACCTAGACTTAGTATTCAGTTAAGACATATACAGAAAAATGTGACAGATACCAATTTTGGCCATTTGATATTGTCATTCAATATTTATTTTCCTTAATTTATGATTGAAATTGTTTTGAATATTCCAAAAGTGTGCCCCAGATCGTTGAAGTTTTATTCTACAAAGCTTCCTCATACGGGACGGGTATTCCCCCTTCCACACCCTCCACCGCTCGGTCACTGCGCTCCCTCGCTTTCTTGCCACCCCCCCCCCCCCACATTGAACATATTCTTGCCCATTCCACCCCCTAGTAAAAACATTCCTGCGTATGGCCATGGTTCCAATCCAAGTGCTTGTTCTGTTGCATCTTTTTGGGATGCAGAGAATCTCAATTTGTACTCGACATGCTGTTTGAAATATTACACGTCATTCCGCTGCCCAAGGTAATACTGAGCGCTCCCTTTTTATCATCTATCAATCAGTAATGGAACGCATGGACTTGACAGCAGTTGTCACACAACATCAGGCGAACTATCACTCACATGGAACTCATGAATACGGCACTTCGCCTTGAGATAGGACGTGATGAGGAATCATAAACCAGGGTTTACAGTCGTAGAAGTCTGTCTTGCTCCAGAATAAGGGATGACCAGAGCATCCTGTCAGACACTTTAGGGATTATGGGACGTTCTTCGGGAGTCCATTAACAACACAAAAAGTCAGTCCCGTAAAGATGCGCAACGTTTATACGCATAGAAATGACCATTTGAGACTTTACAAAATAGCCTCCATATTACACACGTAATGCGATACATAAGGATTTATAATGCATTTCTGCTATAGGTTTTCACGAATTTTCTTTTTCCTTATGAGGGGGATGATATTAACACAAATACCGTTTCTGAGAAAACTAAACTGGCGCAAAGATAGCTTGGAGCTTTGCGACAAAGTTTCAACCGTGATTTAGTGGTTCATATTGCAAACGAATCGCTTAAATTTCTAAATAAGAATTTCCTTCGACACAAACATACCCTTAAGAAAAATACCTTTACAGTATCCCCCTATATTCTGTCTGTGGACGTTTCTAAATACATTCACATTGTACGTGATCTCAATATGTACATGAATACATACATAAACGGGAAGTATACGGGAGACAAGATAATTTCTCTGAAAGCCAAATATATTATGGAACTGGTTTATGATTAGTTCTACTTTATCTTAACGAAGAATTTAGGACCTAATCACATTTTGTTCCCACTGCTTTACTGCACATGAACATTTAAATATTCTCTTTTCACCCCTCAGTGGTGCCCGCATGTTCTTACCTCCTTTGGTGCACGAGTAAAGGAACGAAGCTCCTACACATCCGGGTATCCATCCAGCGTTTTGACGGGGAGTCCGCACGCCGAGCGTTCAAGAGGTAGCTGTGTCAATAAATAGGACGGGAGAGAAACAGTGACAGTATCTGTGGAATCAATCCTAGATACACATTCTACGCATGAACCCAACATGTTTCAATGTAAGAAATCACTGTCTTGTTATACCCGACGGAATTCCTGATGATTGCAATTTTGTCCCGTTTCCTTTAATGGGATAGCAGTCACTACAATCCCATGAAATATTGTAGAACTGTCATTGGGGCGGTGCTATAAAAACAACACAGGTAAGAATGTTAGAGGCAAACTCAGTGTATAGGAAGTAAATAAAATGGCAAAGGTAAAAACGTCAGAGGTAATAAATGTCAGGGGTAATAATGTCAAATGTAAACCCGTCAGAGGGATAACAATGTCACAGGTAAAAATGTCAGAGGTAAAGTGACAGAGGAAAGTCTAGCCATTAGAGACTGAATCTAGATATAAGTGTAGCCATACCAATTTATGTTTCATGGTCAAAAAAGAAAGAAGAGGCGAAACATCAGTTAGTACACACCGTAACGCACTTTATTTTAGACGATGTGGAAAAGGGAGATCTCGAAGACACCATTTTATGACACTTATTGACGACATCGCCAATATTATGGAATCTGATGACACATATACACACACACAAACACAGTCAAAGGGTTATTCCGTATTACTTAAGATCATCTTCCATTATTACCAAAGAAAAAGTGTGTGTACGTAAGCGTATCGAATCTCTAGCGCTCATCCAATAGCCATGTATAGCGCTGGAGCAGCTGCCCGAACCACTTCTGGGGCCCCACGTGACAGGCGGATACATGCAACTAATAAAGCCACCCGGTAGCTAGAACGTGTCTCGATTGACTGTGAAGACACGCAGATGTCCAAACACACTGAATGCTATCGGACATTTCGGATCAATATTCTCCCCATTCCCTTTCTCTTTTTTCCCCTCTTCCTCTTTTTTTTTTTTATCCCCCTCGAGGCACCTGGACACATGGTCATGTAGTAATTTGTTATCTGCTGCTTCTAAAAATTGTCATGATCATTATTAATATTGATTATACTATAACGTCTCTATAGGTTCTTTGCTCATCATTCTTTCTAGAGCAATTTGACATATTATAAAAAAAAACGTTCAGGTCGATATGACTCTTTATACATACGATAATTTCATTGATTTTCAAGTAGCAAGTCGTGGAAAATGTTGAGGATTTGGAAAACAGCAACAGCTCTTTATACCTACACACTTCCTATGATTTTGTTTTGTTTTGCTCGGATACAAAATGATTATCAAAAAATATATATCTTTGTGGAGAGATGTTATCCCTAAATCTTACTTCCATGGTAAAGATAGTCTCATGATTATACCTCTTCTCTCCATCACAAATCAGCATGTGTCAAGTGGCAATCAATTTGGATCAAGATAATAGCCACATTTCACTGCGGATGATATTGCTTCTTCATCCCAGGAGAATCGTAATGACTTGTTTCTTCTCCATCGTTATGAGGAATTAATTCATTATCTTACACAGCTCACGTGACCAGACCTCTAAGGGCTACACAGGGTTTGCAAAATATTCCTGGCAAGGCATATAGTAGTCGGTTCTGACGACAAAACACTGTAGGACACTCGGAATGGACATTTGGGTGGATGCGTTTTGCATGAATGTCCAAATTTCACTGCATTTGTGTGAGCTTGGTAACTGTGTGTGTGCGTGTCTGTCTGTCTGTGAGTGTATGTGTGGTGTGTTTGTGTGTGTGTACGTTTCGTGAGAGTGAGTATATCATAATATAGAGCTTTGTGTGTAACTGTTGATGTGTGTGTGTGTGTGCGTGTGTGTGTGTGAGTTTGTGTAGAGTCTAACGACATGATAACCATTGGGAGAGAGAGTGTGTGTGTTTACGCTGTACCGGAATACGATATTGATTACTGAATAGCTAGGCTTGTCCCTGACCTCCAGCATCTTCCATTCTAAACGCGGCACGTACTTATTAACAATCCACAAATAACAGCATGAAAATTCACAACGCATGCCGGACAACCGAGGTTAAACATTTCCAAAAATATATGAATCTACAAGGCAAAGCTCTCTCGAGATACTTCGATGCGATAGGTCAAAAAGGGGCATTAAATCTGGGCTACCATTACACTAGAAGGTTAGGCGATGCTGTCTAAAAAGTATTTAACGAACAAAAGTATCTCTGTGAAAGGAAAACCCTGACTTAAAATTAAAGTCCGCTTCGATGATTATGTGAAAACAATCAAACAAGAAAAGTAAAACGTGCATTTTAAACAGTTACGTGTTAATCAAATACTCTTTACTTGCAGGCGTACAACAATTCTAGAATCATTCGATGCGAATTGCATAGATTCTCCTTTTAAACTTCATTTCACATTTTATCGAAGATTTGTGCTTGAAGTAGTGGCAATCCAGCAAGACCATGTCCTTCATACTTTATCGAATTTGCATATATTACTATGACCGATATCACTATTTTATGATAAATGTGTGAGGCTTTGAAATACATAGAATAATTCATTTGACTATGTTCGACTTCAGTTAAATTCAAACTGCTCTGTTACCTTGATTGTCACTGTTCATCAAAGTGCAGTGGAGTTACTCCTTAAAAGGAATCAGGCAATGCAAATACAAATGTTGATTCATGACACCGTTAAACATGCTATGTGGCCAAATGAATCTAGATACATGCCATATATTTTAGAATAATTTTTCTGCTATTTTTCTTTTCTATAGATTTTGGTCACATAAGTGTTAATCAAGGTAATATGATTTACATCTGCATTGCATAGTTCCTTTAAGGTTAAAAGTGTACGAGCGAGCTGAGGGATTCCGTGTTGAGAGCATGTTGATCACGTTGCGTCAAGCAATCTATACCTATATAGAGCGCCGACCTACACTTGAGTCGGTTCATCGCCATTTCGCAATTTTGCTCGCTTCCCATTAGTTTGTATGGCATGATGGGCATTTTCATAAACCAATTTTGATAAGTAATGTAATCAAATTAGACGATGTTTCTCTCTGGATCCCACTTCTCCCTCCCTCTCTCTCTCCCACGGCGTGCTTCATTTATTTTGCTTCGCGTCACTGCTATGATTTTTGTGGAGATCTTTCTTTTTTTCTTCCCTCCACAAAGGCCGCCGCTTTGTCATTACAAGGTGTGTATTATTAAAAGAAAATGCTGATCAAATTGAGATGGGAGCATCCTTACATAATTAATGCATGGTAAAACATTTATGTAGATTGTCTACATCTGCGACATTTAAATCACGTGTAGACATCAAGCCAAACATAGAAAAAAAAAAGAAGTTGCAAGGATGAATATACCGGATTCAAGTGTGTTCAATCTGAATTCACTAATGCTATGATATTGAAGAGTATCGTTATCGGCAGACGACAAACCGTCTGCCCAGAAACAAGGTCACTCCATTATGCTTTCAGATAGGCTCCCGACCTTGTTTGCTAGGTTTACCTTCTCAGGGTCGAAGAAGGATTGGAGCTTGTAAAATCGCATTTTTTTTTCTTACTTAGCTGTACGAATGTTGAAAAAAAAATCATATGTATTACGCTGATGTAACGAAGAACTCAAAAGACATATCGTTGACGACAATAGGAATCAACATAATAACAATTGTGATTGCCAAATGGACCTGCCATAGACGTAACTATTAAAAAAAAAACAAAAAAAAAACAAAGATTTTTTTTTATTATTTTTTTTTTCAGTGTCTGACAATAACATTGGCACACAGCCGGGTGCTGGGGACTGTAAGGTATACGCAATAAATCATTATTGCATGAATAAATTGTGTACCCACTGCTATTAGGGATGAGAACCATTACTGGCTATAGGACGGGACAGTGTTTGGCGGAAGGTCGGTAGTCCTGTGGATGTATAAAGTATGACGCCTGTCTAGCAATCAGGAGGTCGTGTGTTGGAGTGCCCATTGTACTATTATAATTATCATAATGTAAGAGTGTGCCACTAATACGTTGTTCATTATTGGTTCTTCTCGTATATACGATGTATTTGATTGAATTCGTTTTCACAGTTGTCATCTGTATATCAATGGAGGCCAACCTTATGCATCATTCTGTCATGTTATGTTACAGCCTCCCTTATACCATGCTTATCTTCACTCCCCCATATCCCTTTCCCTCTCCCCCCCCCCCCTCTCACTCTCTCTCACTCACTCTTTCGAGATATATATATATATATATATATATATATATATATATATATGTATACATACATATATATATATATATATATATATATATATATATACATATATATATATATATATATATATATATATATATATATATAAAAGATATATGTATATATATATTTATATATATATATATATATATATATATATATATATATATATATATATATATATAATTAAGATGCAAGAGATGTTGTGCCAACTTTTAAACTTCCACGTGGTGGAGACATTATTATTTATAGGCGTAATAATATACTATACGTCTTACGCCTACTATGGGGGGGGGGGGGGTTGTCTGTGTGAAATGTATACACAATTTCACGACCCTTTCACTCATGTACTGATTGCTGATACTTTCGCTGCTGCATTACTGCATACTCTAATTTTGTGTGGCTTCTCTGAGTCTTATCTAGCAACATTGATTTGTTTGTGCTTTTGTTTGTTATGTTTTTGGCATATCTTTTTGGAATTTATTTTCTTCAACTAACTTTATATCGTCTATACAGATATTCGTGTTCCACATTTACCTATATACACGTGCCTGACTTTATTGTAGGACCGAATGAGTATATCAAACTACTGTAAATTGCTTTTACATGTAGACCCCATCATAGTCATTTCTAATACTTTGTAAAATTATAGTCACCAATACTACAGTAAACAGACCGTTACGTTTAGTTTTATGTAGAGACAGTTGTATATTCAGGTGATGGTTTCACCTATTTGTAATTCATACTTTTTGTATTGAGCATGTTAAATAATGTATTTTTGAATGACATTTTCTCGAGAAATATGAAAATTGAAATCGAAATTGCCATTGAAACTGATATAGAAAATACCATATCCTTGCTTATATAGGAACACTTTATCATTCTGGATATCAGTGATCTTATAATGTCATTGCAATTGTATCGTATGTGAAATTCCCTTGTTGAATTATCGCCGTTCAAAAGTTATTGCGTAATGTTATGTAACCGACCATGACCTGTAAGTGTCCACCTGTACCTCGGTGAGAAAATACTTTGCTATGCTTTACTATTCAGTGATCCAGGTGATCTAACTTTGTGTATAGTGAAAGCAGATAGACCTCTCCTCTCTCCTTTCTCCGATCCTATCTCTATGCAAGTCATCCCTCCCCTTATTTTCCTACATGTTATGTCTTATGTACGAGGGCTGCATGCAAATCAAGCAATGCTTAAGCTGTAGCAATTCTGCGTTATTCATTGCATCACTGATATGTTCTGTTGTACATTGTAAAGGCAACGAAGAAACTGTATTGCTGTACATTCTAAAGGTAATGAAGAAACTTACCTTGTTAGCACTTAATGTTTATGTATATCCATTTATATGTATGGTACCAACAGTGTATATGATATATGTGTATGTATCTGCATAAGCAATGATATAATGCAGGAACCAATAAATCAAATCAAATCAAATCAAATCAAAATCAAATCAATTACACAACTGATATTCATTGCTTGTAATATAATAATAAAAAAAAAAAACTATAGAAATCGAGAAAATTGGGAATCAGCAATATCCAGACGGATTTTAATCTGCTGATGGATTTTTTTCCAACATGCAGATCACTGCCTTCTGTAGCAATAAGAATACCGCACGAATTTCGGTACCATTTATTCTTTGCTATACATAATTTTACTGAAATTTGACGGCACATTATTTAAAAGGAGACCTCCGAATGACTTTCAGACTTTTACATTAAAATAACTATAAATTTGTGTAATACTGTGTACAGAGTTTCAGAATTTATAGTGATTGGGATGGGGAATGAGAATGTTTTCAAAATATATGACAAATCACAATGAACAAGGGTGATGACATGATAGCCCCACCATAGGAATGCATGAGTGGGGGCTCAAAGAAGCACAACAAAAGAAGAAAGCATGCATACATTCTACACAGGTGAACTTGTTAAGCAAGCCTTATTGTAATGGAATAATATTGCTACATTCCTGAAATATGTGAGCCTTCTATGTCATCATCGTTGATGTTCAGTGTAATTTGCCTTTTTTAAGAGTTTTTGTTTCTCCGCTCACGGACCACACACACACACACACACACACACACACACACACACACACACACAAACACACACACACACACACACACACACACACACACACACACACAAAATCCATAAATCTAGACATGGAGCTGTTGATTTATGTGTTACATTATTTGAGATTATGAAAATCGTGTGGAATTCCCCTTTAACTTATTAAACTGTAAGTCACTATAAGGCACAATTGAGTAAAAAAAAAATGAATAGCAATTTTAGTTACAACTTGGCACAAAAATACGTCATTACATTTGGGCAATAATTTGTCCACATTTATTTTTTTGTCCAATTTGAATATCAGGAAAAAATGTAATATTTCTCAACCTTCGTCATACATGCATATAGAGGAGAATGCATATTTATTGACAAGTTACATGTTCCGTGATCAAAATGTTATGGGTTTTATATATATGTATATATGATCGAATTTTGTACTGCATGGGAAATTTATGCCAGACTCGAATGCAAGTAAGTCTCTTCTGACTTGGTTTTTCATATTCTTTTGAAACCTCATTTCCAGATCCTTTTTTTTTTTTTTGGAACATGACACAAACAACAAGGAATGTATCATAACTCAGGAAATCTTCGCTTTCACCACGAATCAGAATTTCCATGCAGGATATCTGTTATTTATGTCGCGGGCAGTAAGGCAATGACCTTGATGGTGGCGAGATGGGGCCCCTGTGCGTAGTAAAGACGTAAGTCCCCTGTCTTTATTTTTACTGTTTTGCTTTCATCAAGCAGATGTCTTAATGGAGCGGTCGAAAATCGATACAGCAGGGTGCGTACCTAGCGGCTCTTCCCCGCGACCCCGACAGGACTCCGGCCGGCGAGGAAGAGAAAAAAAAAAACCAACAATGTGCAGGAGGCTAAAATAAAAAACAAGGGTTCGGCAAGTATATAGCAATAGGTGCGCTTTAGAATGTTGTATACTACCAGCTTATCCATTAAGAGAGAAAGAAAATGGAAGAGGACTCGGGGGGGGGGGGAACCAGCTCTAGGGGGTGGACAAGATTAAAAGCCTTCCTGTATACTGCAATATTCAATATTGAAATCTACTACATTGCCGCTCATTCAGATGTAAAAACACTCTAACACACAAGAAAGGCATGTGATATAACATACAACGAGAAGGAAAAGTATCACCAGAAAGAACAAACAGACAGATGTCAAAACGCAAAATATCAGCTGAAAGTACATAAAAGTCAGCTTTAGCTTTATGTCACATAAAACTTCTCTTCAACTCTCTCGACCTTGTCTGTCTTTCACAGATGTGCGCATCCAATTATCTACTCCACATACTAAGTACCCGGATGATAGTTTCAAAGTGAAAGTATGTTTAATTGTACTTTTCTTTTTAAAGTGTCAACATGAACACCGAGTTTGGAGGGTCCTTTAAAGGGACTGTACAGTACTGGTTGAGGTGAGGATTCAGGTTTATAACATTCCTAAATGAGACAATGAAAAACCTCTTATGAAATATGAAAGGGCATGTAATTTTAGGATTCAACGTTTATTTGATGAAAATTGGCTTTGAAGTGGCTGAGATATCAAAAAAAAAAAGTTATAATGATAAAAGGCGATAGGCCACGCCTTTTTATTAGGATCTCTTTGTTTCACCTTGTCTCAGCCATTTCAATACCGATTTTCATCAAGTGAACTTTTGATTCCCCTTAGAATTGCATGCTCTTTGACATCTCATAGAGTGGTTTCTGAATACCTCGCAAAACGTTAAAAGCTAAATCCTCACCTCAACCAGAACTGTACAGTCCCTTTAAGTGGGTAAAATCCTCAGGTTAGAAACAATATTCCTCGTCTGCAGATGTGGGTGCACACGGGTTAAGAATCAAGAATGCATAGTCTCAAACCCCAGGCAGCCAATCAAGAGCACAGGCACGACTTCCCACCTCGCTAATCTTGTCCCAAGCTGGCTCTCGCCGAAACTTGATCAGTATTGATCGAAACGCGATCTAATGTAATAATTTTCCGCCATTCAATGGCTACAATGAAAATGACTATACAATCCATGGAGGGTTGATCATTACATGGTATGCAGTCCCACTCTTCCTTCCCCTTCCCTTTTCGGACAATGTATAATTCTGTTCACGGTAAATGTTTATTTCCATAATCAAATTTGAAATGCGACAGGGAACACTCCTTGCACATGTCGTGGGCAAACTACATCGACCAACTCTTATAGGAGTTGTTGACTTGCTGCGCGAAGGCGAGCGAAGAAATGGATTACTAGGAAATAACGCATGATCTTCAAGGGAACTTACAAGTTCGCAGAACCAAAATAGGGGCAGAAGTAAGTCATCTCCACTAGGATATCACAGTTTGTACATAAAATATTACTCAAATGAAGTACAAAAAAGAAGGATAAGCCCTAACACCAAATACAGCATACATGTAAATTATATGTCAATTCAACCAACATTTAATAATTAGGTAAACAAGTAATGTCTGTTCGCAAATTCCTCCTTTTTAATGGATATCTACACAATTACTCATCAACAATATCATCTTCATATCACATCTTTCTTTCTCTTTTTCTTCTATCTTTCAATCTTTCTGTCGATTTATCTATCAATTATTAATCCCTCAATCCATTTATCTCACAGGGTCACAGGCCTTGATATATCATCCATCCATAATTAGGCCAGCTTTTCTCCTCTTTCCCTTTCTCCTATGTTCCAATCCCCATTTCGTCGTTGTAATAAAGTTGAAAGTGCATTTTTGTTTTGTTTTTTTCTCAATCTACGCTCGAAGCCAAATTGCAAAAATCCTTGGATCTACTTTCCATTACATCTCAGCATCACGTCAGGAGCACTGGCTGGAGTTTCAGCTTCATCTATCTACGTCGCTGAATGAGAATAGAAACAGTCCCCCCCCCCCCCCCCCCATTATCACATGGCATTCATCAGTAACGTGGCATTGTATAATGTCACGTCACTTTGGCTCCCAATGATGAGCGTGTAAACGCCTTTGGGTTTTTGTCCTCTTTTTTTTTTTCTTAACTTATACCATATCAATTTCTTTATCAATCGCTAGTTCGTACCCTCCCCAGAAGTCTCGTAATTAAGATCTATCCATAGGTCATCAGAGCCTGCAATTTAATTCCCCACCCCTCAGGATACTCTGCCTCTGATGAAGAGAAAGTCACGTGATATTCTTTTTTTTTTTCTATTCCAAGTCCTTACCTCGGGCAAGTAATTTTGTTTTGACTGTTCAAGCATAGATATATTGGAACAACTTTCATTGAGGGTACAAAAATCGTGAAAAAAGGGGCGTCTTGCACAATGTCTTCGTAACTTGTAAACTGCGAGTAGGTAATAGTTACTAGCTATATTAACAATAAGTTACAAACTAGTGGTTTGAGAAGTTTAAGCGGAAGGGCTACATCATGCATGGTAAAAATGTCGAAAGGTTTATTATGTACTGCGATTAATGCAATATGGTGTGATGGATATGTAATAATCGATACTCCTTATTGCGGCAAAACATTTTACTGGGATACTTTTTTGACCTATTGATACCCTCCACATCCACATCTTCCCTTACAACCTATTCCTCCTACACCAGTGACACTACAGTCACTAAAGGACACAATAGGCAGACGATCGATCACCATGTAGCGGAGGAGGGAAAACGCAATCTCCATCCAATTTACAAATGACGGATAACACCGTTAAACGCTTGGAAAGGAAGGCATTTGAGAGTTGATTACAAAGCGCTTTTTTTTTTTCACAACACGTGACTTGCACCACCTACAGTCATGTTTGCCCTGATACTGACCGGTACAGACATGTTGTGTGTTTTGTTGGCCTGCTTTGTAATGCCAGATCTTTCTAGATTTTCTTTTAAAGAAAACATTTCATTTTTCGACAATTCTTATCTCGGGAGGTATTCACCTCAAGGGGGAAAACACCCCTGTCGGGCTATCAAAGAATGCAAAGCAACAAATCAACGAAACTTTGAGCATTATCAAACATGAAGATCTAAGAAGTAATGCATTTTGAATGTCACAGACTTATGGCGTCTTGTGGGGACTAGAAACGAACCTTGCATGTTGTAATGCGCTGTGTAGCCAGCGAACGGTAACACGACATTTGCTCCTGCGACAATTGCTCCGGTCTATTTTCTCCAAGAATTTAGGGTTAGAACTATAGGATTGAGATAGGGTTTTGGGTTTAGTTTGATCAGGGAGGTGAGAGGAAACACCTCCCTGGTTTGATGTGAGGATTAGGATTGTTGGTAGGGTTATGTTTGAGGGGAAAAATTATGTTGTCTTATACAGCGTACAGATATTTTATAGGAGCAATTTCTGTGGCAGGAGCAAATGTCATGGACCCGTAGCCAAAATGGACAAAACAGCGATTTTATTTATTTTAGTTCATTTTAACTTATCCTATATACGGGAGAAAATCAGTACTCGTGTTCAAAGATGCACATTAAATAGTCTTGTTGATTTACCTTCCTCGGAGTCATTGAAAAAAAAATCAGACTACATACCAGACATAATACAGACAAAGCACACATAGTAAATGAAGAGCATATTGCAAACGACGCCACAGTAAAGTAACCCGGACGACTCGAAGTCGTGGGGCCCACTCAGCGAAACGTAAAGTGCTTTTAGGCGCATTCTGAATCTCTAATTTTTAATAACATATCCGATTTCCACCCAAATTTCCGCTGAGGAAATGGAATGGAATGGCCCTACTCGTTCAGGATATAAGCCTTCTCATGGTAACCACTGCATGCTTTTCCAAAGGGCCTAGCCAATTATTATTTAACCCAGCGTCGCCAGATATTCATATTTGCACATGCGTGGACCTATAATATATAAAAGTGCCATTATGGGACAAGGTGGATGTAAAACTTCTTGTCTATTAAAGGACAAATGCACAGTGGTATAGAATAAGCCATGCAGGTCGGGGTTAGCTCATATGCACATGGGTACAAATGACCTTTCTTCTTTCTCAGTTGATTAGGCACTCCACTATTTTGCTTGCGACAGAATGCATTAGCTTGCCCGACGTAGCAATAATTTATGGAATTCATCAGACATGTTCAAACAAAGGATAAACTTGTGTAGACCAGGTGACCAGAATGATCCATCAATCAGCACTTTGGAAAGCATCAATTTTATTATTTTGCATTGAATGTATTAACAATCTTTTTCTAGTGATATTGCCAAATATATCGCTTTTGCTGCCAGGTGGATGTGCTTGCAAGCACCATAGAAAAGGATTACTTGAATAATTATTACATCACAGATGCTTATCTCTCGGTGAATTTAAAAACTAATATGCTCTGCTGGTACAGATGACCTTTTCTGCTCATGCTCAAAGTGGATCCATGAACTGGCTTATTCTTACCTGTCATCATTTTGTTGCAAGACCCTTTACTGCACTGCTCCCTTAGTCTGACAGTTTCTTTCACTGCACTCAAAAAATCTATTTTTTTTTCTGTAAATTTTGAATAAGATTGAAACAGAGCAGCATAGCCATCTTACCATTTTGACATCACCTGAGTATCTGTCTCTTTATAGTCATCATGCACTTTTAAAACATCAGTTTTACATAATAATAATGCGTTTAATATGACCTCAAATTTTACCATTGTACGAAATGCGCAAGCATGCATACACAGATAGAACTACAAGCATACACGCTATAAATAGGTATACCTGCGAGCAAATTCACTTGATCACCACATTTGTTCCTCCGATCATCAGTCCGAACATTGTTCGGCTCGCCCGCCCTTCCTCCCTCTCTGCCCTTATTTCTACCACTCTTTCTGTGTGTTAGTTTTTTTCTCTCCCGCCCTTCCTTTCTCTCTCTCTCTCTCTCTTGCGTCTCTTCATCCAACCTCCTGTTTCTTTGTGGAGACATCCAGGCTATGCATCATACGTGTCACTCGTGATATACCGCAATAGACATCTTCTCTTAATGGATTAACCAAACACAAGCCTGCCATGTCGGATACAATCTGAGTAATTGCGTGCACGTTATCAACGGAAAGCGGAAAAGAATGAAGTCGGCAATACAAATGGAAGAGAAAATTATTTGATATTTGGAGCGTTCGTTTATCGTTTTGACAAGAGAGAAAAATTATTCATACCGACATTGTGCGGCATTGTGCTCTACAAAGATGTTCTTATTTATTGATTCAATCATTGTATATATTTGCAATCCATCAACTATCATGGTACGGCGTGTGCAGACGAGAATCAAATACACATGAGATACTGCCATGGCAGAAGATGCCATATATTAATATACATTACAGTAAATGCATTGCGTATGGGCTGTGTAAAAGGAGAAGAGAAAAGAAGCAGCTGAGCTACAACATGATTCCCAGTTTCATCAGTTGTCTAAAAGAACAGAGAGTCAATTAGTTTCGAAGATTAAACACGTGGGAGTTTCTGGTCATTCAACTCTATCTTTACATTCCATACATTTGCAGAAATAATAAAAAAAAAATCAAAGCTATAGTATAAGTGGAAGGAAGGGATATAAAGGGAAAGGGGTAATTCAGATGAATCCATATTTGATATGGAGGAAAATGATTTGAGGAATGGTCCACTGGCTAAATCATAAATGTATCGAGGTGTTAAAGGGTTATATTAAGTATAATATATAAATAAACGATTCTAGTCCATTCATCGAGTTATGTTAATTGTCCTGAGCATTTTTGTTTTCTTTTTTGAGACAGCACAATTTGTAGAGCGAGACTCGGAGGGAGACAATTGAATCCATGGTCCATCTAGTGACGATCTGGATGAATGAATGTAGCTTGATATCAATATGACTGTATGGAAGGTATCCTGGATACGGATGAAAAATTTGCCAAAAACGTGACCTTTTAGAGGCAAGTCCATTCACTCTGAAGTATCTTTAAATAACCCAAAGGGTCGGCATTTTCTACTCCCGTACAGGTTCCATTTCGGTTAAAGAGAATTCGTCGGTGGGAGAAGGCATATACATATTTGTTGATATAAACTGCAACTGTAATCACCTTGAACGTAATAACAGCGATCCATATTCCAGGCTGGGTGAATGGAAGCGAGTTGGAGAGGGAGAGCAGTTGAGGGGGGGGGGGGGGGGAGAGGGGGTCGCTGCTGCAATCTTCATATCGGGTAAGCTTAATTAAGGAAGCGAAGGCCCCCTTCGCTGTTACCAGGCAGAAAGTATACAACCGACATGAGTGCATATAGTAAACCGTATTTCCTCCACTGACATTTATAACAGCATGTTGACTTTTACTCTTTCTGGAATATCACACAATTAACTGACCTGAATGTGCATTTGCAAGTCAAAACATCAGATTTTTACATCTTTGTGTGCAGTATACCCTTTCCCCTCCCATAACTCCTTTAGATCAGTTTACCAGTAAAGAATTATTGTTCATATTATACAAATTGAGGATAAACTAAACAACGAAGTATGAGGTACAGACAATAATGTCAACAGCTGGGATAAACATCTGTGATGTAATGATTATTCATGTAGTCCTTATAAATGCTGCTTGCCAGCAAATCCACCTGACAGCAAAAGTGGTATTTGGCAACATCAATAGAAAGAGATTGTTGATACATTCAATGCAAAATAATGAAACGGATGCTTTCCCAAGTGTTAATTGACGGATCATTCTGGTCATATCTGGTCTACGCAATTTCATTCTCTGTTTGACCAGAATGCCGTAAATTGTTACGTTAAGTTGCTCTGAATACGAGTAAAGTGCCCTGACCGACTGAGAAAAAAACAGAAAGGCCATTCGTACCAATGTGCCCATGAGCTAGCTCCGTACTAACCTATACTTAAATTAAATCAACATGAACTTTAACATTAACATCAGCATTACCAATTCATGAAAATGAGGTGCTGGTAATTTATAAGCAAAATTGCATTGTGAAAGAAGCTCATCGAAGCGTATTGATAATTCAACTGTGCCATACAAATTATCCTAGACTTGTCTTTTGCTTTAAGTAAACATTCCTGTTACCGTAAGCCCAGTGTATGTATATGCGCAACAGCGTGTCGTTGCGTCGCGGCGTATCCTGGAGGCTATGTGAAAGCTAATTGAACGGTCCCTGAACAAGACTGTCTTCTTTCTCCGTTACTGGATATCATAAGAGCTACTCGCATTACTGTTAATTTCATAAAAGACTAGTCAGACAACACGGTGAATTCTCCGTCATAAATGTCAGTGTTGTTAATTTACATATTCTGTCTGTGGAAAAGGAGTCAGGATGAATTCAAATTGCGGGATAACTACAGGATAATGTAACTGCGCGATCTCAGGATTCCAAATACATGAAGTTACTCCATAGATCAATAAATCCAATCAATAAATCTGAAAGTTTTGACGTCAGGGTCTTCGCTGTTATTTGTTCTCGCGATCCCGTCTTTTCATTTGCATCAAAAACACCTGTTTAGAATGATGTTGTTCACATTCCGCTGTTTGAGGAGCAAATGCACGTATCAAACTCGAGGATCTCATGATCACCGCTCAACAAGCATGCGTCACGCAGGACCTTGATATCTTACAATAAAGTCTCTTTCTTCACCCCCCCCCCCGCTCCCTCATCTCTCTCTCTCCATCACACACACACACACACACACACACACACACACACACACACACACACACACACACCCACACACACACACACTTCTTCTCTCTACCTCACAATATACACATATACATTATACATAAATATTGTTCTACAGTTGTAGCTCCATGCTTTAATCATCAAGCTTTCGCCTGTCCTGGCCTTTAATAGTCATAAGGTCTCTTTCCGCGTTGAAGTATAAGTATTGATTTTGTGCAAAGCTAATATTTCAAAAGAATTATTATCTATAATCAATTGACAGAATTATATGATAGTTATTGCACTGTTTGGTATTGCATCTTTCTCATGGCACATCATGCCATGTAGACCAGCATTGCAATCATTTCTCTTAGCAGATCCTGATGATGGCCACATAACAAGCCGAAAGCTTGATGATCAAATGGAAAATAATATGAGAGCAACGTCCTTCTCAAACCTAATTATTTCCATACTATATACTTTGCGATGAGATACCGCGCACGTACGTTCAGGTCGGGTTTTTCGCACTATTTACGCTAAAATAGTATAATAGGACAGATACATAAATTTTACTATAATTCAGAAAACTTTCATTGGTTGGGGAAATATGGTTACTGTATCTGACAACAAATAATTAGAGCTTCAGCCAACCCTTATTTTTTTTTTTTTTTTGACTGGCTAGCTTTCGTCCAATATTGTGGTCGAAACTCAATAAAGGCTAAAGGAGTGGGCGAAATCTCAGCCTGTCTATTAATATAAAGCTTACTTGAATTTGTAATTTTTGTTGTAATCGTAAATACTCATTCCGGCACGCGTTATCTGAAAATGCGTGGATGAACACATTTCTGTATACACAAATCATTCTTTCTAATTCGTGTTCAATCAACTCAATGTAACTTTAGTCTTATAAAACTCGTCTGAGACGATAGTCAGACAAAATGTTTCTTTTGCATAAATATTGCAACTTTTTGCTCTCTAGATGCTATAGGTAGAGGACACCAGTCTCTCCATGTGATGTTGCAAGCATTGCCAATTCCATAAACATGCGCACAACAGTTTATACAGCTATATTAAAAAAAAAAAAAACAGAGGCTGAATTGTGAGAAAACAAATGAAGCCAAATTAGAAGCCAAGCTTTTACCAGTCCCCTCCATTTCCACAACATTTAATTAATGCAAATATGTCAAAGTAATTGTATTTCCTTAAAATGATTCTACAATTTTACTCACAGGTATAGACGCTGTCACCTCGCCTTTGTGTAATATTGTATACCAGAATAAAGCTTCATCCGCCTTTGCGTTTTTATACCTCATGGATTTTATTCAAAGTGTCGAGAAAATCATTTTTTTTTAAAGTCGCCAGTATTCTAAATAATCCTGTAAAGAATAGGAAAAAGGCGTCAAAGGATAAGTGATATAGGAATAATTCACAATAAAGGTATATTTTCCGCTAAGTGATACTGCCCTTTGCACGGCGCATCTCACCTTCCTCCGGTTATGAATTAAAGTGTCAGATTAACGCTGAAGACAGCATGCCTCTAATAGGATATCTCCAGGACATTTTGATCTACTGGCCCGCGGCTAGATAATACAAAAAAAAAAATGAAATCCTGTATAGCATTCCTCTCGGATCACTTCAAGACTAGCTTACGACCAATCCAAGTATCATCGTCCTTGTGCCTCATGGCAAAGATATTTCATTTCACCTATCATCTCTCTAAACTTCATTCGCCACAATTCTTTCAAAAGTTAGTAGCTGTACGTTATTGGTCACATATAAGAATCACAAATTTGGCACAGCCTTACAACTCTGCCCATCGATTTTTATTTTCTTGAACTTACAGAAAGTAAGCTCATATGCAAGTGTTCTCTATGCAAATGCAGAGAGTGATATCTGTTTTTCATATCTAGTGACGATCACATATCAACCACGGAAAGAATCCATTAATCATGTTAATCTCGGTGAATATCACAGTCCGTCTTTATCCGACTATCACTTGACTATTTTTATTTCGCCTATATAGTGGTGACATTATATCTCGCCCCGATTCCTGCTTTCCCACTTCAAATTTGTCGATGGCCAATGAGCTTTATAAACACGTTCCTATTCGTGCAGACATCGCAGAGTTACCGGGATTTCCAAATTGAGACGGTAATCAAGTAATTTCGGCCGCAATTACGACACATTAGCAGTTAATTGCGGGACATTTCGAAGGCACACATTCGTCTCCGTGTGCAGTCGATGAGCAAAGCATGCATGTCAGTGTTGTTCAACATCGTTGGAATTTCCCAACAAACCTGAATCCTCTCAATCAGACGGCTTGCAACTCTGTCATTGCTCGCTAACAAAGCAATGTGTGCACAGCAACTGAGTAACCACTCTGGTCGGCAATTATGCTGATCATTTGCTTATATATTTTGCCATATAAAGATGAATTCGACTTGAGAGCGCTGTAACTAACGTTCTTTTGGCAGTCTTAACTGTGGGGTTTCCAAAGAAGAACAAAAGCACTTTTAATGGATTGTACAATGAGCCAGGTGCGTTGCTGTATGAAAATGCATAAAATTATCTTTTGTTAGGCATTATACTTGAAGCCCCCAGTTAGAATTACCATAAAAACAGTACCCAAACCAAACTAGTCTGTACTAAGTGCAAGTGAAGACCAGGCATTAAAAACGCTGGAACAGCAATTTGTTTTTATTCATTTTCCTTTACAGACACAAGAACTTGGAGTGTCAGAAAATGGGAGAGTCGGGGAAAAGCTGTAAGACCCTAATTCATGGTTGAGGATGTATTACAGTTTTGGCTTTTATATTCATACAACAGGACTTATTTCCAGAGCAAACTGCCCGACATAGAAGTCACAGTCATAAACGAACTTGTATATATTGGGGCTTTTGAAGGACGTCTATGTATTGGAGACTTCACCAGTACGGCCAATGTGTGGGGGCCTGCAATGTGACGGATAAATATAAAGTATCCATAGACTGGTCATGAAAAGTGCTTCAGAGCTACATGGAATACCAATTAGCCATATCGCCGCAACAGACTTGCTTCACAAATCGCCAATAGAATACCAAATCGCCCAGAAAACGCCGATGGTATTTACTGGATACACTTTTCTTTATGTCTAGCAACATTTCTGTGAACATATCCTCTCTGCTCATCCACAGCCATATTTCTTTCTATTAATCGAATCACGCACATGAACATTGAATTTTAAATATGATCTGAATACGAAACCATGTTGTCATTTCTTTATATGACAATAGAAAGAGCCATATTGATTACCCCTTGGTACACTATGAAAACGGGAAGTAGGTGATATACTTACCGTATTTGTTTTCCACTTCAGAAAATGAAATGAATAAAAAAGCTTCAAAAGCCGCACGCCACAAGAGTTCTTCCGTCAACAGACTGAACGCCTATAATATTTGAATCTTTCTCTAAGATTTGGAACCACCAGACGGACTGGCGTGTCATCCATCTTGAGCATAAGGAGACTGGTGCGCGCCTTTCGCTGTCGCCCAGGACGCAGATGCAGCCGAAAAGTAGACACGGGGTTTCATTGTTGTTAAACGCGTAGCAACTTTTAGATATCGACTCTTGGGAAAAATTCGAGCAGCTCATCACTCAGCTTATACGGCGGCTCGGGCTGAAATCTAATAGCACTTATCTATCTCACGGCCTCTTTGCGCCGAAAAAAAAGAAATAAGGTCCACTGGGCAGCCATTATTTAGCCGGAATACATAGTTAATGTAGGACTAGGCTTCCTTTAAAGGGAACACCCTTCCACATGTGTTATGGTATTCTGATTTTCTTTCTTTTATTGCTTGAGAAAAGTTGCCCATGATATGCCATAGTTTGAATACATATTATCGTCCTATATAGTATAACTGACGATAGTGTTATTATTATCATCATCACTATGACTTTTATCGTTGTATTTGTTTGTCATTACCACAACCATTACATAGGTATCATCTTTACTAATTTCATTGTCACTATAATAATGTCAAATTAAGTATTTTGGGGGTGTTTTACGTTCTTCCTCTACTTAGTAATTATCATTATGGTCCTCATGACCTTATGCATGTTTATCATAGTATATATGCGAAATATGGAGAGGAAAATTATACTATTTTATTTCTTTCTGCTGATCAACGCAGCCACGATACCTATACTTCAGGGTGATGTTTACCTCCAATACATTTCAAATGTGATTACACTGCATGGTCACTATAAAAAGCATGAACTAGCTATCCAGGATTTAAAATACATTCTCAACTTGCTCAACCGCACTTCATAAGATCTGTGACAATTATACCCTTTAACCAACAATGTCACATGACCCCTTCCCCGTGAAAATTGATGACAACAGTCTCCACCGGTCTCTTCGAAAGTTCGATAAAAGGGAACAGCTTAGCAGCTCAGTTAATAAGACATCAGTACAGCCTGTCAAACTCCGTGGAGAATAATGACATATTCCATCAAAGGGATATAAATCTCTTCTACATGGATTAGTGAGCTCGTGATACCAGTTTGCCGTGGCAAATTTAACAAACACTGCATGCGATTATTAAGTAATGACGTCATCATGACTGTGAAATTACGCCAACGCGATATGGTTATAATTCATATGTAAATTTGATGAATTGCTTTGTCTGTTCTTTCACCGAGAGGACGAAGAATTGGGTTAACGGAAGATGCCCTTTCATTCATTTCAGCATTCGGCAACAAATTTCACAACAATGCCAACATCTAGCGCAAGTATCATTGATAAGTAGAAAGTAAGCAGCAAAATGCAAGGAACAAAAATTCAATTCCATTCAATTCCATTCATATGCATCTATTAGGATTTTTTTTTTTTGCACTGAAAATATATTACAAATGAAGTACAGTCATTTCTTTTTATTTTCAAGACAATAAAATAAAACATACAGTGTGTACATCCGAACATAATTGAGAAATACGTACAGATTGAAGAAAAGAATAAGAAAACACGTCAATTGGGAACCATAGGGATATAGTGAATCAAATGATGTGACTGAATTCTGGAGCATGTATTGGGAGTGTGAATGCAGAAGACTGTCGTCAAATAAGCATATAGCTTGAATATACAACAGCCTTAAAAGAGAGGATATATATATCATGTATACTGTACTTATCGAAAACAAAAGTCAAAGGGCTTTGCTTATTAAACCCGTCATTATCTCGGCAACTCTACCTTAGCCGGCGTTGAATTTCTTTATCATAGTTTTACAATTCAGTTTTGAAGTTACATCTGCAGGAGTGATCAAACCGGACACGGAGGAAATAACGCCTTAATTATTAAAAATCATACTTCAAGAAAAGAACTAAAAGAGCAAAAGAGCTAAAAGCTTCTAATTCCCAACGAGAGGCTCTGCTGATTTTTTATTTTTGTTTAATTTCAAAATGAACGGTGCGTTTGCGGATCAATGACTTCAATTGAAGTGGAGTGTTATGCTCGAGTAGGTGTGGAACGGATCACAAAGCGATGATGAGTTTAATCACGTTAATCCTTAATCTTGTGACCGAAAGACTGATTACAGATCGGTTTCCTTGGTAACGGGCTTCACATCCTATTCGACCCCATCCTTAGTGGGTTGAATCTCTTGCACGTATGGGCGCGATAAAACAACAGGCATGGCTGCACTTATCACGTGAAGTGCATGAAACCGGTCCTGACGTTTAGATTGAATCGAGTTTATAAGACGAGTATCATGATGCCTGCGATTGAATGTGTTCGTGACCTCTCACCTTGGCAACACGCGTGGCGTCATGTCTCAACAAGCGGATGTGACCACTTTCTTTCGATGAAAAAAAAAAATCCCAAACATCTGAATTCTTACTGGTTTAGGTACCGAAGGAATACATACAATGTATATTTGCAGGACCATGATTGTGAGGGTGACCACCACCCACTTTGCTGAAATAAGTAGAAACAAGTTGGAGGATGTTTGGGCTGGGTCATCTTTATTGCCCTTTTTGATGAAGAAAATTAATTCTAAAGAAAGACTGCAGTACGGCAGTGATCATGAGCCTTTAAAAAATGTTACAGTATATAAAACTATCAACAGGGCCCGCGCACCGTGTTCTCTTTTTTTTTTCTCTCCTTTTTTTTTTTGGGGGGGGGGGGAGGGGTTAGTGCTCGTGGTTGAGTGGGTCAAGGGTCAATGTTCCCTAGCTTCCTTTTACCTCTCTTTCCCTCTCTCCATCTTTCTCTCTGTTTCTCTGATGTCTTTCTCTCCTTTTCAAAATGTCATGAATTTTCCAACGTCATGAATTTTCCCACTGTGCATTCACGAGGAAATTCTAGGACGTACATCGGGCTTCATGTCACACACTTGGGAGGATATCATGATGCCTAGCTACTCTTGAATAGAGATTCTCCACACAGAATTCTCTCTTTTTCCCCTAGTTTTTCCTTTTCTAATCAGAGAGCGACCTTTTTGAACATCACATTGCTTCGGGTGCAGCAAAGTGTATATACGTATAGCAGTTCCGAAATTGCGCAGGCCCACTAACAGGTATTTGTGGTACGAAGTGCTTCAACATTCAAGCATAACGATGCGGTAGAAACGCAAAATGAAGAAGACTAGGACGGGGAAGAAGATTTATCATTTATCAAGATAACCATGGAGCCATGATTTAATACAATTGAGACACGTTTATCTGCTTCTAATCTCACGCCAAATTCATGTAAATACCTCAACGCAGTTTGAGTAAATATGGAAAAGCCAGGTATACAAAAATACAAACAGAAAACAAAGGCAAACAGGTTTCTACCAACAAACATAACCTGTGTGAGAATCTTTTGTGGAAGCCAATGAACTCATGCTGAAAGGAATGTTTGTTTTATATTAGTCCTTGCTGAATTATATGCCCTCATGGGAAGAGAAGATGTCGAATCCTTTGATGTTGTCTGCGATGAACGTAAATAAAATCACTGTGTATGAAGTCAAATGAAAATAGAAGGGAAAAAGAAGGGAAATCTCCGAACTGATGAAGAACCTATTGATTAAAATTAATGCAGCAGTATATCAATCAATCAATCAATCAATCAATCAATCAATCAATCAATCAATCAATCAATCAATCAATGGCAGAAAGGCATTGCTGATACACGGGGCCTGATGTTACGTACATGTCGACGGTGTCCCAAACAGCGAGCTTCAGATCTGTGACGCTGTATAGGATTAGCGTCGCAGATGCACAGCTCGCTAGAAGTGGTAAAAACGAAGGTGATAGGTTTAAACCTAGTAAGATTTAACTTGCTAATCATGATGCGCCGTCAAACACCGGGACTGTGGGTGTATAGACGGGAGGATGGGAGCTGTTGCTCATCCTTGCCCGGGTTCTCAAAGGACCTGGCAAACAATCCATTTCTTCTCGGGAGGCGTGTAAACAAACCAGCGGGTAATGATTACAGCCATGACGTTATGGCTTTCCAAATAGAACTTCGTATTCATTCCGAGGAACAGCAAAGCGTGCGCAATGATAGACACGATCCATAGCGGCAAATCCAAAGAATGCAATAATTATAGTCATTACATGGATGCAATGAATAAAGGCTCATTTTCATCTTCGAGTCTTGCCTATCGCTAGTACTGCGTATTGAAGATTTACAAAATATCGAGGGTAGTTTACTCAACTGACACACTACAGGAGTGTGATAGATGCATTGAGAATACTAATACGTATATAATTATGTTTAAATTTCTTTATAGAAGAAAACAACACAATCACCATGGTTGTATTATGAAGAGAATCCCAATGCGTCTGCGCTTTAGCGCGTTGGTTATACAATAATTCTACACCACGCAGTGAAAATGATTAAAATGTAATTTAATAGTAAATCCATCACACAGAAACACACACACACACACGCACACACACACACACACACACACACAGTTTTTGGTAAACATGTATAGACACATAATACGTTCATGCATAGAACTATCTGAGATTATAGGCAAATCTAAGCAGAATAAGCGCTTACGGTACCTTCGCGCAGTCGTCTTGTTCTGTTCATTTCGCCACCCATGTATGGAGGTCCATGGTTCTGAAAAAGCCGTGATAAAAAGCGGACCTACAAGCACAATAATAATATCATCAACTCCCGCTTGCATCAATCCGTGGCACCTGAGTAGCACTATACATAAATGCAAAAACATGCTCTCAACTACGGGGAATAGCAGTAATCACCGTCGGTTCGCAGAGGGTTAAGTACCCATTTTGTCATTAGGCCAATCTTCGGCAAAAAGAAAGGAAGAGCGAATGCTGTTCCTCGCCCCGCCGCGCAAGGCTGCCCGAAGGCGAGGCATGCGGCTGGACGGTAAAGTGCAGGTACGGTTGTTTAACGCGATGAATAATGATTCAAGGACCAACTTTCTCAATTATTTGAAGGAGGAAAGCCCCGAGCACATGTTGGTCTCTCATCTATTTTTCACGCAAAGGCCACTGTCTGACATTTCGGGATTTGTTTTGCTCATGCCTCCTATATAACGTGCCTGGCAATAGCAACAAATTAAGTCAGAAAGTCTTCTTCCTTCCTTCGCTCCCTCCTCCCCCCCCCCTCTCTCTCTCTTTGTTTTTGTCATTATCCTACACCTTCCGACTATTCATTCACTCCAGTTCTTTACTCTTCTTTCAATCTCCATTTTCTGGTCTCGTTTTTACAGTGCATTTGTATCTACAAGTTGAATAAAAATGTGCTTATTTGAATGTTCACGTAAAGATGATGTACAGCAAGGGGTATATTATATATATATATATATATATATATATATATATATATATATACATATATATATATATATATATATATATATATATATATATATGATAAAAACACCTACACCTACACCCACACGCACACACATGCACACATACGTTTGTATCATATGTGTATATACCAATACGTGCGTATGTGTATGCGTGTGTGCATAAATGCGCAGCCACCTTATCCCTGTCCATTTGCATCATACAATGCTCGCACACACCAAATATCTCTGAAATTGGCTGGCTCACACGTAACTTGTCTTTCCCCAGCCACAAATCTCGTCTCTATATAATTTCCGCGCCAGACGAGATACCACTGGGGGCTCTCGCGAGTCACTAACCTCGCCCAATGTATAGGAGTCAGATGATATGATCTAATAAACTTTCCGATCGTGGCGTAAGCAGTGACATAGCCAGTCAGCGAGGGGGGAAAGTGCATCGTCATTACGGGGCCCGACTGTTGATTCAAGAGATCGATCCATTTGTCTCCACATGCAGACGGGGTAGATACATTTCCCTGCTGAATGCTAAGAAATCCACATTCGGAGCTCCGGTACCTTTATCGCTTTTACGACGGGCACTTATTACACATGCGGTACCCGTCCACATCAGTAAAGAGAGTCGGATGTAGAAATCGTACTTTTATATGGGTCTCTGCTATACGTGTATGTATTCTAAATATTAGTGTGACATTACCTTTACATTTGCGTGGTGTATATGATGTCGTACCAGAGATGAACTGTAGTCCATATTATATGTTTAGTACCTCATTTATGTAAATTTCATGACCAAAGCAAGCAACACTTACCCCGATATGCCTTCTGCAAAATTGACAAAGTGCACTAGAATTTTAGTATCAGTTTGTAGAAGACCGGTTACAAAAATTAAAGGATCATTACACACTAATATTTTTGTCTGTTATTGTTTTGCTGTTAAAAAAAAGAAAAAAACAATCATGCTTATTATGTAAAAATAAAGCTGTGAAAACACACGGGTTGGAAATTGGTATTAGATCATTTTAAAAGAGTAGACGAATTTAATGTTATGAACATTCCGTCAGAATATACCCTTTCATTGGTAGTTTGTTATTGGTATTACGGTGATGCATATATTATTGGTAACATCACTCCTTTCAAAACTTGTGTATGCTTGAGTATGTGGTTGTTTTCTCATCCATTAGTATATCATTATAAGCCAGTACAGTTCGACAATAAAAGAAAGAAGAAGAGATATATGAGCCACCTTGATTTCAAAAAGTGTCTTTCAGATTTCGAGCTATCTAACGAAGATATGAAACAAGAGGGAAAAAAAAGGTGATTATTATGGTCGTATCAACCATTTCTTCTGGGCTAGCTGAAAATATTTTTTTTCAAAGATGTATGTCACTGTAATCATGTAAAGGCCACACAAAATAACATTTTCCTTGTTTTCGCTTTTCTGCTCAACCTTTACATTACATTCTTTACAATGGATATAAAGATTAAATTATGTGCATCTTCATCCAAATATTGTTTAAAAAATATTTTCCATGGGTGTCGTCTAGACATTTTTAAAGACTTTCGTCATGGGAACAAACATGACACGGAATTTGTGTGTGTGTGTGTGTGTGTGTGTGTGTGTGTGTGTGTGCTTCCACTTCCTTTTGGTTTGTTCTATTTGTTTGTTTGGTTGCTTGCTTGTTTGTTTTGTAGTAAGTGTATTTTTTAAGGCCACGGTTAGACGCGTTGATAAATATACGTGGTCCAGGTGGACGCTTAAGAGCTTCTCCTAGAAGCAGAACTGATGTTGATCAGCATCCATCCTGGCGGAAACCGCCGGGTCTTCTCAGCCTTTGGGAGTATTTTTCACGCCTGTGCCACCCGCGAATAATGATAGGTGGATGGCAAAGAGATAGCAGTGAATATCAACTGCCGATGCAACGTATTGAAATGGGTCCCAGCACACAATATGTGCAAACAGACATCACAGAGGCATCCTATCATTTAATTGCCGATGGTCTAAAGTGTGTTTATGAATAGTCAGATTATGATGTATTTCTGAAGTGATTTTCAACGTTTGGAGCTGTTTTTTGCAGCTATATACCCGTATTTCCCTCGGTACTATTGAACAGCGTCGTTTTGAGTGCGAAACACAAACGGACATATCCCGCATTCTCTTCAACCGACAGACTCGCCCAATTTGTTTACGTACATTCCCAATCAATCGGAAAATACAAAAACCATGAGACTCTGTAATAGAGTGAGCTCCTGTCTGTCGATGTGATTGCCCGCTGTCGTTAAGCACGTCATGTTCGAGACCCCCTGCCAGAGACAATCACTGGAGCCTCGTCAATCATTCCGTAATGCCACAAATTGAATCAATGTCGGCGCGAAAAGTATGTTGCTATGACAACCGACAGCCAAGTTGCTCTTTCAAAATGTGATCAACGGATCCCTTGATATCCATGTAAGATTGCCAGTTTTCATGATTGCTCACTATTGCTCTAAGTTCATTTTTTTTTGTAAACGTCGACTGAGAATCCTCAAAACCTTCAAGAATTGTGCCAGCACACATCTGATAAATGCATCAAGATTGAATTTACAGACTCCGATTTCAAGACCTTTGGTTTCTTTTTAAAAGTCATAACTTATCAAAAAATATTACAGTAGTTTCACGCATTAATCGATGTTTGAATACTTGTAAAGATCTCGAAAATAGTACCCCAAAATACACGAATACTATAAATACTCCTACTCGGTGCTGACTATATTACGTGCTGCTCTAAACAGATATTCTGGTCTCCACGTTTGCAAAATTAACTCCATTAGTTTTGAAAAATATTTAAAGTTAGTTCAATGTCTGGCAATAAGTAATGACATGCAACCCAACAATTTTTGTCCGAGGTGTATCTTCCGTTTCAGGAATTCGGGTTAATTGCGTGTACACGAAGCTTATTACCGGCACCCCGGGATGAATTTGAGAATCATTCAGCACCAACTTTCACCACAGACGGCTCGCGCATGGTTGAGTCTGTTTGAGTTAAGGGAGCACGGCTTGGCAATTACCTTCGATTATTCCACACATTGCAAGCCCAGTTCTGAATCTCGTTTGGAGAGAAGATGAGAGAAACAGACAGAGAGAAAAAGGAGAGAGAGAAATATATAGAGGGTGATTTGTAGAGAGAATGAAGTAGAATAAGAGAGATATGGAGAGCAGTTGGAGAGAAAGAAGAGAATTGGAGAAGGTGAAAAAGGAGAAGAGGAGACGAGATGGAGAGGGAGATGAAGAAGGAGGAAAGAGAAAGAGAAAGAGAGGGACAAAGAGAGAGAGAGAGAGAGAGAGATGGGACAGCTGACAATAACGGAGGAAAAAAGAATAATTATGAGAGAAATTCAGAAAGAAAGAGAGCAAAGGTAGGTAGGTAACAGAGAGAAAAAAAATTGATAGAAAAATGAAGAACTGGGAAAAGAAACAAAGATACGTGGAAGACTTCTCAAAGTTCTTTATATCCCTTGTCACATCATTTCGCAACTTTGTAAAAGCCCTTTAAGGTTTGTGAACAGCACTGCACATTAAAGATAACGTCGAAATCAAGCTTGTAGCATTCGCGTTTTCGACAAGGGTATGGACTTCTGCTTAGAACAGAAGCATAATGATGACAAACGGGACACATTACAGAACCAAAATGTCATTCCAAAGACGTGATTATATATCCCCGTAAGAGGGTTATATAATGTCTAAAGCCACGTTTCAATTTCTCTAAATTAGACTGACATGCTGAAATTATGGTGTAGAGGATTGAAAACTCTTAGCTGGTTTTTAAAGCACATACCTACAGAAGCATGCGGGGTGAGATCAGATAGGTACGATGGCACCAAGTGGAGAAAACTGACTATAATCATGAATGAGCATGATTAACGAAGCGGAGGCAGCACTTTCGAAAAGGCGCCACGAATTGATTAAGGTCATTCGTCAATAGTTTGTCCACTTACGATTGCTTTCTTTTGCAATGTATATGTCATGTACATAATAAGAATGATGACGATGATGATGATGATGATAATAATGATAATGATAATGATAATAATAACAAAAATGATAACGGGGCATTTTCAATGCGCACGAACAATATGAAAGTTTGTACTCAAACATAGAAAATACATCTATGAGTCTGGCTAAGAACACATAGATCGTTACTATCAAGGACAGATCCAAGTATACAACATAGCTTCGAACATGTCAAATCTCGGAAGATAGATAGCTTGAGGCATTCATGGACACATTCGTGATTATTAATGAAAAACACCTTTCTACTCCTGTCATAAGAATAGCTGAATCCTACGTTCAATTAACATCACTTCCGCCAAAATATGGCACGTTATATCCACGACTATCTTTAGTAATTAATTAATGTGTTTTAGGTTAAAGCATAAGAACGCATAATGATATACAACATTGTATTACATACAAAACCTATCTTAACTATCAAGTTCTCTACTGGATTTATGCATCCTATGCCCAATTGCGATCGCCTCTAAAGGCCACATTTCACAAGCTTGAACAGAATATTGGGGAAAATTCAGACCTTCTTTCCTTTAGTCATTTACTCTGGTCAATATAGTATGTCACTCTACCTGTCTAATTTATAGAATTCACATAATTCAGGAGTGATTATACGACGAGAGACTGTATGTAAGGCAAAGATATTGGTGCTTATAGTCTTTAATTAAATACCTCCAGCTAACTCTCACTGCTGTCAAACCTGCGTCATTATAGTGTATCGTAACTACGGACACTGACATCCCGGCTGTATATGGCACTTTCACGTAAGAATTTTGTCACATGTAATAAAATGGCTATGATGTCAAACGAACAGTTAATCAGGCGTATATATTGATTATGAATACAAAGCTAAGTAGGTTTTTTTTAATATAAATTAACACAGGTACTTACATTTGTTCGGAGTTTATAGGCCGGTCAGCCATAGACACTCTGCGTAATATCCCTTAAGTATGCAGGTCGTGGCTAGGCTGTGGTATGAGCCTGCCTGGGGAGGCATGTTGGGTTACCGTCACCATTAGCTCGGGACAATCTGATGGGGAATCGGAGTTCTTTCTACCCACTTGTTGACCCGGATAATCTCGGTGCTGCATTGGGCACAAGAGTACCTCGTCTGCTGCTGTCCGTCCGCGCGGGGCGCCTACTTAGTAGTGCCGAAGGCTTTTACAGCAACCACTGGCCGACTCGTGGCGAGCGCTTCCTTGCTCCAGATCGATATTTCGGCTCCCAGCCGTTTTTGCGGAGTAGTGCTGAAAAATGCTTGCCAGGATATACAGCACTCCCGTGCACACTCTTCACGTTTGGGATTTATGTGGACGTGAGGCCTAATGTAGTATAATCAAAGCGATGTGCTCTCCAGAACGGCCAGTGGGATGCCTTTGCTGCAGGCGACCGGGGGAGATTCGGGAGGCGTGTGTGAAATTCAACAGAATTCAAGGCGCCTCACACTTGAATGCGTTGTCGACCCACGCCAGCAATATCCTTCCGATCGAGAACACGTCCGCGGGTAAACTAATAATGGGGATTCGTAGCAGGCATGAGTTCAATTTAGAGAGCAGGAGACTGCTCAGCTCCATTCTAATAAAATGAACCAGCCTTATTTGTCTCAAGCCCGACAGCAAACGGTACTCCCATCCCTCGTAAATAAGATCAATATCACCAGCCTGGTTACCAGACTAATACTGCCCGAAGAGGGTCCAGGAAACTCAACATGAGAGGGTCAAATTTAGGAACATTGTGACTTGCAATCTTTCATTATGAAAACCGGAGCCCCCGACAGGCTATATGCCCATTTCACCTTTGTCCAAACTGAAATGAATCACCCGAGACGCCTTAATTTGAAATGCCTCCCTTGCTTCTCGCAAACTTGAGAGTCTCGAGTCAAAAGGTGATCTGTGAGAGTCGGGATTGTGCGGAGCGGAACGTGAGTAGGATTTTTCGTGCCTGATTATGTGCTCTCTGACAACGAGGCTGGCGGATCGGGTGATGCGATCATGTTCATAAAGAGCCCGGCGGTGGGGATATCCTAGGCCAGTGTATTGCCACAACAGCCTCTAGCTGTCCCTCTATCCTTGTCTCATTAGCTCTCCCCTTTATCAATCAGCGATGATTTAATTAAGGGAGAGAAATTTGCAAATGAGGGAGTGAAAGTCGGGGGAAAGAATCAGCATACATAATAATAATAATAATAATATATATATATATATATATATATATATATATATATATATACTATGTGTGTGTGCGTGTATACACAAATCCACATAATTAAACGTTAGATGTGTGTGTGTGTGTGTGGGTGTATGTGTGTGAAGCGAGTCGGTCGATCACTGTTAGCATGATCATACCTTGATGAACGAAATCGTAAAATGACTCCTTACAATGCAATCTTCAGCCTTTATCAAAACTTAATGCTATGAAACAAGAAAAAGAAAGAGATATACACAATATATCAAGGTGAGACTAATTTTTGTTTGCTTAAGACCATTTTTAATTTTGGTTCATTAAAGAAAATGGCATCGGCGTGTCTTAAACCAGCTGATCAGTATTATTATATTCTTGTTACAAAGATATTTGTCATTATTGTCACTAACGTGACTCATCAGAGAATATTACATGGTTAAGGATGTTTTAGAAATAAAATCCGAGATGCAATATCAGAGTCACTGAAGGCCTGACAATGACCCATCCAAGCACACAAGCACACACACACACGCACACACAATCTCAACGCAAACTAACGCAAAACGTTCAGTGTCAGTGCGAATTAAGAGTACACTTTCGATGACACTGACATGAATGGATGTGTCTTGACGCGCGAGCTCAGCTGTTGTGGTACTTATACCCCAACTGCGTCCGCATCGGGCGACGCACGCATGTCACTCTCTTGGCGTCATCATTAATCAAACTGTTTGCTCAGGCGAGATCGAAATCCTAAAGGATTGCGAGTGAATCTGAAGCTGCGTTGAATCACACCAAACCATACAACTACATGGGGACCAGGAAAATGATGGGGTTGACAACGGAGAATTCTGAAATTTTCCCCCAGGAAGGACTGAAGGTGCATTTCACTCACATTGAGATAAATAAGGGTGATCATATTGTGTGAAATGTCAGGCCACATTATTTAGATGCTCACTGGATCTATACTATTCTCTTCCCCATACACCTAGGTACTTTTTTGACGACTGACATTAAAAAAAAACCTGTGAAAAGATTTTTATTCATAGGTGTGTCGAAATCGCAGACGATTGGACAACCGTGAAAAACACATTGTAGTGTCACTTCATACATGTCCATACATTTTTTTTTATTTCGCCACAATGTCACTAACCGAAATATCTTCCTCTCTCTTTTTTCCTTTCCTTTTCTCATCATCCATATCAATCTCTTTTCTCTTCTCTTTTCTATTCCTATCTGTTCGGAACTCTTCTTTTCTGTCATACTCTTCATCCAATGCCACTCCTTTTCTTCACAGCTCTCATGGTATAAATTTGCTTTCTCTATCCCTTCTCTTATACAGTGATATATCATAACAATTCCTTTCCTGCGGACAAAATTGAGCAAATATTCTTTTGTCACATTGTAGGTGCGTTATTCGGTTCATACTTACTGTTAACACTCAGCATAGCATTATCTTTTTGCGGCTTTGATAATCTTTTTTGCATGAAAGTGTTTGTTAACAGTTGCTTTGGGTGCAATATACGATCTCGTACTTGTCGTAGCTTTCCTGATAAAAAGGCCCAAGTGAACTTTTGCAATCACTCATCGTCAGGCGTTCGTCGAGCGTCGTCCATCTTCCATCGTCCTTCGTGTGTCGTGGTTAACCGTTTTACATTTTCATCCCCTTCTCCCATACAATTTTTTTTTTTTACCAAACTTGACAGATAGCATCACTAGGGTGATAATAACTCAGTGTATTCAAATTGACACAATGACCCCATCCCCCGTCTCCCAGGGGCCCCCAAACCCCAAGTTAATTAAGAAATCTGGTTAGATATCTTTTTCTCTGAACCGAAAGTGATAAAGCTTAGTTAATATGTAAGTAATGTGTAAGTACATCTATGAGTATGCCTACATTTTCAAGTTTGTTCATGGCCGATAAGGGTGGGGGTAGGGGTGCAAAATTGGTCCCAGATTTTTTTCCCCATATTTTTGAAAGCCCATCTTCAAATTGTTACTAAGCTTTGAAGGTATCATGATTGGTAGACAGAGGGAATAAATTCTTGCAAAAATGGCCACCATTCCCTACTTGGGGCAAGTGACAGCAATTCCCGGGGATGGGGTGGGGAAGACAAAGAACGAAGTTAAGGTATCTTGGAATATCATATCTGAAACATTTACTCTTTATGCACCACGGTGTAAACCCCCAGTGTGCCACGTTATTCTGAGACAAACCCCCAGTGTGCCACGTTATTCTGAGACTGCAAGGCAGGCATCCTTTGTGAAAAACTTCCGTTTGTCATCTTGATGCATTTTTTTTTTTGTGTATAAATTTTTGTTTTGCTGGATATTCACTGTGATTAAAGTTGTAGATAAAAATCCAAGCGTCGACTTTACTTAAGTCTTAGAACAATTCTATGAATGTCTTTTTTCACTGAAATGACCAGTAACTACATTATTTTCCAGGTATGACTTTTGCACTGAAAACAGTGAAAGAGACTTTTAGAATTTACTCGAAAAGGCATTAGGAAACACCGCGCAATATTCAACCACCACACAATAGAAGGTAAGTGTGAGAGGAATGGGATACCGATTGAAGCTTTGATAGTAAATGTTCCATTTGTAATTTATCGACTTAGAGCAAACTATGCGAACTGAGAAAAGCGTCGTCTGAGTCGGGTGTGCAAACGTGGCACATAAAGAGTTAAGTAATAACTAAGCTGGAGATACAATTGAATAGATTGGTGACTGTAAATTTTAATCACTTTTTCTTCATTCAGAGTAAGTTGTCATATTTTCATCTGACACGTCTGAATTCATCAAATTGTTACTTGGAAGGGATTTCAAGGGAAATAATTCCGACATTCAGGAAAGCTCCAACCCGATGTTTATTAGAAGAAATAAAGCTGGCCGTGTCACCCCTGCACACACCCAGCTCTCGCTGGCTCTGCACACTCTGCACTGGCCGTGTCACCCCTGCACACACCCAGCTCTCGCTGGCTCTGCACACTCTGCACTGGCCATGTCACCCCTGCACACACCCAGCTCTCGCTGGTTCTGCACACTCTGCACTGGCCGTGTCACCCCTGCACACACCCAGCTCACACTTGGGTTTGCATACTCGGTTACTACAGCAATGACAAGTTTAAAGGACAAGATCAGCAGTATCAACTTTAATTCTTTAATAATTTGTCAGTTTTTTCAGTGCAAAAGGTCTTTATTGTACTGATTTTTGGCACATGTATATCAATCAATTGTTTAAAGAAAGAAAAGGAAGTTGTGCGGAAAGCAAACCAATTTAATGGTTTACCAAGTAGTTCCAAGTAGTGCTACGGCCTCTGTATGGACAAAAACAAAGATAACATGACATGAAATACATCTTTGTATTGCAACTGATTTGACAAAATATCTAAGAATAGTTGCAATACATAAAGATGTATTTCATGTCATATCAATATCTTTGTTTTTGTCTGTACACCGAGGACCGAGCACTACTATGGTGAACACATTAAATTGTTTTTGAGACCAGATGTCGCCCAGCTGGACTGTCGGTGCCAAGAGTCGTGTTCATCGGAAGGGTTGATTCCCATCTGCGTGGTCTGTATTTCAGCGTAGTATTTGATCGCTTGAGGGCTCGAGAAACCTGTACCTGTACGGAAAAATAATAAAGGAACAAAACACCGACGCTTAATGACTTGAGAAATCTTTGTAAAAGGGTTACAAGTGCACTTCAATGATCGCCCTGGCCAAAATATGAAGAAAATGTCCACAATTAACACATTTTCCAATTTTCCAAAGTGTCTTTTTCATAGTTTTCAAAACTCGATTCAGGTCAGGTGGAATTGTCCCCTTGTGACTTTTGTTTTTAATGAAGTTAAGCACAGAACCAAATCGAACGAAATGAAAATTGTAAAAGACTAACTCACACTTACTTGTACTTCCTCACAGCGATAACATTTTTTATTTACAATGGTATGTCAAATACTAGCGACTTGCAGTATTGTGTACACGGTCGCAGGAGCTCAAGGAGAAATGAACACAAAAAATGCACCAGCAAATCAGTTTCGTGATCATCAATTCCTGAAATACGGCCTGTAATGGCCACCCCTCCTATTTTAGTGAGATATGCATGCATTCATTATTATAAACACAGCACAAATAACTTTAGTGGTCTTGCATTTTGTACAAAAGAGCTGTGATTAATTTCCCTCTACCTGCTTCTCAAAGGTCAACTAGGCTAGCTAACATGGAAGACGCAACCTCCTCCCAAAAGAGTTTATCAAATACGTTTCACCTACAGCTGTTTTGATTGCCGGTCGAGTCCACTAGAGACCTTTGCCAGACTCCCGGAGGGATGATATCCACGCAACGGCCGCCTCTGGTCAGTGAGGTGAGACCCTCGCCTCCATGGTCTGGTCTTCTCGCTCCACGCCAGCAGGTATATCGGCAACCAACTGCTCGTTCCTTGTAGAGTAGTACGAAAACCTTGAGACTCTCCTTCCGCGATGATTCAGGCTGGTCTTTCCTCACACCCAGCTCTCAGTCGTCCCCTTTTAAAGGTTTTCTTTAAACTACCCCCTATGGACAGCCAATGAGATGAGTAAAAACTGCACTCCCCGCCCACACGACCAAATCCCTTGTTTTCATTTGTGTTAATAAATTGTGCAGGTTCTCCAAATCTCCGATCACGCTCCCCAAACTGGGCCTAGTTAACATTCCGAGCGTCATGTAAATCAAGACAAAATGTCCGCATCTGATGTTATTTGAGGCAAGCTATGACGAACAGAACAAATGGAGCAAAACGCCCCCTCCCTACCTTTATTACATTACCCCTCGATTTCATTGGTGGAAACAACAGAAGCAGTTTCTCATACATGGTCTCTTATCATGCGACCCGAGCTGGATGCGTAAATCATTGTTTTGTCAAGTGATTCCTTTCATATCATAAGTTGAATTTTATTCAAATACATACAAACTCCCGCCGTCTGATGCTAAGTGAGGCAAGCTGTTAAGAACATTATGAAGGGGCAAGATGCCCATGCCTTGCCCTGTCAACAAAATATCGTGTATTCATGGGTTCAAACGAAAACCATAATGGGTGCAGTTAACATTGCTAGGTAAGTGATTCCTTTCAAAAGCTGAATGGTATTCAAATGCATGCAAACTCTCGCAAGCTGTAGGTAGCATTGCAAAGGGTTAAAATACCCAATCCCTGCCCTATCGAGAAAATCCCGTCTTAGGCGTTTTCACATCAGCCCGATAAAAATCCAAGCTCGAGATATTTTTCGAGATTCCGAACTGACGCGCTATTTCATTTCTTACTCAAATCAGCCCAAAGAGATTTAGCCCGAAATTTTTTTTGAGCTAATTCGACACTTGAGCATGTGCAAACAGCATCAGTAATATGTGGACTTTCAAACATTTTTCATAATTTGTGTGCAGTTTGCCTCGATCGATCGGGTCTCAGTACACCTCAGAGCACTCAGTACACCCCCTGCACACACCCAGCTGCCCGCTGGCTCTGCACACTGAGCACTCAGTACACCCCCTGCACACACCCAGCTGCCCGCTGGCTCTGCACACTGAGCACTCAGTACACCCCCTGCACACACCCAGCTGCCCGCTGGCTCTGCACACTGAGCACTCAGTACACCCCCTGCACACACCCAGCTGCCCGCTGGCTCTGCACACTGAGCACTCAGTACACCCCCTGCACACACCCAGCTGCCCGCTGGCTCTGCACACTGAGCACTCAGTACACCCCCTGCACACACCCAGCTGCCCGCTGGCTCTGCACACTGAGCACTCAGTACACCCCCTGCACACACCCAGCTGCCCGCTGGCTCTGCACACTGAGCACTCAGTACACCCCCTGCACACACCCAGCTGCCCGCTGGCTCTGCACACTGAGCACTCAGTACACCCCCTGCACACACCCAGCTGCCCGCTGGCTCTGCACACTGAGCACTCAGTACACCCCCTGCACACACCCAGCTGCCCGCTGGCTCTGCACACTGAGCACTCAGTACACCCCCTGCACACACCCAGCTGCCCGCTGGCTCTGCACACTGAGCACTCAGTACACCCCCTGCACACACCCAGCTGCCCGCTGGCTCTGCACACTGAGCACTCAGTACACCCCCTGCACACACCCAGCTGCCCGCTGGCTCTGCACACTGAGCACTCAGTACACCCCCTGCACACACCCAGCTGCCCGCTGGCTCTGCACACTGAGCACTCAGTACACCCCCTGCACACACCCAGCTGCCCGCTGGCTCTGCACACTGAGCACTCAGTACACCCCCTGCACACACCCAGCTGCCCGCTGGCTCTGCACACTGAGCACTCAGTACACCCCCTGCACACACCCAGCTGCCCGCTGGCTCTGCACACTGAGCACTCAGTACACCCCCTGCACACACCCAGCTGCCCGCTGGCTCTGCACACTGAGCACTCAGTACACCCCCTGCACACACCCAGCTGCCCGCTGGCTCTGCACACTGAGCACTCAGTACACCCCCTGCACACACCCAGCTGCCCGCTGGCTCTGCACACTGAGCACTCAGTACACCCCCTGCACACACCCAGCTGCCCGCTGGCTCTGCACACTGAGCACTCAGTACACCCCCTGCACACACCCAGCTGCCCGCTGGCTCTGCACACTGAGCACTCAGTACACCCCCTGCACACACCCAGCTGCCCGCTGGCTCTGCACACTGAGCACTCAGTACACCCCCTGCACACACCCAGCTGCCCGCTGGCTCTGCACACTGAGCACTCAGTACACCCCCTGCACACACCCAGCTGCCCGCTGGCTCTGCACACTGAGCACTCAGTACACCCCCTGCACACACCCAGCTGCCCGCTGGCTCTGCACACTGAGCACTCAGTACACCCCCTGCACACACCCAGCTGCCCGCTGGCTCTGCACACTGAGCACTCAGTACACCCCCTGCACACACCCAGCTGCCCGCTGGCTCTGCACACTGAGCACTCAGTACACCCCCTGCACACACCCAGCTGCCCGCTGGCTCTGCACACTGAGCACTCAGTACACCCCCTGCACACACCCAGCTGCCCGCTGGCTCTGCACACTGAGCACTCAGTACACCCCCTGCACACACCCAGCTGCCCGCTGGCTCTGCACACTGAGCACTCAGTACACCCCCTGCACACACCCAGCTGCCCGCTGGCTCTGCACACTGAGCACTCAGTACACCCCCTGCACACACCCAGCTGCCCGCTGGCTCTGCACACTGAGCACTCAGTACACCCCCTGCACACACCCAGCTGCCCGCTGGCTCTGCACACTGAGCACTCAGTACACCCCCTGCACACACCCAGCTGCCCGCTGGCTCTGCACACTGAGCACTCAGTACACCCCCTGCACACACCCAGCTGCCCGCTGGCTCTGCACACTGAGCACTCAGTACACCCCCTGCACACACCCAGCTGCCCGCTGGCTCTGCACACTGAGCACTCAGTACACCCCCTGCACACACCCAGCTGCCCGCTGGCTCTGCACACTGAGCACTCAGTACACCCCCTGCACACACCCAGCTGCCCGCTGGCTCTGCACACTGAGCACTCAGTACACCCCCTGCACACACCCAGCTGCCCGCTGGCTCTGCACACTGAGCACTCAGTACACCCCCTGCACACACCCAGCTGCCCGCTGGCTCTGCACACTGAGCACTCAGTACACCCCCTGCACACACCCAGCTGCCCGCTGGCTCTGCACACTGAGCACTCAGTACACCCCCTGCACACACCCAGCTGCCCGCTGGCTCTGCACACTGAGCACTCAGTACACCCCCTGCACACACCCAGCTGCCCGCTGGCTCTGCACACTGAGCACTCAGTACACCCCCTGCACACACCCAGCTGCCCGCTGGCTCTGCACACTGAGCACTCAGTACACCCCCTGCACACACCCAGCTGCCCGCTGGCTCTGCACACTGAGCACTCAGTACACCCCCTGCACACACCCAGCTGCCCGCTGGCTCTGCACACTGAGCACTCAGTACACCCCCTGCACACACCCAGCTGCCCGCTGGCTCTGCACACTGAGCACTCAGTACACCCCCTGCACACACCCAGCTGCCCGCTGGCTCTGCACACTGAGCACTCAGTACACCCCCTGCACACACCCAGCTGCCCGCTGGCTCTGCACACTGAGCACTCAGTACACCCCCTGCACACACCCAGCTGCCCGCTGGCTCTGCACACTGAGCACTCAGTACACCCCCTGCACACACCCAGCTGCCCGCTGGCTCTGCACACTGAGCACTCAGTACACCCCCTGCACACACCCAGCTGCCCGCTGGCTCTGCACACTGAGCACTCAGTACACCCCCTGCACACACCCAGCTGCCCGCTGGCTCTGCACACTGAGCACTCAGTACACCCCCTGCACACACCCAGCTGCCCGCTGGCTCTGCACACTGAGCACTCAGTACACCCCCTGCACACACCCAGCTGCCCGCTGGCTCTGCACACTGAGCACTCAGTACACCCCCTGCACACACCCAGCTGCCCGCTGGCTCTGCACACTGAGCACTCAGTACACCCCCTGCACACACCCAGCTGCCCGCTGGCTCTGCACACTGAGCACTCAGTACACCCCCTGCACACACCCAGCTGCCCGCTGGCTCTGCACACTGAGCACTCAGTACACCCCCTGCACACACCCAGCTGCCCGCTGGCTCTGCACACTGAGCACTCAGTACACCCCCTGCACACACCCAGCTGCCCGCTGGCTCTGCACACTGAGCACTCAGTACACCCCCTGCACACACCCAGCTGCCCGCTGGCTCTGCACACTGAGCACTCAGTACACCCCCTGCACACACCCAGCTGCCCGCTGGCTCTGCACACTGAGCACTCAGTACACCCCCTGCACACACCCAGCTGCCCGCTGGCTCTGCACACTGAGCACTCAGTACACCCCCTGCACACACCCAGCTGCCCGCTGGCTCTGCACACTGAGCACTCAGTACACCCCCTGCACACACCCAGCTGCCCGCTGGCTCTGCACACTGAGCACTCAGTACACCCCCTGCACACACCCAGCTGCCCGCTGGCTCTGCACACTGAGCACTCAGTACACCCCCTGCACACACCCAGCTGCCCGCTGGCTCTGCACACTGAGCACTCAGTACACCCCCTGCACACACCCAGCTGCCCGCTGGCTCTGCACACTGAGCACTCAGTACACCCCCTGCACACACCCAGCTGCCCGCTGGCTCTGCACACTGAGCACTCAGTACACCCCCTGCACACACCCAGCTGCCCGCTGGCTCTGCACACTGAGCACTCAGTACACCCCCTGCACACACCCAGCTGCCCGCTGGCTCTGCACACTGAGCACTCAGTACACCCCCTGCACACACCCAGCTGCCCGCTGGCTCTGCACACTGAGCACTCAGTACACCCCCTGCACACACCCAGCTGCCCGCTGGCTCTGCACACTGAGCACTCAGTACACCCCCTGCACACACCCAGCTGCCCGCTGGCTCTGCACACTGAGCACTCAGTACACCCCCTGCACACACCCAGCTGCCCGCTGGCTCTGCACACTGAGCACTCAGTACACCCCCTGCACACACCCAGCTGCCCGCTGGCTCTGCACACTGAGCACTCAGTACACCCCCTGCACACACCCAGCTGCCCGCTGGCTCTGCACACTGAGCACTCAGTACACCCCCTGCACACACCCAGCTGCCCGCTGGCTCTGCACACTGAGCACTCAGTACACCCCCTGCACACACCCAGCTGCCCGCTGGCTCTGCACACTGAGCACTCAGTACACCCCCTGCACACACCCAGCTGCCCGCTGGCTCTGCACACTGAGCACTCAGTACACCCCCTGCACACACCCAGCTGCCCGCTGGCTCTGCACACTGAGCACTCAGTACACCCCCTGCACACACCCAGCTGCCCGCTGGCTCTGCACACTGAGCACTCAGTACACCCCCTGCACACACCCAGCTGCCCGCTGGCTCTGCACACTGAGCACTCAGTACACCCCCTGCACACACCCAGCTGCCCGCTGGCTCTGCACACTGAGCACTCAGTACACCCCCTGCACACACCCAGCTGCCCGCTGGCTCTGCACACTGAGCACTCAGTACACCCCCTGCACACACCCAGCTGCCCGCTGGCTCTGCACACTGAGCACTCAGTACACCCCCTGCACACACCCAGCTGCCCGCTGGCTCTGCACACTGAGCACTCAGTACACCCCCTGCACACACCCAGCTGCCCGCTGGCTCTGCACACTGAGCACTCAGTACACCCCCTGCACACACCCAGCTGCCCGCTGGCTCTGCACACTGAGCACTCAGTACACCCCCTGCACACACCCAGCTGCCCGCTGGCTCTGCACACTGAGCACTCAGTACACCCCCTGCACACACCCAGCTGCCCGCTGGCTCTGCACACTGAGCACTCAGTACACCCCCTGCACACACCCAGCTGCCCGCTGGCTCTGCACACTGAGCACTCAGTACACCCCCTGCACACACCCAGCTGCCCGCTGGCTCTGCACACTGAGCACTCAGTACACCCCCTGCACACACCCAGCTGCCCGCTGGCTCTGCACACTGAGCACTCAGTACACCCCCTGCACACACCCAGCTGCGGCTCTACATATTCTTAAATTGTGTAAAAAAAAAGCTGTTATAAAAAGTGGTTGAATGAATGCATTTTTTGTACTGTCTTTTTATCACCGAGGTAGTGATGATTTGACAGTACAAAGAAATGCATTCATTGCACCACTCTTTTGAACAGATTTTTTTTTCCTCGATCAATTGTGTAAAAAAAAAAGCTGTTAGAAAAAGTGGTTGAATGAATGCATTTTTTGTACTGTCTTTTTATCACCGAGGTAGTGATGATTTGACAGTACAAAGAAATGCATTCATTGCACCACTCTTTTTTAACAGATTTTTTTCCTCGATCATATGTTTACGTAGTGATTGTTTTATGTTTATGCATTAATGTCCCGATTGTGTGTTGTTATCCCAGTTATGTGTTGTTATGTGCGTATATATGCACTAGTTATCATGGACACACATTTTCCTCTTTGACACCACTTCACCTCAAATAGTAAATGAAGAGCCCACAACAGCAAATCATCTTTTGCTTGCTCTGCAGACAACCAGCTCACATATTCTTAGTACTGTATAAAAAAATGACCAGGAAATGAAGACAAAAAACAGTACAACAGTTTGATATTTTTTTCTTCTGTAGGATTTAGTATTCCACCGTCCACTTAAAAAAGAAAATGTAAACCAATTAAGAGCCCAAAACGGATTCTAGCAGAGAATATCCAATTGTTATGCAGTTACTTCTCTCCGTGAATCTTCCCGGTCACCATTAGAAACGGAAGTTCAAGCAGTTAAGGCTCGTTTACACCGAGCACGGTAACGGCAACGGTCCGGGTTTTTTTCCCTATGGTGGGCTAAAAAGAATGGTTCTGTTACATCAGTTCCCCAGCTAATAAATTGTTACAAATTTAATCTTTACTGCGGTGGGTGATTTTGTTGCTGTCGATTTTGAGATAAGAATAACATTTTGGGTGACTTGGCACCGGTTAGCGATTTTTTGTTTTTACAACAGAACAAGTCATGATTCTCTCTGGGGCACCACAGCCAAGAACAGGACAGTTGCCGTTACCGTGCTCAGTGTAAATGCACCCGGGGTGCAGCCAATGAAGATGTTTGTGGTCGGTAGTTGTCTTTGTCCCGCAGCACGCCGAGTGAAGTCAGGAATTGCAAAAACATGATGCCATCCGTCACTGGCCAAACACCTAGCGACAGGAAATAGAAAATAAAAACACACAAACACAAAATGTGACCTGGAGTTAATACAAAATAGTTTAGGTTTGACAATCTTAATAAGAAATACATTGGCTCTCTACATTTTGAATGGTTGTAATAGAAAATGTATTACACGGACATGCAGTGGTTAATTAACCAAGTACAGTAATATTTGTATTCTGCCATAACGCATGGCCCTCCCTTTGGCCAGGGAGGTTAGGTTGTCTCTTCAGCCTCCCCGTTTTAGCTACACAAAAAAGAAATTTTCAAATGCTTGCGCCGAAAGAATATTAAATGTCGAGCGTAATCTTCCGAACAATGATTGTTTCAGCCTTCCCAATATAGCGTATACGTATCACTTACAACTATCGGTGGTTGTGGTACAGTCGAGCCCACGAGAACACCGCCCTATCCCCGGAGGATGATGTCCACCAAAACGGCTGTTCTTCTTCGCCCGGTTTACGAGGATGATGCAGGTGCAGGGACGTTTAGTAGCAGAGTAGGGTCCACTTCAGAGGCGACACGATGGCAGACTGGTACATCGTCACTGATGCACCAGACGTCATTCTCCCCCTTTTTATATTATTTTCTCAAATCAAACTACATGCACCTCTATTACAGCCAATCAAAGAATCAAATTATAGCCACACCTTGCTCTCGGGACAGCATCCCTTGTCTTCATTGGTGGAAGCGAAATTACCTGCCCCTCATCACCTGATCCAAAGTGGGTGTGGTTAACACTCCTAGCCAAATAGTCCTTTCAAATTAGAATTACATGCAAATACATGCAAAAATCTCAGCGCTTGTTGCTAAGTGAGGCGAGCTTTGCCGACTCAAGAAAGAAAGGATCCCACACAATGAAACACACGGTATGTTTCCCCCAGGCTCGGCTTGGCGAAGGACGTTAACATGCCTATAGCATTAAAGTTTCCCTTCCACAACTTAAAGAGTAAATTTGACCCCATGTTCTACTTAACAAGATTTTTTTTTCAAAGTAACTCATCCAAATAGAATATTAGGTCTAGACCTTTTTTTTTTCTCGATATTGGACGTGAAATGAGGATGAGGGATATCAGAGTGTAACATGCTTCTTCGACACCGTAATATCTGTCCCATCATCCCAAGTACAAAACGCACAAGTGAAACTAATTCTTCGAATAAGGTTCGTTCAAAACCATTGCAGATGTTCCTTTTGTCTAAAGTACATTTCTGATCTCGACTCCATTATACCATAATTGCCAGAAATTTACTTCTTTAAAGTTACTTGATGCAAAAGGGCTTATCCGTACACTTACTTCCCATTTGTAAAAAAGGAATGCTTATTGCCGACTTCTGCACAAACACATGAGAAATTTTGAGGTGACAATTATCATCCCCTCACCTTATTTTCCCACGTAACTCTAATTGATATTAAATTTCTAGAAAGTCATGTGTGTTAAAATTTAGAATTCCATTAAATACTTTTCTATATTTGCCTGATTACATTTAAAAATTCTTTATTGCGTTTGATATTTTTATGTTCTGTTTTAGACTAAACTCGACCATAGCGTGTTTTTCCCTTTAAAGGCAAGCGTGGAATTAAGGATGAAAAGAAAATCCGATCTTTTGAATCTTCCTCGTCAAGTCACCTGCCTTCCTATTCATTCCCTCAGGTTCAGTGTTCGAATAGGGCGTGAATGTCACATTCGACAGAGACAAGTTAGTGTATAGAAGAGGTTTGCAATTCTCAAGGGAATTCTTTCAACAGCCGAAGTTTGTGGAAATGCATTACATAACATTTTGATCTCCTCGCTGACGCGCCAAGGTTTTTCTGTTGTTGTTATGATTAAAAGCTTTCATTATTTCCCTTTCAAATTACATACCGTAATTTCCTCAATCTACAGCTCGGTCAGTGAAAGCGGAGCATGATAGCCAGTCATTGCCCTAATGACAAAATCCCTCTCCTTCATTGGTGTAAAAATAATTAGCATTTCCCCAAATCCCTCCTCTACATATCCCCAAAGTGGGTGCCTTAAACGCCCCTAGTCAAATGAGTCCTTTCCGAATTCGAATTCCATGGAAACGCATACAAAACCTCGGCGCTTAAATGAGACATGCACTAACCATGAACTCCCTTATTATCACATACCTTCCCCACCCTATTCATTCTTTCGGGTCTTGTTTTGGAATAAGGCGTGATCCGTCAGAGACAATAGAATGATGGTCTGCCATACGACATCGTCTAGCGTATAATACACGCCTACTGAATCGGTTTGCATTCCTCGTCATTTCAATAGCCGAAGCTAATGGTAATGCGTTATACAGTCTCGACGTTTGTTGCTATGTGAGGAAAGCCGTGCCGACATAAGAGGGGAAAACACACATACACAATAAAGAAGACAGGCTACTCGGAGTCGTCTATAGACCTGTTCAGTTTGGGTGCTGTTTTTTTTTAATCACCACAACTGGGGGCTTCGCTGGTATGCTTAACGAAAGTTGATTCACGCATCTTGTTGCACTACCATTAAATCATCTTTTCTACTTACTTTGGCAGTCCCCCATTTATGGCCAACATTAGCTACAGAGTTTTAAAACCGAATTGGTCTATAGGCCTGCATGCTTCGCAGTCAATGCTCCCTACCACAATTTAAAGGTAAACTCCAATCAATGGTCAACTTATCAAAAGAAAGAAGAAAAGTCAATAATTAAAGTGAATTAACAGACGCTTTATCAACATCGAATGTGAACGAGGATTTGGAGTACCAGAGTTTAACATATTTCACAAAAACAGTAATAACTGTCCTATACAGATGCCCAAGTAACAAGGAAATAATTTCATCATCGGAAAACTCATCATTCAAGAGATCCGTTGAAAGGATAAAATCATAAAAGCACTCTTTTGTTTATAACACACCTATGATCTTCTCTTCTGAGATATTGCCAGAACTTCACTTCTGCGGAATTGTTCGATGTTAATTTGTCTCCCATTTCTTCTTTTTCATGTGAAAAGAAAAATATGGAAGACTTCTGCACAAACAAACAGATTCGAGGTAATATGACATCATCTCCTTTTTTTGATTTGCCGACGTGACTAGGATCGATATTACATTTCTGGGAAAACATGTGAAAATTGGGAATTCATTAACTTTCTTAAGAATTTATTGCCCGATTGTAATGAAACATTCTTTGTTGTGTTTGTTTGATTGAAAATGTTCTTCCATTCTCACCTTGACTACGGAGAAATTTTCCATTTCTCCCTTTAAAGCAAGAGGGGACTAAGGGTTTGAAAAAAGAAACAGGTCAAGCTTTCTTTTGCATTTTCCTGGGCAATTCAACCGCTTCGTACCTCCGACTACGACCACAGAGGGTCTGCTAAACAACATAATGTGACGTAATAAACCATTCAAGCCATCCCTTGTCAATGAAAGATGAACCAGTCTTTGCCCTCGTCTTCACAACAAAGCGGGAGCAGTATAAAACGTTAAAATATAATCAACCGAGTCCTTTCAGAAGTCAAATTCCATGCAAATACGTACAAAGTCTCTGCTCTTGCTAAATCTCGGCGCCTGTTGCCATGTGAGGAAAGCTAATATGCCGAATGTTACTACTGAAAGGGGCAAGAGTATGTACTGGTTGCCCTAATGACAAACCCCCTTGTCTTCTAGTGTTGCAACGAAATATTCACTTGCACAAGCAGTTTCTCTGTCACGGGGCTCAAGCTAGGTGGGCATGGTTAAAGGTCGTATAGCCCTCTTGCAAACATCAGGAAACTTTGCACAGTAACTGATGAGGGATAATGTCTCCCAAAATCGCGTATGAAATCCTAATACACTTCAAGCTTATTTTATCTTAAGAAATGTAAAACTAATCACATGTAAGTCGAAAGTACGCCCCCTTTTTGTAATATTTGTTTCGGAGTCCAAATTAGTTTATTGGGAATCTAGATTCTTGTCCCCCCTCCCCCCCCCCCCTTTTTTTTATACTCCATCATCAAGAAGTTTCCTGTTTTAGGGCTGTATTATCTACATCGATATACCAGCTTATTACAGAAATCTGAGTTTCGAGATCGCAAAAGGGTCAAAGAACTTTAAAATTCCTAATCAAGCAAATCCATTCAAGAGGTTAGATTTTATTCAAATGTAGAGTGACTCCCGGTGTCTGTTGCTATGTGAAGCAAGGCAAGTCGAACTGAACAGAAGGAGAAAATCCGCCACTCACTGCATGCCTCCTATAGAAAAACCCGTCTGTCTCGGTGCTAATCTCCGGTTCCCTTAAATTGCCCATTACGCAAGCTATACTGCATAATTATGTTTGACATCCCTCGTCAAATTTTTCGAATGTATGATTACGTACGAAAATCCCAAAGCATATTCCTAAACCATCATCATGTTTACTCATCATGCAAATGTGAAGAATACCCATGTGGCACCCTGCCGTGAGTGCAAACCTGTTTTAGGCGCTGTTGGTCCCTTTATTGCTTACACGGACACTCTTCTCTGTTTTGCGAATTATTTCAGAAGAGTAAAGTTAAGCAAGCAGGTTGGTAAACGTTCAATCAAAAGCCGAATTCTGCTTTTGATTATATAAAGATAAACTGGTTGTAGTGTTTCAAAGCTTAGTAATTAATGTTTGTTTGGAATAAAACATCCATCACAGGCATATTTGCATTTTAGCGATGAACGTGTAAAATAAAATCTCTCTGCTTGGTTTGTTCATACAAAATGTTATAAAAAACATTATTGTCAATAACTCAGCTATTATACCTCTTCCCCTTTTTTACAAAGTTACAATTGTTCGGACATTAATGAGTGCAGAACAATTGATGATAATGATTCATTTTTTTCTTCTTTGAATTGCGTTAAAGCTGTAAAGTTGATAAAGACGACTCGTGTAAAAAAAAAAACAGCAGACTTGTGAGAGTATGCCGTCACACGTCCTCTGATTTAGCTGCGTGGTCGTTGCTGATGCATGTACCACTGTTCTTGTAAATCATAGAATGTTAACTTTTCCTGTGCCAATAAGTCAAATCTGCACAAATTTCACACACAAACTTATGTACAAGAAATTAATATGGCACATCTGTTAAATTCGCCTTTCATTTCTTTCTTTTTGATTTTACTGAATGTTTCGCTGAAGTCCTTGCTTAAATTTACTGATTTCTAAAAGCCAGCTTTAAATGGAATGAATTTCCAAATAAAGCAATGAAATAATACGGATCAATTCTCAATATTTTTCATATCTTCTTAGTCCTTTTGTTCTGTTTAATATAATTCTTAGTATCTTTTTGACTAAAGATAAAGTGCAACCCTCATGTTATTGTACATCCAACAGATTTTATTCTTGCAACGCTCTCTGTACCTCCGTTTATCGAATTCCTGTTGAAAATAAATTAACTCCATTAAAGGGGCATTCCAGACGATTTTCATAATTTCACATCATGTAGTACATAAATCAACAGATCCACGTATAGACTTGTGGAATTTATTGTGGCCCTTGAGCAGAGAAACCAATAATCTGAAAATCTCAAACAAATTACACTGAACAGTGTTGATGACATATGAGCCTCACATATTTCAGAAATGTAGCAATGTAATTCAATTACAATACCACTTGCTTAACAAGTTCACCTGTGTAGAATCTATGCATACCTTCTTCTTTTGTTCTGCTTCCTTGAGCCCCAACTCATACATTCTTATGGTGAGGCTGGCCATGTCATCATCCTTGTTCATTGCAATTTGTTATAGATTTTGAAAACATTATTATTCCTCATCCCAGTCACTATCAATTCTGAAACTCTGTACCCAGTATAAGTAATTTATAGTTGTTCAAATGTAAAAGTCTGAAAATCTTCCGGAGGTCCCCTTTAACGTGTGTGTTTCTGCAAGGATGTTCGAGAGATGGAGTTACAACTGACTAATCAGCTGTCAGTTTTCTATGGATGGACAAAAGAATTTCACAGGTGCATTTGTGCCTTTGATGTTCGATGCTTGAAGCCGCCATCTTTCTGAGCAATCTGAAGATTCATTTTTTTACGCTAACATATAATATCGAGTATATGTTGCTTGTTTACATATCAAATGCAATGAAATTTCACCTACTTATAAAGCTTATATAAAACAAAAGTCAATTCCGTTCGAAAATATGTGCAAAAGTCTAAATCTGAGCTGTATTTTGTGATGTGTTTGAAATTTTACCCTCATGGAAAGCCGGTTTTATCACTTTTCTCCTTATTTCCACAAAATGAAACTAATATGGTATCATCTTCAAGTATAGTTCTTTATAAATTGATATATCAGATTAGCGTACAATCACGTACATTCGAGTAATTTTGATATCTATTTCAGCAATATTTGAGCAATTTCTTTTCGCGTACCCCCGTGCCTTTACCATTGCCTACCGCCCATCGTCTGTAAGTAGGGATAGCGAAAAGCAATTACCATCACAAAGACATCTTCCTTGGACCCCAAAGTGGCTGGTGATTATGCAAAGAGATACGAGTCAATTGTCTTCGCATCTGAGCGGCAGATCCAGTTTGACACATACTTCAAATATTTTTGAGTGGCGACTTCGAGCATGTGATCAAGGCGAATAAGACTGTTGTGACTCCATTTCTCGAACCTCCTTGGTTTCTACAAGATGCATATAGCCTTTGCACATTCATTAAAATCATTGTAGGCCCTATTTACGTAGTGTCAGCAGGGGGTTTCAAAGAGAGACGTGTAGAGAAAGAGAGCTACGTAATGTAACATAGGTTGGCTAATTACCTAGATAATTATAGAGGCTGGAACTTCTGGAATTTTGATCGGACCACCATAGTGTCACCTTTCCACGCATTCACACCAAACCGAAACCTCACGTTCCGGCGATATCTGTCGGCTATGGTATGACCTATTCTGGCGTATAATTTGCCAAGGCGGTTAACATTCCTAGTCAAATGACTTTGTTCAACGTCGAGTACCATAATGTAGGCCTATATACCACACGCAAAATGCCGTCACTTGTTGCTGTGCGAGGCAAACTTGAAAAACAGCACAAATAGGAAACGCTCAGAAAAATGTGCAGACACAAGATTCTCCCCAGTTGTTGGTTTACGTCGCCTTTCACTGCCCCTTTTAAAGGAGACATCGAACCGGTGTCACTTGACACTGATTATATAGGGAGAACAAAAACTGAAAAAGCAGTAAAACGGAATGGCAACTGTGATTCATTTAAACAGGACGTTCAAAGGAACATTATGATACACTGTATTTCAGAGTTATGTTTTCGCGAAATAGTCACAATCACAATCATGCATCATTATGTAAATTAGACAAGACAATGACGTCATTATGTTGCCACTGTCCCGCTCGATACTTTAATCACACACATCCTACAGACCCTTGCAAACACCTATAGCCCTATACAGTATATTAGCTATCCCAGGTCGAAAAACCAGTTGGCTAACTGGTACTGGTACCAGTTGATTCCAGTTAAGGCAACTGGTTTCAATATGGAAAATGGGACCTGGAATCAACTGGTATCAACTGGTATTTGTCGAAATGGAATCAACTGGTACCAGTTGGAATCAATGGTATCAACTGGAATCAACTGGGATCCAGTTTACAAAATTAATTTTGTGTGTTGAATTATTTGAAGTATGGAGTTATACCAGAACATGTGTATGTCACGACATTGTTAATATCCATAACCTATTATAATCCTACAGCTAAACCTAAAGCCTATACCTACAAGTACATTTAGGCTTAGCCTACGTCCTAGACCTAGTTAGTGCAAGGGATATTTCATTCATATATATAGGGCCATCTAGTTGCAATACTTTAAGACATGGTTACCAAGTAGATTACATTTTTATTATAAAAATATGAAAATACCTCATCAAAGGTACAAGTTGAAATTGTGAATATCACGGCAATAATATTAGGTAAATTTCTAATTACATTTCAGACATTTAAGAGTTTATGAAATCATAATAACAATAAATTTAACAATATTTTATCTTTTTCACATGGAGAATTTGAATAGCTTATGAATATTCATGTGCAATAGAACCAGTAGAAACCAATAGAAACCAACTGGTATCAAGTGGTATCAATATTTCAATTTTTTAGTTACTGGGTTTTAATCTAGAATGAAGTGGTAACCAAGTCCATGCAGTCAGGTAAATGGTTTCAAATTGTGTCAATTAACTATTTGCACACAAACCGACACAAACACTCACACACAAACACACACACACACACACACACACACAAACACACACAAACTGGTCGAAATACAGTCTGTCAGTTTATATGTCAACTGATCTAAATTGGTTCCAGTTGAATCAAGTTGAAGTCACTAAGAGTCCAAGTTCAATCATGACAAATGTTTTGCTTCATTTTGTTTTGTTCACTTTTTAATTTGATGTTTTAAAACAAGTTTGATTTACTATTTAATTCAGTTTGAACTGATCGAATTCAAAAGTAGACTCTGGGTAAGACTCAAAGTGGCATCAGCCGCAGATACCATTATACCTTAATCAACTGTTACACAATGAGACTTCAACTGGTACATGTATCAACTTGTACCAGTAGATTACAATTGGTATCAAGTGGCACAGTGGTACACATTGAGACTTGAACTGGTATCAACTCATAGACCAGTAGAGTAGACTTTCATTAAATCGATATCATCTGGTACACAGTGAGACTTGAACTGGCATCAACTGGTATCAGTAAAATTTCAACTGGCAGGAACTGTTACCAACTGGTACAAAATGATATTTGAACTGGTATCAACAAGCAACCAGTAGACTTAATGGCTCCAACTGGACTGGTAAGTAGTGCAACTTCAACTGGGATAAACTGGTACCAGTAAGACTTCAACTGGTATCAACTGGTACAAATGAATGACACTTGAACTGGTATCAACTGGTACCGTAAGACTTCAACCGAAAGAAACTGTTACCAACTGGTACAGTGATACTTGAACTGGTACATTGTATTACAATTAACTGGCCATCAGTAGACTTTTACTGGTTTCAACTGGTAAGCAGTGCAACTTCAACTGGTATAAACTCGTACCAGTATAATTAAACTGGTATCAACTGGTACCAGTATGTCTTTAACTGGTATCTACTGGTTTCAATTAGAATGGCTCATTTTGTTACTGGAAAGTTGGAGTTACCTTGCTGGTTTCAACTGGTACCAGTTGAAACCATTTAAGACCAGTTAAGACCAGTTAAAACCAGTAACGACCAGTTAAAAATGCTTACTGGTTTCTACTGGTTTCTACTGGTTTTTTGACCTGGGATGCACGGTGTCAGTTCATCCTCAAATGAAATAGAAAGACCAATATCTTTCCTTTCGGTATCCCTGTATCTTCAATCGTTTACATTTATCCCTTCATTTATGTCCCCTTTCCGAGTAGCTGCATGGATGAATGAATGTGTACATGGTGTACCGATGTGGTTTTTAAGTGTGGCATGAGTAGGTAATGTGTGTTCATTCATTGTGGCTATTTAGAAATTAAAAAAAAATCAATATTTCTTTTTTTCATTCCATAATGTTTTACAAACGTAATGTGAAGAATTTCTGAAGATTATTCTTCAATAAACAACGCATTATGTTTTGTATTGTTTTGTATTTAATCGTCACAAGCAGTTCATACGTAATTTTGTTTTAAATGTATTATGAGACGAACTATGTACTGCTACCCGTAAGCTCATTCTAAATTCATAGCAGTATTGCTTGTTACGTCATCCTATATGTATTTGTCACAACACCTGCAGGTGAAATGCGAGACTTCCTCCGTGCGTTGACTCAAGGGAGGCGTGAAAGTTTCTGAAGGGAAGCACCTTCTTGTTGAAGTCAAAATGTGTGAATGGAGAGGGATACCATTCCAAGGGGGTACCATTACAACCCTTCTGATGCTTTGCTCCCCCTTCACATTGCAATCACATTCATGTAATTTGTTCCAAACTATATAATGTTTTCAATGCTACTATAGAACTCACAAAAATAATGTCAAAATTATGCCAAAATGTCAAGTGATTAACAGATATTCAGCGGCCATTATTGTGACAGATATGTGTTCGTGGAATTGTTTTTCTCATTTATATTGTATGCAGGTCTTATTTTTATTTTTGACGTATAATGACACATGTAACTGTAAACTGTACGTAACACGCTCATAATCACAGACAGTCAATAAAAAGGGGTTTCAGTAAGGCTGCGTTCACACAGAAGTATACTATTCGGGTATTCGGGCTCGTTTTTCGAGGGCACGCGAATAGCTTGAATCGAACGATAGGATTTCCTCACACCGGTTCACATAGGAGGGCACTATTCGAAAGTACCGAATTGCTGCGAAAAGTATAGCAAAGTGGGAATCGAACTTGTTCGATTTTCTTGTAGCGTATACCGTCTCTCGTTTATGAAATAATGACAATTTTGGTCTGGATTTGCCCTTTAGCAAAAATAAGCATGTAGACTGACATTCTGATGCAGTTTAGAAATTGTTAATAAGATTTGCTAGGATGTAGGAGGAAGAAATCCTCACTGCATGGGATGGTGAGTTGACGGTGCGGGTGATGGTGTATTCGGGGCCCGAATAGCGAATAGCGAATAGCGAATAGCGAATAGCGAATACCAAATACCGAATACTTCTATGTGAACGCAGCCTAATTTTCATTTTGTACTTACAAAATACACATTTCGTCAACCTGCTTATAATACCGATCTGTCAGTACTCTCCGCGACTTCAAAATTTCTCAATTTTCTTTTGTGAAATTTGTTCTACGATGATTATTATCCTTTTTTAATCTTTCTTCAAGATTGTTATAACATTATGGAAATAAAGGACCACAGTTCAAAACACCATAAGCCACACCACACCTTTTACATAAAGACGATAGATTTAGGAAAGGCAGAATTTAGAGGAAGAAGGGATGGATAGGAGGGGGATTCGCCATCTGTCCACAGTTCAATCACATTAATTTGCATGGTCCATCATACGCATCAAGGAGATAAACACAAGGGGCGGGGACCGTTTTTGTAAAGTTATTCATGGTTTTCCCCTACAGCATAAACGAAGCGTTTCTTTCACCTACTCCCTTCAATCAAGATCCTTAGGCAGGAATTCAGTTGGTTGTTGCTAGGTCGGGTAGCTTCCAGCAAGCTTTGTGGCTGTTAAGTACAGCTTTTGTGAACAAACCATGCATTAATAATTATTGTACCACTCACAATAACACAAAAGGGGAGCAATAGGCCTACGTAGTCGACAGGAAAATGGCATTAAAGAAGAAAACCACTCCAAGATTTTTTCAATTTCATAAGAGAGAGAAAAAAAAAATCCCAGTAGAGCAGTGCAAAAATGATCAAAATCGGATAAAACTAAGGAATTTATGACATTTCGAAATTTTAATTTTTTTCTGAACACTTCTTGACCAATCGTTATGAATACAGTATTTAAATCAGCAAGTTGCTGTCATGCTCTCACAATTTCTTATTCATTTCACATACAGAAATGACAAAAATCTCATATTTCAGCCGTGTAAATATAAAACTTGCCTTTTAACCCAAACTAAAAAAAAAAACCAAATGTTAACTCTGATATATTTTGGTAAGAGAATATGCTTTTGCCTACATTAGCTAGAAATAAGAATTGCTCAATATTTCATAATATAAATAAGACATTGTGAGGGCGTGACATCATTGACTCGCTCATTTGAATATTCATAAGAACTGGTCAAGAAATATGAATTTTCAAAATGTCATATCTACCTTATTTCTTATCCGATTTTTGTAATATTTGGAAAGTTTTGAAGGGATTATTTTCTCTTTCTTTTAATTCATTTTTGGGGTGGAATTCCTCTTTAAGGCTTGTAAAATGCATCGTCCATGCAGAAAGTGTTTGCTGTGGCTTCTATCATTTTAGCAGATATAGTATTATGTATATATAGGTAGGGCCTATACTGGAAATCAAGCACAATCATTATAGACCAATTCGGTTTGGGTGCTGTTTTTTGTGGTAATTTCAATTTCAATTTCACAAATTTCTAACTGGGGGCTTCAAGTACATTTTGTATGTCTAACAAAAGATATGCACTAACATAGCAACGCACCTGGCTCATTGCATAACCCATTGAAAGTGCTTTTGTTCTCCTTTGGATGCCCCCCCCCCCCCCCCACCCATTTGTCTTGTTTTTCGTTTGCTTCTCCAAGAGACGTGCTCTTTATGCCTCCGCCAACGAAGTGGCCGGAGGCATTATGTTTTCGGGTCGTCCGTCCGTCCGTCCCGTTTTGTTTTTGTCGATATCTCAAGAACCGTGTGGTGGTTTTACATCAAACTTGGTATGAGGGTATATCCTGGGGGGATAATACTTTGTTTGGATTTTAGGGTCACGGGGTCAAAGGTCAAAGGTCACAGGTTATTTTGTGAAAAAAAAAGGTTGAAATTTCATGTTTTTCTCCATATCTCGCAAATGGTTCAAGGTTTCTTCATGGAACTTAGTATATATGCATTTACCGATGGGCAGTGATTATCTAGGGAAGTTGGGGGTCATGGGTCAAAGGTCAGGGGGGTCAAAGGTCAAGGTCAACTCTCAAAATATCACTACTTTCCTTATATTTATGCAATGCCTGAAGGATTTTTTTTTTTTAACTTGATGTATGCATGTATTACCCAATATATATTCTGTGGGAAGTTTCTTGCCAAAAGGTCAGAGGTCAAAAGGTCAAAGGTCAAGTGAAAGTGCTAAATTGCACTTTTTCCTCCATATCTCGAAAGTAACTCATAGTATCATCATGAAACTTACATATTTATGCATGTTCTACCTAACAGTGATTCTCTACTGTGAGGTCAAAGGTCAAAGGCCAGGTTTAGATAATACTATTTTACCATTTGATACTGAAATTATACTTTTTCTCAATACCGTGAAAATTATTCAATGCATAAACTTATAAAAGGGTCAAAAGTCAAGTAAAAATCATCAGTTCCCCAAATACCTGCACTCTGACGTTTTAATCATTCATCCAATTGAACCTAGTTCTAGGAAAGTGAACATTTAGCACATTTGTGGCAAATCTGTCATTTTAATATTTTGCCAATTGTGTGAAATTGTCATCACACATTGTCAAGACATTGTACTAAAGACCTATTAGGAGAACCATGCATTATGACGGAGGCATACCAGTCGCCGTAGCGACATTTCTAGTTTCTATTATGTTGTTTGACCAGATTTAGATTCTGCATTCTCTCTCCGTTCCCGAGCAGGCCAGTACACATTTAGCTTGTGTGCATATTGGTACAAAACGATCTTTCTTATTTTTTTCTCAGTTGGTTAGGAACTTTACTCGTTTTTAAAGAGGCAGACTGCATAAACTCAACAATAAATATAGAAATATATATATGGAATCCATGTTCAAAAAACAAAGAACTTGGGTATAGACCAGGTGGCGAGATAGTCCGGCAATAGACGGGTTTACTTCATATTCAGTTTAACATGGGATGTTTCTTCCGTCCTAATATGTATTCTCTCCATACTTAAAAAAAATACTTTCCAATACTTGGAATCCAGTTTGCATACATTGGTTCAGGGCCGGTGGAACCTGGGGCGGGGGGGGGGGGGGGGGGGAAGAGGGGGGAGGGAGGCCCCCCCCCCCCCACATATTTTTGCACCCGTATGGCACATATAGGAATGCATGGTGGTTGTCACCACTTTGCCCCCCCCCCCCCCACTTCTTTTTTTTTACCCCGGAAGTGGCACTATGGAAAAATAAAATGAAACATTTGAACGCCGTAAAGCCTTTGTTTTTGCCCTGAAGACCTTTTTTTTTTTCTTTCTTTCTTTCTTTGCTTGTCAGCTGAAGAAAACTGGAAGTGGCACTATTGAAAAATAAAATGAAACGTCTGAACGCCGTAAAGCCTTTGTTTTTGCATTGAAGACCTTTCTTTCTTTCTTTCTTTCTTTCTTTCTTTCTTTCTTTCTTTGCTTGTCAGCTGAAGAAAACTGGAAGTGGTACCAGAAGTTGCGCTGAAGGCCCCGCTTTTGAAAACGTGGCGCGGGCCATGGTTGTTCCTATGTCAGGAAAACCTTGCGCAAGCTTCATGGTTGTCAAGAAAATAAACATTGCCAGAATAGCGTGCACAAAGTTTGAATATGGTAAACCGCTTTATTGGCACTTCGCTATAGGCATCCATTCAATCGTTTTTGTACTGAATATTGAGTACATTAATAACCTTTGTCTATTAATATTGCCAAATGCCAGAATTACATTTGCAGTCAGGTGGATGTGCTAGGAAGCATTCTTTTTCTTTTTCTTTTTTTTTTTGATTGCATGAATAATCGTTATATCATGCATGTTTATCACACCAAACTTAAAAACCATCATGCCGATTGTATCAAAAAAAAAAAAACACTTTTTTTTTTTGCTCATGCACAAAGTGGAACTGTAAACTGTCTTATTGTAGTTATTGCCTTTGGATTGCAAAACGGACGTGACGTTAAATCAAGGTGTCTGATGGGCGAGCTCTTTATCATGCTATAGGCCTAATAATCTGCAACTGCGAGGACTGAAAAGTTGACCGACATTGTTCTCGCTCAGTACTATTATACTTTATGGATTTGTGTCTAAACTGTTACCCTGTAGTAGACACAAACTTATAGTAATATGACATTGTACAATGTCATATTACTATAAGTTTGTGTCTACTATATTACCGCTAATTTTCATTCTCCGGGCACTTATCAAGAGAAATTCAAACCTATATGCGATCATCCTAGTTTCAGGATTTTGAAAAAAAGAAATAAATTCCCTTTTCCTCCATCGATTTCACTATGAATTTGTGTCCAACAATTTCCGCTCCCCCCCCCCCCCCCCTCTCTCTCTTTCTCTCTCTCTCTCTCTCTCTCTTATCTTAAACAACTGTGCAAGTTTCCTTGTATAAATGCGTGGTCAATTACATGTTTCCCCTTTCTTTTGCTTATTAATTAATGTTATTGTCATAATTATCATGGCATCATTATGGTCGATACCGGCATTTTGTCTTCCTTCAAAATATTAATATCAGTTGTATGTTTACTATGATGTTATTGCAAATGCTTCTGATTTTTTTTTTTGGAAAAATACGGAAAACAATTAGATTAAAATTGAATTAAAGTCAAATTCTGATGTTTGTTTGGTTTTACTCGTAAATTTTCACAAGAAAATTACATCACGGTGTAGAATTGCGCTTAAAAATAATTTTTCTGACATTGATTATTAAACATTGGTTCTTTTGACTCCAAGTGTTGCAAATGATGTTAAGTACATACGTTTGTTTCAGTTAGTTTCGTAAAAAAAAAACACACAAAATATTATTGTATAGTAATAATTAAAATAATCATTGTAACTTAGTTATGTTTGTTTCATACTTTTGTGAACTCAAAGTGGAAATAAATTCAAATCAAGTAAAACTAGGGCCTTAGGCCTACCTATCTTCATCTTTCAATTCATCTTTCTCGGCAAGTTATTGTGTGTGTGCGAGGCGGGTGCATGCTTGCAATAGCTTTTCAACATGTGGGACATGGGCAATTATTCAGTGGTTGATATAGTTTTAAAGGGGCCGTGAAGCCCAAATCAACCTATTTTTCAGGTTTAGGCCAACTTTATGTAATGTTTTGTGCTGATTTCGCATTTACAACTACTTTTTGATGATTCTGGTGAATAAAAGAGTTATTTTGAGAGAATATACAGCTCTGGGAACGCCCCCTGAAAAAATGTCAAAAACACGCCCACGGCGCGCGTAAGTCCTCATACGTCATCTCAAGAACGATGCGAGTTCGAGAGCTAGCCGAGCAGACGCTACTCAGCTGTATTATAGCACGTAGTTCTGTTAGCGGATAGCAACACAACTAGTGAGACCTCTAACTTGTTTAGCTATTCTTCTTATGAATAACCCTTGAGGCTTTAAATCGACAGTAGTATGGAAGAGAGCGCAAGTCACTCTTCCAGTTCAGATTCCGAACATCGACAGTCTTGCTGAATTTTATGACCAAATTCCAGTTATTCTGCCTACTCAACGTGCAGAAATAAGGCCCTAACGTTACGGCTACAGTTTGAGCCAGAGCTCGAAAATGAAGTGGAAGATGAAGGTGCAGTCGGAGGTGAAGACGAGAATGAGCCAGAAGACATTGAGAGGAGGCTGGGCAACAGAGATTGGTAAGTCAAACTGTTGATTTTCATTTAATTGAAATTCTACTGTTTTTTCTGTAGTTCCCTAGTTACCAATTTGCCCCTTACCCGTACTTTTGCGGCTTCGACGTGCATTACCCAATCGGCCTGGGGAGCTGTGCGCGCTTGCCATAGCCGTGCACAATCACTGTCAGCCGAGCCTGGCCGCTCGGCAAGCTGGCCGCGCCATGCATGGCCGTTCTATCGATGTATTCGGGGTATTTAGCGTTGGCGTAGATTTATCGTTTTTTTTTTTTTTTTTTTTCATGAGCTGGCCTAGGAACTCGTAACTGAATGAGCAGAATTTAGATTTGTTTCGCTCAGCAATCACATTTGCATAAGCTATGATGTTGATTTATGGTAATGGGCTGGACTCTGTATAAAAAGTAAACAACAACAACAACACATTTTTTATTGTGGACTATAGCCAATAGGGAATTATGTATTTATCGGGCTCCCACCAGCTCAGCCCCGGCGGTTTCCCGATGCTGATGCATGTACAAACAACAGCTGCGCCTAATCTTGCAACGTGCAAGACGTGACTGCAGTGACTGCACAGTGACTGCACTGGGATCGACATGCTGATGAATGATGATGTTTCATTTCATTAATTATCCCTGCTCTTTATCTGATCATAAAACCTAATGTATCTGAAATTTATGTGCATTCTTACAATGAACAGAATTTTAATCAGGCATTTTTAGGGCTGCCAACTCTCATGCATTGAGCGTTGAGCCGTTTGATAGACTCACTCATTTTGGTCCTTTCTCACTCTTATTTCATTTGCATGCATTTCTATTGATCTCACTCATTTTGACTCCTGAATTATAGCATTGGCCTATGGGAGTCTCACTCTCAACTAGATAAGTTTCAAGTGTTGGCAACCCTGCATTTTATTGCTTGTCTTGAAAATCTTACAGCAGAATAGGCCCTACATGTAGCAGCATGTAGGCTACCTAGGTTCTAACATTGTTAGATCTATCTATAACGTTATTAGAGTTTAGACCTCACATAGGGCTAGGTTCCCCTATGTGGAAATTCTTTTCTTTTTCTTCAACAATTGTAATATTTTTAATCAATGTTTACGTCAACTAAAGAGACAAACTCTGATCATTCCAATTTCAGAGCAAAGTGTTAATTTTTTGTTTCATCTAGTACCATATCATCTAGTATTATGATTTTGTTTTTACTTCATTTAAATTCATTGATTTACATACATCTTTTTCTTCTACGAGTATTTGATACTAGTGTATTTATACATGGGGGAGGGGGGAAGGATTGCAAATATTGGCCCGTGGTGCATGATAATGAATTTTGGCAAACTTGTAATATATTGCAAACCATGCCTCAATGACATATCTCGTGTACATTTCACACAAGAGGGATACTTAGTAGCTATACACACTTTTTTCAACCTTGCATAATAGCAGATGGGAACTTGGGAAAGAGGTCATATGTAATATGATACTGGAAGTGTTCCTAAAAATACTTATTTTGAATCAAAAAAGTTATTTTTGTCACACATTTTTTATTTCAGAACGCAAGCAATAATCCTCATTTCCTTGATCCCCCATTTCTGTCTTTTGTTCAGGTGCTCATGCAGTGGAGGATGTGTTGCCATGCCGATGGTCAAGGAGTCTGTGTGCTGCAAAGAAATCGCACGAGTGGTGGCAAAGATGGACTCTTTTGCTGGCGATGACTTGGATTGCATCACCATGCACCTAGGGTTCAAGACCATTTTTGCCTGGATGAATATGTATTACACTTAGAGACTGCATACTATCAGAATACAAACAACAATATGATGTAGATGCCAGAGGTGATGCCACAGACAACAAGTAAGTGTTTTTATGTTTTTGTTATTATTTTTTGTGTGTTTTATAAGAATTTTAGTTATACTGTAGTTTAGATTTGAAATATGCTTGAATATACCCAAGTTTGTTTGTGTGTGTGTGTTTTTTTTTTGTGCCAAACTTTTAGGCCAAAAAAGTGAAAACCCATTCACAAGAAATAGTGTATAGGCCCTATGTTACATATGCAGCCTTTGACTGATATTTTCATGGATACACTGTACACAGATCTAGCATTGGTGTCTTGCTTAACATGTGAACAATTAAAAAATTATTGAATTAAGGGGAAGTTGTTAGGCCATTATCTAGCGTACGTTCACTACTGAGTACACATGTGTGGATTAAATGTATGCACAAGTACACATATGAGTAATTTGCACTGGCATAGGTGGGGTCACAGGACCGTGCCCCCCTCCCCCCTTGATCGGGGAGAAAAAAAAAAAAAAAAAAAAAAAAACTCTAATATGGACTTTCAGTGCGTGCCATTTCATGAACTGATATTCAAAACTCTCCCTACCGTAGGGGGTGTATCCCCTCTCACACCCTCTCCCACTCGGTCGCCTTGGCCACCAACCCCCCCCCCCCCCCCACCCCAGTTGAAAATTCACCACAGTGGCAATATGAAAGCCTGATGTACATGTAATATGTTCATGCACTATATATCTCTACAGTCATCTAGAATCACATAAAGGCATATTTCACACTATTGCTAATCAATATCTGATGCACATTAAGGAAACATTGGGAAAGAAAAGGAAGCCATTTATCAAAGAAAATTTAACTTCTTTGATTTTTTAATTCTCTCCATTCTAAATTTCAAATTAAGTACATGTACTCTTTCTTTCCTTTCTGTACAGGAGAAACCGCCATGTTGCCTACCGACAGCTAGCGAGATGGCGTTGGAGAATTCCTTGGAAGATCTGTGCGGTTACCACTGCCTTCATCTGCGGTTAACATGATCAGCAAAACATTTCCATCTAAGGAGTACAAGGGATTCCAGCTGTAAAACCCATAAAGAGACTGACATTTACAGATTTTGACCTTGACCTTTGACTGCTGACTTTTGACCACTGACCCCAAAGTTGCTATAATCACTGCCAGTCAGTATACATTCACATATACTAACTTCAATGAAGATACCTTAATTGAAGCATTTGCAAGAAATAGAGAAAAACTAGAAATTTCTACATTTCAACTTGACCTTTGACTTTTAATCTCATGACCCATGTTGTCTGTTGAGAATCTTTATTTGGTAGTACATGCATACACTAAGTTTCAAGAAAATACCTCCAGGCATTGCATAGATATGGGGGGGGGGGGGGGGGATAGAGAAATTTTGAACATTTGACCTTGACCGTTTGACCTTGAGCATGTGCACCTGAATGTTGATAGGCAAAACTTTGCCCATGCACTCAGTTATACATTCCAAGTTTCATTAGGATTTGTACCTTAAACTGTTAGTTACGCTGTCCACAAAATTCATTACAGACGGACGGACACGTGAACTGACGAACGGACAACTTGAAAACACACAATGCTTCCGCACTACTTCGTGGCAGAGGCATAAACATCAATCAATCAATCAAGATAAATAAAATGTGTGATTACCCCAAGCACACAATCCTATCCCCAACTGAAGCCCTCTGTTTGATTTTTATATATGTTTCTGTGTTGAAAAAAAAAAAATAATCCATAGCACCATAATAGAACATAGTTTCTAAAAATAACAAGTGAAAATGTTCACTTTTGAAGGAATGAATATGAGAAAAGAGTGAATTCTGAGTGAAATTAGAGTCAAATCGGAGTTATCTCTGAGGTCACTCCACAAAAGTGGAAATACAAATTGTCACTCAAATTTCACTGTAAATTCATTTTTTTTATTCAATCCTCCAAGAGTGCATATTTCTTGCTTGTTATTTTTTTAGAGAGTACATGTTCCATGAAACAAAATCATGCACAACCAATAGACACACACACACACACACACACACACATTACACAACAACAAAAAAGTTTCATTTTGTGCATTCAACAGTGGGAAAAAAAATCACAACACAACTTCATAGTTTGGCAAGAGCTTCTCCATTATTCAAAAAGCTGCATGATCAAAGAACAGTTGGTACTCATCATATAACACGTCAAAAGGAAAATTATATGAAAAATAATCCAAAAAGAAAAAAGCTACATTATGTAATTAAAAAATCATATCAAACAAATATAATATCTGAAAAGGACAAAAAACAAACTCATGGTCAAGAAAACTTCCATAACACAAACTGTGCTTGGTATTCTTTCATGTACACTGTACATGTTTTATCTAAAGTGCTCAACTAAATGCTATTACCTTAAATGCAACATTCTCTGACATGATCTCTTTTGCAATGAAGCTTTCATAAAATGTTGAGAAATTACTGCCCAATACTAACAAGAACTTTGTGCACAATTTACATGAAAGTAAAACTAGAAATAGATGTGAATGTACAGGAGCGGATCCATGAATTCCATAAAGGGGAGGCGCCATTCTAAATTAACCCCCTCCCCTTTTTGTTATATTTCTTTTGTTTAACAAAAAAAGAATAAAGAGGGGTGTTGCGCCCCCTCTGGATTCGCCACTGATGAAGTTTGACAGTATGCTTCTCTGTGACTTTGATTTACAGTATCGCAGTTGACCTTGCCTAAATATAACTCCCATTTACATGTTATTGGCATTAACTGCATTATTGTCTTTGTTAAATCTCTTTATACAGCTTGTATGCGGGGTACTCCTTGTTTTATTGTACCGCTATTCTTTTTGGTGACCACAAAAAGTGCAAGGTTGTAAAAGTTGAAGGTGATTAGATATCTGCACAGTACTTCAATATACATCATCTCTTGACTGTGTGGTAATTGGCTCAACTGAAATAAAATATAAAAAAGAAAACTATATGGCTAATGCTTGGTCAGGTACAAACACAAAGGGTGTCTTGCACAAATAGCTACAGACCATCACAAACACCAACTTTGACTTTAACTACTAAAATGCTGTGGAAGTTATTGCTGTACAACGTTTTGATAAAACTTTGGTTAACATGGCATCACTTTGTCTGAAAAACACACAAAAAATAAGTCTTGCACACCTGCACCTTCATTTCATCACAAACACCAATTTTCATGTCAATTGTCAATCACCTGCCCGACTAACGTCACACTGATACCTATCACATACCCCTTCACACTATGTTTGGCGGGTGTATGATAATCTGCCAGAGGAAGGAACTGAGTACACCTAGGAGTAATTTTATGATAATAATGTAAGACTATGCAATCCAAGCCACAAGTTAACCTCTTTCATGTTTGAATGACTGTATAGTGGACTCCCATTATATCAAAGTCCTTGGGACCCACAGTTTTCTTTCGTTATATTGAAATTTTGTTATAACCGAACAAATAAACAATAAAAACACATAAAGTGGATAATGTTACGGCCCAAATTTTTACTTGGTTATAACTGGAATTTCGTTATAACCGTGTTTGTTCTAACGGGAGTGCATTTTACATCATATGACATACACTGTATATAATCTTGACATCCATATGATATATATATATATATATATATATATATATATATATATAGATGATAATATGTGTGTCATAAGCTAAGTTATTGCTAGAACAGCCTCCCAAAGCATACAACATGATTATGAACATGATACAGTAAATGTACATGTATCACAGAAAACAGGGTCCAGAGTGAAACCATGAAAAATTGTTCATGTTTTCATGATACCTTCGTCTATAACTATGTGTCTAGCATACTTCTTGCATATGGATGAAAAGCCTAGGAAGAAAGCCTATAGGATGGATAATCAGGTATCCAGACAGAAGTGGCTAGTATGCTGGCGAATGAGCTCATCCTTGGCCTGGTATGTGTACTGGCTGCTAAGGAATGGTGGGGCATCTTTCTTTTCCAGTTCACTTGCGCTGTAGTTGACACTCCAACGGGATACCTCTTCCATGAGGTCATGAACATACAAGGTGTAGGCTGCCATAAGAAAAGAAAATATCATAAAAAATGTGTATATATTTGTTTTAGAAATACATATCAACAAGCATGGTTCTATTAAAAAAGGAAAACCAATACATATACACACACATATGATATATATATATATATATATATATATATACACTAGGTGTTACAAAAAAGCATTTCCTACTTTGGATCCTTAATACAGCTGTAGTTCAAAAGTATGTATCGGATAACACTGACATTGATATGTGCAATAGCTGATTAATGTACAATTTTTTTAGAGGTGCTTTAGAAATGATAGCATAAATCAGATTCAGTAAATTCAAGATTCATTTTAAAGTTAGATTTCAGATTCTGCTCTGTTTTCAACCCTCTGTACAAAATGTAAATTTTGCACAGGGGTCAGATGTGTATGGGAGTGTGTGGTTAACACCCTGACAATGGTCCTGAACAATGGTCAGGATTGGAATGGTCTATTACATATTCATGAGAAATTCCACTTTCACAGCTAGTCTTTATTCATCCTGAAATGTAGTGTATGCAAGCACATGAAAACATGTGCTGATTTTGTTCATCCGTGCATGCATGTTACTCTTTACCATGAATTCAGACTAACAGTAACAGTGCCTAGGGCAATCCATCATGAATTATTAATAAAGCATTCATGTGCCTTGGAGCAATAGTCGGGAAGCCTAGTGAGCAGAGCTCTGAAAAGGTGGTATTCGGGGTATTCATGTCTATTGTTCAGGGTCATTGAAAGCACACACTCACATACACATGGCTCTTGTGTGTAAAGTTCAATTTTGTACAAAGGGTTAAAATTGACCAAAGCCTGGATATTTACTTTAAAACCAATCTCTGATTTAACGAAACTGATTAATGCTCTCATATTCAAATCACCTCCAACTAAAATGTAGACTATTCAGCTATTACTTATATCAATAAGAGTGGGATTTTTTTTTTCTTTTTTAACTAGTTATGGTTGGGGATAGGGCTGGTGGAGGGACATGGTGTGATTCTTTCAGCATAGCAGAAGAAACAATAACATTAAAATGAGAGATAAGGGAAGGTGATAACCAACAAGTGATCCCACTGAAGTTGACAAGCTAGATATGAAATATTACGTATTTCTTTTTTTTTTTTAGGGGGGGGGGAGGGAAGGGTGACTCAGAACCCCAAAGAACCATGCCTACATATTAAAACACATAAATAGACAAAAAGCAGGCCATTGAAGGACAAAGAACTTTCAGATTTTGAAGAAATGTGTTGAATTTGTATCGCAACAAATGAACAAAAGATACATCACAACATGGCAGAGTTATAATTTCAAGTAATCTAAATTTAATTTCCATACTTTCTTTATCTGTGTACATTATTATTTCTGGTCTGTGATCATTCTTTTCCTGTAGAGAGGGTAATGACAAAATTATATTCACTTACATAATGAGACCTTTCCTTTACATACCTTAACTGATGCTTTCTCAGGCTTATACTTGGGCGTGATGACTTTGTACCGCTTTTTCCCACTCTTGGTAGTTGCCTGCAGACAGTTGCTATTGGCATTGTAGTGGAGCGCAGCTAGTTGGAGTCTGAAGTAGAATTTGAAACCAATAAATCAATTTTAAAAGTCTCTGGTTTGAACAAATCCTTATATAGTATTGAATTCCTGAGGCTGGAGAAATTCCTGAGGGGATCATGCTCATGGCTAGCAAGAAGCTCATCCAGCATCTGTAATGTGAAACAAGAAAAGTTCATGATTGTGCCTTTGATTTGGTCAATGGCATATGCCATGAATGCTCAAAATTGACAAATACTAGTAAATAAGAAACACAAATGTAATAAGAAAGCATATTTATAGAATATATGGTCAACTTCATTAAAAAAAAAAAAAATCCATAGGATACATGCCAAATCAGTTCCTTACAAAATGTTTGTAATTCTCACAACCTGCAGTTTTACAGCGTGGTTGAGCAATGATCTATAATCATAATAAGAAATTCTCATTTGTCAAGCTGACTGACAAGCACCTGATAATATATTCAGATGAATAAACTTAAACAGCCAAGAAACTATGGAATAAAATGTATAGGTTTTAACTCTCTCAAGCACTAAATCTGCACCTACGTAAAAGCATTTAATCACAGGTTCACATTATCCACACTATCGTACAGTGGTACCGTATATATCCTGACAAAATATTATGCAGCTAAAATATTTTTAGCTCGATAAAATGTCAGATTATGCATTTAACAAAATAGCTATGCTTCATCTAACACTCTCACGCAATCTTGATCGTGGGTAGAAGCATTCACAACTGTACCGTACCTATGGGGGGGGGGGCATTGTGCACTTATCTGCCCCCTACGATTTTACAAGGAATTTTTTTTTTCTGCTTCTCAGCTGATATTCGATATTGGAATGAGAACATGTAACAGTTACTATGCAAAGCTACCCACCCAATTTCATCCTCCAAAATTTTGTGACATGCACTATGTAGCTCCCCCCTCCCCCCTCCCCATAAGCTCCCTGGACTTGTACGACTTGAAACCCGGCAGTGGATCACTGACAAAATTGTCAGTAACATCAGTTACTGATGCATTTTTTTTTTTCTTGCAGTTCTTTAGAAATGCAGATTTGGTGCAAAATTTATAATTCTATATATTAGCCACAGTAAGGCTACAATGTACCTTGTATACCGGTACCTACCTTTAAACTATAGTTATATCAATTACAATTCAAAGGTATTTGCATTTTACCGGTACTACAGACTACAGAATGTTGTAAAAGCACTGTATAGTAACATCAGTTACGGTACAGTACCATGGTACCGGGACTGGGGAATTGCCCATATGGATAAATTGCAAATGAAGTCTGCATCTATTACACGTAGACACAAACCTACTGATATTGACCCATGGATGTGTCTGCATTTATGGTCCTGGCCCTTCTGCCTTGATGCGACTGAGTTGCGACTACAGTTTATGTCACTGCCTTTCTTCACAATTAGGACGGGCAAGTTCTTTGTCCATACAACTTTGACTTTGAATTTGAACTTTGTCTCGACTTTAGAACATAGGTGACCTATAAGGCTTTCTTTGACTGAGTTTACAGCCATACAGCTTACCCAAACCAGTATGCTCTTATTTTTTTTGGGAAAAAAAAAACTGAGCCTGTCATCATGTACTAACCACCCTGTTATTTGTATATCTATATCATTCGGATTCATTGTCATTGCTATCGAGTATACCCATGGTATTTCATTTGTCACTGCAACTAGTGTAGTGTATTGATTTATGACTGCAGTCACATCACACTCACACTCACACAGTCACAGAGCATAGCCAGCTACCGTGACATATTCGATTCACGAATGAAAACACAAAGAAAGACCCCACATTTTTACCGAATTTCTAATTTTGTAAGTAAATGCCGAACCTACAAAAACGCAATATCGGTCCCCTCTTGTTCTGCGTGTGCGTCTTCACTAGATCTAGACGTGGTATACTGGTCATGGTATGTGCAAAGTCTATGGAGGTTGAAAACAGTCACCGGCTATGACGAAATGGAGTGCACAGTGCAGTGGTGGACTACAGTATTTCACGGTAATGCCGAACGAACGTAGTCGTATAACCCGTAACCGATAGTCATTGTGGTACTCACTCTCATTTTCCTCCTCTTCTCAGCGGCTGGTTGTTGTTGCCACTCCTCTTCAACTCGGACGATTCGCCTTGCTGCAGTGGCAGTTTAATTACAGGCAAAGCATCGGGCTTCAGCCTTGCCCTTAGCAATCTGAAATTGGTTATGCAGCTCGCAGCCCCTCTTCGAATGCATCCTCGGGACCGGGGAAGTGGGCGCTGCACACGTACACCAAACTTGAGCTGCTGGGCCCGTCCCAATCGGCCCTTGTCAGTTTTACTCGTGTGGTCCAGATTCTTCGTAGATTTTGATCGTTGGGAAAGGTGTGAATGCTTCGTTTACAGGGTGTAGCTAATATCTTTTCAAACTATATTTTTGCAATCAAACGTTTAACAACCCGACGTCTTGCGAATAACACACAACAGCGGGGTACACATACGCGATACGTGGGTAGGTATGGGCCGTGTGCGTATTAACGTGTAGCAGTGTCGTCTGCTACGAAAGCTTCGGTTCTTGAGATGACGTATTCGGTCACGTGACTCACATTTGTCGAAATTTCACTTTTTTAAGGGGCGGAGCTTAGGAACTTGGACATATGCAAAATCAGGGCAGCAAAATTGGATTTTCTCTCTTACAGGTGCTTTTTACAAACAACTGGTGAAAGATTATCAAAGAATTAACACATCTTAGCCCTCTCAGAGCTCAAATTTTTGGATTTCACGGCCCCTTTAAAGAAATAGATTAAAGTGGCCATTTTTTATGTACGTCGTCTTTTGTGTGTCCGTGTGTATGGTACCGTACTACGCTGTTGTGGTACTGATAGGAGGCGTGTTGAGCGCGGAGATACCACTGATCGACTGCACTGTTTCACCTTTCAACTTCGACTCCGATCCGGAACCGGTGTACATTGTATGTTGTGGATGCATTCGACGGTACCGTGCGTACCGTATCAAGCTTGCAGACTGGCTGTGTGCGGTGCTGGGTGGTAGCAGTAGCAAGCCAAGGAACAGCAACAGGGAAACGAAACCGACATCGGCTTCTCCAAGCAACTAGCTACTGCTGGGGCGCAGTCACTGATAGAGGTATTGATTTGTAGCACTAACAGTATGTGAATATTGTAGATCTAACTGTTAGACAATAAATTAGATGAAAGATACAACTAAATTAATGTGTATTTATCAGACGACCACCTGCACTAAGACCACAGGCCACTTCCAGGCCGCCATGCAATGGTGGCTATTCAGCCAGGTGCGCACTGTCTGTTGTGCTCGATCTACCGCCCGTCCCTGCTGCGGAGCTGAGCTGGAGCATTGAAAAAAAAAAAAAAAAAAAAAATCTGTTACTGTATCTTGCTGAAGAGAACTTGAATTGTCGGGCAATCCATCCAGGGGGCAATCCATCCAGGGCGCAATCATGAACTTTGGAGACCTAAACCCTGGTCCTAAATCTAGAGTAGAGCCTAGAGGTCTAGTCTACTCTTAGTCTTATTTGTGAAGGTGTAACAACCGTTAACATGGTTTTTGTTTGCTAAGCTGAGCAGCTAGCAACCTGTTTACAGTACCCAGTACGCAGTAGGCCCCTACAACCTAGTCTATATCTATGTATGCCGGTACATGTAATCTACAGAACGCTGTTTGACAATTAAAGTTGCTAAAATCGTGCCTAGATAGATCTCTATGCAATTGCATGTGAAATTACTGAATTTACTAAGTAATGCCACTAATGGGGTCATATTATAGTTTATTTATATTTATTGAATCGTGTTTTGATGTGGTTACAAAAGCGTGCAATAAGCAATAAGAATATTCTGTAATATAAATCTGCCTGCCTCATCACATCACATGATCAATGATGATGAGGCGGGCTTTTTAGTGACCTTATCACTTGTCAAACGGCGTTCCATACTGCGCTTCTGTGGAGCTGACACATCGAACACTGTGCGATCACAAGTTCGCATGCCTTTGCTCTCCGCTGCAGGATTATCGAGCTTTATACAACGTTGCATCGCAGAAAATTGCCATGATCATGACGCAAAGTGTGACAAAGTTGGCAGTAGTCTGCGATACAATGGATTCCATTTTTGAACATCCTAGCTTGCGCCATCTCGCCACAACAGTTATGTGAATATTTTTATGGATCTGACATCATCACAAATTGCGCAAACCAACTACGCAGGCGAGGCTTGTGTGTGTGTGGGTGCCCGTAAATCGGTAGCTATTCACACTTCGCACGGCGTCTGGTCGGGCTCGTTAAACAGCAACTGTGTAGACGAAATAAACTCTAACAGACTGACGAATTGGGATAAGATTTGGGTTTTTAAAAATCATTATTTACAGATTAATTTCGCCAAGGCTGCGAGTGGACATACATGTATGTCCTCTGCAATAGGTTAATTAGTGATCCCCTGCTTCAGATACAACACAGAATTCATTTAAAATCATGATTGAAGCACGGAAGTTTACCACTCGTTGCGTTCCGTTGTGTGCCAATGCACAGCACCCTGTTTGTCTAGGGTCTGCTCAATCACGCCACGCCGCGCACTGACATGCACTGACTGATTTAAGGGTGCTATTGTAGTACTGATAATACAGGTCCATTGTTTATATAACATGATTGCTCCATGCAGAGTCAGAGAGAGGAGCTCAGCACCCTCCACCCCCCTAGCTGTCTGTTTTCTCTGTTCTGTCCTCACCCTTTCCGCTATTCTTCTATCATTCCCCTCTTCCATGATGTCCCTGCCTACGAGGCTAATAATAATATAACACCTAGGCCGATAAGTCACTAGAGGCGCCTGCCCCCGGGAAAGGCCGAGACTTCACCGGCGTCGGCCGGTGGGTCCTCTACCTACCTGGCCGACGGGAACGGCGTAACCTTGCATTTCGGTGCATGAGTAGGCAGGCGACATCTTTCCTAAAACCTGTCCCCTTTTTTCTCTGTAAATATTCTCATTTGTAAATATTAAAATAAATATAATTAGGTTTTGTAGATATTTAAAAGTAGTGTAGTTTTTTATAAATGTATTAAGATAAATATTTGGGCAATTCCGCAGTTAGGTGGACATGACATGGATAAAAGAAATGTGCCTCTTTATCTTACCCTTTGATCTAGGTATCAACTAATGCCATGGATGTTCACCAATCATTAGGGTCTTTCAAATTCAGTAGATTTTAGTTTTCGTATTTATTGATTTTGCGAGATCTAAAACCATCATTTAAAATGTACATGTGGGACTGGGGAGGCTGAAATTCACTTAAATGCAAATTACAGTGGGTTCCTTTGAAATTTTTTCCTCAAAGTTTTGCTAAAGGGTAAAAGATGAATACATTTAAATACTCCAGAAGTCATGTGACATTTTGTCAATTACAAAAGGGTGAAATGACCTGCGGAATTACTCCGGACAAATGTAACGTTACTAACCGTAACGTTACTAACCATGCTTTTGGGGGTCTAGCTAAAAAATTATCGGTCGAACTGCTAAAAAAATTTGCATGAACATTTGTCATGATGCAATAATTGAAATTAATGCAACACTTTGTTTGAAGTAACTTGAATTTTTGCACACTTTTTGTTACAAGACATTGATTTTTTTGTCATGTCCTTTTTTCGTAACGTTACTAACCAGCCCTTTAAGTTGCTATAGCAATTCTAATATTTCTTGGATTGTGTTCATTCTTTTCTGTATCATAAACCTGGGAAGGATGAACATGTTTTTGACATAATTTTGACTTGAAATGAATAAATGGTAATTTAGTGGTAAAAACAAATATCTAAATTTGTTCAAATGTAACGTTACTAACCGCGGAATTGCCCATTTGAATTCAATATATTATTTGGAGTAAATTGCCCACCCGGCAGAGAGCTCCATAAAGTTAAAAGAACAACAACATGCAGAGACTGCATGGTTGGCCATGCTCAGTTGTGACCTCATGAAATGACATTTTTATCCAATATCCCCTGTTTAATGACAGATTTCTGTAGACAACAATACTGTTCGTATATTGGAACTTCATGTCTCTCCTTTGAAAGAGAAACATTAAGATGATTAATTTCTGTGTCTTTTAACTCTATATGTGCTACGGCGTACCGGTATTAAAACCCCCTGTGTGCCACATTACCAGTATTCTGAGACTGCTACACACAAGCGATTTTTGAAAGCACTTTGTTTTTAAATGCTATGAGTTAAAATTGGAGAGAAAGTGCCAAGCTGTGCTCTGATATAAACTTTATGACAAAGCTATGATTATTTTTCTCACAAATGGCCAGTAACTACATTATTGTCCAGGTCTAGGAGGCATGACTTTTGCAGCTAGACAACAGTGACAGAAAGCTAGAATTTACTTGAAAAAAGCCCCTTTGGAACACTCACAAGGCAACGCAACTACATGTGTGAGGAGTGGAATTCTGCAAGTGAGTCGTTGTACTGCATGGCATTTGGCAAGTTATCATTCAGTTTGGGCGAGTTTGTGCATTTGAGCAAAATGTGCGAACTTGGCACACAATCAACTGAGTCAGGCGCGCGAACGTGGCACATAGAGTTAATGAATCATAGAGCTATAATTATGGGGCTTTACATGTAATTGGTGCTTATGGCACTCTGAAAAGAGTGTAATATACTCTTGATTTTCTAGCCTGTTTGGGGGTGTCCGACATTCCTAAATCCTTATAAGGCTAGTTTTCATGCATATTGTGTTTGCAAATCGCACCCATATAATGGGCTCTAATAGATATTTTGGTGTATAACTTTACAAAATGTAAGCTGTATTTTTGCTATTTTTACGCATGTAGATTTTGCAAATCGCACCCATTTGTCCCAATTTTGATAACTTACTGTAAAACCAGTAAACTGTAATTTCCCCTGAGAGGGAAAATAAAAAGGAGGAAAACGATGAATAAATGCCCTCATGCATGTACGTCCTTAGTGCAAGGAGCATTATGTTTCATAAGTCTACCATGCCCTGACAAAGCGTAGTTGCTAATTTCAACCAAACATGTACCTTGTGTACAAAGTAACAGGTGAGTACACATGGTATCAACTCCAATTTCTGTTCACTTCCAGCAGTGTTTATAACAATAATTAAAGATAATAAAAAGTTTTGGTACCTCAAAAGTTTCCCTGAATTTCCATGTTTCAGGTTAAAGTATCTATCATATAACTAACACTGTGAGACTTACTCGCCCCAAAGTGCTCTCATTTCTTAGTAATCATGCAATTAACTGCGACCAGCAGCCCCACACGCATAGCGACCAGCCGCCCCATAAGCATAGCGTAATGGGGCTTCGCATTGTAGCATTCAGGATCATGACAGATTTAGTATCGCGGGTAAATATCAACTTAAAATCCACAAAATTCTTCAATTTTAAGACTTACCAATTAAGTTGATGTCTTGAAAACAGGCTTCGAGCAACGTTTGGTTCTGCCAATAGTCCCTTTCTGTTCGAATTGATGACTGAATGTGACTCTGTCGAGAGGACCTTGGGAGAGCTACACTGAATTGACGGCCAGCGCATACGCACACATCACATGTGAACAAATTTCAAATCCATGAACGGATAAGATGTTTGTGTGCGCATGCGCTGGCCGTCAATTCAGTGTAGCTCTCCCAAGGTCCTCTCGACCGAGTCACATTCAGTCATCAATTCGAACAGAAAGGGACTATTGGCAAAACCAAATGTTGCCCAAAGCCTGTTTTCAATACTTCAACTTAACTGGTAAGTCTTCAAATTGAAGAAATTTTTGGATTTTAAGTTGATATTTACCCGCGATACTACATCTGTCATGATCCTGTAAGCTACAATGCAAAGCCCCATTTAGCTATGCGTATGGGGCTGCTGGTCGCAGTTAGCTACACAGTATGCGTATGGGGCTGCACGCTGCTGGTCGCAGTTATCATGCAATAATGGTTTCGCACAATACGTGTACTATGGTACGAAACCATTATTGCATGATTACTAAGACATGAGAGCACTTTGGGGCGAGTAAGTCTCACAGTGTTAGTTATATGAAAGGTACTTTAACCTGAAACACAAACTAAGACAAGGAAATTCAGGGAAACTTTTGAGGTAATACCAAAACTTTATATTATCTTTAATGTCATTATTCATCACCATCCATACTATCATTAAGTGACATTGTGGGAAAGCTTTAAAAACATGTGTCCTCAGAGTATATAACAGTCTGTAAATGAAAGTCAATCTTGGGTAGGGGTCATACATGTGACTGTGGAAGGTCCCTATGCCTGAGATAAAGTATGGAATAGGATTAGAGTTGGCATTAGAAAGGATAAATTCTGGTTTTCAAAGGTGGAAACTAGTACATATTAGAGACATGGGTCCAAATTTCATGTACCTCCAATGGATGCGCATATGACTCCATGACTTCACCCGTCCATCCACTGTTTTCTGGCAATAGTGTAAGATTTACTATCTTACTTTTACTTTTACTTATCTTACTTACTATCTGTCAATTTGCAGGTTCAAGTATTAAATAAATCACACTTACGTTATAGCAAAACTTTTAAAAAAGTACCTGCTATCAGATTGCCATCCATCGTTCTCTAAAGTACATGTATGTACAGTGTAAGTAAAAGTGCAACCTCTTTTGGCAACTGCCCCAATATTGTAATGTATCATGGTTTTTCTATGACAGTTGATGTTAACAAGAATGTAACATGCACAGACACACACACACACACAAAACACCTTGTCACTGCACAAATCATCACATATGTTTCTCTATACCTCACTGTACTTCATTTTCCATTTGGCATGGATGCTGGAGTGTTTTCTTCTCCACTCGACAAACGTGTCTAGAAAGTACTGTATACGCCATATATTTCGCGAATCATGACTTCCCAAAAACTTCGCCAGTGGTTAAGGGGGCACTACACCACCAAAATTGAAAATGACAAAAAATCACATATTTTGCATTTATCTCATGAAGAATTTATCAAAACCCCATAAAACTATATATGTACATGTTGCTAGAGATGTCAGCAATATAATGGTATACATTGTAACACATAATATTATGCATGGTTACCATGGTAACCAGATGCCTACAGGTGATTGGTTACCACAAAAATGCCTACTACTACTGTAAACTTTGGCATTTTTAGTTTATATTTGGTCGATAGATGCAACTCAAAAAACCACAGATTTTAATTGACTATTTTTGAAAAATGTGGTTTCCCGTTGCCATGGCAACCGGTAGTAACAAATCAAAATTCAGCTGTCAATAAATTAAAAACTAAAGCCCATAATTCCAAGATGCTCAATTAGGTTGTTAAGCATGTCCTTCTGCATAAGTGTACCAAATTTGGGAAGAAAATATTGAAGCATTTTCAAGTTATAGCAAAATTTGTAAACAAAGGTATATAAAAACACATTTTGAGAAAACGGCATTTGAAAGTGAACATGTCATTTTCCAACAATAAAATACATAAAAAGTTGCATTTGCCATACTTTCAACACAAAATTGACCTCAAAGTACAGGCAGATGCCATTTCTAGCAGTATATAGACATAAATATCCCTTCAAAATAAATGTAGAATCCACTTAATGAACTTTTACAAATATATTTTGTCAAAAATTATGATTTTAACTCACAAAAACATGGTATAATAATTGTATTCAGTGTTTATCACACTGTAGTCCCACCTATAGAGCTTTGAATATGCGTTCCTCCACTGCAAAAATGTACCTTCAAAAGGGTATCAGAAAAAAGGAATTTTAACCACTTTTACTGCATTTTTTGTTGTAAAATATACTGAATATTGAAGGTAAGAACCTAAACTGTCACTTAAAAGTGAAAACAGAAAATTGGAAAATTTTTCAGTTTTCGGTGTAGTGCCCCCTTAAATTCGCAATCGTGGAGCCCTGTACTGAACGGAGAAATGTATCGCGTATGTCACATTCATATGAGAGTCATGAGAGTCGATATTTTCATGTGTTTTTAATTTTGCGAATAGCAGCTGACTCGCGAAATTCGCGAAAATAAAAACTTCGCAGAATATTTGGCGCATACAATACATGTGATTGTCAATGAATGGAGATTGTCTAATCCCCCTTTAGAATCCATATTGCATTACCAATGTGGCCTTTCTGTTGGACTGAGACACATTGCTTCATCTGAATGGGCTTGCTAGGTTGAGTTTGGATGGAGTACTGAATGCTGAAGCTAATTCTTATTAGATCGTAGGTTTTGACAAACATTGCAATTAATCAAACTTGTTTCCACTTTTGTTAAGTTGTGATGTTTTAAAAATCAGAATAAAATCAATACCCTCAACACAACACCTCTTGTTTCAGTTCATTGTAAGGATGGATGAAAGTGTTATTCAGTGTATATATACCAAAATGTCTGTTTTCAGTGTTTGGTGCAATGTTGTTCTTTTGTTGCTTTTGTTGTTGTTGTTGTTGTTGTTATTTTAGAGGGGGGTATGGAGTTAACATACTCTTTTCCTCTCAGTCCTGATAACTAGCCAAACCACTTACATGTACTTCAAAGTCAGACAAAGTCAATTGCACTGACATCATCATTGTGCAACCTGCATGCAAGCATACAGTGTAGCAGGAAGGAAGACATCAAAGTCATTATCCAGACCCATTTTCTATTCAAGATACTCCCTTCCACACACTTCACCTACACAACTTACTGCTTATTGGTCTCACATACACCTTTGTACTTGTACTGTACTCCACTTCTTGCTACAGTGTAGCCAACTTGTGCACTCTGATCTGTGTGGGCAGACGCCATATCTCGGCATCTTCCTCGCATCAACCTTTGGAGACCAGTGTTTGTCCTGCTTTGGTGTCCAAGAATGTCTGTGAATAGTGTAAGTATCCATCGCCAGCAACAGACAGTGTCATCTCATATGATATGATGTTTAGTTAATGATTTGTGGGAAGGGATTTTTAGTGGATGATTTGTTAAAAAAAAAAAAAAAAAAAATGAGGTTATGTTCATCAGAGTCAGTTTGGGTTTTGAGAAAATGGTAGTCACTCTACTTTGTTGCATTCACCAAAGGTGCAGTTGAATTCTCCTATGTCAGACTGTGGTTTTATGTAAATTCAGTTTTATAGTTGTAAATGCATGTAGCAGTACTTGGCAGACAAAAATGCAATACCTGGTACATTGTATGTACAACTAGTCACCAAAAAGAAAAAAACCCCAACAACAACAACAAAACAAAAACACAACAAATGAAGCACTACTACCTGGCATTACATCCTATTAAGGTAAGTAGACATACATTGTACGTACACCGGGTGAAGCATTTTTTTTTTTCTGTTTATTATGTGTATATGTTTAAATGAATAGAGATTCATAAGCCTACTCTGTTATTTTTATTTTTATATATTTTTTTTTTTTACATGTGAGTGTAGCACTTTCCATGAAGAAATTGTGGCAAGACATGCATGCGTATGGTATGATCATGCATTGTTATCATCACTTCCTTGTGTTTCAGTTAACAGTTTATGTATTAAAAAGTGAACTTATTGAACGACAACCATGAAAGGGGTATTCTTGACTGTGTCATTGTGACTTGAATGCTGCAGCGGTAGTACCATAGTTTCATAATCATTCTCATGCAGATTTTCTTCAACTATGTTATGATTTTGTGAAACTATCTCATTGCTTAAAGCATGCCACTGAAACTCTTTGGAACTTTCAACATGATGCAAGAAATATTTTTTTCTCTCTCTCTTTGATTAAAGCTTACTGTTAAAGAATAGCTTCTCAAAGTCGGTAATTAAATCATGTATTTTTTTTTTTGGGGGGGGGGAGGGGTAACTTAAAACTTGTTTTTGTTATATTTTGAAATCATTTGTGTCAAAAGTTACGTGTCATTGTATTAAAGGGATCGTATAGTTTTGGTTGAGACCTAATTTCAGGTTTCTAACATTTTTTGTTGAGATAATGAGAAACCTCTTATGAAATATGAAAGAGCATGTAATTCAATGAGGAATTCAACGTTTATTTGATGAAAAATAGCGATTCTGATAAAGTGTGGGACCCACACTTTATTACGATCGCTTTGCTTTACTTTGTTTTTTGATGTTTCAGTCATTCCAAACCTGATTTTCATCAAATAAACTTGAATTCCTTGTAAAAATGTATGCTCTGTACTATAACATACGTGTTTTCTTGGTATCTCGCAAAAAGTTAAAAGCCCATTTCTCATCTCCACCAATACTGTACCATCCCTTTAAGCTCGATACCACTTCTTGATTTAATAGATTAAACTCTATCAAGCAATACAATTAAACAAACCAAATGACAGGTTTCAATGAGATGAGCTGAAGCTGTGAAATACCTGATACTTTTGCCAAACAAGCAGAAAAAAAAAAGATATAAACCAGTAATATTGGGAACAGTGTAATAATGTTGTAGCCTTGAAAGCTTCTTTTTGACCTATATGCAAATCTTCATGAACTTTTTTTCTTCCAATGGATTAGGAATATCCTGAAATTACTTGAATCCCACACATTGAATTGTTGTAGCATTCTAAATAGGAAGAGTTCAGAGATCGCTTAAGCCAGGTGGCTTTGTAGGTATTTCCCCAAAGTGTCCAGCAAAACTAAAACCAAACGTATCACAAGCCCTAAATTTGACCATTCTGGATAGCCAGATCCATAATATTGCCAGTAATTCGGTCAAATGTTGTGATACTATAGAACTTGCTATGTTGTAGACCTGCTTTCTTGACCAAGCATTATGGACATATCTCTCCAAATTCTTATGAATGAGAAAACCGGATCGGAACTTATGCCATACGATGTTTTGGCAATTAGCAATCGGCTTCTGGCATTCTTCCAGTGGAAGGACTTCCTGTAAAACTTCATGCATATAAGGACCATACTTGCACTGAAAGAATGCCAGAAGGAGCCGATTGTTAATCAGCAAAATGGCGCATGTCGTACAAGTTCAGATCCAGTTTTCCAATTCATAAGAATTTGGAACCTCTGCAATTCAACCGGGTGAATATTAATTTTAGAGATACTTTGAGAAATTATTTTATCATCATCACTACTTGTATGTACTCTTTGTGTTTTATATTCTGTTGGGTTGAACATTACGTTTTCTTTGTGGCTTTTCTCTGGTCTGTCTGGTTTGTGATGTCCATCTGGATGTCCACAGTTCCCTTGAAGCTCTCTCTTCTCAGGTCATGCTGTCTTCCCTGAAGGAAACACCAAGTCAAGAGGTTTGTAGCCCTCTGTAACCAGTGGCTGCTACTAATCTGTCCTTCCTACATGCACGTAATACCTCAATCTATCAAAAACATTTTTTTTCTCTCTCTCTCTCTGCTACTCCAAACAAGTTTAGGAACACTAGGAGGTCTTCTTTCCTTTTCCTGTCATGAAGGAAGGCCCTGCTCATCCACCTAACCATCCTCATTTCAACCTTCTTCAAGCACTGAAGGCTTGACGTCTTTGTCATGGCCGGCACCATGTTTTCAAAGGTGGGGGAGCCCACTTCCGGGTTTCATGAGCTAACAAGCAAAAAAAAAAAAAGAACAGAAAAGGGGGCCTTCAGCGCAACTTCTTCTTTCTCTTCCAGGTTTCTTCAGCCGACAAGCAAAAAGAGAAAGATGTATGTTTTTAGCCCAGGCTACAAATGTACCCATCAAGTGTTTCATCAGTGATTTTCACTGACAAATTTGCTCTGGGCCAATCAGATGCAAAGATTTCAGAGTTTATAACAAGTTTCATGCAATGCTGCCCAGGTCTTGCTGCTGTATGTCATGCCTTTCCTTATGTATGCATCATACGTACATGTACAAGATACATGTTGAAATTGCCTGTATCCTGTAATGATAAGAATTCCTTTGAAAATTCATATATCCATGTCCACTTTGCAGTAGACTGACATGACTGTTGATACTGACGCCCACCCTACTAATAGTTTTGCTGGATGACCCAGCTTGAGTACGTTTGGCTAGAAAAAAGACAGTGTATCAATTGTGCACAAGTGCACATTTCTTTATCCATCTCCTGTTTGTTAGTGGCCACATGTGACAGTACAGCTACAAAATGGAATTTGCAGTGGTCTCATCCTCAGGGTATGCACAAATTTTTACCAATTTGTGGTATCTTTCCTGGTTTGCTTGTTGCAGTTGTTGGTTGGAGAATATAACTACTGTATAACTTATTAAAGTGAGAGTCATTTGTCAGGTTTCTACTGGTAAAAAGTTTTTCTTTTTTATTCTGGCTCATCAGTGCAGTTACTTTCAGAGTTAATTGTTCCAGAGATGACTCTTTACTGGAATACTGTAGATGCATGTTGATTTGTGTTTATTTATGATACCCTCAACATCACTTCTGTGGTGAAACGAATATCTAGAAACATTCCATATATTTTTAACTAATTTTTATTCTATTTTTTTATTCAGATTACTTGGAAATGCCCACAAAAAATCCTTCCAAACCAATATTCCTGTTGTGACCTCATCTGTCAATCATTGCTGAAGTATTGATATGTTTAACAAAAGACATTGGAATGCACCTTCCCCTCAACTCAGCATATCTTGCATGTTCCCTCGCCATGTCTTTTTTTTAGTCACATTAATATCACAGAAACATGCAAGAAACACACGCCATAGCAACGATGGGCATATTGGCGTGCTGTTCGAAAGAATACCAAAACTGACGAGTGCGATCCAATGCAGGGTGTTTGGAATTCCATTTTTGATAGGAAAGACTTAGTCTTATGCTATGAAATTTAGTGTAAATGTAGAAAACATATAAAAGATTCTAATTCTGCAACAACAAAAATCGACAAAAATAATGGTCAAAATCTTTGTACCCCACCTACTAGGAGGGAATTTGCTCTTGCGACTTTTGCTTGAAACCATTGTTGCGGGTCACATTTGTATGTCAGAGAACCTTTAAACTTGGCAAAGAGAAGTTGCTAATCATACACTCCCTTTGTGTAGTGTGAAACTCGTGGGTGCACACCTGTGTAGTATCCTTTGCACAGATATGCAACTGTAAGATGCCCTGCACTTAACCCCCACCCCCTTGACAAACAAATAAAAACTGAATCCAACACCTCTTTTGGTTGTCATGATGAGAAAATGTCTACTTGTATTGTGTCCTGTGTTTGGAATCAAGGAAATATTTGTAAACTCGAGAAGAGACATCTTGAGCATCCACCTCTGAATTTGCTTGGGCAGGTGTTCCCACTGCATTATGATATGTTGAACTTTATTCAGGCATCTGTCCACTGTCCACACACTTTTCAAACTTTGCTATAGCAGCAGTGCTGTTATGCAGGGCTGCACACTAACCCATTTTTTCTGCCGGTCCAACCTGTCTCTGTCGGACCGGTAAATGCCCCGTTTTACCATTTCTTGCCGGTCCGAACAGAAAATTTACCGGTCAACAACAACAACCTAAAAAAAACATTAAATGACTTGCAAACTTATTTTGAATTCTTGTTTTTTATGGATGTACCCCCCCCACCCATGTACATTTTACAGATTAATATATCTTTTTAAACTTGCATTATTTATTGCACCAAAAAAAAAATTAAAAAAAAATAGGAAAAAATAGAATGTTTGTTTGTGAATTACAGTGTAAAATGATAATGAACAAAATCAGATTGTATCAAATGCGTTTGTGACTTTTTCTAAACATCGACACACGAACTTGCTGCGTAACCTGCTCTTGGTGGTCAGTTGGATTGCCATGATTTAATGAATTATTTTAGCTGTGATATTTTCTGATGCACACGCTACATTTTTCTCCCGATAATCTATTCGCATTTGTGCATGCGTTCTTGAAAGGTGCACGACATGCAGGGCCGAATTCGCGATCCTTTTTGCGCCCATTTGCACCTCAAATACTAGCGGGATTGTGACGATTTCATAAATTACTTCGGCTGTAATATTTTCTGATGAAAGCGCCAAAAGAGGTTGAAAATGTGTCCTTTATTTTTTCCCGACAAACTCTTCGAATTTGTGCATGCGTTCTTGAAAGGTACACGACATGCAGGGCCGAATTCGCGATCCTTTTTGCGCCCATTTCCACCTCAAATACTAGCGGGATTGTGACGATTTCATAAATTACTTCGGCTGTAATATTTTCTGATGCAAGCGCCAAAAGAGGTTGAAAATGTGTCCTTTATTTTTTCCCGACAAACTCTTCGAATTTCGTAAGTGCGTTCTTAAAAAGATGCACCACATGGCCGAATTCATGATACTTTTTGCGCCTATTTCTACCTCAAATATCAGCGGAATTGTGGCGATTTCACGTATTACTTCGGATGTAACTTTTTGTGATGCACGCACCGGCAAGAATGGTTGAAAATGCGTTCTTTATTTTTCTCCCCATAATCTCTTCGCATTCCGTACATGCGTTCTACGACACGGCCGAATTCACGATCATTTTTGCGCCTATTTCTACCTCAAATATCAGCGGGATTGCGATGATTTCATGAATAACTTCGGCAGTAATCTGTTATGATAAACGCGCCAAAATGGGTTGAAAATGTGTCCTTTATTTTTCTCCCGATAATCTATTCGCATTTGTGCATGCGTTCTTGAAAGGTACACGACATGCAGGGCCGAATTCGCGATCCTTTTTGCGCCCATTTCCACCTCAAATATTAGCGGGATTATGACGATTTCATAAATTACTTTGGCTGTAATCTTTTATGATGCACGCGCCAAAAGGGGTTGAAAATGTGTCCTTTATTTTTTCCCAATAAACTCTTCGAATTTCGCAAGTGCATTCTTACAGATGTTCCAAACAGCCGAATTCATGATACTTTTTGCGCCTATTTCTACCTCAAATATCAGCGGAATTGTGGCGATTTCACGTATTACTTCGGATGTAACTTTTTGTGATGCACGCACCGGCAAGAATGGTTGAAAATGCGTTCTTTATTATTCTCCCCATATCTCTTCGCATTCCGTACATGCGCTCTACGACACGGCCGAATACGCGATCATTTTTGCGCCTATTTCTACCTCATTAATATCAGCGGGATTGCGATGATTTCATGAATAACTTCGGCAGTAATCTTTTATGATAAATGCGCCAAAATGGGTTGAAAATGTGTCCTTTATTTTTCCCGGATAAACTCTTCGCATTTCGTAATGCGTTCTAAACAGATATACGACACGGCCAAAAATCATGATTCTTTTTGCGCCTATTGTTTCCTCAAACTTCAACGGGATTGCGATGATTTCATGAATTATTATTCGGCCGTAATCTTTATGATGCACGGGCCAAAAGGGGTTGAAAATGTGTCCTGTATTATTATCCCAATAATCTCCTGGCATTTCGTACATGCGTATCCGACACGGCCAAATTCACGATCCTTTTATCGCATATTTCTACGTTAAGTATCAGACGAATTGTGGCAATTTCATGAATTATTTCAGATATAATCTTTTGTGATGCACGCACCATCAGCTAGAATGGTTGAAAATGCATTCTTTATTTTTCTCCCCATAATCTCTTCGCATTCCGTACATGCGTTCTTGAAAGGTATACCACATGGCCGAATTCACGATCCTTTTTGCGCCTATTTCTACCTCAATTTAATATCAGCGGGATTGCGATGAGTTTATGTATGACTTCGGATGCAATCTTTTATGATACACGCGCCAAAAGGGGTTGAAAATTTGTCCTTTATTTTGCCCCAATAAACTCTTTGCATTTTGTAAATGCGTTCTTAAAAGATACACGACACGGCCAAAAATCATGATTCTTTTGCGCCTATCCTTTCCTCAAACTTCAACGGGATTGAGATGATTTTATGAATTATCACTCGGCTCTATAATCTTTATGATGCACGGGCCAAAAGGGGTTGAAAATGTGTGCTGCATTTTTCACCCAATAATCACTTCGCATTGCGTACATGCCTATACGTCACGGCCGAATTCACGGTCCTTTTAGCGCCTATTTCTACATCAAATATCAGGGGGATTGAGATACGTCATTAATTATTTCGGCTGTAATCTTTTGTGATACATTCACCAGAAGGGTTGAAAATGCGTTCTTTATTTTTCTCCCGATAATTTCTTCGTATTTGGCGTTTTCAAAATTATACATTGCATGCAGGGCCGAATTCGATATTCTTTTTGCGCCTATTATTGTTTACTCAAATTCCAACGGGATTGCGAAATATTCATGAATTACTATTCGGCTGTAATTTATATGATGCAAGCGCCAAAAGGGGTGAAAATGTGTCATTTATTTTTCTCCCGCTAATCTTTTCCCATTTCGTACATGCGTTCTTAGTTAAGGTATACGACACGGCCGATTTCACGATCCTTTCTGCGCCTATTTCTACCTCAAATATCAGCGGGATTGTGGCGATTTCATGAATTACTTCGGATGTAATCTTTTTTAATATACGCACCAGAAGGGTAAAAATGTCTTTTTTATTTTTCTCCCGATAATCTCGTCGCATTTGTGTATGCGTTTTTGATTTATAACCAAGACGGCATGCAGGACTGAATTCAAGATCCTTTTTTACGCCTATTATTTCCTCAAATTTCAACGGGATTGCGTTGATATCATGAATTGTTATTCGGCTGTAATCGTTTATGATGCACTCACCAAAATGTGTCCTTTATTTTTTTTTTCTTTTTCTCCTCTATAATCTCTTCGCATTTCGTACATAATCTTTTGGAAGATACGACGCGGCCGGTCGAATTCATGATCCTTTTTGGGACGATTTCTACCTGAAATATGTAAGCGGGACTGCCATGATTTCATGATTTTTTTTTCTCCCTAGTATTATCTCTTCACATTTTGTGCATGCGTTTTCTGAAAAAGTACACGGAAGGGCCGATTTCGTGATCCTTTTTGCGCCTATCTTCGTTATGAGAACATTCTGAGCGAATGAAAATATTAATTTGTGAAATGACTGTGCAAAATGAAAATAAGCGCAATCAGATCCATTTACTGTATCGCTGAATATCGAATGTGTTTTTACTTTTTCTAAAAATCGACACAAGTAAATTAGTTCTAACATAACTGCCACGCTGCTGCGAAGCCGGGATCGGATCGATCTTGCGTTAAAAAATCATGAGTAAAATGACCCAGAAATGCGTGCGCTTCTTTCAATGCTTCTTGTCTGGCATGGCCGCCGATCGCAAGCAAACGAGAAGCAGTTACACGGTACATGCTTTGCATCGTTTGTTTTGCATGTATTGCATTGCATGGCAGTGCGTGAGCAGCGCCAAATGCGCAAGCGAGCGCGAATGTAACTGGTCGACTGCTAGTGCTCAAAACTATTGTTTACTGTACAAATGCACCGGTAGACATGAACGAAAACTTGCGTAAAACTTGTTGAACAGTGCAATATCTTGCATTCTGTTTCTCCCTGATCGGGGCTGCTCTTTTCCTTTCTACTGACCCCACCAATGCTTTTTTTTTTTTACTGGTCATGTCGGACCGGTAACTTGTGGATTTCCTGAAAAGTTACCGGTCCGACAGTGACTTTTACCGGTCTTTGACCGTCGGACCGGCGCCAGTGTGCAGCCCTGCTATGCATCTTACCACATCAAAGTTTACACTGAATTAAAACAGTTGAGTCTGTAAGTAATGCTAAAAAGGAAAACAAAGGAACAAATTAGGGAAAAAAAAAACACTTTGTTGTCTTGAAGACCACAGCAAAATGTTTGCACAACGTACCTAGATACAAACTAGAGGAACATGTTTGTTAGTGATAATCATGAATTGTTTCATAATATCATGTAGAACATACTACAATGAGTACATGACTATATGGAGGAAAAGATGCCTACCATGCAATAACATCATCCAAAGGTTAATATGTAATATTGTGCTATTGTGCACGGCTTGCAAGCTTTTTGCAGATAGAAAAACGTGAATATTTTAGACTTTGTGTTTCTATTCACTTTGCATACAGCCTAATGACCGTGCCCTCCTGGATGTGACTTCGTCTGCCAGCTACAATGCAAGTTGCCCAATTACTTCCTTTCAGCTTTGTTCAGCTACGTGTAGACCACCAGCAACACTAACAGGCTTCTTGTTTAGCTTTTAACTGACTCTTTAACTGATCCTTGTCGTGATTGCTGCGACTAACATCTTTTGTCTAGTATAGGCCAGTTCGTAATTAGCTCATGTGCTCGTATGTGCAAATTACATTTCTTTTTCTCAGTTGGTTTAAAAGGCACTTCACTCGCTTCAAAGTGACTCAGTGCATGAGTTTGCCAGCTTTAACAATTCATGGAATTATGTTTAAAAAAAATGAACTTCTGCAGACCATATGACCAGAATGGTCCATCAATAGACTTATTCTGTAATGGATTACAATTTGTGGATATTTCTTTTCCTGCAGCCTAGTAATAAAGAATTTTATTCACCTGCTCCCTTCCATTAAGTTCCATAGGCAGGAATTTGCATAGTTGTTGCTAGGTAGGGCAAGTCTCCAGCAAGCTTTATGGTTGTTCAGGTTAAGTTTTGTGAACAAAGCATGCATGAAATTTTATTACATTACAGAACTGGTCTATTAACATTAAGGGAAGCATCCATTTCATTGTTTTGCACTGAATGCAATAACAAATTTTCCTATGAATACTGCCAAATGCCAGGCTTTAATGAACATTTTGTTGCTGTCAGGTGGATGTGCTGGCAAGCACTACTTATAAGGATTACATGAGTAATCATTACATCACAGATGCTTGAATTGTCTCGGTGAATTCAAAAAATTATCATGCCTGTTGGTACAAATGACCTTTTTCTGCTCATGGGCAAAGAGGAACTACGAACTGGCCTATTACATGCTATTAACACAGTCACGTTCTTATCCCCAGACTTTTTATGGCGTCTTGAACATGCTACATTTCATGATATTGAACATCATATCTTCCCGTTAGTGCAGCACTAGTGCCATATCCTCATATGTATTCACTGTGTTTCATTTTTTTCTATCAGTCCAATTAAAGCATAAATTCTGGAGGATTTTACCCATGTTACAGGTTGAAATCATGTTCTCTCTGTTTTCACACAATCTGTTTGAATGTTTGTTCATTTGTTTGTTGTTCTTCCGGTTTGCATCATAGTGAACCAGTCCTTATTTCAAACTGTTTGTCATCGATGTTCTGGCAGTCCAGGTGCTTTTTTTTGTGTGTTTGTGTGGAAGTACATGTACATGTAGTACTGTGTGATACAGTCAAACCTGCACATAGTGGTCACACTGAGGAAACTTCAAAGTTGGCCACTACAGACAGGTTCGCAGCCCTTTCTTGTACTTTATGTCATGGTATCTGTAATACTTGTCACATGCATCTGTCTATCTCCCCAAAACATATGTCATGCAAAAATTAATAAGACTAAGTACTAATCATAAATTTGGAAGTGAGGGAATAATTGTAACCTGTTTAGCTGTGTGGTACCCTGACTGATAGGACTGGACCTACAGTCTGTGGCTGCATTAACGAATGCTAAATTATTGCCTATAGGAGACGAATTAAGTCGTAAGTGGCTATGTTTGGTAGATGGTCACCGTTCCAGGTCTATATGACATGATTTGAGTTGAAAAAAAGATATTACTCAAAGGGGTGAAAGTTCAGGTGCGAGTTTCTTCACTTTGACCCCGTTTACAGTGCGGGGCTGGGCCGCGTCTCGAATTGGCCACGCATTTGGCCACGCTCTAGAGGTGGTCTCGGTCGCGGCCGAGCCCGGCCTTTTCTCAGTGTAAATGCAAACTGGGCCAAATGCGGTGCCAAATTTATTCTGGCTTCCAGACCCTCTGTTCGTACTATTTCGCTATTCAGAATATTAACGCCCTCAACATTGAAAACTAGTATAGTTTAAGGTGGTTTTGTCCTGCAAAGGATTTATCCTTTGGCAAAGGCGGAGTCCTGTTGGCAAAAGGTCTGGAAACCAGACTATACCAAGTTGCGTTTGTTTACAAGCAGAGCGCCACTACGACAAAATATTGAAAGGTTTGAATTAAAAGCCCGGGCCAAGCCCGGCAGTGTAAACGGACAAAATTGCGGGGCTCGGCCCCGCAATTGAGGCCGGCTCAGCCGCGGCTCGGCCCAGCCCCGCACTGTAAATGGGGTCTTTGTCTCCCTCTATGATTTGAGTTGGTAGGAGGTTGGTAAAGAAGATGACTGCTATAGACAGGTTCAACTGAATATTTGCAGTAATTCAGTAAAACAGTTTCACAATTTCAATCAACTCTGTGCAGATGTTACAAATATGATGGCATTTTGCTGAAGCTTAGATAAAAGTTCGTTTTCTGCACCTGAGGTTCTGCCCAGATTGTTTGAACTTCATGTAATGTTGGACTAAATACTTTATTCAGCATAATTAATAGATTACGATAATACTCATGCGTGGATTAGTAGCTTTCATAAAACTCCAGAACCTCACCAACAAAAAATGTTGGCCCAACAAGGACTGATGTCAGTCTTGCTAGACAATGCTAATCCTTTTGAAATTAGTCTTCTTTGTGTGTGCCTAAACTCTTTATGATTGGGCATGCTTTTAATACATCTTTTACTGATTGGTCAAATAGCAGACAGCAGTTGACTATAAACATGATCACTTGTTTTGTTCTCCCCAAAGCAGAACATTCTTGGGATTAGTACATAATGTACTGTACCTCTCTGATTAGGCGTTTTCACATCAGCCCGATAAAAATCCAAGCTCGAGATATTTTTCGCGATCGCAAATTAGCGGCTATTTCATTTCCTATTCACATCAGCCTGAACATTATCAAATAGCGCGCTAGTTCGCATTAATTATCCTGCTATTTCTGAAATTTCCTGAGTTGGACTCGAGAAATTTTCTCGATCAATCAGCACGCTAATTTGTGTTCACATTATCAAGTGGCACGCTATTTCGTGATTGGGTTAATTTCCTAAGTGAGAAAATAGCGCGCTATTTCGAACCATCGGCTGATGTGAAAACGCCTATTGAGAACATTTTTTATGCAAGCAAATGGCAAACAATGCCAAATGATAGAATGATAGCACTTTGGGTGCAATCCAAGGCATGCTTTTTTATATTCTGTACAATGGTACAACTTGAGCAGGTGATGATTTAGGAAGCAGATGCTAGTGTGTTTTAGAGAAGCAAATGTGGACACACACAACACATATTCATTACAAAGACCACACTAAGCATGCTCTCAGCTTGGTGTTGACATTGCAAAACTGACTTAACACAGAAAATTCAAGTTCAAGGTACTTGTCACTGAGTGCTATGACTAGCCCTGAATATCTCGGACACCTTCATCATGACTTTTGTTGTCATTAACATACAGAATGCTTTAACCTCAAGGTTCAACGCTATTTAGAGCAGGATATACACACTTTGACCCCGTTTACAGTGCGAGGCTCAGCGGCGGCTCGGCCCAGCCCCGCTTCAGTGTAAACGCGCAAAAGGCCAGATGCGGGGCCAAAATTGTCCTCGCATTTGGCCTCGCTCTGGAGGTGGTCTTGGCTGCTGCCGAGCCCGGCCTTTTCTCAGTGTAAACGCAAACTGGGCCAAATGTGCGGCCAATTTTAGTCTGGCTTCCAAACCCTCTGCCCGTACTATTTCGCTATTCAGGATATTAGCCCCCTCAACGTTGAAAGCTAGTATAGTTTAAGGTGGTTTTGTCCTGCAAAGGATTTTTCCTTCGGGAAAAGCCTTTGCCCGAAAGGCGACTTCATCGCAACGGAATCCAGTTGTTGGCAAAGGGTCTGAAAACCAGACTATACCAAATTGCGTTTGTTTACAAGCAGAGCACCACTCCGACAAAATATTGAAAGGTTTGAATTAAAAGCGCGGCAGAGCCCAGCTGTGTAAATGGACAAAATTGCGAGGCTCTGCCGCGCAATTGAGGCCGGCTGCGGCCGAGCCGCGGCCGAGTCCGGAATCAATTGCGCGGCCGAGCCTCGCAATTTTGTCCGTTTACACTGCTGGGCTCGGCCGCGCTTTTGATTCAAACCTTTCAATATTTTGTCGTAGTGGCGCTCTGCTTGTAAACAAACGCAATTTGGTATTGTCTGGTTTTCAGACCCTTTGCCAATTGAATTCCGTGGCGACGAAGTCGCCGTTCGGGCAAAGGCCTTTGCCGAAGGAAAAAAAATCCTTTGCAGGACAAAACCACCTCAAACTATACTAGTTTTCGACGTTGAGGGGGTTAATATCCTGAATAGCGAAAGATACAGGCAGAGGGTTTGGAAGCCAGACTAAAATTGGCCATGCAATTGGCCGCGCATTTGGCCCAGTTTGCGTTTACACCAAGAAGAGGCAGGGCTCGGCCGCGGCTCGGCCGCGGCCGAGACCACCTCCAGAGTGGGCTAAATGCGAGGCCAATTTTGGCCTCTCATTTGGCCTTTTGCGCGTTTACACTGAAGCGGGGCTGGGCTCGGCCGCGGCCGAGCTGCGGCCGAGCCCAGCCCCGCTTCAGTGTAAACTGTAAACTGTAAACGGGGTCTTTGTCTCTTGACTTTAACAAAAGCATTGTAAACCCTTGGGTGGATATTCTTTTTCCCTGTTTCTTCGCACATCAATCATAGTGAACCTAATGAGGAAATAAAATCTGAAATGGTCTTGTACTTTTCGTATCATTTCCATTCATCCAAATAAAATTATGTCAGTGTAGTCGTAAAATCAATCCATAACGTATTACTCCATTAAGTTTTATGGCTTCATAATGTCTTGCAACACACGATTCTAAAAGGCTTTCTGTAGACAGTCACTGGTTGTGCTTCCTTGTTTTCACTTCCATCGTTTACTAAAGATTCTATTTCATGCAGTCTTATAATCATATCCAAACTGATAGCCATGAAAGTCTGAGATCATTTCTCTTTTATGATAGGGTGCTACACTGGTGCCAGGTGATTTGTGGTGTTAAAGTGGATCAGAGCTGATTAGATGGGTGAAGGCCACATATGTTGTTGTCCCTGGTTCAAGAGAATATTGAACCGAAATTTGATATAGCATCACAACACTTCATGAGTGTTTTGAGAAAACACAAATTGAAGGTGACATTGGATGTGTGCTGTCTGAATTTAGCGGCGGAGCATGTCCATGTTTGTTTTGACATCAAAATAACATTTTTGTGATGTTGGTGATTGTAGCCAGTAGGTAATAAGTATGACATGATACATTAGTTATTGTGGTCAGAGTTTAAAACATCATTCATCACTATTTACTCATCACTAAAACCACAAAGTAATCACTTTTATTGCTCTTCAGCATCTTGTTGTTATCATGTCTATATTTGTCACATGGTGGTATCAAATTAACATCTTTGTGATGTAGCCAGTAGGTAGTTACATACATGTATAACATGAAAGCTTAATACGGTCAGAGTTTGACATCACTAACCACAAAGTCATTACGTTGATTGCTCTTCAGCATGTTGTATTAAGTTGATGTCATTGTCTGTTTGCTTGTTTTGTTTTTGTTTTTAATGCCTCCACCTGGAAAGGTGTTCCTCTGTCCATCCAGCATCTCGCTATTGTCATTTAACACAGAGAAAAAAAGAAACGCTCAATGAAATTTCTTAGTGCCTGGACTAGGTATGCTTCATGAGGTGGAGATGCTCTGATTAGATTTTGGTCATTTAAATCTCTCAAGGTCAAAGGTCACTGAACTTGGCTATAATTGGCTTTTTTATTTCAACTGTATATTTATCAAGGAATGTCTAGTGGCGATATGAGATGGTTGGAAGAGTAGGAATGAATAGATAATTGTTTCCATGAAATGATGAAATATCAAGGTTCATTATACTTTTACAGTTAAGCGTCATTTCACGTCGGTACTTCAGCTAGATAATCATGTAAGATGGTGCATAGGGTAGAAAGGTAGATAATCGGGAAATGTTTCCTTTGTGCAGAGAGGGTTAAAGATTCATTCTTGACTGTTGGTCTGGTCAAGTGTTCAATGAGCTTTATCAAAATGTAGATAAAGATCCATTTTAATGGCACAGTAGTGATAGAGTGACAGCACAGCCATCCTGGTGGACTTTACACACCAGTCTGTTTGCTCTAGTTTGATATTTATTTTTTATCAATATTCTGATTTTACATTAATTGATTTTTTTTAAATGTCTAGTTAACAATTGGGAATATCATAAAAAATGGTTGCAACCTAAGATCATTCACACTTCAAACTGAAAATCGCAGAGTTGGAACTGCTGTATAGCATTTTTTGTGCATGTGCAGTCAGTTGCAATGCAGCTACATGATGGCTTAGTAGGCCTATAGCATAAGTCTGGAAAGCTAACCACATTGACCACAGGGAGGAATCCACTCTCTTGAGTAAAAGTCACATGGTGATTGTTCCGATTTTTTTTTTTTTTTTTTTTTTTTGCAGTTATTGTCTGCTTTCACAAATTTTATGGCAAACTTCATGCAAAGTAAAGTGATATTACACTGGAGTTTCTTCTGGCAGTGATTCAAATAGATTTTGGCACCATTGCCAAGCAACTTCCCATGGAAGTGTTCATTGCCGTCTGGTTGCATGATTATTTACTGTGAGTGTGAGCAAGCCTTTTGAAGAACCATGGTGACTTGGCTACCACCAGACTAGCTAGGAGAGACTACTAGTAACACTTGCGGAACCACCAAGCAATCACTGTGGGCTCTAGCACTGAGAAAAGAAAGTACGCAAGAAGAAGGGGGGGGGGGGAAGGGATATCTGTAATTCAATGCCAAACTTTTTTTCACTGAAAAAAGCTATGAATTTTACATAACTGTTGGAAATAAAAAGTGTGGGCTCGGGTCATACAGAGATGATACAGGGAAGAGGTACACATGATTACAACACCTTTATTGTACATGTTGTACACCCAAGGAGGTACGAGAGACCTTTTACCTCCTTGGTACACCCAACCTGGACTATACACATTATACATTTGTACACTATGTACTGACAAACACACACATGGGGGCAGGTGTGAGATGTTCAGTGATTTTCAAGAGGGGCACCTGTGAGCAGTTTCAGCCTAATTACGTTTCATTGTTTGAGTATGAGAGGCTGCCAGTAGTTGCTTAACTTCAATGTACACTGTAGATGCAGCTCAAAACACATTTGATGCATAAAGTGGTATCTCACTGAAAAGGACTATAAATTATCATTATTGCTTTTTATCATCATTGCTAAACCAATTACTCCATATTGCCGTCAGTAGCAGCCAATTGCTTGCCCACAGTCATGTCTCTGTTTACAACAGGAAGTCTGACCACTGCCGATGTCAAAGCGCAATTAATGTACATATAGATTGACCATTTTGTAGTTTAAACTCCTCTGACTGTGTATGCCTACTGCAGGATAGAAAGCAAATGAAGAAAAAGTATGTATTCTTTAAGTCTATTTGTTTAATTCAATGTTATCATATTTTGTTCCCAGATACTGTTAAACACATGGCTTTTACTTGAACAACTGTACTTCATTAAAAAAGAAAAAAAAATAGAATAAAGTTACATTTAACATGTATTTTTTTCCCCTAGCTATACAATCTTTGAATAATGAAAGCTTATGAGACTGCCACTGGAATGCCAAAACTTAAAAGGAAACATTGCATTGTTACATCGTCATAATCTGCAATAGCAGATGCAGATGATACAAAATGAAACAAACCAACAACAACAAAGCTAGGACACTAAGCTCTAAGCATATATATATATATATTAAACTAGTAAAAGCTGCATGTCTCAATGATTAGATGCCACTTTAGTTGCATTTCTAGCTCTGCAACTGGTCCAGCCTCTACCATGGTAGCCTCACATACAGTAACTCTCCAACAGCCTTAACCCATTCATCCTCTTGAACCATCCATACTAGCCTTTCTTTTGCAAAATCACTGAACCATCCACAACCACCCTTTTGAAAATTTAGGAGTGCCGATTTAGCCCAAGACTTAGGATTGTAGTAAGTGAAGTGTCCCAAATCTTATCTGCCAAATGAGATGGCATGTCTAGGCCTTGCCAGTTAATATCAAAGTCCTTTTGTTCGCAGAAAGATGTCAATCGGTAGGCCTATGTGTTTGGGATTCAGTGCAAGTGGTGTTTTGTAGCATGCGTTGTCTGACCCACACATGTTTATGCCACAAGATGTTTGACTCATTACCGGTCACTATCTCTGTGTATTTCATGTACAAGGTGCTTTGTCCATCAAACACGTGTCACTTTGTCACTAAACCAGGGCAAGGTCTTGACCATGTACAGCATCCTGCAAGTAAGGTTAAAATTTGCTTTCTGTTGCAAAGTCTTACGATGTCATTTCTTTCCAAGATTTTACAGTGTTCAGCAGAGTACATGTGGAATGAGTTACAAGAAATATACCACATGGTATCCCTTGACCTGTCCCTTTAATACACAATCTGTATATCTGTCGTCTGGGCCATGAAGAAAGGCAAGAAATGCTGAGATCAAAGATTGATAGCTCAATGACTAAATAAATTTCCTGAAGAGTGGCAAGAAATGTGGAGATCAAAGTTAGTTCAGTGGCTATTAAATGAATTTCTTTTACTTCTAAATACAATGCAAAGAATGTCTAATATTCTACTTTAGTTTAATACACAACAAAAGAGAGAGAGACAGACAGACAGACAGATAGGGAGAAACAAACAAACAGATAGAAAGGTCTATTAACAGCCAAAAGTTGCTATGAAGTTTCTCTGTTCACTGTCATATTCTTCCACACAGACAAGACACAAACACACAGTAGCATGCATACACACACATACACACATGCTGTATTGCACCGTAACATACATACATCCCTTCTTGTTCAAAGTTCAAGAGATGTCATATCATGAAAAGAACACCCCCCCCCCCTAAAAAAGAAGAAGAATAGATTAAAATAAGTAAAAGAATATAGTACTGGTTGATCTGCAGTGAAGCAGAGCAGGTCAAAGGGGGTCGTTTCCTAATAATGGGATTAACAGGCAATGATCACTTGACATCACTCTTTATTTGAACAGTTATACAATATCACTTGTGAAATGGTCTTTGAAGTGTCAGCAATGATCTTTTCAGATTAGAGTTTAGCCCATTAAAAGGAAAAAAGAAAGCAATGAAATGGCCAAGAAATGCAAAAAGTGTATCTTAAAGGTCTTGTCACTATTAGGGAGCTTGTGTTCAAAGGTAGGGGTCCTCTGAATTGCCAGCACTTTACAATAACAAAACACATACATTATATTTTTATCATGAAAAGGGGTCATTTTCTGAAAGGGACGAAAGCCAAGAGTAAGACGTCTTTCTTCCCCCAGGCTTTGGAAAATGACCATCTCCCCTCCCCTCGATAAGAAAAAAAAAATAATAATTAAAATAAAAAATAAAGAAGTACATGGTAATACATTGTAGATGTTTCATACCACTGATATCAAATGAAAATGAGTACTTATGATCCTTTTCAGCCAAGTACCATTCATAATGAATAAAAGAAAGAAAACTGAATGGCTCACAGCTTGGCTCTCTAACGTTCTAATGTCCAGCAACAACAATGCTCAATTCAAGCTCTCATTAATTCACTTAATTTTTAATTTACATTCAAAATTAACCGCTTCAAGTTTTATTGTTGTCTGCATACGATGTTCAAAAAATGTTCAAATAAATCCAGTGCATTCACTTTGCTTCCTAAATTAAATTTGTGAGTCTTACATTGTAAGAGACAACAGCTTTGCATTGGATCTTATTGTCAATATAAGGCCAAAAAAAAAAAACGTTTTGTTTGCCCTTCGCGACCGACCGAAAAGCACAGAAATTTCGAGTCAGGTTTTTTATTTATTTATTTTTTTTTTTGCTCTTTCAATTTTTTTTTTCCACATATTTCATCTTCTGCAAATTTGTGAATGGTTTTAAACCCAAAATCATCCATTTTAAGCTAAAGAAAGAATGAAAAAAAATTCTAAAAATGTTTTTTCATCTCATCGACCCGTCGTAATCGTGTTCGGGCTGCACGGGGCCGCAGGCTACGTTTTATAGCATGCATTGCATGCTAGCTACAAATGTACCTTTTTGGCTCACGTGCATACAATGCATAGGTAGTGCACGAGCTAGCTAGCTACCGTACTAACTGCGACCAGCAGCCCCATACGCATAGCGTATTAATCTGTGGGGCTGCGGACTGTAGCATTCAGGATCATGACAGGGTAGTATCGCGGACAAATATCAACTTAAAATCGAAAAATTTCTTCAATTTGAAGACTTACCAGTGAAGTTGAAGTATTGACAACAGGCTTCGTGCAACGTTTGGTTCTGCCAATAGTCCCTTTCTGTTCGAATTGATGACTTAATGTGACTCAGTTGATTGAGAGGAACCTGGGAGAGCTATACTGAATTGACGGCCAGCGCATGTGCACACATCACGTGCGCACAAATTTCAAATCCATCGACTGGATAAGATGTCTGTGTGCGCATGCGCTGGGTGTCAATTCAGTGTAGCTCTCCCAGGTTCCTCTCGACCGAGTCACATTAAGTCATCAATTTGAACAGAAAGGGACTATTGGCAGAACCAAACATTGCACGAACCCTGTTGTCAATACTTCAACTTCACTGGTAAGTCTTCAAATTGAAGAAATTTTTCGATTTTAAGTTGATATTTGTCTGCGATACTACCCTGTCATGATCCTGAATCAGTCCGCAGCCCCATTACGCTATGCGTATGGGGCTGCTGATCGGAGTTAGCTACCACGCGTACCGGCCACAGCGCAGCGCAGCACGACTGCCAAGATGGCTACTTTTGCAGCATCCGTTACCAGCTGTCATGGCACCAAAACTGTTTGGAGTTCAGTTGCCAGCATCTCACTGGAAGGTACTTTTTTTGGAACTGTTCGCAAAATTTAACAAAGATGAACATTATAAGTGTTTGTCAGTGAGTGTTTCTGCCTCGCCTTCCCGGCCCTGGCAAGACGTAAATTTGAATGAATCCCTTGGAGTTTTTTTGTGCCACATCCTGTACAAAGTTGAACTAGAACTCGAAGTATTGCCAGAAGGATGAGTGTATTACGAGATGCCCTGCCAAAGTTACAAAATTACATGGGTAAAAAGGGTATTAAAAAAAAAAAAACAAACAAACAAACAAACAAAAACGACCTACTGACCCTCTTGGGTTTTGACAATTAAGGGCAAACAAACGCTTTTTTTTGGGGGGGGGGGCCTAATGAAAGTGCAATTGTACTCCAACCCTCCATAACGGACATGCCCTTCCTGTATGAGATGCTGACACATGACAAATCATAGACTGAGTTATAAAAAGAGAAACAACAGTTTTTTAAAAATTTTCCTCCAATTTAGCTTGCAGCTCAGCTCTGACTGGTTGTGAAAGACATAACAAGTACACTTGAACTTTGTCTGTTAGTATCAGTCACATGGCTTGTAGAAAGCAGAGCAGGAAGACAATTCAGTCACACTTTAAATGTCAATATTCCTACTGTGTAGACATACACTTGTACCATGTACATGCAGACTGCAGTTTAAGACAGTGTACTTGTACTTGCTTGATCAAAGGTCATCACAGCACTGGCTGTGTACCTTTTGAATGGATTACGTGTGTCCCTAGCAGTATCTTGCTATTCATATTGTATTATTGGCAGGGATCGTACTCTGTTTGGTTTTACTTATCTTTGACGGACACTGATTTTTACCAGTGAATCGTTCTATGGCACTCGAAAAGGACTGAAAGACCTGGAACTTGTGGACTCATTTGCAACTGTTATGGTTACTGTGCAATATGAGTGTAAGCCAGTTTGCTCTTATATGAAAATACTCGTGCTGAGTGTACCGTGAATATAATCATTTGGCCTAAACTAAATTTTATTAAGCAATCATCCCTATCCATTCCTCTGTCATTTTGGAATCATTCATCACTTTTGTGAAACCATCTGTCATCGACCCAATCACCATAGTACACAGATGTTGAAAGCATGCAGTTAGTCTTTTCAGAGTGTACGCTGGGTGGGTGTTCTTCAGTTCAGTGGAGCATAATACACTGGTGTAGGTCCTAGGGACTTCTATGGTCTATTTGTTGAGCATATTATGCATGAATTGCTTGTACAATGTACATGTACCCATTCTCTGAATCATGAGTACTCTTGTTCTTTCACTTCATGGAACAAAGATTTATGATGTGTGTATGAAAAATTCATATATCTAAAAGGAATATATATGTGTATATATGTATATATATATATATATATATATATATATATATAGCAAGAGTATTATGAATATATACATTTATGATGTATTCATGTGCACGGATGGGATTGATCAGAGTAGTGGAGAAGTTTCTATTTGTTTTAAAAGCTACAAGACCTGCATGTGAAAGGAAAGATTCCAGAACTTTCTATGCAGTGCCTACATACTGTAAAACCAGAACTAGTCGCAGCATTAAGTTTTCGTGAACTGCCACTGGCATTCAATGCATATATACTGTGGTAGACAAGAACTTTTGGGTGCATTCTGATTTTGTAAATCTTGGATGCTCACAAAATTTGTGAAATTTAAAGGACAAGTTCACCTTCATAGACATGTGGGTTGAGTGAATACAGCAATATTAGTAGAGCATATCACTGAGAATTTGATGAAAATCGGACAATCCGTTCATAAGTTATGCAATTTTGAAGTTTCTGCTCAGTCACGGCTGGATGAAAAGGCTACTATAGCTTGTGATGTCACATGAGTACAACGATATAAAGAAAGTATTTTAAAAATTCAACATACTTTCACTTTTCTCGCATAACGAAAGAACACTCGACTTCTCTCTTTTAGAAGGCAAGGGGAATAATATTTCCTTTAGCATACATCAGAAACGAGTCGAAGAAATGCACACTTTATTCAAAAAACAAAGTTTTGTGAAATTCTCTTTTTATTTTCCTTATACCGTTTTACACATATGTGACATCATACACTGTAGTAGTCTCCCCATTCAGCAGTGATTGATTCATAACTTCTGAATGGATTGTCGGATTTTCCCCAAACTTTCACTGATGTGTTCTACTGATATTGTTGCATTCACTCAATCCATATGTATATGAAGGTGGACTTGTCCTTTAAATCCACACTGAAATTTCTGAATTTACAGTAATATATTTAGCTACGTGTACTGATAGAAAACAGTAGAAAGTGCTTTAAATATGTTCAAGCACAGCACCCCATGGGGGAGTTCCCTTCATACATGTGTACATAAATAGGTAATGAATCATGGTGTGTGGAAAGCTTTGGAACTTAGAGGGAGTTTGGGGATCCTTATGGAAAGTTTCCCAGTGGTTGAAGGAATGTACCTTTATAAGTCACAGAATTTGCGAAGTAGGCAGTACGCCTCCAATACATTCACTCCAGGAGTAATGTCATATCCTGCACAGAAGCTGCATGTTATAGCTTGTCAGGACTCTATTACCTGCTGACCTGTTATATTTAGTGGAAATAAGGCCTGGAGATATCATTTTCTGCAGAGAATAGATTTGCCTTCATTTGTGGCCCAGTTCCATCCATTTATGTGGACATTGCTACATTGGAGCTCAGTGACTTTGCTGGATAATCACTTGTTGGATTTTCAGTCACACATTGACATGAAACACTGGTCGTCACAACACAGATTTTACACATATCATCTGGGATCTTATATTTTGGAGTATGTGCCCCTTGATTTACTTTGGAGTGGATTATTCATCTGTTCATTAGTGCATTATTTTGCATAACTTTTGTGTAACTGCACTTGTAAGTGATTGTATTGAAGTAATTGTGCTGAAGTGATTTTATACCAAAAATATTAATTAGATGTTTATTTGTGTGATCACTTTCAATGTGAATGTGGTCAGAACAAGAAAAGTTTTGTGTTTACTTACATGTTTATTGGGACCATTTTCACATCATATACGCGTAGGATTTGACCTGTACATATTAACTGTTGTCATGTCAATTCTCACTAACGGTATACATACACAGTGCATTACTATTAATGAATGACAATACTATTATTTGAGTGTAGTCAAACCAAGGAGGTATGAGAGGGGTTCTCTCATACCTCCTTGGTCAAACATGAGCTACACGTTGTACACCTGCTGTAGCATTTTTTTTTTTCAGTATGATTACAAAACATCCAAATAGCTGAAAGCATTGGGGTAAATGTTTATAGTGGAGTGCTGTGTGGTTTGATATAAAATGGTACTTACCTGTACATCACCTGTACAAAATTTCATCTGCATCAATGAGCATAAGCTTTTTCAACTTCTTCATTCATTAAAGTTGACCCATTATGGAAGAATGTATGGATGGAGCATTTAATCTTTAAAAAGCGTTCCTGCTTGTCATTGCTTTATACAGTGCTTCTAATTCTACGACTACATTATAAATACATACATGAGCATTTGGGATCCATAGCAGTTTAAAGTGGTGGTACCTAGTTGGAGCTTCCATAACAGCATCCTAGAAGTAGCCACTCAACAGTGAGGATAATTTTGTAATGACTTCAGTGTAATTCAAGCCTACTTTTGAAAAGGGGCTGCCATTGTTGCAGAATCATTGCATAACGTAACTCTGTGCCTTCCATTAACAGTAAAGTAATACATACATACATATTCATATGGCTGTGAAGACAACTGAGTATGGAAAGCTACAATTGACATCTTAGACTATGGAATGCTGTAGAGGTCATTCCGGTTAAAGGCATAATTTACCATTTGCAGATGAAACAAAAAACCAGCATTAGTGCTTCAAAATATTTCTAAAATGTGAGTTAGGGATAGAAACAACTGCTGTGAAAATTTGAATCTGTATAATCAATGTTAAGTATTGTTAAATACACAAAATGTGAACAATAGTTATAATAAGAATGCTTCCCGACTAAACCGTCTACAGTTATGGTTTAGTGAGAAAAATGCTGATATCTTCTTGTATTTTAGGCTTCATTGTGAAAAATTTATATGATACGATGTTCTGTGATACAACAGACCTACACATATGCATCAAATGTGATATCTTGAACATTTTTTAAATCACTGCTCCCAAAGGTAAACTGGACCTTTAAGTGTCACATGTGACTTGCTGTATGTTCTGATGAAGACTCTAGCAGCTTATAAATATTTGCAAGGCTGATTAAGAAGGGAGTGATAAAGAAATGGATCATGTTGTATTGTGATCAGAGTGATTCATCATCTTTTCAGTGCAAATGGTCATCAAACACTATCAGAAACTTAAAGTTGCCTCATGTGAGGATGTCATTCTGTCACATTCTGTCACAAGCTACCGTATGCAAGAACATGAAAGGAAAATACATTGTAGGTTGGCTTCGAGTGACGGCGACAGTACTTGAGGTTTATGTGTGGTATCAAGGATATAAAAATCACCACAGCATGTAGTGTCCTGAAAAGTTGTGTCTCTACTTTGTGAAGGAGTTTGATAATAAATGATATCCGTCAACATTGATTCTTTTAGTCCTAATCAAATGCTCTCTTCTTTTTTACCCCCACCATCTCCTTTTCTGTTCCTACCATCTCTTTTTTACAGGTTCATGATGCTTAAAAACATGTCATGCTTTGTGTTAAAGGGTGTGTACAGTTCTGGTCGAGGTGAAGATTTAGCTTTTAATGTTTTGTGAGATATTCAGAAACCACTCTATGAGATGTCAAAGAGCATGCGGTTCTAAGGGGTATCAAAAGTTTATTCGATGAAAATCGGTTTTGAAATGGCTGAGATATCCAAAAACAAGGTAAAACAAAGAGATACTAATAAAGTTGGGGCATGTCGCCTTTTATTATTAGCACTTTTTTGGATATCTCGGCCATTTGAAAACCAATTTTCATCAAATAAACGTTGAATCCTTCTTAAAATTACATGCTCTTTCATATTTCATAAGAGGCTTTTCATTATCTCACTTAGGAATGTTCAAAACATGAATCCCTACCTCAACCAGTACTGTACAGTCCCTTTAACCTGTTGAGGACAAGTCCCAAGTATACTCGGGCAGGTGTCCATGGGAAAACCAGCTTATCCTCAATGGGTTAAGAGTAGAAACACTGAAATTTTCAAATCTCACACATAATGTTGTATTGGGGCACTGCGGCATGGTTGGTGAAATTCTTCACTTTCAATTGAAGGTTCCGAGTTTGATTCCTGTCAAGTGCCTTTGTCCTTGGACAAGATGTTTTAGTCACCATATCCCTCTCTACTCAGGTAAAGTTGGTATCTGGCAATGTGAGGGTAATAATAATGGCACAGCCCTTTGGGAAAGCAATGGTAATAGTGAAGAGGCTACCCTGGATTAAGAAGATGAAATGATTTAATGATGATTATATTGATGATAACAATAGTGATAATATGTATGATAATAATACAAATGATAGTAATAATAATGATAATTTCATTATTGTAATTGTAATTGCTATCATTGATTATTTAATTACTTAATCATTGTTGTTAATCATTAATATTTTTATCATCATTTTACATGTTCTGTCTACAGTACGCCATGTCTAGGGAGCAGGAGGCAAGAGACCACAATGCTCGGGTCGCTGCCCAGCTGATCTACAGCAGCACAGGGAATGACCCGCACCCCTTGCCCCCACCCATGCCTCCCGGTCACCCCCACGCCAACATCCCCAATGTAGCCACAACAGGACCGCCGAGTGACCAGAACAACTTCTCCAGCATCCGCCGTCTCTTCTGCCTGATGGCCACCTTTGACTTGCTGCTTGTTGCCATCTTGTGGTTTATATATATCATGGTAGGTTGGATGTAACAAGAGTTTCCAGCATCTCTGCTGATTACCTTTTACCTTTTTCTAATAGCCCTTTACTGTATAAGTGGTTATTTTCGCGAGGGTTTAATTTTCGTGAATTTCGCGAACCACAGTTAGATCGCGAATTTAACAACACGAGAAAATGTCACCATACACTTGAGTAACAATACATGCAAGATAGCGTTGGTGTCAATTTGAGAAATCAACATCTTGCGAAAATGCCTGTCACCTTCTAATTCGCGAAAATATCTGTACGGGAAAATAACAGCTTATACAGTATTATTATTATTTTTTTTTAAATTGTGGTAAAATCAGGTCTACAGGCTTACACGCTTGAAGTGTAGTTGTACAAATGGAGAAGCCACCCGTTCCCCCCCCCCCCCCAAAAAAAACAAAACAAAACAAAACAAAAAACAAAACAAAACAAAAAACAAAAAAACGAACAAACAAACAATTATTCACTTTCTCTTTGTGGTGACATGATGCTATCCACATGAATTAGAAGTCTCTAGACCATATTTTGTTTTAAACCTGCCATTTAGAAATTAGGAATGGTCACAATTACAGCTTCCCAAACTGATTTGATTGATGTTGCTGTCAGCAATCTGTTATGTACATCACCTTCTAGGCTACACAGTTTATAGATACATGTAGCAAAGCAAAGTTCCGCTTTAAGTGTATGAGAGTGCTTATATGCTTAGTTGTGGGCATGATCAAATGAAATTATTGGTGCATGCACTGCATAAACAGCATGTACTGTGCTGGTATGTTATGGCATTTTCAAAATGATGAGATTTTCTAGAAAGAGTGATATTTATTCCTGTTGTTGTCGGAACATGTTTATTTGTGCCTCCTTTTTAACAGTAAAGCACTCCTTTAATGTGCATATTCTATTCAATTTTTTTTGTTTTTTTTTTGTGAAGGGGATATATCCTTTTCATACAAATTTTTATGTTTGAGGGAAAAATCTTTTCGTGAGATTTTTCTTTTCAGATATTCAACTTTAGTTCAAATTTCATATCCATATTTCGACAGATCATAGCATACATTTGACTCTATAAAAAAAATGGAGCAAAGGAATAATGTAGACAGTTCATTGTGAGATGAACAGAGTATACAACAGTGGCAAAACATTGTTGTAATAAAACATTCTAATGAAACACCATAGCAAACAATATGTATAATGTATGTAAAATGTATCCACGAGAAAGATGTAGAAGGAGCTTTTGAGTTTAAAACTTTGCGAGATCTCTGGATTTTTTAATGCTTTTTTTTCCTCATTAATTACTCAATTTATCTAGAGAAGGGACTTTTATCATGTGATATTTAAAACAGATTTTAAAGATTAAAAAAGTCTATTCATGCCCACACATATTCACACAGCTGACACGCCTGGGAATCAAAGAGGGCTTCTATTGTCAAGTCGGATTATACAACTTTACCACCTCCCTCTTTGACATCGTTGCCGTGGCGCTGTTTCGGATGGTGGTTCTCCTCCTCGCGTATGCCCTCTTCAAAAGTAAACACTGGATCTGGGCTGTGGTAAGGCTTTCTCTGGAATGTGGCCATCAAGTCACATCAAGTCAGCAACACCCAATTAAAGGACAAGTCCACTTTCATAGACATGTGGATTGAGTGAATGCAGTAATATTGGTAGAACACATCAGTGAGAGTTTGAGGAAAATTGGACAATCCATTCAAAAGTTATGACTTTTTGAAGTTTCTGCTCAGTCACCGCTGGATGAGAAGACTACTACAGCTTGTGATGTCACATGTGTACAACGGTGTAAAGAAACGATTAAGAAAAATCAACATATTTTTACTTTTCTCACATAATAAAACAACACTTCACTTGCCTCTTTCAGAAGGCAGGGGGAATAATATTACCCTTAACATACATCAGTGACAAGTCAAGGAAATGTGCACTTTTTCCAAAAAATTAGATTTTGTGAAATTCTCTTTATATTTTCCTTATAACGTTCTAGGCATGTGACATCATACACTGTAGTAGTCTTCTCATCCAGCATTGACTGTGCAGATAATTTAAAAATTTATAACTTTTGAACAGATTGTCCGATTTCCTCAAACTCTTACTGATGTGTTCTACTAATATTGCTGCATTCACTTAATCCACATGTCTATGAAGGTGAACTTGTCCTTTAAGCAAGATGATGTTGATGTAGTTTCAGTGTCCCAGTTGAATGTGTATATGTTAATATGATGTACTTTGTGTGTGTGAAATTTCTGCTTCACCCAGAATGTAGCAATGGGCATCAAAGTACTGCTTTGCCAATGGAAAGGCAGTTTTCAACCAAGCGTGAAAATTTCATTTTTACATTGTTAAAACACTTAACCAACATGTGTTTATGATTGTTTTCCTCATGTTAGTTGGCAAGTTGTTCACAAAATATGTGTTGGCCAGTGCTGAATGTGATATATTGCAAATAATGCTGACTGAGTTTCATTTTGCATTTGCTGCAACGTTCACATTAATGATAGGGAAGTATTGTAATTCTTGACTTCTCTCTACATCTTACAGATCACCACAATAGCCACCAGTGGTTTAGTCGTCGCAAAAATCTTCCTATACGTTGACTTTACGGTAAGTTGTCCCAATTCTGTCGATACTGAACTGGGCCAAACTCTGGGTATGGAGATTTCCCCCCCCCCCCCCCAAAAAAAAAAAAAAAATAAAAAATAAAAAATAAAAAAATAGTAATAATAATAAATAAATTAATGAATAAATAGATAAATAAAGATAAAAATAAAATAAATATTTTGTATTCAGATAATACCAAGTTACAGGGAACATTTTTGCTCTCCTTATATGCGAGGACTGGGTAAATTTCCCATACACGTGACTACATTTAGTTTAACTTCCATTTTTCACTAATACACAGTGCAGTTCCTCATCATATTCCTGGTGACTTTGATAAGTAGATTGATATCAAACAAAACAAATGGTGTTGCTTTTCATTCAAATCTGAAAAGAAATGAGGAAGTTATGGGATTTTAAAGTGAAACATGTTTTCATACGATATTGATATTGGTGAGAACCGCTTACACAAAGCAGATGTGATGACGTCATTGCCTCACAAGGCTCTTAATGTCAGTAACACAAATCTCCAATTTGTTTCCTTTTCATTTTGTTAATTAAATTAAAAAGTAATAAGTTGTATGAAACATGCCAAATTATTGCCATGTTGTAATAATAACAATGATAATTCCTTGCAGATCAGTTATACACCCAAATCATGATTTTTATAAAAACTTCCTGTGTAAAAACCAGACAGAAAGTTTTTAAAGGGATGACATCCTTGTCTCTTCTCCTTTGCATGAAAATGTAATTGTCATGAATATATATTTAAAGGGGAAGGCTAGTAACTGATCAGTAGGAATCAGTGGAAATGCTGGGAGATGATTGTTCCAATCCTTATGGGATTCATTCAAGATTACATTATATATCTATTGTTGTGTGAAAATTATTTGCTTCAGAATGGTCTCATATTCAAGTAATGCGCAGTTTAATGTTTCCAGGTAAGTGTCCCTGGTCAGTGACGGGGCATTAAACTGCACATTACTTGAATATGAGACCATTCTGAAGCAAATAATTTTCACACAACAATAGATATACAATGTACTCTTGAATGAATCCCATAAGGATTGGAACAATCATCTCCCAGCATTTCCACTGATTCCCACTGATCAGTTACTAGCCTTCCCCTTTAACTTGATGTTTTTGAAAGGGGTTTATTTTTTTTTGTGTGTGGAACTGCTCACCTGCGTATGTGTTTATTTTTATTTACACGTAAGATTGCATTTCATGTGAACAGACATATTTTGGTTGACTGGGGTTAATGATACAGTTTGTGCACTGTGAGCTGTTTTTAATGAATAAAAAAAATGAGAAAGAAGATGGATAGTGCATAGGATAGAAAAAGGGTGTATGTTGTATTATATTACTGTATAAGCTGTTATTTTCGCGTACAGATATTTTTGCGAATGAGGAGGTCATGGACAATTTCGCGAGATGTTATTTTTGCGAGTTTGACTCTTAGGCTATCATAAGTGCACTAATGCCTGTTAATTTGAGATATTTTCGCGTGTTGTTAAATTTGTGATCCAACGGTGATTTGCGAAATTCGCGAAAATAAGAGCTTATACAGTACACTGAAAGGCATCTTTGAAGGAATCCAACTGTACACATATATTATAAAATTCTAAACTCTGCTAGTAAAGAGTGAATATAGTCCTATTTCAATGTTGTAAATTAAAATGGATAATGTCTGTACTCCTGAAACTTAGAAATACTGTTTCAAACAACATACTGAAGAAACTTTGTTGCAACTTTTTCACATAGCTGTTGTGTCCTCATAATCTCAATTCTCCCTCCACTTGGTCTTGTAACCAAAACTGTTCTTTGAATCAATCAATGCAGAAATGGGATAAGTTTTAAAAGAAGAAGAACAACAACAACAACAACAAAAAAGCAATGATGTGTATGTCACAAGATATGTATATATATATATATATATATATATATATATATATATATATATATATATATATATATATACATTTTTAATACCCCCACTGACACAAAGTGTGTATGGGGGTACATAGGAATCACTCGGATGTCAGATGGCTGGGTGGTCGGGCGGTCGGGTGGTTGGTCTGGCGGTCGGGTGGTTGGTCTGTTGCAAAATATTGTGTATCAAACTACTCTCTCATTTTTTGAGCAATTGACCCCAAATTTGGCATGTGTGACCGCTATCAAAGGTAGATGTGCAAGACACCATTTACGTTAGTATTGCATAATGCTTTGCCATGGCAACAGCAAATTTTTATAAAAACTTGTGGATCAAACTACTCAAAAGATATTGGAATACACCCTCCCAAAATCAAGCATTCGTAACATGCATGTTCCCTCGCCATGTCTTTTGTTAGTCACATTAATATCACAGAAACATGCAAGTTATGCTGAGTTGAGGGGGAAGGTGCATTCCATTGTCTTTTATTAAACATATCAGTACTTTAGCAATTATTGACAGATGAGGTCACAACCAGAATCTTGGTTTGGAAGGGTTTTTTTTTTTTTTTGGGGGGGGGGGGGGGCATGTCCAAGTAATCTGAAGAAAGATTGTTTTTTACCAGCAGCATTTGTCTTCTCCATTCTTGTTGATGGGACTTTCTGAGCGCTAGCTTCTTCATAGTGATCGACTAGGTTATAATTGCACTACATGCGCACGTGTACTCGCAAAATGTCAACATTGCGGTTTGACCCCAGAAGTTTTACCTAGATCGAAAGGTATGTAAGTTCATAGATACTCCGAGGGCATGTCTGCACGGGCAATTTACTCCGTCCAGCTAGTCGTGGTAGCGAGATACTCCTGAGAAAACTCACGAGTATCTTGGTTGGAGGAAGAGGTCGTGGTAAGTTCCTCCGACCAAACTGTCTTCGTCTGAACACAGCTTATGTCATCATCCTTGTTCATTGCAATTTCTTATAGATTTTGAAAGTGTTCTTTTTCTTCATCCCAATCTTTATGAATTCTGAAATTCTGTAGTCGGTTTAACCAGTTTAAGGTGGTTCAAAAATAAAAGTCTGAAAGTCATCTGGAGGTCTCCTCTAATATCCCTTGTGTTTCTCTCCTTCTTTTTGTGCTTCCACAGTCCGCCGAGGATTACCCCGAAAATTGTAAGCCAAAGGGGTCCACAGTCGTTATGACCATCTTCCTCCTAATCTGCAGCGTGGTTCTGGCCTGGCTGGAGCTGTGGATGCTGGATTTTCGGGTTCTGCCCAAGGAGAAGAGAGAACTAGAAAGTAAGGCTCAGCTCTTTTATTACCTCCACCAGGAGATGAAGTTATGTTTTATGTTAAATGTTGTTAACAGATTTGGATGAAACTTACAGGAAAGGCTGAGAACGGCACAAAGAACTGATGATTAAATTTTGGTAGCGAACCGGAAATTTTTTGTGGATTCCATGAAGAATTTTCAATATTTTGACATATCGGGTCAATGAACTTGGGAGTTCAAGCTGTGCATTTTTTGAGGTTTGCATACAGGCTCTCGGTAGTTTCTGGTAGGGCGAGGCGCGCCTTGCAGCTGGAAGTTGATGATGTAGCAAAAGGCTTCTATATTGGGAAATCGGTTGATTTTCAACATGCGTACATATGGGTGGAAATCCCTGATCTCTATGGAAGAACAACATCAGTGGTGGAAATCAGCTGCTTGGTGGAGGTTTGCACCCTCACAGCGCTTCTCCGGTGTTTATAAATGCATATTTCTGTACACACTATGTAACAATTGCAGCAAACTGTCATACTCTTACATGTACATGAGATCCTTGTCGTACTCATCATCTTCGTCTTTAATTACCACTCTTCCTTCCCCTCCTCTTCCTGCCCCTATCCCCCTTGTACCCTCTCCTCTTCCTCTTCATCTCCATATCTTATCAGATTTTGTTTCAGGAGATGTTATAATTTTCTTTGGATGTACAATTTCTTAGTTTTTATCTCTTTTTTTTTTGGGGGGGGGGGGCTAAGGAGAAGACAAAATGTGTCTTGAATATAGGTACCAATTCAATGTGTCTTTATGTTGAACTCACATTTATTCGCTTTAAAAGAAAGCTCACCTATGTTTTACTCTATCAAATACTGAATCTAGTATAAGGTGTTTGTCAAGAGTGTACACCAACTTGACAGTAAGTAGAATATGGCTGATGGCAGATACATGGGAAGTGTCCTAGCCAGAAAGTTTTCATTTCTTTACTGTGAACAGTTATTTGAATGACAAATTAGAGAATGTCTTGAGTAGGATTTTCAGAGCAGTAAAAATGTTAGTTTAAAGCAAATGTATGTCATGCAGTGTACTGAACAAGGTATCTATTCATAATTTCAGCCATGTTTGACAGAAATGATGTGGATGAGCGGGCTCCACTCATAGCATCAAATGGCATCCGGTCATACAACCAAGGAGGTGGCCAGCAGTTCTATTCACCCTATGATACTCCTGAAGGTGAGATTACAAGGCTGATTTTACTTCTGGAATCTCCTAAAGGACTACATTGAGAGAGACCCACTTTGCACATGTGCAGACATATCCCTCATAATACATATTTCTGCTGGGAAGTAACTTCCCAATTGCACATAAAACTTTTATCTTTCATTGTGGTTTGTGTTTCCACATGGATTTTTAAATAGCCCCTAATAGGGGTGGAGCATACATTTCTTCAGTTCTTCTGACTTCAATGACAAAGTATACCATAGTGTACAGCACTGCAACTCAGTAGGCTATAATTGAGGCATACCAGGCTTCCAAGCATGTAATACCAGAAGCAGAAACCAGAGCAAATGGGATCCATGTAACCATTTTCTATGCTTGTTTTGCAGTGTATGTGCAGAAGAGTTGTGATTACAGTCATAAAAACCTTATACAAGATAGTACCTAAGTGTATACCTGCACTTGTCTTCCATTCACTGAAAGATGATATGGGGGGGGGGGGGGTGATGCTCTGTCCTGATAGTTAGTTATCATGTGTGGGAGGATTTATCTAGAGTTTATCCTGTAGCAAACTGTTCATGCTTACATTATTTTATGTACAGCAAGCTATTTGAGTGATATGTTGTGTCTCTGCCCCCATTAGTGCTAGAGGCACTATTTACATAGTCATATCATAAATTATGGCACTGTAGAAACAATTGCCTGAATGTGCCAACCAGTTTTGTATCAAATGGTTCAACATATCAGTTAAGGGTGAATGTTAGAGTAAAGTACAGATGCCAGTACCTAGTATTTGGTTCCAATGTCCATTGAAATTTGCTGTCATGAGTACTGACATACAGCTTAACTGGTAATGCACTAGATCTATCACATGGCACCACATGGCATCTTGCTTCCTCCGTAACAAAAGGCACAATAGAATCCACAGTGTAATTATACTATATTGAGTGGCAACGAATGGGAAACCAGGGAATATTGGCCCTAACGAGTGCAGTATTCCATGGTATTCCATGAATCAAAGCCATCCAATATGATTACTATTATCTATAATCATTATCTAGAGAAGGACTAAACTGTAAAAAAGTACCACACTTCTACTAGACTTCAAGTTGACTCTGCACTGAAAAGTGGAGTGACTCACACTTGCATATGTGGCAAGATGCTTGTGCACTTCTAAATTGTAACAAGTGTTCGCATACTTTAATAGTATAGTAGCAAGTGTTCATGCAACAGTTGAGACAAAAATATGGTGTATTATTGCACAGTCACTAACAATGGTAGCCTATAGGGAATTAATACATTAGCTTATGCGTTTCGTTCAATACGCTCTCGTATTGCACAGTGAAAACCAAGCAGACAAGAATATTCCATTGTAATGGCCCGATAAAACGTCCTATAAGATAATAATCTGCATTATTGCATAATCAGTGCTATGTTGGTGTTCACATGAAGGTAACAGCAAGGGTCATGTAAGTATTCCTGCTTATCCACTGCATTTTTTCCCAGACTCTGATGACTCTGCATCAATCAACAGTGAGGTGTCCAATTCTAGTTTCAAATCGTCACGGACAGCAGATTTCCAGTCGCTGCCAAACAGTCAAAGGGGAAGTACCGTAGACCTCGCTGCAACGGCCAAGGTAAAGATCACCATCCAAGTACACACCTAGCAATGTTTGTAGCTAGCATCAATGCAATATTTGCAAAGTGTGATAGATGTGTACTACTTTAATTGAATGCAGGCAAATAACATGCTAAGGAATGCAGTCCAAAAGATAATAAAACTCATCAGTCCTTTAGCTGTACGTTTTGACAGTAAAGCAGAGTTGTAACCATTTAGCTGTCATCCATTTTTGTCTCAACCTCCTCTTTTCATTCTTCAGATGTACCTTTCAGTGTTTACTGTCATAGTAGTATGATAATCTAGTAATCTAACCTTCACCCCTCTGAATAATATCTTTCTTTCTTTCAATCTAGTAATGATTGGTGATGAGCAGTTGTAGCATTGTCAGGAGTGTCACTATGTGGCATATTGTTATTATATTATCAATATCATCATCATCATCATCACTATCATTAGAGAGTCGTTTGGTCGTATCATAAAATCTTACACCATTTTTCTCCATCTGTGACCCACTCAGGAGCAGGAGTACATAGAGAAAGCCAAAGACTCCCTCCGCCAGCTGCAGGGGATCCTCGATAAAGACGAGATCTGGAAGGAGGTGGTTAGTGCCGATGAGGCGGTGGTGTACTGCGGCTCCTACCCTGGCATCTCACAGAGACTCTACAAACTAGATGTGAGTGACATTGACTGTAGTCTTGGAGACACACCCACATTGGGATGCTCATCAATTATGCATGAGTACTTCCACATAATTTATTCTCACCTTACCTTCACCTGTGTGCTGGGCAAACTCTGATTTTAAATATGGTTCACGTCCCATTTAAAGACTACCCTTGTGTCGACATCTTGACCACCGCTTTCACTCCGTGAAATTATAGGCTGTTATTTAAATTGACAAAATTATTAACAAAGAGTGGTCGTGTATCCCTTTGAAGTAAGTTTAATAAACGCAGAAAGCCGTAATCTAGGGCTTGTGTGGTGCATGGTCACATGTAAGAGTATAGTAGCAGTGGATTTAGTAGATTATAAGATTGCATGTTATTTTTCGTCTTTGAAATGTCAGAACAATTTTTTGTCTGTGTCGTGATTACTTTGGACAATGATTTCTTTGAATGATGTTTGCCCTGGTGCCATGGAGGCTTTTTCCTGCATGCCAAGTATGTATATTCTTGCAGCACACCATCCAGTCTGTTTTTGACCCATCATCACCAAATCTTGGAGTATATTGCCAGCTTAAAGAGTTTTTTGTCCATTGGTGGTTGTTTAGACATTATTATCATAGTATTATTATTATTGTTTATTTTTTTTTGTGGATAACTGAGGCATCTCCCAAATGTTCTCTTTTATTTTAGTTAGCATAATGCATATATGCAACAACCATTTCTGGGAGTCTTTTAAACGTGCCGATCTTACTTGCAAATACACCGCCTAGAACGTCAGTAGTGTTTTAAACTGGAAAAGTTTGACTATTTGTCCGAATCGCAATCTTTTGCATGGCGACTCCAAGGCAATCCTGCCCGTTCCCGTGGAAACCATGGTAGAGCTGCTATGGAACAAAGTGGATGAGTCAGCCTCATGGAATGGGGCCCTGCTGGAGATCTGTAGGCTGCAGCAAATCAACGAATTTGTGGACATTGTTTACAGCTTGGCAGCTCCGGGAGGGAAAGGAGTATTCAGCAGCAGGTACTTTGATTCCGTCACTAATCTCAAGTTTTGTTGAGTTGATAATTCTATCAGGCAGATGATCTTTACAGTTCTATATTGACTCCTCTTCAGGTTAAAGTTGAAAATTGTCCCTTGAAACCAGTCAAGAATTAACCAAAATTGAAAGTACATTTAGTACAGTTATGATCATGTGAATGCTACTAAAATGATGAATAGGACACCACCAAGAAAAGATAGATAAGTGTGTTTTGTTGTTTGTTTTTTGAGGGGGTGATATCTGGCTGTTATTTTACGGATATGGAATCAGAGTCCAGTAGGCACAAAAGAGTTTTACATAACTATCTTCTAGTCTAGTGCAGCCTTGACATCAACCATGCAATCATTAGTATGAGTTATTGTTTTTATTTTTGTAATCATTTGCCATTCTTTGTGCCAAAAAGCCATGATGAATAGCAAAAAGGCGGCCAAAGTTTCAAAGTTGGATAAGGGAGAAGCAAGATTTTAAACTTATAGTTGGAAACATTACCGAATGTTCCACCCGAAGGGTTTGAAATGCTATTGAGGGAGGTTATAAGTATTATAGCCTCCCTCAATAGCATTTTAAACCCTGAGGGTGGAACGTTTGGTACATGTTCCCGACAATGAAAATCATCATCTGTTATATTATAGGGGTTTAATAGTCAAATTATCACACTTTCGTACCCATTACAATAATCGGTCATCTGCTTTTTCACATTATCCTATCGATTGCGTGAAAAATATGATCGTTCAATTGTTTGACAGTATCATTTGTCATTTGTTACGTGAAAATATTTTCCCATGGGAAAACATTACAAAAATGTTCTGCCCATGGGCGAACATAATCAATGTACCTCCATCATGTGACTGTGTTTAGCCAATCACTAACCAGTATTTGACTAACCCATTTGATATAAGAAAAGAGAGAAAGAGCAAGGGAAGAATATGGTCCTTTTACATCAGTGTTCTTGACTGACTCTCCCACTTTTTCCTCAGGGACTTTGTTTCCGTTAGGCTGTGTGAGCAGAGAGGGGAGCGCTACGTGTCCAGTGCAATAGCTGTGGAGCACCCAGACAGACCTCCCAGGCCAGAGTACGTGCGGGGCGAGAATGGGGTCAGCGGCTGGGTGCTTGAGCCAGTGCCTGACCGGCCTGACCACTGCAGGTACATCTGGATCATCAACTCTAATCTCAAACTCAAGGTAAGCATGCCATGTGCTTGGTAGCTGTGACCAGTTGTGTGGGAAAGGACTTTGTTTATGATTTAGAAGTCCAGAGCCTGACCATTGCATCAAAGTGTTTGATGATGGAGAAGGTCCTCATCAGAGTGAATATGTAGAATGAGTGACAATGTCATTGTGATTACTGCCTCAGAATATGATTAACAACCACCGTTATTCATCATCAAGGTTGATTTTGAATCTGATGAAGGAGTTTATACTGCACTGCTGTAAGAGATGTATTCCATACTGACGATACTTGGTTGCAGCTTGATTAACATCCGCACAGAATGTTCCTGCATACCTTGAGCAACATATGAGAGATAACAGGGAGATAAATGCATGATGGAGGAGGTTTTAAGTGATACTTTCTTTTGAAATTTTAGTAGACATCTTTCCAACCCTTCACCGTGTTCTTTTGTCATTTGTTCCTGATATCCATGGCAGGTTTGGACACCCAATAACATCATGGATCCCGTGATGGGCGGTGTGATCCTCGACTCCTACAAGGACCTAAGGAATCACCTCACCCAGCCAAGAGAGGCCTCCGTCTCGTGACGCAGGCCAGAGGATGTTGTCTGACCAGTGACCGGACAATACCATCGCAGCTGAGCGGAGAAGCCAGATCTGTTGTCCCTGTTTCTCACAGTACTGTAGGCTTGTTTGCTCTCAAGACTGCACTCAAGGTGTGTGTTTGGCAAGAAGAAGACGTCTACCAAGCAAAATGATAGATATGGTGATGACAATGATGTCTATGATAATGATGATAATTATTAGTGATGATGATGGTGATGATGATGCAAACTTATCCGTGGAATGATAATGATTTTGTTTAATGCCTGATTTCAAGTGAGGACAGAAATGAAGGAGCAGTATGACCAGCACCAGTCATAGCCCTGATCCAGTCTCCTCTTTAAAGATTGGAAGATGTCTCTCCATTTACAGTCAGTCCGCAGCACCCGATAATTCGCTCGTATTTATTCAACTCGTATGCAAGCCCACTCTAGGCTTGCATACGTAATAAGCTTCGTAAGGGGATTTGGCCTTGGGCTTTCGGCAACAAAAATACACCGATGTTCACAAATTTGGTATCAAATTCAAGGAAAATATGTAAACTATAGTCACATGTTACTCAAATTAGTGTAAATGAAAAATATCATAGCGTAATTTGAGCTTGAAAAATGATGAAAAAAGTAATTCGTGTAGTACACGTTCAAGACGTCAAAAAAATATCAAATTCACCTTGCGTCTCAATGAAAATGCTTTATTTGGTAGTCCATCTCCTAATCTTTGTATCCATGTAAATATCTTGACAATTTGTTGCTTAATCCGGTCAGGAACCAGTAAAATATACATCGATGTCAGTGCTGATCAGCTTGAAACCGTGCAATCTCAAGAGTAAGCTCTTTCATTGGACAGCGCTTGCATTCAGCCCTTGCATTACGTCATTACGCTGCTACATAACGGTTTCATGCCACTTGCGGTTTCTTGGCACGCGTGTAGTTCAAGCGCTGAATGCAAACACTGTCCAATGAGAGAGCTCCTTCGCGCCGTTGTACACTTTGTGTGGAGCATACTTCCGGCTTAGGAGTGAATTTTACAGACATTTCAAAACGGAAAAACTAGTATAAATCATGCTTGCGTCTCCTTGACTCCAATATATGATGAGCATCTAAGTTTCCTCTCTACGAAAAAGCTAAAATCAGAAACAATAGTTTCTTAATCCGGTCAGGAACAAAAAAAGAACTTTAGACGACAAAATCTTCCGTGAAAAGCAGGTAAAATTTACGCAAATTCAACTGATTATATAGTCATGATAAGATCCAATGTTATACGCAAATTTAGTATCAAAATAAAGATTAAAGTCTGGAGAACAATTTACTGTGACTTGTAGCCATGACGAATGTATGTACAAGTCGCTACACTGAAAACCATAGCCCTATCAAAGTCTCGCAAAATCTCGCACGACGAGACACCTTTCGAACGCAAAGATCGTCAACGAGAGTGCTGAATAAATCTTGCCGGATCGGCTCATTAGCATACGTGCTGCGGACTGACTGTTTATCTTTGTTTTGAAAGACTCTCAAACTCCGATATTTTCTCTATGTATCGCCTATATCATTGGTATAGTTTCTGTTATACTTGAAGTGCTTTACTGAGTGGGGAAAAATGTAGAAATGCATCCATTTCAAAAATAGAAGTTACTACTTTAAGGAGAAGCTAGTGCAGGGTTTTGTAAGATAGCAAATTGCTTTGCAACTTTCCAGCTACGTGTGACTTGAGTGATGATACGTACTGTAAATGTGGACATTTTTGTGTCAGTAATGTCTCTCTCTCTCTCAACCGGGCAAGATGAATTTTACATATTTTTAATTCTGTGTGATCAAAACATTAAATAATGTCATCCATAACAAGCAAGAACATTTGCGAGCTTTTGTTTTTGCGCTAGTTTCTTGTCGTGCGAAATGTGCAAACGTTTCCACACAGCAAAATTTCCACTTTTATAGTCATTAAGTGTAGCTTTATCATCAGTTTGCTATGCATTATGGACATGATGGACACATGTGAAGTGTTGAAAGTATGCAAAAAGACCCATGACTCGCCCAAGAGTAGCCACATGAATCTTTGCCAAGCCTGATCTGACCCTCGGCAAATAGATTCGGAGGGGGGTATTGAGTATAGGAGTCGGCATTTGGTATGCAGGTTTTAATCATCAGTCACATTTTATCTTGTTTATGGAGGTAGATTGGAAGAGCATTCATTAAGGAGAGGTAGGTGTTGTGGTCTAGTGGTTTGTGCTCTGCTGTGAGGAGGTCTCAGGTTCAAGCCCAGACATGCCACTTTTGTCTCTGAGCAACATGCCTGTCACTGCTGAGGTGCATAGATATAGTACCTGGTAGGAAAGTAAACAGTAAGTGCACTGTCGGTGTGGGTTGGACTCCAGATACTAGGTACGAGTGTGTACTTACTTGTAGGTGCTAAAATATTTGAATGTGCATTGAACCACAGTGTGGTGGAAAGGCACTATGACTTCACATTACAAGATGTCTTCCATGTGATTGCTTAGGATTGTATGCGTGTATGTCCGAACATTACTATCTCACGGCCTGTAGAGTTTTTTTAAAAAGAGAAGTTTGGAATGAGAAGGTAACTCTATGTTTAACAAAGTTCATTATTTTAACCTTAAATACCGAATCCAAAATACAAGAAGGGTGCTATGCGCCTGTTGTGTGATGTCAGTGTGTCACAAAAAGCAGAATATGCATAGTGTTTTTAGAGCCCTGTGTTTCCAGGTCAATGTTTTAATGACAGTAGTACATGTTTAAGGGCTCTCCATTGCTTCTCAGCAATCAGAACTGCAACAGTTTACTCTGTATACCCTCACTTCTTCAACATACGGGATCATGACCAAATTCTGTGTGTGTTTCAAAAGCAGTGAGATTGTTGTATGCTTTATGTTTATATGTCTACTAAACCCTGAGTACACTCACAGAATGATGAAAAGCTTTTTTTATTTCTTGTAATTATCAGGCTGCTTGTATGTCTGTTTATCATTTTCCAAGATCCCATAATTGGACCTATTGGTAAGATGCAATATCCAAAGGCATTGATATATTATTGTCCCCTTGTTTAGCCTGTGTAGAGACTGGTGGAGTGAGGGTTTTATTCTCACACCCTACATGATGTGAATTATAAGGGGTTTATTCAAATTGCAGGCATATAGTAACCACTGCAACGTAAGCAAATTCTGTATACATGTTCTCAGAGCCTTTATCAGATGACAATCATTTTTGCATGTGGGACCAAAGCTATAGGTAACACTGGGACATACATGTATATGGCTATTAAAGGTATTAAAAAAAAGGAGGAAAGAAAGAAAAGGAAAGGCATCACAAATTTACTGAAATATAAGAGTAAGTCCTGTACATCAGAGAAAGAGTTGACTTGGTTTGTCCAAGATCCCTTAAGTTGCTGGCATGTATAGTCAGCCCTGGACTGAAAATGCAATTAAACACAAATCATATACAGTCACAAGTGAAAGGTACAGCCACTTTCTCTTTTTCATTTTCCTGGCAAACTTGCTTCTTCTTTTTTTTTTGGTGGTGGTTTTGGAATGTGCATCGTGAAAATTTGGTCATTTTTTCTCCATATTCAAATTTGGGCATTGTTTCTCCACAGCTTGGTCTTTTCGTATCATATTGTAGATGCGGTAATCTGTTGCTCACCCATTTTAGATCAGGCTACAGGATTTCTCATCCGCACTGTGACTGCCTTGGCACAGTTCATAACAGTGTAACATTCTGGCCAGGCATCCGCAGCAATCATGGCCTGTTACATTTGCCCATCCTGTGCCACCTCTTTGTCTCATATCCTTCCCACTTTATCTATGATGGCCTGAAACAGAATTGCCATGGCCACCAGGAACATAATGTAAACCCAGCATCAAATTTCTATATTGGGAAATCGGGCGACTTTCAGCACACAATGCTATAAGTACGCATGGGTGGAAATCACTGATATCTCTATGGAAGAACAAGATCAGTGGTGGAAATGAGCTGCATGCTTGGCGGAGGTCTGCGCTCTCAGAATGCTTCTCTAGTTATGAATGAGTTCTTGGTTAGATGATGACTGTTATTAATTACCATTTTTATAATAATTATACTACTGCTGGTGTCAGTACTTACTGTCTTTGCCCTCCAGTGAGGTGGCACAGAAAATGGACAATTATGTGTCCATATTTTTTAGTATATGATTTATTTCACGCGGTGGATATGAAGCTGGTGCTTTGGTTCTCTCTGACAATCCCAATCTGACAATCCCAATAACTTATTAGGTACAAGGACTTTTGTTATAAGAACTCTAGATATATGAGTAAAGGGACTTCAGAAGAGTCCACATGAACCTTAACGTATATAGGTCTCATAACTTTTTTTAACCCAATGCAATGTGATGTAACTGTAAGCAGTGTAAGAATACAAAATGCTGAATACATATTAAATTCCAGACTCTTTATGCATCATTTTATCGAGATGATTTTTTTTTTTTTTTTAATGAGCAAAGGGTTTTGAAGTGTGTTGTACTGAATGAAATATAAATTTAGTCTTGTACTCAACAAAATTGTATGAATTTTATGTGATGTACATGGTTTAGGTAACAACCAATGCAATTTTGTATTTATCCCCAGGAAAAAAGTAAATGGTTGTGTGAACTTGAAGGTGATAAGCTGTTCCTTTCTGGGTAATATTTGTTTTGGAATTGCTAGTATATTCATTTGATATGAAAGTGCATATGCCTATGAAGTTTGTGATGTGAAGAAGTATATTTGATGCATACTGAATTATAGCATGGCAGTCTGAAAAAAAAAAAAAAACAAATGTGGGCTGTCACTTGTTTATCTAAATTTTCTATTTCTATTACTCTCATAAGAGATATTTTGAAAAATGCTTTGTTTCAGAACAAGGTATTTTGCATTTGTTCTCCTAGGCAGAGAGAACATCCATTGATATATTAGACTCCCCAGAGTCCATTTGAATTCTACATTAATAACTTTTTTCTAAACTTGATGTGCTGTGAAGTTACCAGCAATGTTACTTTCATTCTCAGGAATACAATGGAGAAAAAAAAAGAAGGATGCTATACATGTATCTTGAATGGATCGCCCAATTACATTCAGATTTTTACTCTTGAACATCTTTTATTTCTGTACATTCAATGAATTGACATTGAAGTTGCTTGCGCCCATTTAACATTGTTGCACAGATTTTAACATCTTGTATGAAACTTTATGACCTATTTTATCCAGTCTCCCACCATCAGTATTTGTAAACAAAAGTAATGATTATCTAGACATGGAGGATAGAAAGTCAGAAATTCACACTATCTTACAAATTGTGGTGACACTTTCTCTTTTAAGAGGTCTGAATGAAATGAATGTATGTCGTCAGTGAGTGCGTAGATATTTTTTACATAGCTCTAGAATGTAAATCTTTTAAACGATGATTTTATTGGTGTAATACGCACACTCTTGTAATACATGATCATGTACTGTACTTATCATGTCTAATGTGAACACAATGCACTTGATATTGCATTGCCTGACATGTATTCTTACATTCCTTCAAGAGTTCTACATGTGCTGGTTTTTCTTTGTGTGTGTGTGTGTGTGTGTGTATGTCAAGATTTAAAAGTCCCCAAGCCTTTGATTTTCCATAAGATTATCTGTATGCTCCCCACAGCTTTCTTTTACTAATTTTACATTTTCCCCCAATTTTAACATGCTGTGAAGTTTTACTCGTGGGATTGGACAGATTTCTCTAGTTTTGCTGAATTTGTATAGGTTCAGGATGTAAATCAACTTTTTCTTTGAAAAAGATTGCATTTGATTCCCAAAGTATATCTAAGGTAATGCTACCATAGGATCTGACAATCAGATACCAGGAGCTTTTTTAAAAGTGCCGCTTAGTGTGAAAGTTTTGTACTGTTCTGGGATTTTAATGAGATGATGTGAGAAACATTGGTGTAAAACTGCATCTTTGATGGCATTTATTCATAAGTGACATTATCCTGTATTTTCTCATGTACTTGATGTATATGCAAGTGTTGTGAAAGAGATAGTAGCCTTTAAAAGGTTCTTGTACTTAGCACAGATTATGTCATCAGATTTTATAACCACTTCAATGTACAATGTGTGATCTGACTGCACAGCAGTGAGCAGTAGTATCAATATTTTGTAAATGGAATAAATTATAATGCTATACATTAATTGTATTATGAATAATTTATAATGTGTTTACCTGCATGACCCAATATGAAACTTTATAGTCTAGATCACCCACTCATGTTTCTCATAGTCAGTACAATGGGTGATTTCAAGTTCGGTGCTAGTGCTAGTGCTAGTGCTATCTCAGCACTAGCACCGGCGATAAAACCGAACTTGAAATCACGTCGGTGTTGGGAGTTGACCTAAAAAATTATGACGTATTTCCGGTTGCTAGTGCTGGGCGTGGTGTTGAATGTCGTCTGCTGAACTGAGCTCCGCCGTCTGTGTTAGCGATTTACATGCTTTTTCCCTACTGACTAACTCTAGCCCCTAGGGATTATCATTTTCTTCATTTCAAGTTCGGTGCTGGTGTTAGCGTTGCCGTGCGAGACCCGTATTCACTTCCATAAGAGATGCACTTTTTACGTGCAAAGTCTATGCTAATGCTATGGTTGCCCACGTAAAGAACACGAACACTACAGACATGGCCATAGAAACCTGAGCCTGGGAGCAAAATAAAGATAATTGTGTTTTAAAGAAGGGATGAAATTTGAGGCATTTTAATCAGTCTTCCTCGTTACATGTCTAAAACTAAGCAGTTTTGGCTATATCTTTTTGTATTTGACTTTAACTATGCACCATCACTTTTTTCGTCGCGCAATTCCCACGGAGCTCGCGGTGCTGTGAATCCAACACCTAGTGCTGGTGATTGATAATTTTGATCGGTATTGCCTCGTTAATCTGACCGTCGGTGTTGGAGGTCGATTTAGGGCTGTTATTTGGGGGCTAGCACTAGCACTAGCACTAGCACCGAACTTGAAATCACCCACTATATCCTAAAGGGAATTTCCATTTCATTATACTGCTTTGTATGAAAACAAAAAATTCAGAGAAGTAAATTAGTGACAATTTTGGGAGAAAATCAGACACATTCACAAAGCTATGAATTGATGGAGTTATGAGATTAAGACAAATTACTAATTGGAAACTCTGTGTGCTCTAATTGTTGAGCAGCTCTCTCATTTGATTTGTTCACAAAATTTCACTAATTTTCATTTTTTGAGGGGCACAGACAGAACTTATCCACTGACGAGGACATGCTAAAATATATTACTCTTATAAAGCAAGAATGGAAAGGTACTCAACACTTAGATCGGACAGAGTTGCTAAAATTTGTCTTAACACTACTCTTTAAGCGTATACCATTAATAACTTCTTTTTTTTGTATCCAAGTTTTTTAACCAAATTTTTACTTCTTTATTCTTTGATTTCATACAAAGCATAATACTGTACAAAGCATATTACCAGGATGGAATTTCTGGAGAAGGACTTCTTTTAGCACATTAGAATTGCTTCTCTTTTCTACCCTTCAGAGCTTGTCAAATACCTGATTTAAACAGCCCTCATTTTGACCATGTCGTGGACATGATTTCTTTGAGAATTAACATAATTATAATCATGCAAAAAAACAAAACAAAACAAAAACAAAACAAAAAACTTGCATTTAGCTCCTTATGTATATGCATGTTTGTATGCAAATAATATATTCATACAATATGTATATATATATATATATGTATATATATATATATAAAAATGTATATATATATATATATATATATATATATAAATGTGTGTATATATATATATATATATACATACATACATATACAGTATTATCCAATCCACATATTCTATAAAGACATGACAGACAGAGACATGCAAGGTAAAAGTGTCAAATATTTCCATCTTCCAGGACTCCATCACATTAAAAAGTTGATATGATAGCAACTCTTGCTGGAATGGCAATTGTCATGGTAATGACAAGAATCCAGCTTCCTGACTGGTTGTTGCTGCAGGAAGTTGCTATTCCAGCAAGAGTTGCTAACCTAACATCTTTTATGAATTGGAGCCCAGATGTCGATGTGATAGTGTTCAGTCCTGGATAAGACACAGCCGGAGTAAATCGCGAATCTGAATAGCGCCCTCTTTTGATGCATTTTGAGCAATTTGCAGTCCCACACTGCCACCATCGATAGTAATTAGTAGTGTTTCGATTTCTCATCACTATGCAATATGATCCGCCAAACCTCAAAGACACGATGATCTCTGTTGTATGGGATTGACTTTATTCACACATTTGGAGATTGCAAATTGTGATGATGAGGAAGAAAATAGTGATGACAATGAAATAGTTGAATAAACCATGCTATGACTTAATTTTAGTACCAGCTTGACGTTGAAAAAGAAGAAGATAGAGCAGCTATGGTGGTATTGTTGAGGAGGCTGATCTAGTATAAATATCATAATAATTTGAGTACCTTAAACAAACAAGAAAGCAATGTGGAAAGAAAGAATAAAGAGAGTGAAAATTAAGAGGCATTAAGAGCCGAATGCAAGTTCTGTTTGTTTTTGTTTGATGGTTTTGTTTTGATTCATTTTGTGTGGGTTTAGCTGTCTTTGCTTTGGGTTTTTGTTGTTGTTTTGTTTTGTTTTGTTTTGTTTTGTTTTTGTTTTATTTCTTCACAAACATTGGCTGCTCCTTGTAAACGTCAAGTCAAATCATTTTAGCGCTTTTCACTTTAGTAGCAGTCCTACGCCAGGAGAAGACAGGAGCGAGAGGGAGAACATCCGGGCCGGTGGAAGGATGTCATGGTTTGTGCGCCTCGCCGACTCGCTGGCTACTTACACGGCTCGTTAACTTATCAACGAGCCACGCTCCATGACCATTCCAACGTCGGCTAGGAATAGATGAGAAAGGCAGGAAAATCATGTGCTGTTATGTGGTACATGGTAAAGCTTTGTGGGAACATTTTTTGAAGTATATATGTAGGAAATGTACTATTGAGTTTGATCAGACCCCATGGCGTGACCGAATCGTCACTGAGAAACGACGAATTCAGTCTCTTGAAGCAATGTCCATTGAGCGAAGAAGTCTACAGCAATTTCTCCGTGCAATTTACATTAATTAGAACAATATGTCATGTAGCTACCATAATGCTGTGATAACAGGATCCTTATGTACCGAATAATACAATATATTGCTTTGTATGTATGTATGTATGTATGTATTTATATATGTATGTTTGTAGGTATATGCTCCACGCTGATCTTTCTTCAGGCTTTACTCTTCGAGCTTTCGCTCTTACAGTTATAGGTTTGTTTGTTTGTTTGTTTTTTTAACATTATCTGATTCTGTCTGTAAGCGTAAGATCCAGTTTTAGATGCTATACGCATCATGGTATGCTAAACGTACATACCATGCATTGAGAGGCTCTTACTATTATGGATTCCGAGGGGGCAGGGATAGCACCATTTTCTGAGAGGTGCATTCTCGCATAAAAAAGTGGAATTTTTGTCACCGAGAAATCCATAGTTTCACTTGTGACTCGAGACAGTGCATGACATGTTTATTTCATATTTCTCTGGCGAAGCTTCAAAAAACAGTAAAATTGGTAGAATTAAAACGTTTTCATATTGCAGCGCTGACAATAAGGGTACCGCGGTGGATGCGATTTACACACTGGTCCATGAGGCCGATAGACGGTAGATGCTGAAAGCACTTTACACGAGCTATCGAATTGAAACAAACATTGATCGATTTCATATGTATGACGTAATATTCATGATATAGTGCACTATACTGTGACTATTACGTCACGGTATAGCCCATATTTCTCCATCGGCAATTTGTCGTAACATAATTATATTAACATCGAAGCTATGTTACGTTTGGTAACATGATGCTATGTAGACCAATTACTGTACATGATTTCATCAATGAGGGATATAAGATAAAGTGCATAGTCGGTTTTGGGAGGGGAACGCCAATAGACAGAGTGATCTAACAATATGTCCGTCTTCATCCATGCAACTAGCGGCGGTTGATAAAGTCGCTCCACTCTCCGTAACGAAGAGTTTTCCATATGTCATGACCGGCGCAAGCCGCTCACACCCAGTCTACCAATTAACATATTCATTTATGGGCAGCCCCGGATCATCAGTCGAAAATGTGTAACTGCCGCGTCATATCGTCGGACCCGAAGTGGAAGTCAAGGGAAATATTACACCAACATTTTGACACCGTATCTCTTTACTCCCGAGAGTCTACCATTAATCAGCTAAGACGGCGCAGCCTCTGTATTCCCATCTTCCCCAGGACTTTCTCCTTCCTCTCCTTTGTGCATTCTGGTTTTTCCTTCTTCTTTATTTTTTTCCTCTTTCGCTTTGTTGATGACTGAACATGACACTGGCTCTCACTTGAAGGGTAGAAATGTTATCACTATCGTCTAAAATGTGAACTCGAATACATAATTTATAATCTGCCGGGGAGATCTTTTTGGCGGCCATCGAAGCCGGATTATCTGGTATCTCCCTGCGTGAACTTGCGCTATATCTTTTATAATCTCTGCATCTCTCACCCCTCCTCCTCTCTCCATCTCTCTCTCTCTCTACATATATATATCTTTCCCCTTCTCTCTCATTGTTTCTGTCAGTAGGATTCAAAGGGAATATGCTTCTATATACCATCACATTCGGGTCCTTTGGTGTCCACCGCCGGTGCGCATCATCACCGAAACTCATTTCGAGAATCCGAAATTCGCCCTTGAGTCTCTTCCGATCTCTGGACTGGTAAATCGAATTCGAACATCCTGCGTTGTAATTGCACAGTTCCCATTCTGTCCATTCTGGCTGCTTTATTTAGGAGGATGGAAGGACCTAATCTTGTAGAATACGGCAAGTTCCAGATATATAAGTCGATCGGGTTGATTATATGGAGACACAGATGTCGAAAATACTGGCGTGGATTTCCGTTTGCTTCATCATGAATTCAGTAGAGCGCTCAAATCAAGTCTGAAGACGACTTGAGCATTCTTGGAAGTGATCAACACGTTGTGTGCATCAAGATGCGATCCCCTGGCTTAACGACTCCATCGAAAGAAGATGAAGGAAGGGGGAAAAAATATGTAATCAAGCTGTACATACAAGTATATTAAGTCTTCAGGGGACATTGATATGTACTGGAATCCCTTGTGGTGATCGACGGAAGAACTGCAAAGAAGAAAAAATGAGAGAGATAATGTTGGTCATTGGAAGAAAATTATAAAGGTAGATTTAAATGAATTTCAGTCATATTGCATTATGTCCACACATATTCTAGATAATTATCATCATTTCGTATGTGTAAAAAGAAAAAAAAAAGGAAACATAACTACATAGAAGAACGCACGTTCACCGTGATGTCAATGTAACCCTGATGACTTTATCGCGGGAAGAGTAACAGGTACGTTCGTGGTCAGCACCGTTTTCCCCACAAAAATCCTGAACTCATCGGAGTCAGGGAATATTGTGGCTATCTACATTTCGTCCTCAGCACGTGGATAGTGGCAATAAATACTGAGATAAATTATTGCACGCGGAGTATATTCACAACACACCCAATGCTCTGACGCTATATATTGGACCCGGTGGAAGAACAGAATCTTTATAATAAGAAATCTGAAGTGGACGATCCATTCATTTTGTAATCTTTCTTTGATTAATATATGGCTTATGTGTTGCTCTGTGTATTTTTAAGATGAAACGGCAAATATAAAAACAAACAAACAAAACAAAACGCTAGGCAAGCAAAATATTTACAACAGAGTCAGTGTAGCAACATGCTGACAACGCCAGAGCCTGACATGTTTGATTTGATTTATTAAGTCTGTCTGCTGATATAACGGACCCCCTATATCAGCTAGAGCTACAGTCAGTCTATGGATCATTCAATAATTACGCTGCTGACTAAGAAGTACCACCAGAACCAACAATAACAACTCAACATGGACCCCATGGAAGACCAGCTTAGTGTAGCTGAATATGGGCTATCCAGCCATCTTCACAGATGGAAAATTAACAACAACAACAACATGTTCGTCTCTTCCAATCCCATCCCAAGAATGCAAACTAAGGGCAGTATTCTTCGAACACTCATAATGATCGTTCACGGAATCTTCTGAAGTGGCGTCTTTCGAAGTAGCTTGAAGAAGAGACCCTCCTGCCATACTGTGGATGTAGAAAAAGAATGATATTAAGTGTATCGGAAAATACTCCTTCATGTGGTCCGTGTATAGATCCTGTAACGCGCATGAAGTTGGAATACGTCTACATCTACGCAGGGAGGTGATCTACGGTAATAGAAGAAGAAGGGGGGAAAAAAGAAAAGAAAAGTGTGTTTTTCTCCTGCCGATCCGATTCGACAGGCGTTAAATGCGTGTGGAAAACCCTAGGTGCCTACCTTCAGGTGAACTTTCACGACTGACCCGTGGGGATTTCACACAACGACTTTTTGATCCAGCACGCGTTAACAAGTTCATTATTGCAACGTTCACTGCAGTAGGTTTGCAATGGTCTGCGGCGATGATTATCTATTCCGCAGACTCTGCACGTTTCTGATCAACAAACACACACGCACAGCCTTGTACTCTGGGGAAGAGGTTGCTAATTGACTCAGGCTCAAAAAAACTGTTACAGTTTAGTGTGAACTGTAACCGATACAAAAGTCGGTTCCCACTACACAATGAAAGAAGAGGGAGGGACAGAAATAGAGAGAGAGAGAGAGGGGGGGGGGGTAGAGAAGAGGATGAAATTAAAGGATATAAATACATATTCTTATACAGCATTGGTTTTGAAGTTCGCACCATTGGCCTACAATCAAGGAGGTTTCCATTGGGACACTAATCGCAGTGAAAAGAGACATACATGTAGGCCTAAATAACCAGAAGATCGAGTACGATATCTAATAGTTCACTCAATGTCGGACACTTGATAACTCCTCAAATTCACTATGTCAGTGGTGCAGCATTTATACGGGCGTCACAAATGTTCAGTGTTTCTCTAGTTTCCACTGTTTTAGTTGTATAGTTGTAGTTGCCCGCTATGTTATTTCAACCTGTACCCACCCTGTGGATAAGCAGAATGATGCTTTTTTTTTCCCTTGAAGCGCTTTGACAAATTTCCGATCCTTTGAAAATGCTCTTACTCTTGTCTGAACCTTGTGTCTCCATGATTAAAGCTAATGCCAAGCATTCTGCTTTAATTCCGATTTGACGAACGACGCATGAAATACCTCAGTAGCTTTCTCGTTTTATTTATTTATTCATTATATATATATATATATATATATATATATATATATATATATATATATATATATATATATATATCATATTCTATCTATCTATCTATTTATCTATCTAATAATATATTCATTTATCTTTTAATCCTTTGATATATTCATATATTACTGTATTTATGTATAAATCATTTTATACGTCTATCTATCTATCTATCTATTTATCTATTCATTTACCTAAGGAGAAGTGACTTCGGGACCCCGTGAGGAGATCGGCGCAGGTTAAAAACTTATTATGCTGTATAGTCAATGTCTGCAAAATAGGCTGTGTCTAATGCCAGCTGAGTTGAAATATGTGCAGTTCAATGAGTGAAAAGTCTTGGATAAGATGAGACTTGGACAATTTTATATAATCCCATGAATATATATTTTTTGTGTGTTATGCTCTATATAACTACGGTGTTGAATTATCATTATTATCATTATTACTAGCAAGTGTGTATTTATCCTTTTGGTTATCATTATTATCATTATCATTATTATTACTATCATTATTATCATCATCATCATCACCATCATTTTATCACAAATTTATTACCATTATTATGATGAACACATTTCCAATGAAAAAAAAAACAACAGCAACATTTGCAACATACACACTGGCTGGGGGGGGGGGGTGGGGGATGGGGGGGGGGGGGCGGGGAGAGAGAGAGAGAGAGACGGGGAAACACGCAAAGAAGCAGCATACGTCAGTTACACTCCCCGGAGTAATCATTTACTAAAGCAAGGGCACCTGATCCGTTCGACTCTGCGAATATGGCATGGCTCATCGAAATGTCTGTCTTGACATTTTTGTCATCAAAGATATGAAAATGGTAATTGAGTCTCACCATGAACAGAGAGGAAACAATTTTTCAGTGCTTATCAATTCCTGAATAATTCATTTCTACAAAAATCAGAATACATAATCTTTCATGATGACCGTATAATATAACATATAAAATCAAATTAAGTTCCGATTAAGCCCTCTAATTACAAACAAACGAAAACGGTTTGACAAACTACTCGTTTGATATTTGCATTGAATTGGGGTGATTGAATTACATGCATCGTGATGATAGCGAGGGGTGATAATTGCGGTCACACCGCGTGGGAGGAGGATCTAGAACGCAAGTTAGATAGTGACGCACACGCCAAGACCAAGCTGGTGTGGCCCAAGGGTCCTGCGGCTACAAAAATCTCTATAAAATGCGTCAACTGACTCAAACGTCGTGATGACGTAGGAATATGCTTCAAACGTTTCAACCGACGTAATTATCACATACAGAGGTCATAGGCCAAGGTACCCATTGTCGGAACAGAGTTTGGAAACCCAATTAGTACTGAAACGACTGGCAAAAGAGGAAAAAACACAACAACGAGCCAAGTAACTATCAGAGACACCGTCACAATGGACAAACTACATACAGCAAGCCCTACCAAGTCGATCTAGACCCGCTTTGAGCTGTTTTTACCGTCCATTGAGAAATCTCTGGCTTGAAACCGTCCAGTGGCAGTACCAACTAGGCTGCAAACGATGCACTGTATTATTTTGGGCGACCATCCCTTGGGGGCGCCCTTTCTTATGTCGAAACGCTCGTTTTGTTGCTGTTATCTTTGTTGTTGTTGTTGTTGTTGTTGTTGTTGTTATTGTTGTTGTTGTTGTTGTTGTTGTTAAAGAAGATCCCAACTGTGACTGTTGATGATTGGATGCGGACCGATCTTGGACTGGTCTTCCTAGCTAGAAGATTTTTGATCGGCAGCCGGTTGCCGACCTCCGACGACAGCAGCACAACGAAGACAACCATTCAGTGACCTAATCCTTATATTCTCACAAATTTGGATCAACGAATGGCTGTCGATTGCCCGGCGATCCACAGTTTGTGGACCATTCGTCAAATCGTCAAAAGATCTGACGATGAATTGGCGACCGCTCGTATAGACATTATAGATAGGTTGGCAAATGGCAACTATTCGTCATCTTAATAATATATTACAGGTTAGTCATTGGTTAGTTGTCGATGTTCATAGTGCTCTGCAACCATTTGAAGATTGCTTTATACAGGGCTCGACACTAACGGTGGCCCGGTGGCCCGGGGCCACCAAAAATGAAAGTCGGGCCACCAAATTTCAAAAAAGGGCAAATTTGGTGGTCCGCCTCGGGCCACCAAAAGTTTTTGAAAAGTTTGTCAATAAATTCGTAACTTTTTGCGCCGGAAATTAGCAGTTAAATTTGTTTAAAGGATGGATGAAAAGGACTGAATGAGTGCCTGAGAGTGAGTGTTGCAAGTTTGTTGAAGTTTATTTATGAGTAGATATGTCCAACTTCTAATTCTTATTATCATAAAACTTAAATATTTGACTCATTAAAAAAAAAGGACTTTTAACGTTTTTTATTGTTGTTTTTTCGGGACACCAAATTTTTCTCTCGGGCCACCAAAAAATTGAAATTTAGGATTTTGGTGGCCCCATCGGGCCACCAAACAAAAAAGTTAGTGTGGGAACTGAAATGACTCTGCCATTCCTATAGCAAGAAAACCTCAGATCCTGAGTTAAATGTAGGAGCACGAGAAAATTGAGACAAAGAAATGACTGAGTTACTATTCACAAACTTTACTGCAAGTCGCCGATATCAAATATGAACGATTTCACTTTTTCATGCAAAATCAACCCAAGTCATAATTACAGAAATTATCTTGATTATGTTTATTAAAAACAATAATAAAACGCATTCTCTAAACTTTGCGAAGACGGATAAACACTGATTGTGGACTACACTATCCATACCGTCCCCTCACCCTCTTTTCTTAACTGTTACAACTTAAACCAGTACTAATGACGTTCCACCCTTAATAAACATGTAGATGGAATGTATTTAATCTATACACACACACACACACACACACACACACACACACACACACACACACACACACACACATATATATATATATATATATATATATATATATATATATATATATACTAGTATATCATCCCACTGAAACCACACGCAGCAGGCATACCCCCATCGCCTTAAAAGCCCTTGAAAAAGACCGGTAACTCGGTCGAAAGCTCGGGAGAATTAAAGGCTATCAGTGAACATACTGCAACGTCTGCGAGCAGTCATTTCACCTGCATATATATATATATATATATATATATATATATATATATATATGTATATATATATATATATATATATATATATATATATATATATATATATATATTTATATATATATATATATATATATATATATATACTAGTATATCATCCCACTGCAACCACACACAGCAGGCATACCCCCAACGCCTTAAAAGCCCTTGAAAAAGACCGGTAACTCGGTCGAAAGCTCGGGAGAATTAAAGGCTATTAGTGAACATACTGCAACGTCTGCGAGCAGTCATTCCACCTACACACACACACACACACACACACACACATATATATATATATATATATATATATATATATATATATATATATATATATATATATATATATATATATATATATATACATATATATATATATATATATATATATATATATATATATATACTAGTATATCATCCCACTGAAACCACACACAGCAGGCATACCCCCAACGCCTTAAAATCCCTTGAAAAAGACCGGTAACTCGGTCGAAAGTTCGGGAGAATTAAAGGCTGTTAGTGAACATACTGCAACGTCTGCGAGCATATATATATAAATGATACATCAACCTTGTATATGTAATACATATCACACAACCAAAATAAAAGAATAAATAAAGAGAACCTTCATATCCTCGTGGATAAGAAGGGGTGTTACGAAAGAGGCAAGATTGCCGTGATGAGCTCTTCTCGCTCAATTCGAAGTGTCATCTTTCATATCAGGCGAGACCTTGACCATGATGCGTTGCTGAAGATGGTCTATTACTTCGATATCATCGGCATCGTACATGCTGAAAAGGTGTCCGTGGCAGATTCATGACTGCATGCATCGGTGAGGCTTTATACGGCTACGAAGGCTGCCCAGCGTCATCGAACCAAGTCTGTATCCGACATTTGCAGGGATGATATATACGCGGTCCCTCTTCTCCCCTGCCCCCTCCCCCCCCCCCATCTCTGAGCTTTGTGGCTTGTTGAAGTGCGTGTCATCTGCGATTGTGATACCGACAACGTGTTAAGCATGGCCCAATTTGAAGATGGATGAATTATTACACAGAGACAAGTCGCTGACAGGAGGAGAGCAAAAGGCAACATAAGAATTACGACAGTCTTGCTTCTCGATCTAATACGCGCATGACGGTACAGTAGAAATAATATTTTCACAGCTAAGTGGATATGCAGTCTCACTTCTTTAATCGTACCGCTCAGTAGTCCCATTAGGTAGGCCTAAATGAAAGTGCTGACGTGTAAAATACACAGGTACAGCCCATGATGGCATGAGCAGCTTCATTACATTTTCAATACATCAAGCATGTTAATCAATTATGTGTTTTTTCCTCTAGTTTAGAACACTCCCGTGTAAAGCAATCAAATTAATAGAGATAATTTCCTTTCCCAATTACACTGTCTTCGACGCATCTAAAGAAATTAATCACTCAACAATCGCGGAAAAAATAAGTAGAAGACAATTACACAAAACACACTCCCATACACATTCAATATACATGTATATGTATAAAGTATTCTATCTATAATATTTCTCTTCATATATGCATATATTTATTTGTTTACTTATTCATCTATATGCACAGTATGCATACAGTACAATATACAAAATGTTTTGATTTATCTGTATATGAATATGCATGTAGTATAATATTCATAGAAATGTTGAATAGTGAATAGCAATATCGTCCTTGACTTGTCTCCCGTATTAGATGAATATCAGACTATTCCTACAAAATTGTATAATTTCTTTCATTATACTCCAACAAAACACAAACCTGCTGTGATTTCCTTGATTTAGAGAATATCATCTATAATGCATGTTGAACAGGTCTACCATGAAAACAGTCTCAAACTAAGAGGCTTCTGGTTAGGCCGCCAAGCTATCCATCTCACTCGCTTCTCTAGAATTCTACGTATGTGGCTAAAATGCACATGGTATAATTTGAAATAATCTAGATCTGGCAAGGTGTTGGCTAATCTACAGAAAGAATAAGGATTATCTCGGTACCAGTAGGCCTACTTCATTTTGGAAAAGAACTTGATAGAAAATCGCATTATTCCAGCCAGCGATCATAATATGTATAATTGCCTGTACAGTGAAACATTGGCCTGATCTAGTTTAATGAATTTAAGTGGATTTGATACACATTCATTCATTTTGAATCCGTACATGTATTTGGCAGACGTGATATGCACTGGATATATGACTTTCTATAACTATGTATGTAAAACGAATTAAATATAAAATCGAAAGAAGCATGTGAGCTAAATAGTCAATGATATTGTAAAGAGACAGGCATAAGTTTGAAGAACACTGTCTACTGGAGATGAAACAAGATGTCACGGGTCTTCTGAGGGGGCATCGTGTCTACCAGAGCGCAATGCCTCTCGGGGACCCGTCGTCTGGAACGGGTTCGACTCACGGAGTATACCGAGCGACCGTGGAGCTTCTTCTCCGCCTGTCGCATTCTTTCACGCGACGCCGATTTCCGCCAACTGCTTTACCGTACGGCGACGTCTTGATTTAGGAGGGAAGGGATATTAGCCAGAGAAGAACAGGTAAATCAATTTGCGAGCTTGTCATTCCCGTCTGCGTGGTCGAGAGAGCGACGCTATACAGCTGAACTGCAGGGACTGGACTTCAGCATGTACAACGTGTGCACGGATTTGCTTGCTGAGTGATAACCTTTCAAACAGGATAACATGGATGCGATAATCAGCACCAGAGACCACATGTAGTATACAAATATTTTTGCCCTGAGAGTTTCTGGTTAAAACTATGGACAGAGGTGACTCCAAAAATAGTACCATTCAATGCCATTGGAGGCACCGAGGCCAATAGTTTTAACCAGAAACTTGAAATTAGGCAGAGTATATTTGTTTGATATTTTGGATCATAAATGTTTATAACAATTGAAGGGGGAAATGAGTGGAGAAGTCGTGTGGTGGAGGGATGTTACAGTGACAGTAATAAGAAGCAAGGCGCCATGTCGCAATTGAGTATATGAATATAAGAACGACCCAAGTCCATGGAAGATCATTTCGAGTAAACTAAAAAAAACTTCATATCTTTTTTATTTGTCCAATAATATTCTATTTAACTGTGATGGGAAGGCAACATTGTATATACAAATTAGAACATACATTATTATGACAATTAATATTTACATTAATTGTGGAGAGGCCATTTTGTGTGGTGGACTTGGGTCGTTCTTTGATTCATATGGACTTGGGTCGTTCTTTGATTCATATACATGATATTCTGGTATAGAGATGGGAGAAGGATGAGAGAGGGCGCTATTATATGAATGTAAGAACGACCCAAGTCCTTCATTCGTACATTAATATAAGATTTAACTCATTCATTTCAGGCACTTCCGGGGGTAATTAGGATTTATCATTTACACACAAGATGAGTCTATGCATAAGCTACAATTTCCCATGTCAAACTGAATTTGGCCAAAAATTGGACTTGGGTCGTTCTTATATTCATATACTCAATTGCTTCATTAAATTTCACGAAGTGACTATACGAAATAGCGCGCGATGTTACAATTCCTTTGTGATGTCACAGTTGCTGTGTGACATCATTTCCCAAATATTTTGTTACAATATTTGGAAAATGTCGTCATAAAAATGACTTCATATTCCAAACAGTATTCATGGAGTATCAATCATGCCAAAAATTTTTAAAAAGTCGAAAATAGCACAATAACCACGTGAAACACTTTCGCCCAAAATATAATAGCATTTGTGTGTGTGTGTGTGTGTGTGTGTATGCGTGCGTGTGTTATGTATATATGTACTTGTATATACATACATGTATATATATATAACGTATTATATATATATATATATATATATATATATATATACATATATATATATATATATATATATATATATATATATATATGATATATGTATATATGTATATTTACATGCTACTCATTTACATCCATAAGGTATGTAGAGAGAAAACATTGCTTGTTTTTATGTATTGTGTGCGTGTGTGCATGACTTTGTATGTTGAATTCACTAAACTTTGGGTATTCGGATATATTCATAAACAACAACAAAAAAGAACCATAAAGAGGCTAAGTCGTACGCAAGAAAAACGGCACGTTGTCAAACACCAAGATATTTCAAATAGCACCATCATCATTTTGATGTCAATTTTAATTTCTCTTCATCCTTCCTTCCCTTTATTATAGTGTGACTGCTCTCAGAAAACGCTGCTCTTAATTTACGCGATAAATTAATGATTCTATTTACAGTAATTAGAAACGACGTACATCACTAAGACACAGTCCGAATTCAGAGCAACAACAGATGGTGAACACATTGGAAACTACTCAAAGGGTCCCACCAGATATACTGAAACTTTCACTGCAACATGTATATATCGAGTCTTTCTGATTATAGTGATTGTCCTCATTCCAAATAAAACGTGAGGAAAGTCTGAAAACAGTAAGGTATTAAAGAGTATGGTATTTTTGGCTTGTTTTGTCGATACCAAACAGTTTGCACAGTGATTCTATCATGATTCAGCCATTCCGAGTCCATCGAGGCATTGTATTTCTACCAGTTTATTGAAAATCATTAAAAACAAGCCTGATGATGTCTTGTCTGAAAATTCCATGCAAGAATCAAGTTTGCAAACGCACTGATGCTGAATATCAAGATTTAGTGTTTCAGAAATCTCTATGATTTAGGAGATTTCTCTTTTTATTGCAGTTTTGATTAATATCCCGAATGTTGCTGACTAAAACGTGAACTGATAGCATTATAAGCAGTCTTGTTAAAACTGTTATGCTAAAACTGAAGCAGCTTGATCTTAGAATAGCGATTTGGTCTGTGTCTTTCATTTTTTGGTGTCTGGAATTCTTTTTTTAGTTTTTCTTCCTTCGTTCTTTATCGTCGACATTGATAGTTCATCATTCTGAAACAGTGTGCATACATGTAAAATGCCCACAATGTACTATTCGTTGCGAAAAGAAATTGATTAGATTAATCTGATTTAACCAAATTTCTCATGAAACCATTCCCGTCGAATGACTGAAACACCGCTATTTCCTATCGCAGTATCAGTCTAATGATGTACAGAAGTTACAATACACACATTGGCTCAGATAACATAAGAGAGAGAGAGAGAGAGAGAGAGAGAAAGAGACAAAGATGAACAGAAATATATATCATCTCTCTCACTATTCATTTATTGCACATTCAACTTCGGAGTCAGTTTTAATTGTCCAACGATCGTATAATATTTCCTGACATAGGAAAAAAACGGCTCACTCGCACGTCAACTTTCTTCCATTTATTGAAAAAAAGAATGTGATTTGACTTTTTTGTCGAAAAGTCGAAATCGAACTCGGGTCCTCCGATTGGAAGCTGAGAGTCTTATCGACTATACCACAGCGCCCTCATATTTCTATGTCTTGAAAACCCCATGATGCAAATAAAGTGTTCCCGTGATATGAAGGAATTCAGAGCAGCCTGCAATTCTCCTTGGGCTAAATGCTATTTTCATCTTATAATCTATCCACCATTCTACTACAAGATATCATTTAGTGAAATTATGAAGTTAAAACTCAATTTGTAAAGTGTCGAAATGTTCGTCACAGAACACACGTGGATGGATGTACGGATATTAGCTATAATTAATACACTCATCGCTGAGAGTGCAAATATGTATATCAGTAAGTATGTATGTATGAAGCCCATGTGTGTGTGTGTGTGTGTGTGTGCGTGTGTGTGTGTGCTTCTTTTTGCCTGTGCTCTTGTAATTGGTATGTATGTGTTCGCCTATTTAACGCATGCTCTCCACGGGGTAAGCACAGATTCCAGATGACGAATAAGCAATGTATGACAGTCGATACGACCTCATGGTTAACACTTAAATATCAGCTGCAACATAACTACTTGCAAGGGATGTCAAAAAGTCCAATAGAAACATGCCTTGGTACTGTATGCTTTGCAACCGAACAGTGGAGTTTTCAAACCTAATTTCTTCTTGTTCATTAGAAAGAAAATCACTGCAGTCTGACGGATGTCTCCATTACGTAATGCTGTTGCGTAGAGCACCTATTCCCTCTGGCGAGCCGAGCGTGCCGGGGGAAGGACCATGAGACAAGAGATGGTGATGGTGTTGAGATCCTTGCCCCATCGGTTCTACCATTCTTGGTCGGCACTGCTCCTGCGACCGGACAGCAAAGCGATTCACATGTACTGGGATCGGGACAACGAGCTTGGAATTGCCGTTACCGCCTCCTCCGCTGCCGCCACCACTGCCTCCGCCGCCATTTCCTCCACCCCGATTACCGCCACCTAGGATGGACGAGTGGGTCTTTAGTCGCTTCCACTTGGCTCGCCGGTTCTGGAACCAGATCTTGACCTGCACCTCGCTGAGCTGAAGAAAGCGCGCAATGTGTGCGCGTTCGCTGAGCGTCAGGTACTTCTTGCTGATGAACTCCTTCTCGAGTGCCAGGAGTTGGTCGCTGGTGAAGGCCGTCCGACGTCGACGACTCTTGCTGCCTGCGTTACCATTGGTACCACCGCCCAGAGTTTCGGCTCCACCAGCGCTGACACCGTTTTCCTTGCCGATGAGCTCACCTGCAGACTTTCGGCCACCCTCGTCGGGTGACGAAGCCCCGCTGTCGTGAAGGATGTCGTCGTCGTTTTCGTCCAGACCTTCATGGCTGTCTCGACGGTCGTTGATACTTTTATCTGAAAAAGAGAAAATAAACATAAATGTCCTTAATCAAAAATCAACTGCACTTTTGTTTAATGTTCATAATGATAAGAGAATACACAGGTCATGCATTCACAAAGTTTTCGCAATGAAAAAGACGTCAATTTTATCAAGTTTGTTTTGGCCAGTTTGCTCCAATTTTAATGCTGCTGTATAACAAGAGTATCTCGATTTAATCGATGTAGACATGTTAAAAAAGCACCGAAGATGAATAAGGTCATCACTTGCATGGTCTCACATTGGCGCTCTTGTACACCTGGCGGAAGATGAAGTACAAAAATCACTCTTGAATTGTCTCGTAAAATGAGGCCATTTGTCCCAATTATCCACACCTCGGTCACGATTGATCACGAGTATATCAGATGTCACTCAAACACGTATTTTGAGGCATACTGTCATTTCTCAGTTTTCTTCCTTAAGATCGAGTTGAATAGCTCGCAAGGCTGATAGATTTGGTAATTGTACAATCGTAAACACCAGCAATAGTTTGTTTGTTGGTAACAATTTTCGAAGGTGTCACAAACATTACTGCGATCCATCACTTTGATCGGTTTGCATTCACGGCCACTCCGAGCAAGGATCGGTGACGATACATCAAACCGAGCTTTCTGAACTGACCGTACTCGCCAGTGTCAACAGCTCTTCAATAGCTATCCTATTACCCGTGTCCTTCACCATAGAAAGGAATTCAGCCAAATAGTCCCTCCTTTCAAAGGGCACTGTAAACAAACGTCCCACTGTTTCAAAACCAGGTGAATAATGTGTTCATATCCAGTGACGACAACGCGAATAGTGTAACATTGGCGTTGTCCCTTTTCCGAGCGTGCACGTCACGCCAGCTCCTTATTTGCAAGTAGTTTAATCAATGTCTCATAAAAACTCGTCCCTCTCTCTCTATTAAGCCAACGTTGCCCACAGAAGACAAAAATCATGGTAGTCATTGGTTCGGTTTGTGGAATCCTGATATCATCATTCAAACCTTTGGCTGTATACGCACATCCCGTTTCTTAATAAAAGTAAAATCAAATAAAAAATGCATAATTTGAAGGTAACAGTCTAAAACACTGTCAGTCATAGACGATGATTTTCTGTAGTTCCATTTACCTTATTGTACTCAATTTTGCTGTTGTGTCTTTAAGATTACTGCACACACGACACACATTTTTAAAAAGAATTGCTTGTTACATATTCATATACGAGGAAAGATGACGACAATGATCATAATGATATTAATTGTTACCGGTTGATAATGATAGCATAATACTGATAATAACAATGCTAATGATGAAGATGATGATGATGATGATGATGATGATGATAATGATGATGATAGTAATTGTATTGGTAGTCATGGTAGCAACAATAATAATGATGACAATAATGATGATAATAACAATAATTGTACAATAATGGTATTAAGATTCAGATAATAAAACGATAGCGTTACGATAACAATGGTGATGCATGATGCCATTAACATGAGTTGGATGCTTCAAATACAAGCATAGTCATGATAAAGACTGAAAAGAGAAGAGAAAACGAACTTGCAGGAAATTGAGGTATGACGAGTAAAATGGGCTTCAGAGTGGTCAGAAAAGCAATGTTTCTAGCACTCACGTTACCATGGATCTTAGGAGCAGACGACAAATGAAGGGGAGACAGAGAAAAAGGAACAAAATGTGTGTGTGTGTGTGTGTGTGTGTGTGAGAGAGAGGGAGAGAAGGTAATGTGGCATGGTATCGTTTTTAGTGAGGGTTAGACAGCGTAATATGACTGTGGTTATTGCCTCATTCGAGATTGCAGTGTCATTAGGATATGGCTTAATTCGACCTACAGGTGTAACCGGGTCGGTTGGCTTTGATGAAGCGATGATGAAGATGATGGTAACGACAGTGCCCAGAGAGAATCCATCTATTTCTCTACCCGAGTCTCCCTCTTTTATTCTCCACTCCGCTTGTATTTTCTCAGCATATCAGCAGAGATAATGCCCGAATTGGTGTTAGGGATACGATGAGATAAGTTACTCTTAATCTGTGCTATCGTACAACCTAAATCACGGGACTTAGAGATCTGGGGAGCGGCACACGATGCAAAGGGCAAAAGCCTTCGGCAAACTACGGTATACATAAAAGATTTTGCGACGAAAGAAACACATACTTAACCCGCTCTATACCCCACTTACATTCGATGCTTAAGAGAGATATTCCGTACAGTTCTAATGGCAATCTAACAAGGTGGCAGAGGAGCAGAGCGTTCGAGGAAATCACAACAACAACGAGGATGGAATGGTTTCAGGGATGTCGTCTTGGCAAACACGTGTTTTTACTCAGCACGATCCACCAACGTTAATACTTTCTTTTCCTCCTTGTGTTACATTAGTCGCAGCGGTAATGGACAAGACTGAGGGCGGATGGATAATTCAAATGAATGAATCGTTGAGCAGGGTGAACCACTCGGTATGTTATTGATCCTTCAGTGATTGAGTCTCGATCATTACGGCCTACATTCTGCCAGAAGCATGTACAGAGAACCTAAGCACAATCCTAGTCCTTACTTTCGCCACTGAATCAAACTCACATTTCCCTTTCTCCATAACATGTCATCTATGCCATAATAGAGTGCTCTTGGGGACGCTGCACCTCTATGTTTATGTGTGACTATTCATCTCTCTCTCTCTGTATTAATATATATATATATATATATATATATATATATATATATATACTCTTTATATATATTGTCACATCATCGTTGTCTCCATTTTCTAAGCACTCATTCTCTCTAAATTCCTTAGATTGGAAATCAATCTACGAGATTACGGTTTATAGGGACAAATCGAAAATTAAACTTGGATTTGTCCCTCATCTCAATCTAAGGAATCAAGAGAGGTCATATTTGTTTAAACCTTCAAAATTTAACTTTCTCTCTATTTTACTTCTCAAATAAAATAAGAAATAGATATACACTCCTGCTGAATTCATTGTAAGGCTGACTATTCGGGATAAAGAATACGAAGTAATTATTAGACTGATTCTCTTCAATAGTTATCACAAATAGGAATCGAATGCGTGAACAGTCCCACTCACTTTTCCAATACGAGTCAAATATCTACTGGAACAGTAACATTTTTTCTGGTTACCAGGATGCACACACAAATACATACGCAATATATAAACCAATGTAGAATTGGTTAAATGATCTGACATACACAATTTCAAGTTTCATAGTTAAACGGTGAAATTATTCTCCATGTTTCATTGATGGTCCCGATTTTCGAGCATTCGGGATCTATGCTTCATATGATATAGTGTTAACAGTTTTGAAACTTCACAGTGCAGTAACTGTCTGTACTGTCTTCATGCGATCAGAAAATTATACTTTTACACTTAAATTGCGAAAAACAAAATTGACCATGCATGTGCATGTCCTAGGTAACTATTTCTCATATAAATTAGAGCAAGCTATTAAATATGAAATCGGTTTGGCTTGTAAATGCACAAAATTTGCGTATATCCATTTATCTATGGTCATATATTTGTTTATTTCTTCATTCATGTATTGCATCTACATGTATGTATGTATTTTGCCCTTAAATTCATTTGTTCAGTTACTCAAAAACACTGAAATAAACTTAAGTTTCGAATGACTTTTACTGCCTAAGAAGTTTAAATCTTTTCCTTTGCTAGGGCGGATGGGAAATATCTTTAGAGTTCATTGTAATGTATAATGTTATCTAACTTTAACAGTTTTTTTTTTTTTTTACTTTACCCCAAAAGGCATGAAGTACTTTATTTCCTGGCTTTCTTTATAGTATATCTTAGCAGGAGAAGGACGAAATGTGAATAATTATGCTTAAGCATATCTCGTATATTATCTTTGAAATTTTAGTTCATCCGCAGTAAGATTGGGACAGACCCAACTTAAAAATATGAGTTGGTAGGTTACGGTGGTTAGACCTGTTAGTAACGATGGGAGAAACTTTCTTTCACTCTTAATTCTTTCTCTCCACGAAAGTCTCTCTTTTCCCTCTTTTTCCATCCCCTTCTCAGTCTGTTCATGCCCTTGCACTAGGACTCAATGTTTGTGCGACAAGGTGCTCGAATCCCAATCAAGACTCTAATCCGTTCGTATCTCCATTTCATCCTAAACAGATGCTGAAATAGATATTGCGCTGGAAATTAAAATATAGCTCAGAGAGAGATGGAGCGGGAGAGAGAGAGACCAACATAAAGAGAGAGGAAGCGAGTAAGGGAAGGTGAGGATACGAAATTTTTGCAGATCAAAAAGAAAAGACACAAATCTTTAAGGAAGCAAAATGGGAGTATTTCGTTACGAAATCCCCACGATGGGGATATGGAAGGTAGCCTTTATTCACAGCTAGAGGCTTTGGGTACGTATACAGTTCAAAATACGCGGTCTGATAGACCTGGATGGTCCACTGCCGAGGCGCCCCCCTTCTCTCTTCCTTACCCCTATCGCTCGCCGCCTCTTACAAACCCCGAACCGCCGCGGTGGTATTTTCACAAGCCGGTTGCTTGAGGGGGCTGGAATCTCGAGAATCTTTATCGGCAGGGGCGACTGTATCAGTAGTAGGGGGCAGAAAACTGGGCCCTTTGTTGGCTGGGGTATCACTGGCGCTCACAATACCCCGTCCAAACAAGAACAACAAAGGCGGCGGGGGCAAATGCCGACACCCCGGGGAGCTGCAACATACGATATCAGCGCGCATGTGCGTGCAAGCATGATGCCAAGGTTTGTGAACATTTGAGAGCAAAGACAGAGAGCGAAAGGGGGGGGGGGGGGGGCAGAGATGGGGGAGAGAGTAGATTGCACATTCGGAAAAAGAAATGGTAGCATTGAGAACAATTATATGCCATGGTACACGTGTTACAATATAATGTGATTTTAATTCTTCTTTCATGCGTCCGTAAGTATGATTGTTATACCATCGTCTATAAATACCCTTGTGACGTCATGAATGATAAAATGGGTTTCGGATATACCCAAAAAGTGGTGTTTTCTACTTCCAAGTCAACCTTCATTCCTGAATATAAAAAAAAAAAACAGACACAGCGTCCACCTCTTGCTCTTGGAGTGCAGAATTTGATGAGCAAAATCTTGAGGTGTTGAGACTGAAATATTACACTTTAAACCAAAAAGAGTGGGAAGAGCAAACGTGTATTTGGTGCTTTTTTTTTTTGACTGATGAAAACCACTTTAAAAAGATACACAACAGACATTTAATGAATGTATCTGTGTTGCAAAACTATTCTGACAATATTCTAAACTAGTTTACATCGAGAGATTTATCTTTCTGGAACTGTATAATATTTCCAAAGAACCGTGATTACTGTTTTGATCTTCCCCCTTTTACCCTTAATCGTCGCATCAAGCAATGACCCTCTGTCTGAAAGAGAGAAAGAAGCAGATAAAATAAACCAAGAAAAATCCTCCAAAGTTTATTCCCTTTTTTGGCATGGATATAGTAAATGCCTTACCGTTAGAGTGACGCATGAACGGCACCATTGCCTGTTTACAGGCGTCTTAGCTTGCTAAGTTCATACAGTCGTGATTTTTTCCCCTCAATATACAGTCGATGGAAGGAAAATGAGATGATATGAGATCGTCTCTAATTTACCATGTTTACTCAGGTTGGCGGACAGTGCAGCAACTCTTTTAAAAGCTTTGGATTCGGTTTATGTCATCTGAGAGGCTTAGAAAGAGTGGACCTTCGCTTATAGCTGGAGGCCGAAGAAGCGCTACCAAGCGACGAATTTAGGAATGAAGGAAAATATGAAAAAAAAAAAATTCTGGTAAAGCTGTAAGGATCTGCAAGGAGGGGAGGTTACATGGAGGCTTATTTGAATCAACCAATAATACAACCCTCAGTCTTCTCCAGATTATTATTATCATTATTAGCTGCTGCATCCAGAAATCCTCATTATCGTCATCTTTGCTATGAAAGGGGGTCTCCTCATCGTCCTCCTTATCCTCTACCTTGGTGTTATCATCAAGAACACTATTATACCATCATAATCATCACAATTTTATTCGTGGTTTTTCTAAGGATTTTCGATGCCATCTTTGCTTTTACAATTTTATTCTTCATCATTCCAGTTTTAAGAATGAATATGGTGTGTGTGTGTGGGTGTATGTGCGTGTGTGTGTGTGTGTGTGTGTGTGTGTGTGAGGGGGCAACATCCATTCGCTGTTGTGAATGATCGACCGTGTATAGTATTTGCAAACGTATTGTGTGTGTGTGTGTGTTTATTTTTATTGTATTCAGTAAGGGTGTTTTATTTGACGTCTGTTGTTGGGCTTTTTTTGTGTGGTTATTTTGGTACTGTTTGGGAAAATCAAGAAGTGGTATAAACTAGGGTGGCAAGGCGGCATTTTCCAATCGTTTTCATTAGGATTGCTTTGATTTTATTTTGCGTGCATCTGACAAGCTGGATTTTTGGTCACAAATAAAGTTAGCGACCAAGAAAGAGAAAGAAAGGAGAGGGAAAAAAGATAACGAGAGAGAGAGAGGGAAAGAAGCTGAAAAGATCGATTTATGTTTCCATGCCAGGAATTTATAGAATGACGGAATCCATTTTGTGGTTGATATACCATACATTTCCGCTATTGATTTTGGTTTCCTGTTAAGAATTGATTGCAGAAAGAGTATTGGCGGAACAAACGATTACTTAACAGGAGAGTGAATATTCTGGGTTCATTGCCTTATGTTATCAAGTCCTTTATTTCTATAAATGATTTGTGCAGTGTGCAGTTGGCCGGGGAGAGTTAATCACTTTGTTTAATATACGTAATTTGTCACTTTCATCAATCAGTGCTATTTTTTGATTGTTTGTTTGTTTTTTCTTAGCCCCAAATCACCAGGAGAGCTCTACAAACGAACACAAATTAAAATATTAGCAAAACGGAGTTGTAAATCCACAGTCCCAAAGGTATATAGGTTCAACTATACCGTACCTGACTGTAGACTGGTTCAGTACATAATTATCATCTTATTGCAATGTTATGCAATGCCTTTCTTATTGCAATGTTATGTTCCTACAGAATTGAATCAGCGTGTTGGCTCATTTTAATTTCTTTTCGAAGAATTTTGATTACCAATGATATACTGTCACATATTTTTCTCGTCCCTGCTGTCCTGAGACAGTTACTGAGTAGATTCGATTCTACTTGTATTACTTCCGCATCTATTTCTCTCTATTTTTCAATATTTCCGTATCCTTTCCACGCATCTCATTATTTTTTCGATATAGTTCTGTCGAGGATCACTGGATCTGTTTTGCCTTTCTGTCCGTTGTTTTGTCTTCCTGGTATGACAGTCTTGTCTCGTTCTGTCTTGTATTTAAGTCCCCCTTTATAAGTTTTGTCGTCCCAGTCTCGTTTAATGTTCATTCGCCTGTGTATGTGTGTCTGTCTGTTACTCTGTCTTCTTATTGGGCTTCCAGACTTTTTTTTAATCTGACTTTATTCCCAATTTTTTCCCCTTTTTGCATCAGTTCATTTTCTAGTGACATTCTGTGCCTGAGGGGCCCACATTCTACAAGCATTGCCTTTTTAGTGGGTCCCTCCATTTTTCGATATTTTGTGTAATGTTATATCGTCTATATCACTTCAGTCAATTTTCATTACAACATTATTTGTTACCCCAAGGTTCCACAATTATGTTTTCTCAATTTACTTTGTTTTGATTATATGTAACCTTATTCTCTGTTACCAATGAAAGTGAATTGTTTATGTTCTTTTCGAAAAATGAAATAAAGTTTGAATTGAATTGAATTGAATCATACCAAGCTATACGGACACACTTTCCTCTAATTTAAAGGTAGGGAATCCCATTTGCACGCCTTAAATGAAGAGTTGTATAAATACAGTGGTATGTTGAAGAGAGTATCATTTTAGAAACTCCCATAAAGTATTGAAAGGGGAAGGTAACATTTAGTACATTTTTTTTTTGACCGTTAGATTTTGAATTGAATTGTTTTCGGGGCTCACCGTAAATTCCAGTACATTACTAGGCTACCTTTGCAGACCCATTTACTGCATGTGTGCCCATTATGTATATTTTGTGAAGAAAGTTCATCAACACTTACAAACATTTCTATATACATTCTTGCCACACACTCTATATGTTATTACATCAGCTCTTGTACTTTTAGATTTGTGTTTATAGATCACAAATACAGAAGAATGCAACAAAAAGGCTTAAGTGTGGCTGACACGCAGAACTACTGCGTATACATAGTTGAGTTTTGTGCATTATTCAAATTGTAGATAACTGTTGACTTCCAAATTTCTAAGCAGTGGCCTAAGCAAGTCCCCTGAGGTTCATATTTAATGTTTTGCTGCATTTTGGGAGGTCTGTAAAAGGTATCCCCTATCTTTAAAGGGATTAAATACTTTCGGTTGAGATGTGGCTTTAGGTTTTCAACGTGTTTTTTTTTTTCTGATGATATTCTGAGATAACAAGAAACCTCTGATGAAATATGAAAGAACATAATAATTCTATGAGGAATTCAACCTTTATTTGATGAAATTTTGTTTTGTAATGGCTGATATAGCCAAACAAAGCGATCACAGTAACAGGTGGGACCCACCTTTTATCAGGGTCATTTTGTTTTACTTTGTTTTTGGTCATCTCAGCCATTTAAAAACCGATTTTCTTAGAATTGTGTGCTCTTTAACATTTGATAAAGTGGTTTCTACGTATCTTGCAAAAACTTAAGAGCTGAATCCTTATCTCAACCAATACTATACAATCCCTTTATGAGCGCTGTGGTTCAGGCTCAAGAACACGGAAAAGTGAGAGCCTCAGTTCGCATCCCGCGCGGTGTGTTCACACTAATCTTTGGCAAGGGGGTGTAACAACAAAACCACTCGTGATGTAAAAATAGGTCCCTTGCAATGCTTGTTAGTTAGAATTAAGATCAGAGCTCATCTGTATAGGAGCAGTGCAAATGCTTTCATTGAAGATACTATCCTTGGAAATATACTCAAGAGTAGGGCAATAGTAGTATTGTATTATTAATGATGATGATTACGATACTCATCTATTGTTATTCTATGATTAGAAGTCAACTCAAATACTAGTATTACTTTCACTTTTATCATCATCTTTATTAGTATCATCATTATTGTTGTTAGCATTTCCTTTATTATCGTTATTTTACTAGAGACACATTTTGTGATATAGATATGAATCGAGAAGGACCAGATCTTCTTTTCTTGTTAACAAAGATCCCGATTGGTGAAATTGGAGAGCGGGGGACGTAAAGACAAAAGGAGGAGGATGTGGAGGAGATGAAGGGGTACAAAGAAGAAAGAAAAAGGACAAGTGGAAACACGAAGTAGAGTAATTTACTGCAGGTAAACATGGTAGAAATACTCGCCAGCAGAAATTTGTCTTACAAAGTAGGAAAATTCAAATTACACCAACCCAGAGATGTGTTTTTACCAAATTGCCAGCAGGGCTTGTTTCTTTTTGTTTTTCTAAGCCAACACAAGAATAAAATATAGGTTTTTAATTGGAAGAGCTTTAAGAGAAAGACGACAAAAGAATACATCAGCTACTGTGGCAACAACGGACTAGATAATCACCAGTAGCAATCCTATAATGCGCATCCAATTTACCTCGCCTTAGCTAAGTTCTGTGCCTACACTCGGGCAGATTACTTGCAGAAGAGGGAAATGGGTCCCATACAAAACAAGGTGGCACAAAACGCATCACAAACAACTGACCCCACGATCTGGAACGGATTATGCCATATTCAACTGGTGTACTCGGGTAAACCAAGTTGGTGCTCCAATTTGTGGATTATCCTTTCCTGTTAGGGGATTTGCGTCCTCTCAGATTCCCTCGCAAATTCTCAAGCACTAATTCATTGGTTTAGCAGGGTTTCTTCAGCTCATCAGATGTAATTGACTCTAATAATGATGGTCAGAGCAAAAAAACAAATCACAACTTGAATAACTTTACCTACAAAACCAAAACGTAAAAAAAAACAACCATGTATTCCAAGTACACCGAAATTTTGCAAACAAATCGAAATAAACAATCCCTGCTGTGATTTGAATATACACGTGTACAGTCAGCGCCGTGATGTTATGCCTCATTGGATGGTGGGATTGCCGTCTACGACTGTTTCCCCGCATACCACGACCGATCATTAATCGCGAAACTCGGCACTAATTCACGGGGAGTTACCTCAATAGATCTAGCAGAGGGACCAGTAAAAGCATCATCGTTAGCGTCAGCAATTAGCTGGATATATAACCCTGCTAATGAGGCGCGCCGAAGATGCACGCGCATTACAGCAGATAGCTTTCGCAGCTCCGATCCTCGGTCGTCTGCGCGGAACGGAAGAATAGTGATGTAGCAGAACAAACCGCGAAGTGCCCGCAAAATATCATCATGTGCCATAGCACGTATCAGATATGAGTATATGACATCAACGAAGGCTCCTAGCCTCTACGGTAGATGTGAACTTTAATCACTTTCTCCTCTTCATTCGCACAATTACAAGTCAAGAATGCCGAACATGTCAAAGTAAAGCTATTGGGGATTTTACTACTAGCTTGTTGACCACGTGGGAACGGTCAGTTGATTCTTTAAAGGCAGTGTTGGTGTGGGGATGTTAGTGTGTGTGTGTGTGTGTGTGTGTGTGTGTGTGTGTGTGTGTGTGTGTGTGTGCATGTTGCATGTGTGTGTTTGTATGTGTTGTATGTGTGCGTGGGTACGTTTGTTATCAACAGATCCTTCCTGACTAACCCCTCATAATCGTGGCATTTACCGGGCAAATTTAATTACACTTGCGGTGTTGCATGTCATGCGCAAAGTTTCATGTCGTCACAGAAGAAAGGAAAATTATTCCGACTAGTGCTGCAAATCAATATTCGGATGCATCGGCCAAACGTGTGTAGAGGCGAGAAGCTTGCATTTACTTGAAAATACGCCCTAATATAGTTGTCAAGCTTTGCGAACAAAGAGTTTCGTGTCACGATAAAGAGACGTGGAGGGGGGCACAAGTGGTGTGGTACAAACCTGTGATCAGAAAACATTCTACGCTGGGTAGTAAAAATGAAGACAAGTTTGTCGATGCTTTTAGCCTCTCCCCTTTCGACTAGTGAGTGTAATTTCTCCAGATCTTCTTTGATCTTCTTTCAGTCCTTTACCTCATGGAATTAGTGTCTCATACATGGTGTTTTAAGCCTAATTGCTAGCGATCGTTGTAATGAATTAATTGGGCGGTCTCTCTCCGTCGAAGGCGCTAATTGCAAACACGACAGACTGAGATAGAGAAAATGGCAGTGCTATGCCGGAGAAGGAAGACGGTGGAGAGAGAGAGACATAGAGAGAGAGAGAAAGGGAGAGAGACCAAGAGAAGAAGGGAGAAAAATAAGACTAATGGTTGTGCCAAAAGTTTAGTGTAATGGGTTTAAGAAGGTATCGGGGACGCACATGACAGCGAGTGTTCTAAAACATGGCATGATTATTCTCGATATTTGTAAAACCACTGCCTCAATTCTTGATCTAATTAGCGAGATTACGTAGAGGGGTAGAATCGTAATCTAATCAATATGAATCGACAAAATTAGATTACGTGATGCGAAACACTTATCTTGTCGGATACACACGTACTGAAAGATGTCCTGTTGTCTTCCGTCTCCTGGAAGACCTCAACCTGTATATCATCAGACAAGTTTCTTCGAACACTTCATAGAATTTTAGAGAAAACGTCGCAGATTACAATGGAGTGATCCTCCACTTTGTTCTGACATGTCAAATGCCATGGTGGCATGTTTTCAAACATATTCTCATGTTTATCCTTAATGGGCAATTACATGAGACGCTTCAAACCTATCGGAAAGAACAATCGATGTACCTGACAATGAACACTTGTAAAACTTTTACTTAGGCAAATATTGACATTCTGTTTATCTTGTTATCCCTACATAAGCAGTACGTGCATGGAACACTTACGAAGCATATGTCACATGTGTGCAAAAGTTGCATGTTTCTTGATAGTTCACTTAATAGGACCAGTTATTGTGTGTACCAATCTTATCTTGCTGTTGTTGTTGTTGTTGTTGTTGTTGTTGTTTATTTCCAAAGAGTTTGCAACATTTTAGCCCGAAGACAAGAAATTTCCATTATCATTACCTGGTGCTGGCAACAACATTTAACTTCAGTCACTGAAATTTTCAAGAGGTGAATGCTGAAAATGACCTCTTTTCATCATTTCACTACTATTATTTTCATATGATGATTATCATATTCATTCATCATCATATTCATCTTATTAAACCGCTCAATAACCTGACATTGGACATTTGTTATTTAAAAATCTTTTTTTTTTGCCTGCATACTAGATATCTGGTCGTCACGTTATATCCAACCATTTATTATGAAACACAAAATGAAAGAAAAAAAAATGTAGAGAAATGAGTAATATATGTATCATATATATATATATATTTATAAGAAACTGTTTAGGCAATGGTCCAAGAAGGTTGATTTCTGCACGCTGACGCACTCTTCAAGAAATTTATGAAAACGAATTATTCAATGATATTCGTATAAATAGCTTACTTCACACACTTTTTTTTTTGTGATATCGGGGTTGTTATTCCATTATTTTTGTCCTCTAGAGGATCCATCAAAGTGCAAACTATCGGTGATAACTTTCAGCGCTGTGGGGAGACTGGAGTAAGCGAGAAACACCTTTGAGTATAACGTGAATGAGCGACGGGATTTAGACACCATTCCCAAACGAGAGGGTAATGCGAATCAATAACAACACCTTTTATGAAGAAGGGAATTTGTTCATCAGTCTTTAGACATCGAGACCGTGGTAAATCGGCCTGGTAGAAATCGCCCCAAGAATCGCCCCAGGCCTTTGGGCAAACCGACGACGAGTACCTCGTTGCATGATGTGAGATAGTGACCGTCTCAAACTTGGGTAGCCTTCAAACCAAGACCCTGAGATATTTCACTTCAAACTCAAACAATAATGATGATAATGATTGTAATAATGTTGAAGAACATTGTGATTGGAACAACTGTATTTATGAAAAAAGTAGAAACACTTAAACTAGTTATATCATGTTACTATAGATTGGAAGTGGAAAGGAGTTCAAAAGCTTTATTCTGATGAACTGATCTCTGTTGTCGTACTCTTGAAGACTAAACGTACAAAAACATGTTTTATTACACCAGCTGTATACATTCTACTTCATATTCTGCAACTTTTAGATAAAACTTAGTATGACTGTTGATTCGAACGCAAATGGGCGCCAAGGAAAGACAAAAAATTGCTTAATGTAAATGTCTAAGCCTATAAGACAAACTGGGTATTTCTCATGACTACACGAGCGAACGCAATCAGCTTATTCCAGCACTAACGGCATAATATACGTCGAAACGCCTGGAGACAGGCTACTTGACAAGATGGCCGCCGACATGTCACGACGTTTGGCCGCGTAATATTATGGAGCAATTATCGATCTGTAAGGCGAGTACCTTATAGATTCATGCGTATCCCTTTCCTTCCTTCTCTCTTCCCCTCTCTCTCCCCATCATCATTCCTCTCCCTCTCCTCTCTATCCTCCTTCTCTCTCTCTCCACCATCGAAGTATATCACCATCGTTTGTCTCGTTATACCTCTCGGCTCCATCGACTCCATCCCTGAAGGGAAATATGATAACCTGGTTGTCAGATTATTTTGCGCTCGATCGTCTGGGCCCAAACACATTGTGAATGGCGGGTGATGTTATGGACACGCGAGTTTCACCAACTATGGACGACCGGATGACATGCTTCCTTCTAGAGCTACCATATACATTATCGATCAAAAATAGTTTGCTCAGTCGTGTCAGTTGGTCATTCACAACCAACCATCCTCCATCGACAAAGGTGAGAAGCAAGTGTAGATGAGAAACTTTCGAATAGTTTGTGCCTTGAGAGTGATCTTGTGAAGACTGTCAGACGCTCTCAGGAGTAGAGAAACAATCGGTAACAATAACAACGTCTCAATAATGACAGACGGCAGATTCTTAAATGATCGTAAATTCAGCATCTATCTACGAAAAATGCATGTGAACGACAATATTCCTAATCGGTACTCCCTAAGCTGTTCTCTGGCGGCATCAACCTTGCTATACTTAAAGTCCCGTATAGTAAGAGGCACCGGGGCCGTTTCTACACTGGGGCAGACGACGTTAAAAAAGGTAGCTCAGTGGATCCAAATCGGATCACCCGGCGGCGCGCTCGGGGAAAAGAGACCAAGAATGGCCGATGAAACGCACAATGCAGCCACAGACCGGCTCCCTTGTGATAAAACGGATTACATCGGGTGTTTCCACGGGCTATTCTGCCGTCAAAACACTGTCGTTGAAGAAAAGAAGGAACGAATTAAGCGGATACAGAAGAAAATTTAACTGCCCTTAAAGAAATACACACAGGGAAAGAGAGAGAGAGAGAAGGACGAAGGAAAAAGAGAGTAAAAGCAGGAAAATTCCGTATTATTCAGACAGGTATAATCCGACTCTTTTGTCGGCAGTGAACGATCTCCAAATATTTGATGAATAGGGAAGTGGATCGGTTTCATGCACATCCACCCTTCATAAAATCAATATTGATGCGGCCAACAGCCAAAAAATAATGTTCATGTTGATCCACACTGTGGCCAGATCACAGATGCCGGCAAGGATGACGACTTACGCAAGAAGAAAGGTCACACTATATCTCCCATTTTCGCTAAATTTTGTTCTTTTCTTTCTTTCTTTCCTTTGTATATTTATAGTTTGCCTTTTCCCAGACTGTTTTTGAAGCAACAGCTCTGCCTGGAAATCCGATAGCCGCAAACATTAGCATTTCCTCGAGATCGGTTTTCGATTTTGTGTGACAAACTCACTACTCCTGAAGATTTAGATATCGCGCTCTTCAGCGTTCAACTCTCAAGACCCCTCCCCCTCTCTCTCTTTTCCTCCTTCTCTCTCCCTCTCTCTTTCTCTCTCTCTCTCTCTCTCTCTCTCTCTGTCTGTCTCATTTACACTTAGTCTCATATAACCTTTGTCTCCTTTTCTCATGTTCTTTCTCCCCTGCACACCAGTCATTGTTCTTACTTGATCTGTTTATGATGTCTGGCTTGGTGCGTGCTTCTATTCCCGTATCCTTACTTTAGGCCTAACTACAGTATGGATAAGGATAATCATCAACAATTTTTTTTTTTTTTGCCTGCTCCGAATTAGATTTGGTCGTGATAAGTGTGTTATTTGTCTTTACCTGCAAGGCAGGAATTGGATCTCCAAATTGTTGGGAAAAAATTACAGGAACGAAATTTCTTAATCTCCATGGGTTTTGAGATCTCGGAATGGAGCATGTTCCATTGACTGAAGTATTTACTGCAAAGCAAGCCTGACTATCCATCAAGAATCTGATTGCCGTCTAATTTTCATGTAACATTGTTACTGACAAGAAAAGTGTTCAGAACTTCAGGTCACACGTCTCTGGAATCACTTTATATTTCTCTAGTCTTACAAACGTGAGGCCATTTTACCTGCCTCCGTGTTGAAGGGGAGATAATGACGTGAACACCCAATATCTGCTTAACCTAGATTTGGATGTCACCAATAGACAATTTACTGTAATCTAATAGTGATTATAGCACTTTAAAAGTGCTGATCAAGGCGTTGTACAGTTGTACTGATAAAACTGTGCATAAACATACAGCTAACAAAATGAATATCACTAGAGTACGCATCGTTGTACATTGGCGTGCAATGTACACATATTTTGTTGTTGTTGTGCAAATATTAACGGGTTTAGTGTTATATTATTGTTTTGCTTTTCCAGTCTTAATCAAATGTTGTTCTTCCTTTGCTGTACTTATCATTGTAAATTACAAAGAAAAATGAAATGGTTTCAAAATAGACTCAGACTAACTCCCTTGTACTTGCCTTCAATTTCAGAGTATGGTTTACGTCAGAAAAGCAATATTTCAGTCTAATATTTTTCAACGTGACAAAAAAAAAATAACTAGATGAAAGGAGTCTCGATAGTTCCTGTCAGACGGCGAGGGGTGAAAACTTTGACTTCGATGTCAACTCTGTGTGTGTGTGTTTTCCAGGACGATGCCAACTATCCTTCGGCCCCGGGATGTCGGGGTGCAAGGGAAATAAGTACTGGTTCACCGGCTGCTCGGCGCTTACCACGATCGCAGAGGGTTCGATCTGTCGCCTCGATTTATCGATGGGTGAGAAAGGAGGGAACCAGAATTCATTAAGCCTGTCGCTGACGATTCATTTATTCCTTCATGAGAATCGTAGTCGTTGTTGAGTTTTTTTTTTTCTCTCTCTCTCCTCAAGGTGTCAAGCAGGCCTACTGATCTGAGAAGACTACGCAGAAAGATGTTTACAAACTCCCCCCCCCCCCCACACACATGTGCGATTTACAGTAGACGAACGAGTGAAAACATGACGAAGTACCTGCACAAAGCGATACAAATTCCAAACAATCGTGCACACAAAGACAAATCTAAAAAGCGGAAAAAGAAAATTAACACATATCATATCATAGAAAGAGGTAAAGAAATGAATAAAAAACATGAGAGCACAAAGAGATAAAGAGAGAGAGGGAGAGGGGAGGGGAAAGGGAGACGGATAGACACACGTATACATCCAAACTCTTAGATGACGAAATGTTCTCACATGCAGAAATATTAGTAATACTCACACCAGGCTCGCAGACACAAACAAACAAACAACTCACGTTACGCACACGCTCTCCCATTGGGCTTGCCGACAAGATGTCGGAATCTAGGGGAAGGAAAAAAAGACGGTGTCTTCTTTCGTGTGTCTGTGGCACGCAAATTTTAATAAATATTCCACATGGTTGGCATTTTTAATGATGACAGATCACCTGATAGGCTCTTAACGACTCTCATATTAGAAGGTGATTACGGCCTCACTAGACTGAGAACGATTTAGAGGAAAATTTGTCGCGCGCGAGTTGAGGATATAATTACGTTCTGATGCAATTACGACGATGGTTCATGCACGAAATGCATACGCCATAAACCCGTGTACATGCCACAAGAATGCCCATGCCGCTTCCTTCATAATTTTTTAAGGAGCTATTAAGCGTAGAGGGGAAAAAACACTTTCAGTTGATGTCTATTTAAACAACTATCCTATCAAGTAGGCCTATACTACAAAGTATGTTACGAGACAAGAGTCTATACTAGATAAATTTTATAATTCATATCATCACTGTGGCAATGTATTTTTGTGTATGGGTGTGTGTGTGTGTGTGTGTAAGAAGGAGAGAGAGGGAAGAGAAAGAAAGACAGGGAGGAAGAGAAAATGGTATTAGATCTCATCATCAACAGCGTGGCAGAACAGAAGTGAGACGTGAAGTTTCGCGCTCGTTCGGCACTGCATTAGGAGGTTGCGACGCTGACCTCTCGCGGGTGAAACCATCACCGGTGTTAACGAGGACTGGGAATTGGTCAACTTTATCACCAAGGTGGGTACGTGACGCACAGAGTCTTGCTGCTTCGTGTGGGTTAGTTTCTTCTTCCCTGCTCTATGTCTCTAATGTGTGTCCCTTCTCTTTCTCTCTTCTTTTATTCATATACCCCACCTGGCACACACCCACATCAAGATAATCAGAACCATTCAAGTCTATGAATACATGCATCACTCTTCCCAGATTTCGATTCCATTATAATCATTTTCGCTTTGGATTCACTCGACAGGTCTTTGTATGGCTGATGATCATCCATTCTGACCCTACCTGCCACATCTTGTCATTAATAAGATAATGTGAATTATAAAGGGACTACAAAGAGATATGATTTCTAAGATTTTCACTGTTATCCAAAAAGGCTCATTGTGAACGGTCAACTTAGCTTGATGTATCAAAATGGTTTCGTTCTGGAGGTTAGTTGATCCCAAATCATAAATCAACATTATCCTGCAACTACAGAAGCTAAGATATTTATTTTCTTACTTTCTTCTACCATTGTTACGGTCTTTACCTATGTTTTTAAGAACCCGAAGCTTTGACGGAAGAACGGCTACTGGTTGCTTTGTCGACACACATTTTGTTTAAAAATCATTCACGTATTATGTATTATTAATATTGCTATCATTATTGTGACTGTAATCTCCACCATTATTTCGTTTGAGGGACTTTTCCAGTCTGTCTCCGTCACGACAGAAATAAGTTCACTTATTCGAGAACAGCGATAGTATTTTTTCAAACATACATGTGTACCTACTGTTTTGATGCACATAAACTACATAACACTCATAACGTCTTAAATCCGGCCATGGAACTTCAAACACGTGTATAGGAGTCTCTTGGTTTATCCGCATCGTACAAGTTAGTCAGAGAGTCGGAGTCCAAACCCCAAACCACAAGACCTTGTAACCCACTTCTGTCCTCATGACACTTTTCAAACAGCTCTCATCTACTGCTCTCAGTCACGTAAAACGAGATCATCTGCCCAATAACGGCTTCCAAACGGAAACCTTCACGGCACTCATTAGCCTATAATACGCAGACACTTTTCCGCCATTGGCATTGCATGATATTCCCAATTTAATGATCTTGAAATGTTTATTCAGAGGTACAATATATTTCCACATTGAGTGATAATTAATTTTACCAATACGTTTGAAAGAAAACGAAATGAATGAATGAATGAATTCATGGACTCGTTTTGCTTTTCATACACGTAAACTGATGCATGTGTTCTTTACTCTTCATTTATCAGTCATTTACAATGGACATTCTCTCCTTCAATAGCTATCAATTCGTGATTTCCATTTTACACATGCATTCATAAATCATAGATATGAATCCATTTCATATATCTTACATGATAATCATTCGTTTTTTATCATGGTTATTTTTTCGATTACCATTTGTTCATCAAGTTCTTTTTGTGCAAGGTAGTATTTTCTGTACTTCTAGGCACGTATGGCAAAGTCACTCTAATCATCAAACTAGTTTGCAGTAGTTCATGGCCGTGATAGTAAGATCTTTTATAGCCTTAAGACATTTACAGTCTTATAAATTCCAGTTTATTCATTTTTTTTTTTTTGGTGGGGGGGGGGTTCAGAGGTTTATTCATAGTTATGTACAAGTATCATACATTTTGTAAGTGTTATGGAGACTTCAGATGAATAGAATAAAATTATTTAGTTTATGAAAACATCCCTGATTTATGATCTTAGTATAATTGATAAGTCTGTTTTCTGTCGTCCCATTTCAATCACTGGTAAGGAAAATCGTCAACAAATGATAACGTTTCTTTCTTGCACTACAAGACAAAATCTTAACGCTTTAATATTAATGCCTTAAGAATCACAGTTTTCCAGTTTCATGTGACAAGAATGATGGATGTTGCATTGTGCGTGTGATAAATGTATACGGCGAAGCGTTCTAGCCGCCTAAACAAATAAGGTGTTTCATCATTATGTTCGAACTAAAGCTACGTGAAAATATACAGGTTAATTGTTGCCTAGCATGCGAAGAAGATTAAAAAGTTTAGGATACCCTCCGACGGTCTATCGACCCATTTCCTTTGAGGTATTTAAGTTAATAGGCCTTGGCTCTTTTATATGTGACACAGTAGAAAATATATATATATATTTCTATCTATAGAGTCTATTCGTTTATCAAACAACTGATGCAATAGTGAAGACGCGTGTCCTTTTATATCTTATTATGTTTATATTCTATCATTCTATCATTTTATCATCCTTCTTCTCTACTGAAATGTCCCAGTTTAGTTTTTTATGGACTTTCAATTCATGGTAACACAGATAATAATATTTTCATTCATGTATCTTTAAAAATCAATGGTCAACCAAGGAAATAGAAGATGAGAAGAATAACTAAATGAGTGAAGATGTGAATAGATAGATGGTCACTAATAAATAATTTCCCTTTAATCTTATTTTCCTTTATTTATGAAGAAATACGCATGATTAATTAAAATATAAACTGATAGATGTGTATGAGAGAATGATCAAATGACTTCATGGATTAGTGACTGAATAAGGTTGTAATGGATGACTGAAAATGACACCGCTTTAAACAGAAAGTTAAAGAAAACATCCAGAAGGTAATGACGCCATTCAGTGTTGAGAAAAACCCAGAGAGAAAAAAAAATGCAAAAGAACACGGTTTGCTGACTGCAACTACTTCGGGTTTAAATGACACGTAGACACGTAGAGTTTTGCTTAACGGACGAGCAGGGTTGGGACAGATTAGTGTCATTGGCAATATTTGGCTTGGCCGTGTGTATGGTTAGTACCCGTCATTTGTGGCGAGATCCAAACGTGTGGTCTCGTTTACGTTATGATAAATCCATCATATGTCAAGTAAGAGGTTATACAAGAAGACAAAGAGAGATGAGAGAGACGGGGGTGGGGTAGCAAGAAAGAGATCATTAGAGATAGGTTTTTGGATGCATACATAGAGGGATACATAGATAAATGAATAGTTGGATATGTTAGAAAGATATATATATATATATATATATATATATATATACATACCACAGATAGATAGGTAGATAGATAGATATATACAGAACATTACATGGAGGGAGAGATAAACACACACACACATACAGTCGAGTGATATGAAAGTATATCCAAGCATCATTTCGAAAGCAGTAACCTGGAACAAGAACCCTTTATGCTGTAGGTGAAGACCTGTTTGTGTTCTTGTGTGCAAATAACGGGCTAAGACAGACACACAAACAAACCATTAGACATACAAGTTGATAGAGACGATTCTTGCCGGTAATGACTGTGCCTCATATTTCAATAGAAATTGTTGAGTGTTTTATTTCGTGTCTAGAAGGCTCCTAACAACATGTAATGTAAAAACACCCATTTTACCTTTATTTGTGTAGCATGATGAATGAACTTACGAGAACTGGAAATGCCCCTGCATACCTCAGTGAACTCATCAAGCCATATCATCCCGGTCAAATCTACGTTCAAAAAAAATTCTCCTCTCTGAAATAAGTGTCAAATCTAAGACATTTGGTAATAGGGCTTTGGAAAAATGCCACCATCATTATGGAATATTTTCCCCCTTAGTATTAGATGTATAACAGATTTTGATAAATTTAAATCCGTGTAAAAACTCATCTTTCTGATAATCGTTAATATATGTGAGCATAGAACTGTTTATGATTTTGTTTCCATATGTACACCCATAGAGACTTTCCTATGGTATTATGCGTTCTAAGAACTGATCATATAGATATATCTTATTTCATGAAAAACGTTGATGCGTGATCGCGTCTGTTGCTGTTCCCTCTCACGATGCATCACGGGGTAAGAAAATGCGGTAATGCGGTCTCTGCCTTGGCAATTTCAAGCGGAAGGGGAAGCAATATTAGCTTAATACGGCTCCGACTTTGGGCGGGCTCAGATTTCGACACTTTAAGTAAACGGCTCCTCTTCATCAGGGGGCGATGGCTGCCTTTCGATTGACTTCTCTCCGCCTGTGAGTCTTTCCTGGTTTCCCCCGACTTCTTTCATATTTGCAGCCTTCATCAAAACAAACGTAGATGCTAATGATTTCCCCGTGCCCCAGTCTAAAAATATGCGCAAACATGTTCGCGACTTTCGTCACACATGAAATAGTGCAACTCTGAGGCCTGCTAAGAGCAAAAACATTCGACTTCAGAGCCATTTTCACAAATCCACCAAGTTATTCTGTGTTCACTCCACCTATAGCTTTATCAATAATCTTGGTTTCTTCCTTAACACATAGAATTCATCGTATGCGTGCATCTCCCCCCCCCACACACACACCCACATACACACACGCACGCACGCACACACATACACACACATTCACATACACGCACACAAAATGCAAATATATGCAAATATAACACTTCACGACAAAAAAAAATAAATAATGGCCTAAAACAATAGTATGCCGATGCGCTTATTAAAATCACTCTTGACAAATCAACTTCTTCGGCATAAACCAAAATAACGCACTCTGTGATAATCTTTGTTACAATCTAAACTAGACTATTTTTCTAACCATGTTTCTGTTTGAAACGTAGGCCACTTACACCTATCGAAACGTGTTTCTCTGACTCTGGAAATCGAATAAGCACGTACAGTATATTCGTAGCGATCGGAAGAAATTTTGTGGTAAGACCAAAACTGATAAGAATGGAACCGGCTATAAGGTGATTGTGCTCTGGAAAGACATGTACGGGGAAGGATCATGTAAAATGACTTTGCTAATTCTTGTGACTTGCCATGAAAGAGAGAAAGCAAACAACGAAACAGCATTTCTCTGCTGAATCGATCGGCAAGCTTCCCCGCCAACAAAACCCACATGCTGGCAAAGTCGCGGCTTTGGTTGTTCTTCTCCTTGCTCTCTCGTTCACCTTAACCTCCAAGTCTCGCACTCCCTCGTTCACAGACGATTGATGTCGTCGGGGGACCATTTGTTCCCCCCTTCTTCCTTCTCTACACCAAAGCATTAAGTGCTTCTGCGGGCCACAGATTTTGTAGCCAGTCACTTGGACACGAGAAACAGTAAACGCGGCAAGGCATATAATATTAGTTTGTTTGACTGAGTTGTCTCAGTTGTTTTCGGCTTGTTTCTGGAGCAAGCGTCGAATATTGTCGGGGTCACGAGTACTCTTGCAAGAAAAAAAAAAACAGGTGAAGGTCGTGGTTTAAGGGACAAATAGTCCTTCTTTAAAAGGCGTGTTCAAACTAAAATGTTTAATTCAAAAAGGGAAAATCCGAAAAAAAAAAGGTGATACTAACCTGTAGATGCACACGACATTTAACGCACATAAATACACCCACGCATTTTCAATTCAGTAGAAGCAAACAACGAAGGTTTCACTCTGTGGCAGGGTACATAATGTCCCATCATAGATTCATCTAGAGAAAATGCCGATATGTATTCAAAATCACCAAACCAGAGAAGAATAAAAGGGTCCCTAAAGGTAGCCCTTTACCGCAGTTCCACTCGTGCCTTTGGTGTTTGATCTTAACATGCGTCGCTCATCGACACGAACAATACAATTCGTTCATTACGATTTTCATAGAATGTTAGAAGGTCTTAGGTTTTAACCTAAAGTTGTATACTTCAAATGTATATTCTGTACACTGATTACAATTTAAAAAAAAAAGATAAATCTAATACGAATAATCCTGCAGAGGTCTGGTTGTGGAGGACATCAATTTCCTTATTACACTATGATTTTGCTTATGATTATTATTGTTATCAATAGTAATACAAGTAGTATTATTGCGTGATGTATAATTATAATCTTCACTATTATTATTACTATCTATTCTTGATGATAATGTTCATCACCATCATTATCATCATCATCATCAACATCATCATCATCATCATCATCATCATCATCACCACCACCATTATCATAGTCATCACCTTTATCCTATAGAAGGTGGTCTATTACGAGATGTTGGATTCGATTAATATCGCCATATAGAAATGATATTTTTGCTTCCTTCCCGCTATATCATGCAAATAATCAGTCGGTAAGAAGGCATTATGCTATTCATTTTTGATTTTTGTGTATTTTCCACAAACAACAAATTTACTGTCACCAATATCTTCTCATCTCTGCGAGTGGTCTATTCCGCTTTGCTTGCAGAAGACTTGAACGTCGACAATCCGCCGACTTTAGTGCCAACAGCGATCTTATGGATTACATGATACTCCTGCATCAGAAATGATTCCAAGGAAAAATGAAGGTGAATTTCCATATACGAACGAATCTTGAGAGAGTTGTTTTGAAAGCGTAAACTTTTAACATGGCTATCGTATGGTTGTAGTATATAGTTAGCATTATTAAAGCAACTAACGTTTCCGAGGTAACCATAAAAAGATAATGGAACAAAGCTTCTCATAAAATAGATAAATTACAGCATTATAAGTTGTTGGAAGTTCAACGACAGAGTGTCCATTCACCCAGTATTAATAATGTCGCTGTTTGAATCGACAAGCTCGTCTCAAAATCACCATATCTGACGAGAACATTTAGTGTTGATTGGTTATTGATACCGAAATACGTTGAAATTTCAAGGCCTATATCATCCCACATGTTAGGCTCATTATGGTAAATGTAAAGAACCAAATCGACGATTCTACTAAGCTGATCTACTGAATCTCTTTGCCAATAAAACTAACTCTTTCACGATAATCCTGTCAAAGATAGTTCCCTCTGCACGGCATCTTCATAAATCAAAACAGACACAACAGTAGACATAATGTCCCTCTGCAGCAGTCAAGACACTGGAAGAGTAAAAGCTTCATGGTTAATTTTCCACAGAAGCACCGTTACAACACACTTTAATCATTAAATCCTAAAATGTTACTGAAGCACATAATATGAGTTAATGCATGTAGAGAGTTGCAAGATTTCCAGATAAAACAACTTCGAAATTGCGTTAAAATAGAAGAAGAGGATAGGATGTTAATCACTTGCTGGACTTCACATCAAGACTTCGTATCCAGCGAAGAAAATTTGTTCTACCTCAGATTATGGATTTTTTTACCCCCAGCAATATTAAGAATGGCATTTATGACATGGAGTTTATTATCAGGCATGTCTGTCTGAATATCATACAGGTAATCAATTTTTGTATGTCATGTCAGAACTAATGTGAAACAATGTGACGCATTACATTTTAATCAGGAACCCACATTGCTTTATTAATTTGTTTAATCCCGATACTGAGACAACTACAACACTGAAAACATATTTGCTGGGTATTTGATGGTGGTGTGATCTCTATAAAAATTATCAGAATAGAAGACAAGGAGAGAAAAAGAGAGATATAGACAGACTTTACTTTACTCTCTTAATTAAAAAAAAAATCGCTCTACAGATGAAATTAAATCTTTAGGCCCACCACAACGTCACGGGCGAAAATTACGAAGAATAATCGAATGTGATTGTCTGCGAGGATAGCGGCGCACAGAGGCGGGTTAACTCGCTAGCTACCCGCGACCAGCCAGGCAACTTTTTGTGGTGCTGCGCTTCGGCTGCGGGGAACTTCGATCTACCGCACACAGCCGATATGGAATTAAAATAATAACACCAGAAAATTTTCAGCAATTGCTGGTAACAAAAAGAAAAAAAAACCCGGTGATAACGTAGACGTGTGGGGATATTTTCTTCCTCTCTCCCACTTTCCTTGCAGGCATTCAGATATTATTTAATAATTGTACTCTGAGTAGGATTGACCAATCGCGGGGATATTACCGAAACAACAAGATGCCTTGAGGCAGGTTCGGCGAGCGATACGCCGCCGTCTCCCGCTCGGGAGACTGGCGGCCTAAAAGAATCTACTGTCAGTGTCTCCACGCCCGGATGACGAATGCTCGCTGGTCCCCTAACGACGAAGTGAACGAAGGCTGCACGTCGCGCGATTTCTCAAAGCGCGCTCGTTCGTTAGGGTCTGTCCATTTTGTTCTTTCGAAGAGCAAGTTATTACTGGACTCCGACATTTTGGGGTTCACTGATTCTACTTTCATTGGCTCCTTGTTCTTCACAGCCTTTTTTTGGGGGGGGGGTGAGAAGGGGAGGATAACTTTTCTTGTCTGCATCGATGTGACGTGGCGTTCCATCCTGACAAATAATAATGTCGGCCATCGTCACAAAGAGGGTAATAAGAGGGACATGGATGATTCAAACTCAACGATGACGTCTCTATAAGAGGCCAAGAATCACTGACTCCAGCCCTCTGATTCATCCTATGTTCCTCACAATCTGACAAACCCAACGAACTCCCACATCCGTCTTCTTTTTTTCACCTCTCAACTCCAATTCTTTCCACCATCCCTTTTTGGCCTATATTTTGTACGTCTCAGACAACCTGAGAAAGTTTATTGCGTGGGGAAAAAGAATCAAGAAAATGTAATCACAAAACTCAAGAATCGTCAAGCTTGACACATCCAACGTTGGTTCTCATGAGAAACTCTGAAAATAGAAGTGTTTTACATAAGGAGGATCCACCGATCAAATGAGGCAGCGACGCCATTTTCAAGTAGCGTGTAAGCTCTTTCCCTTGGTGGGATTAAAATGAAGCATAAGAAAAAAACAAACGAAGAATACTTCAAGCGATTGAATGAGAGGAAATTTGATTTCCTGTGAACATTTTTTTTTCTCTCCATGTTATCGATGTTAGAAATTCTCTGCGGACAAACATGAATGCCAACGATGTGAAAAGACTCCAGAAAGTTCAAACTCGAATGACTCGCCTGGTACTTGGTGCGAAGAAAAGATCACCCAGTGCTCCTTTCATACACTGACTTCCCATCAAATGGCGAACTGATTACAAACTAGCTCCTTTGGTTTACAAGTGCACGATGAATACTGCTTCTCAAGTAGCTGTCTCACTTACTAAACACTCCTGCAGTCTCTAGAAATCATATCAATTCACGAAACGACAAAAATTTACTTCAAATCCCACGTACAAATACTAAGGCTGCCGAGCGCTTATTCTCATTATGCTGACGGATCCGTCACCTGGAACACTCTACCACAATTAACAAAAAAAGAAGACATTTTCCAAAAAAACAAAAAAAAACAAAAAAAAACACACACACAAAAAAAACAACAACTCAAAGCCAAAATGTTCCTGTCGTAATTTAGGACGCACCGCGTAAATTTATTCTATTTTTCTTGAAATAGCAGACCAGATAACAGATCAGTTTGAAGTATAAGCTAATAAGGAACAATAAATTATTGTTATTGTTATCATTATCATGATTGAAGTAATTATAATGGCAATAATAATAATAATATTAATAACAATAATAATGATAATAATAGTAATAACAATAAAATATTACTTAACAACAATTATGATATTATTACTACTATCTATATTGTTATTATTATTATTACTATTATTATTATTATTATTACTATTATTATTATTATTATTATTATCATTATCATTATTATCATCATCATTATCATTTTTATTTACAGACACTTTGTTTTTATTCCGTTCTTTCTGTTTTCAGTCACTGCATCGTCATCGTACAGAAAATGTAAGGTACAATGATTTATATAGCTCTTCGGCAACCATCGGATGGTGACAACCCTTCGAAAGTATAACTATTTCTTTTCCTCTTTTTCTGAGGGGTGACTGGAAGTTTGAATGTGCATTGATATGTTGGACGAGGATCTTCAAGCATCGTTACGTACATTGTAGGAGAGCACATACAAAAAGTTTCATCTGAAAGCTTTGAAATGCTAATTAGGGCGGTTAAAAATGCCGAGGGGTTTCGTTAGGGACTCGTAACCTTCCTGAAATAGCGCGAAACATCCTGAAGTTAGAACATTTACCCAACATACGTTGGGTAAAGAACGTTTAAACGCGTACCTTCAGCATGAATCTTTCAGTGGAATCCATCTCGCACCATCAACAACGTGTACATTAGGGAAATACAATGCCCGTGGTGCGTACCCAAATTTGCGTACCTGATTTTATCACAAGCTGCTTTCCCGAAATCACCCTTTTTGTTGCGAATTATCGGTCCTTCATTATTTGTTGGCTTTGCAAAGAACATAAAAATTCACTCCACCAACTGCGCTGAAAATGTCACCGTTAGATATATAGAGTAGCATCATTTGTGTTGTCAAACTTTTACAAAGGAGAACGTAAAAAAAAAAAACCACCATCACGTGATGATGATTGTCCAATCGCTGAATGGCATTCCATTTACCCATACAAGACATGAGGTAATGCTAACTGGTACGAGGAACATTAGATATATTGTTTGTTTGTCTGTCTGTCTGTCTGTCTGTCTGTTTTGCGTCTTGAAAACAGCTTACCAAATGTTTATGGGCATTGCGATGTATAGCAGTCGTGTGGATGATTATTTTGGTAAATTAATTGTACCCAATCTGATGCCACTGTCTTTCAATGATTTCACCTCAAGCCGACTTCATGTTTTGTGCTGTTTTGTTTTGTGTGCGTGTGTGTGTGTTTTTTTTTTAAAGCCAGAACATTCGTTTAAATCGTATTCATATATAATATCTACGCATTCTCTTGTTCACACTGATCGCTGCTTATTCACATTGCACGCACATTGAAGTTGAAATTTTTCTTTTAAAAAATACACACACACACAAACACACAAACTTTACACTACGAAGTTCGCATGTTTTGCATACTTTTTTATTCAAACTGAAAAAGCCCCTACAACTTTATGTTATTAGGTGTTTGCATGCTCTCCAAATGAGAAAGTTGCTTGTCAACTCAGCTCAAGAGATATCTATGTATTCCCAACGATTATTCTAATGGAATTTGAATTTTGATTTCATTAAAATGTTAATTAGAACTAAAAACAGAAGTTGTCGTACCTTCTTTTACAAACTCTGACAACCGGAGGAAATGGAGATTTTTCAACGAAAGTCTAATTTGAAGCCATCCTTCGATAAAAAAGGAATCATACAATCGGCTAGATTGAGAGAATGATCTCTTGGTAATGGGTAATTTGATTGGAGATAGAGGATAAAATAGCGAGGATGGGTCGCCATGCTCATGTCTATACGATGCGGTTAAAGCTTGGGTCGTTATCATTCGGGATCGCGCTCATATCGAGTAGTAATGCCCGAGACTTCGGGGTGGATAATTATTCAAAATAATATGCAATATGACACCAGACAAAACAAAAAAATCACGTCTGCTATTATAAATCCGCATGAATCCAGTTGTACTGGAGAAGAACATGTATTGATGCTGCGCCTCGATTCTTGATACAGATGAATGCGACATACTTCGTCAAAGCAGTTTATTTCCGTTAAAAAAAAAGATGAAATAAATCTTCGTCTTCAATGATCCGCTGCAAGCCTCTTATCCCACAAAGATCGACGTCGAACCCACAACTAAAGGTTAAAGACGCATATGTTTCTGAGTTTGCTAAAAAGAAAACCAGACAACAACAACAACAACAAAAACGAACAAAATAAAGAAAGGTTGTCATGAAACCTAGTTTAAGAACTTTACATGACGTGACATGTCCCCACTGAAATCAAGTAAGATTTTTTTTCTTTTTTTTTTAAATAGAAACAACCTCAAATCGTGAAACTATCATGTTATTTCTTCCATTTGAAAGAGGTGATTTTTTTTTTCGATGCTTCAAATGCACAAAGTGTAGTCGAATGAAAAACGCAGCCATCTAACTATAGGCAACCAGTGCTGTTTATAAGATATTGATTAAAAACAGATAGAAATAGACTGCCATTATTCCGAAATGAGGGCTTGTCAAGAACGGTTAAAAAAAAAGAGAAGGTGATTATAATCTGACATGTCCTCCAGTAGATAAGTGAAATAGCAAAAATTCGAAATTTTCTTCGATGGCGCGATTATGTGAGCAAAATATTCTGTGTATTTTCGTTTCCGAAAGACATTTTGTGTATGGCTCAGTGGATGGCGAAACGGATTGTCAACCCGAGGTCAGTGGTTCGAGTGTCCTGGGTGAGGCGGTTGTGCGCTTATACAGTACTTGTATAAGCAAGTCCCTTCATCCTTATTTTCTGTAGTCCTATACTAGATGACTTGAAGCTGTCTGACAAGCACCCATTACTTCCACGACAAGCAAATCACGACACTAATTATTGATAATACAAATAAAAACCTCACACAACTCTTGGCATTTTGAGGCTGTAATATAATGACACAAATTTCAAAAGAATTACTAAAGCTTGTTTAAAAGGGAAATTAAATGAATTTTTCACCTCATGGCACGAGTGTTTGCAAAAGAAGGAATGCATTGCCGTCATTGCGAAGGAAAGCCAAGAAGATGAGGTTGAGAAGGGGAGTTCCTATCTCCGAAAGACCGGTTATTGGAACAACAAGTAAATACAAGTTAAATTCAAATCAATGATTGATAAAACTGAAATTTGGGCGAGCAAACCAAAGAAAACACAAAGAAAAAAAAAAAGCAAGTCGGACATGTCTTTACATAGGGAATTGATATACTCTAGCTGTAGTTGTAGTGCTTAAAAAAATGCAGGAGATCATTTGAGCATGAGATGAGATATTGAGGGAAACATTAACGAAGATAAAAAGCTGTAGCATTCTCTAGTTAACTCTGATCGAGTGCGCGAGTGTGGATGGACCACACATATTTCATTTCCCGTTCTGACATAGAAAGGGTCAGATATGCGCGTGGAATTTCTGACATTGTTCCGGCTAAGTTAGTTATGAAATCCGCAGGATAACAGCTCGGCTACAATTTTTTTCAGTTTACGTAACCCACTGTGATAAGTTGTGTTTTCGATATTGATGAAGAGAAAGTGTCGAAATAAAGACGAGAAAGATATTTCTTTGCATATTGACTGATATTTCGAAATTCCTATAGACTCACACAAATTTACATGTGGATTCGTCAAAGATGTGTAGATATTCGACAACACGAGAATTGATAAGCTGGAACAAAATATAGTTTGATCAGCAAACAGGTTTTTTTTTTTCGGTTTGGACGAGTGAATCTGACTGCAGAGATGCCCGTTATAGAACTATCTAACTTAGGGGTGGACTAAATGGTAATATGATAATATTTGTAATACATAATGAAATCATAATGAGTGAATTAGCTCTGAACTAATTCGTTATTTTAACCCAGACTAATTGTACGATTAAAAAAGCTAACTCTTTTTTCTTAATCTTTCTCTTTTCTTTTTCGTTTACAATAAGTGATAGATAGATAGATAGCTAGCTAGATAGATAGATAGATAGATAGATAGATAGATAGATAGATAGATAGATAACCTGTTTTAGCATTACTTTTCATCGAGCACTTCAGTGTTTTTATTTCCTTTCCTTTTCTATATTTCTCTCAGCAAAAGTCGGTCTACCTATCTTGCTTCAACTTCGTGCTCTAACTACAAATCCCTCCTGCTTATGAGTCCGTGTGTAACAATAGTATCATTTCGTAGGCCAAGAACGCCACATCGCGCGCGAGCACAAAATGCAGAAAATGCGCTACGAGTAAGCGTTGAATCTGAGGCAATTATGCAGGAAATAATTGAAGGGCTTATGGCCTGGAGGCTCGTTGGCACTATTGGACCGATGTATCAACGAGCCCAGATATACCTGCAGTTTCGTTTGATGAAACTGAGTAAGACCAAGGAGGTATGTTCTCTCATACCTCCTTGGTAAGACTTACGGTAAAACAAGACGTAACTCTGACGCGCGCGTGCGCACTGGACGTTGAGTAGGTCATTTTGTTCGAATCATAAAGAAGCACAACGACCTATAGCAGTCCCGCCAGATCTTGTCGTACGGGCGAGGTTCTGTCCTCGACGGACCCCACCCATTGTGCTGTAACACACCATTGCATGCTCTGGTTACGTCGTCTGCTACTGAGATGGTTGATGGGGACTGCAGAAGAAAGTAGAGCGGCAAATAGTCTCTCTTTATATACAGATTCAGAGCTTCGAAGCGTGCCGATACTTCCCTGTGAACGAGAGCATAGATAGCTCAAGACAGGTTGATCCAGCCAGCTAAATAGGCCTACAGAGAAACCTTCCTAAACTCTTTAGGCGAACCGTGATAGCAATCACAAGAGAATCTACAGCTTTCAAATCTAATGGTCCAGATATAACGTCAAGATCTTCCTCATTCTTTGATTTTTGATTTTCTGCTTTAGGACAAAGAAAATATACCAGAAGATCATGCGGTCATCAATACAGAGTTATGTTTAAATTCAATGTCATTATACTTTTGTAAACAGAACTAGAGACAGAATGATCACGGTATATATACAGAATTCACTACACAGCGTAACAATAGCTCAGTGAATGTATATCGGTATTGTATATGTGTATGTATTTGCGTGAACAGGTGCTCCACGTATTTTGAACGGCAAAATGAAGCTAGCGTCTCAGTTACGTGATTCCAAGAGATAACTATTGTTATTATTTTGCCTGGCTATCAGTATCATGTGCGCAGTGTTGGTTTGGTATGTAATTTGGTCTTGTCTTATCCTTGCCTTGTGCAAACGTGTACTAAGAATAATCTTTCGGGGACAAGTGCCTTTGAGCCAAAATATCGTGAGACATTTCCTTCCTGTTACAGAGGAGAATACCATCAGATTGCCACGATCTTGAATTATTCCAATAAAGAAAATCTGCAGGGAAGATATAATCATCTCGTGAACGTCATAAAGAAATAACTGAATTGAGTGGCTTCATGTTGGAATATGTGAATTTCATGAGGTCGGCTTGGCACTTGTACGTGCGCGACTATTAAGCTGTTTCCTGGAGACGTTTACGAAAATAGAAAATTCACTCGGCTTGATGTATTATTACACAACAATGGATGAACAACAACGGCTGGATGTTTAGAATGTACTCTTGTAATCATGATACTGCTTGCTGTGAAATTTCATAAGCTTTGATGATGGTCTTTTAACACTGATGACAATGAAAGAAAAATGCTATACCCAGCTTTCGTTATTTTACAAAACATTAAAGAATTTAGTGTCAGTATATACGTGGTATCTCAATGTGGCAGATCACCTCTGGGAATGTTCGGTAAAATTCTCCTCAGCTGCCTTGCAGCCAGAAGTGTGATATAGATGTAACTTCTCCGACTCTGCTTAGTTTATATTGAAGACAATAGTTTGATTGCCATTCTTCACCGTTGTCATGGTAATTTTGTATTGGTATCCGGAATGAGACCACAGAGAATTTCGCTTTAAAATAACATAATTAGGGTACTTTGCAGGCCAGAGTTTGCGTGGTAACAAACTGTTTCGTGCAGCTGGTAATTATGGCAGGCCATGTCTTGTTCCTTAGTACGTTATTTTTTTTTTTTCTTTTTTTTGGCAGAGTCTTGTAACAGAGGGAATGAATTGTGGGTAGACAATTTTGATGCAAAAACAATCGGAGAAAATATCGAAAATATAAAAGACAGACAGTGACCCCTTAAAGAAAAGAAAATTGATATTCTCAAACCCTTATAATGTAAACACGTTGGCTGAGTAATGTCTTATTTTTGCTCTGTTTTTCTTCTATCTGAGCATCCTTGACATGGTAAATGCCAGGAACATCGTGTTTGTGTGTCTTAAACGCATGTACGTGCGTTTCAGATAAAATATCGTGATTGTGCACGCCGATGAGCACGCTTTGATCGTGCACCTGTACAACACGCACAGTAAAACCCGCGCATGATTCATCCAGTCGCGTGAGCAAGTATAATAATGGATTAACGTACAAATCGCGGTAGCACAGTGGGAGATGCCACGTGCTATTATCTTCCGTTGGAACCTCTTTGCTTATACCCCATCGGAAGGCACTAAGAGAGCATAACTAAAATGACATGACTTTGCAGATTTCGTTTATGAAACAGTAGATAAGCTTCGATATTTCATACGTTATCATCGACATGTTATCAATTGGACCAGAACACGTGACTTTTACATGTTTAAATTGGATGTTGGGTGTTGTGTGTGCAATTGTCTTATTGTAATTCTGTTTGTGGATACAGATCCTTCCTCTTTTTAATCAGGAGAACCATTGCGAGAAAAAAATCCACATGATCAGGTCATGAAAACATGTCGGTATCATCATTAGCTATCATTGATTTTGTCATCTGAGGAAACAGAAGAAATCACGCGTGTAGTCTGTAGGTTTAACATCCCCTCTACAAAAATTGAGCAGAAAAAAATAATATAACCTTAGAAGTGTTTAGAACTGAACACATGTCGTCTTAGCTGGAAACCAAACGTCGAGAGCTTGTAAAGTACTGTGAATCTTATAATTTTAAATTTAAGTCATTTTCTATGCACTCATCTATAGAAATAAACTTGTGAAAGACGATCAAAAGGTTACGAATGGAGAGTACACTAAAATGTTTCATTTGCGATGAAAATTAACATGAAATGAAACGAAAACATCCTTATCATAAAAATGACTCGACACGCCTTGCGTAGCTGTGGACCCACGCCAACATCCAAAGCATTGTCATAGTTTGTGGAGTGTGCGCAGAGCGAGCCGGGTCGGAATCTACAAAGCTTACCGTATACAAATCACTGCTGATCTCTTGCAATCTCAACAAGTGAGTCGCGACGACAAGGAGCGGGAGGGAGAGCGAGAGAGTTGGGGGGGGGGGGGGGAGCAGGGAAATGGGGAGAGACGAGATGAGAGGCTGGGAACGGAGACACATGTAGTTTGAATACGATGGAAAATAATTCAATCCTTTGGAATGAGTCAGAGCATGGGAGCTGCCATGGTCAGAGGTATAGAACTTACCTTAATGTATCCCCTCGCTCGTGCTTCGTGTGTAATCATCAAACAGTAATACTATAGCAAATGCGTCTTAATTAATGAATAATTACTACACATTAATCACTCAATTAGCAAATTCTAATTTGCACTTTTTGTATTTGAAAATAGATATTATTTATTATGATGTTGTTGTTGTTGTTGTATATGAATTGATTCTGGATGATATTTAGTATAAATTATGACTCAAGTGATCCACGTCTTACAGCCCCTGCTTTTCAGTGGGCCACTTTTTTCCATTCTAATACTTATTCTTTTTCCATCTTTCAAATGTAGGTCTACTTTGTTATCTTTGTTATTAAAAGAAATTGCATGTATCGTTTATCATACATCATTATATTCTATACGATGTATTTGTTGAAAATGATGAAATCATGCTTGTATAATGTATACTTTGTATTCTTTTTTAACGATTTTGTGATCGAATAGAATGGAAATAAATCTCGATTGAACTAAACAAATCGAAGAACTGGTACGCACGCCTTCAGATTTTGTTTGTTTGTTTGTTTTTTTAAAAAAGGAGATCTTAGCAAGTCTTCATATTCGTGTAATATTGATTCACATTGCTTTATAAGATTCTTTTTCTTTGATATAGAAATTAGTCAATCGCATGTTATACGTTATATTTCAACGAATAAGTCGCTTGCTGTAGGTATAGAACGATTATTTATTAACTTTTTTGTGAAAAAAACAACAACAACCATGGGTTCTAGGTTCAGCTCAAATGATTCTACAACGGAACGTTGTAGAAGATATACATAATGCATATTTCCGTATTTAAGGAAGCATGGTATATTTCGTTCGATTGAGGTGGTGAAAACGAATATATAAATTCAAATTTATATTTGATATAGAATTCGATGGATCATGAGAGTTCGTCGTAAATACAAATCACCATGAAGCTATGTACTTCTATTGTGTGAATCATGTCGTGTCCGTTTTCAGTGGTTTCTAGACTGATAACTAGGTAAACTATGATAACTAAGTATATGGGTTAGCTACCAAGGCCCTTGTTCGTGCATAATTATTATGTTCCAAAACCTTTGTTCAATTCTTTGTTTAAGTCACTATGAAACTGGAGCATAATTCGTTAGAATGCATCCTGTCATCATGACCTGCATGGTTAACTCATAGCCCAACTCTAATGATTATACACAAGCACACATAAGTGAGCGCAAACATGGCTCACACACGCATCCAGTTGATACACATCGACAGCCACAATATGTTTCCCCTTCACACAAGTATGATTTCATTCGGAAAAATTGCGGTGATTTAAAGAATGGCATTTAGGATAGCCTTGTCATAATGAGGGAATCAAAATCCTTGTGGAGTGTTGACAACAGTTGAAGCTTTTTTCAGGGACAGGGAAAACCAAGAGCGAAAGAGACCACCCCGTGGCAGATATCAATTTTTTAGCCCCAGTTTACTAATCACTGCAAAGGAAAGGAGAGACGAATTCTCGTCACAAATTGAAGATGCATGAATGTTCGTATGACATATTTCAAGTTGTGTTCCAGAAACCTGTTACTATAGTACCTTATCCCCTGGAAGCCGTTACCCTCTCTTCTTGTACCCCAGATTCTGCCACTCACCACATTCAAGCAGGGCGCACATAAACATCAAAAGCGATTATAGTTGATACGCTCTACAACAATAAGCGGATTATTTTATGACCAAAATATTCATGAAACTCATACTCCGTTATAGACCATAAATGAAAGAGAGGGGAAAAGAGAGAGAAAAACACTTGGTTTTTTCGTTCCTTTTAGGACTGCATTTCTGTTTCCTGCTTACACTTAGTGGACCATTGTACAACCTCTCCCCCCTGCACCGTCGTTTTGTGAGACTCGAGTCCCCAACATGCGATTACGCTCCTTTTAATAGCTCTGGCTTAGACTCCCAATAATGGCTTCAATGGAACAAGTTAATAAGATCAATTATTGTTCTCCTTTTTTTTATGTTGGCGTAGTGTAATAGCCTACGATAATCATCATGCGTCCACTTAACGTGTAGTCTCGATGAGTGTAAGGGCGCTATATAGCCACATAGAAACAAAGAAAGGCTAAGGAAGAACGGATGGGAAGAATGAGCGAACAATGAGGGAACAAAGTTGAGATGGTGGAGCAAGGGGGATACCAGGAGAGGGACTCTGGGTTAAAAAAAAAGGAGGTAAGTGGGTGGAGGAAGAAGTGAAATACTGAATGGAAGGTGTAGACGTTTACAGACATAGGGATCATGCGTTCATGTTTGGCTGTGTGATGACCACCAGTCATGCGGTCTTGCACTCTCTACCTTTCCCCTCCCCTTTCTATTCTCTAACCAGACAGCTGAAGCCTGTCTACTATCAAGAAGAATACAACGATGTTACAACACTATCTTGTAACATTATTTTCTGCCTAAGCGTTCAACGTAGATAGTTGTATAAAGTATTGTTGACATTCACGTTATGTCGATGTTATGTTTGTAAAATACGTGGCAGTGAACGTCTTTACGCATTCCATAAATGTTTCTTCCTCAAATCCTTACAAAATATATTAATTAAGAAACTGGTATTTAGCAAAGGCATGCAGGCTTTATCCATTTCAACGGACCCAGGCTCAACATGAAAGCTATCGCATACACGTCTGTTGACGGAAACGTATCAATCGTGCCAAAAGCAAACTGGGAGGTAGAAAAAAAGACCACGAATAAACAAAGAGCATATTTCATTTCTACTTCGCATAATTTGCAAGTGTGCAAATAACGCTCGTCACAGTAGCACGCGTCAAAGAAAGACGATAGTTTAAAGGCGTGCCGACCGAGTGGACCCCATAATCTACTGATAAGAGTGAATTTTTCTTTACACGCAGTGGATGACATTTGCGTGTTATGGATTGGTTAAGGGTCCTTTTGTATTATACTATGCGAGATTGAAACAAAAATCTATTTCTTTTTCACCGACGAATCAATATGCTTTCCTTGTAGCTCGTGGTTGAGATAAACTTTTTATGTGTAGTTTATTCATTGACGTGTTGCTCCTTCGAAAAAACTTTTTATATGAAAAATAGTCATTTGCAAACAACAACGGCAACAGAATAATTAAAAAAAAAAAAATCCCAGAGATTTCTCTACTTCCGTTCGAGGAATTACAAGTGTTGATCGCTGAAGCGCATGACTCAAGAGCCTGACAGAAATTTTGGCTCAGGCCAAGGCACAAAATGCCCTCCAGTCACCCGTGTGTTGTGTCCTAAACCGACGGCGAAGAATTCTCGCCGCGTCGACGCTCTGCCGAAGCGAGCAGCCCTCCACCACTCGTGTGCCACTTCTCGTCAGCAGCGCAAGAGAGCGCCACAAATCACAAAGCCTCGAAAATAAAAAAGGAAACACACAAAACAAAGCAGAATGAGCGCAGAAATTGCGGTTTATTGCGTCGGGCCAATTCAGTCGGTGGTGGAGAAATGACATCAACGACTGTGTGTTTTTCAGACGAACACCCTCATGATGGAGTTTGAAGAGATTCGGTTCTCGCGTTTAGCTTTGTTTGATGGTTTTCCCGCGGAGCCCATTGATGTGGAATAAAACGTCTGAATTGCCACATAGTGCCACTAATCGGCGGCAGTCGTCTGTTTTTACCACCAACATGTCACCGACGACAAGACAGACATCGACACATTTCGACAAGTTCTATGACTTAAATTTGGTGCAGAGCGAGGCTCGTGTTCTTGGTATGGCGAGAAACAATAAAGTTCACTTCAGTTGATGAAGGGTAAGAAAAATCGCGTATTCTCGTTCGATGAAGATTCATCCCTCCCCTCAATTTACGAAGGGCGGGCGATTTCTTCTTCTTTATCTTTAAATGACATGTCAGAACGCATTCGTTTTCTCCGCGAGGTATAAAACTCGATTTCGTCTCTTCTTGGCCTAATACGGACATCATTGACCTCGAACACTTCAAACAGATCCATCTTCTTTGGCAAATTTGGGCGCGGCGCTTTCAAAAATAACGAACGAGCTACGAGGGTGATCCGTTTTACCAATGCCTCAGGAACGCGAAAAAGTGCGCGAGAACTGTCACATTCTATAGACGCATTCCAACCTGTTGCCACAACTTGGAAGAACACAAGTTACCTCCATTTTTTTTTCTTTTGCTGAAAACTAATTTTTAAAAAAGAGAAAATCGAGGTTCTCCTCACTCTAGCGAAATGTTTCTCTTATTTTGGTAAATTTCCGTTTTGATGAGTGATTATGAAAACAAGTTTACTCTTCTCTGTAAAGCGGGCCTACTTGTATCATTCTTCCTGGTCCTCAAAAACAAAACAAAAACAAAGACCCAAACACGGATGATTGGCCAGAACAAGCAAGATATTAGAGTTCATTTCGTATGATTGGCTCGGAATACTCGGCGCGTGACTCATACGTCCGGATCCTGCAGGCTAACATGGACAGAGCAACTTGAACGTAATGTTCTCAATATCAGCCCTGTCTGGACTGCCTCAATGACATGAATGCAATACTTGTCTCGATCCGAGCCAGTAAGGAGCGATCCGGGAAAAAAAAAATGTATAACGAAAAATGAGAAAAAAAGCACGATAATTCTCATCGGGACACATACAAACTTCCAATAATAAGCAAATTGTCAAAATCCTCAAATAAGTTTCGATTCATTTCACACACCACTTTACTACGATCAAATATACTTTTTGTTGTTGGTTACGCATTCACAGTGTGTTTGGTTTAACCCAGGCATAGGACATGCATGCCACAGGTGTAAACAACGATAAATTGCTGTTGGAGTACAAATTTACAGTGTATGCTCGATTTCCCACCGCAAACACTATTAGCTAAAGTTAACAAATCTGTATGATTAGAGAGAAGCAATGATACGAGGCACTTCGGAGGAAAAAAAAAAGGGGGGGGGGAGACGAAACGACTGTATGTTGTAAATGTATATTTGTGCCCTGCAAATGGAATTGATTTATTGCAAGGCGATATCGCCTTTCAGGGCACACTTCGAGTGGAGAGAATACGGCCAAAATCCGGGCAGGATTCTTCCCGCTGTCCCCTTGTCCCACACCCGTGCGGAAAACGCCAGGATGAGCTCGGCTGACACGGCCATACCACTGTCTCATGTCTCCTCGTACAATACTACACCCCCCCCCCCCCGCACTCTCTTTCTTTCTTTATTTCTTTCTTTCCTTCTTTCGTTCTTCTCTCTCTCTCTCTATCTACCTATCTACTCGTATCTATCTTGCTATCTATCTGACGTTTTGTTCTTTCAAATACTAGTGTATCTGTCTTACTTCCCTTATGATATATCATTAACTGCCTTCTTTTTCGTTCTCCTCCATTTTCTTTTAATTTTCTTACCATCGCTCATATTTTCTCCCTTCATTTTCTGCACCACAGAGTTTACTGATTTCACGAATTTGCTCATCAGTGTGTATACATGATAGAATCCATAGCAAAAATAACAACAACTGATATGTTTAAAAAATATGTTAATTCAGCATCATGCTAAACGTTATTTTTTGTACGTCATCATGCATGAGAGAGGTATTTACTGGACTTTTTTTTTTCCAAAACGGTAATCACTGTTTTCAGTGTTGGAAAAATAGATATAAAAACATTGCTCTATAGTTTTACTGGCCTCCTTCATGTTACCATAATGCGTTTCTACACAAAGAAGAGAGAGAAAAAGGAAGGATTTCAGATATGACGTCAAAACAGTAGACTAAGTCACTCTTCCACCCCCCCCCCCCCCTCTCTTCCTACTTCTCTTTGTCCCTGACTGGCTGTATAATTCACACATCCTACAGTGAGTTGTGAATCCCGCCTTTTCCAGCCTACGGGCAATCAAGAAGAAACGAAAAATCTGGCTCTGCCATTTTTCGCTGTCTACAATGTTGGAGATTTGTACATTATTTTAGAAGTGTTTTCAATAATTCAATACATTCAAAGAAAACATTAGGACGCAACCTAAAAAGAACCAGTAGCTGAAAAAAAAGTATTTTGTTTATTACATTTTTGAACCGTGACCATTATTCTATCTTCACAGCTTGAGCTTTCTCTATAAGTCACAACATAGTCATGTTGTTACCAGCATTCAATTCAATTTCATTCAATTCAATTCCAATCAAACTTCATTTCCAATATCACATTTTTGTTTTCGATACAATTTCAAAGAAAACAGACGAACAATGTACTACAAAAATCTATAAACATACATGTATGAAACTATTTGTTCAAAATAATTGTATTATTGGACAAGAAGGGCTCACATAAAAGACAAGCTTGTAGAGATATGGGCTGCTCAATAAATTGAACTTATACAACATAGAATTTATATATTAATATATTACATTGAACATATACTTGCATAGGGTGAATCCGCCATTATTTTCTTACAAAATTTACATCATAACAAAACCCAAGTCCATTACAAAAGTTATATTTGAAAATACTGAAATATATGATTTTGTGACTGCAGTTTAATAGTCTGATGGTTAAAAGACATGCTGTAGGAACAGACGCAATTTGAGAATAAACATTTGATTTGGTGATTATTTAATTCATGTTCTGCCTTGGAGTAGATCGCAACCGATGATTATGCAACACAGAATCACAAAATATGGTACTAATGATACTAATTTATCATAATTAATATGGATATTTGATAAAGGAAAAATGTTTTCTGATTATGATAACGATAGCACTAAATTCGTTATCGAACCTTTATGATGCTGTGTGTTGTCATCTGCAGATCGCTTTGTTTTGCTTATTTGCTTGTTTATTTTTTTGTTTTTCATAGAGATGAGTTATTGTTTGATCGCACAATGAAGCTTTAGTTATGCTATACCGAGATGATAATCATTTCATATTTTGTGCTCATTTATCAGTTCAAGAAGGAACCATATGTAATCGACTTCCATTTAACCAAACGGATTTCATTTGAAATTATATTGTTCGTATCGTCTTGTCAAACGAAAAACGAAAAAACAAACAAACACACAACAAACACAAAAGACGAATCATATCATGAGCAGTAATTGTGACAGAAAATGATTATTCAGGCTTTTTTTTTGTAAGTATATCTTTATGACTGCGAAAAAAACACAATGTACGAAAAAGAATGCTCTTTTAAACTTTACCTTAGCCATGATGGTGAATTGGTCGAGATTCATTACACGGTATTTCCGGAGCTGAGGGCTTTGAACGAGACCTTACACCTTGACCTTTGAAGTAGAGCTATCAGAATATCCATGGTGTTCTTCAGCAGGGGTCATTACGAAGAGGGACCCCCTTTCTGAACTTTTTACGGTGTTCCTGAACTTCTCATCTCCATCAACGATGTTTAAGATATCACCCAGGCGGTTATTTATAGATGACCTTGACAGATCATTTGTGCATTTGAAACGAGCACTGCTTTCTTGTATCGCTCGTTTCAATCTTAAATTGGTGATATAAGTTTGAATTACAACGTTTCTAATCAGTACTTTTCTCAAATATTTAGGTACGTGATAAACTACTGTCATTCTCAGTACTATTTTAGGGTCCTAACCTGAAAGGATAAAATAATTCTTCTCAAAGCAAATTACAATAATTTGTAAGACATTTGACAACAGAATGCTATATGCTCTATAAAAAGCTTTATAAATACCTCAAAAGACAAACAGCACGTGACGGTGTCCTATTTGTGAAAGCTAAACTGCATGACGACATTTCTGTGTCAGCAGCTGTTTTGGACCATTAAACCGCAATATTTACAAAACAGTTGGTCTTAAGCAAACTAGATCATCATCGCTCAATTGAATATGCCAGGAAGCATCGGGAGAAAAAAGGCGTAAGTCATTTAGTATGACATATGACAATTTGGAGCAATTTGAGTGGCTATCTATCTACATCACGTGTGTGTGTGTGTATGTATGAATATGAATAAATACTGTTTGTGTTGTAATCTTGCATTCGATAAAGATGTATCATTGAAGTTATGGGAATGTGATAAGCACAGAGCGCCTAAGTTTCAAATAATGTAACAGCAGGCCTACTTGACTTAATATACTGTCTGGATGAGCTACATTACTATTTACTTAATAATTCTTAATATGAATGAGATGAGGTAAACTGCGTACTGACTCCAATTGAAGAAATTCTGGCTGTGAAAGGGATGATTCCTGTAAGTTTAAAGGTCAGTGACATGGTTACTCGTGTCGTGATAAGGTCCTATTGTTTATACGTTTTGTCCTCTGTCACCTTAGCTGCATTCGGTTTATTGCGTCACATCGAGGCATACGTTCATTTTCCCCCTTAGCGTTTTCCCATTTTTTCTCTGCTTGAATTCACCATAATGTGTCTGGAGAAAAGTCTTGGTGTTTAACGATCCCCATGGAACACTAAATCTGCAACCAGTGTGTGATGCGACCATACAAAGATACAATGATATAAAACGCTGTATGAGAAACTGTGTCACGTGGTCAGGTCGGAGTGCAATATACGAGGAGTCATTGTGAAGGCGGCGATCGTCTGCACAAGAGCTTCTTGAGATTTCTCCGCTGTCTCTTCGAGAATTGTCTTCAACATTTTCAACCAAATAAAGAAGGATGGCAAAGATGTCACGTGAGTATTGCTACCAAATTATCTCAGCTATCCAACTTTACAATGTATCGAGTAGGAGGAGGTATAATAGGCTTTGTGCAACTGAGGAATCGCATGTCTACACTTGGCTACATTACTTCCCGTAGGACTGCAGAAAGAATCAGAATTATCACCATGATATGAATATGGTCTTCAGAAACCACGTGGTTTAAGTAATTGCGCCATCTATAACGTCTACGTTTTTTGTTCAGACCTGGAAGTTGTTTTGGAGAAGAAAAAAAAAAAACGACGGCGACATTTTGCTCAGAAAGTTCTCTAGAGATCTTTTCGTTTGTTTTGTTTGCCGTACAGAACTGGGACATTGTGAGAACTGATATACGCAGAGGACATCTAGAAAAAGCTCACACACTCATAGGATGAGGTCATCTCACTAAAGAGAATATTATGCAAACATGATTTACACAACGTCTTAGTTGTTAGTCAGAGGCTCATTTTTTCCCCTCCCGACAAGTCGCCCATAACAACTGACTGTCTGGGCGTCGCGCCGTTTTGCAGACGATATCGTACATTCACGGTTATGTATCGACAGGGTTTTAGCGATTATGGTTGACGCTTTACAACGCACTGTGTGCATGATGCACTGAAGAAAATTGACTGTGAATATCCCAGACGTTGAAGAGAGGAAATTTCACCTTTGTTTATGGAAGAAAATATGACTGATAGAAAGTCACAAAATGTGACTGATGCGAAAGCCAAGACAACGGCGACGAATAGTATATCGCTGTCATCGGTTTTTACTTCTTCTTTTATTTTAGTGAGTACGACACTATTCAGGGGAACTACTGTTTGTGTTGCATATATTTATGTGAGAACAGATTGTCTTATGTGCCGTTTATGATTTTGATGGACACACATGCAAAAAAGAGAAAAAAACAAACTAGTATCTATGAATAAGTTTCAAGACACCTCACCGTACACAGTATTTCATTCATGACTGCAATTTGATTTTAACACAACATAATATCAGCGAATTTAAGTGTGCTGCAGATAAAGAGGTCATCACAACTTTTGAATTGTACTGATCACATTTCTGCCACAATCATATGTGCCATTAATTCCGTGAAATGAATGTCTGTGGTTCACCTACATACCTGTTGGGCTATAACTCGCCGGTGGCGAGTTGAGCGCTTCTACGTAATCTCGACTGCTTCCTCCGCCTGCTCCGCCACCTCCTACTCCGCCGCCTCCGCTACCCAGACTCGTGGGGATTGCGTCCAGCCCGTGTCCGTTTGAGATCCTGGAAGAAATTGCACTGTTTGTTCCCGGCTCCAGGCCAACATTGTAGGCGCTCCATCGAGGTATATTAAGGTCTGCTACTCCCATCAGACCGTGCCGAGAGTTGGGTAAAAGTGAGAGATTTCGGCTGACTTCCGCGCTGTCCCCAATGCCCTGTCGCGAGTACGATTCGGGATGGTGATGTGAGGCGGCAAACTGAATTGATCCCCCGCCAGCGCTCCCCGCTGCGTTGCTCATTGCACACTGGGTTCCGGCGGCCGCTGCCATCGACATCTCGGATACGTCGACTCCGCTGCGTCCCGCACAAGTCGTGCCGGCCGATGGCAAGGCAAGGGATCCCCCGTAAGTGGCGGATGAACACGATGTGGCGTTGGCGTACGGCAACGGCAGCGCCGCTGGTGGATAGCCCGCTGCACACATCATGGCAGAAGTGGTGACGGCTGCCGGATGCGGGTAGGGCTGGGGATGGTGGTGAGAGAGACTCGCTGTAAGCGACGCGATGGAAAAAGCTGATGCTACACCCGCAGGTTGCATGGCCAGCTAATTCTCACTTCACATCCGCTGATGAAAATGTTTCTGCTAGCTTCTCGACTCAGGGGAAATGTGTCACAAAAGAGTCAAGCTTGTCCGATCAATGATATCTGCAGTCCACTGTAGAGAAGAGTTCGGAAAAAAATATGCCAGGGGGTCTTTTTCTATACCTTGCGTGATTACGAGTGTAAACTACAGATGAAACCATTCGTTCATGGGCTTACATTGAGACTGAATAAGTGGGTCAATCTGGAATCATCTTCAAAAGCTACACACACATTAAGTTCCGTGAGCACGTCTTCGAGAAACAAACTCGCCGTTACTTCTGGTAGCACGTTGTTTTTTGTTGACTCTGTCAGGCCTACTGAAAAGGATACAGGGCCCGGGAAACAACAACACAACGTTGTGAAATCTCCCGAGTAGACTTTCCGATACAGTTCAGTTACGGCGTCACCTCTCGGCAAGGCGATAGATCGAACTGTGCGATTGGTCCAGCAGCCGCCGACTTACAAACGCTTTCTTAACCCGTTTTGCAAGCGCGCCTCTAATTGGCCGACGACCAGATGAACCCGCGTGACATTACAGCCGTGGACCAGTTACCCATTAAAATCTAATATCTGCAACGTTCCTTTGCTGGTTCCAGTGAGCACCCCTGACAAGTTGTAATTCAACAATATTTCCAGCGAACGTGTAATCTCAAACAACCACAAGACGACATTTTCCAACAAATGTTCATAAATAACACAGCGGTTGTTTAGCTACCACAGTACTTAAATCTCGATGAATTCATACAAGCCAAGTACAATGTTTATTTGTAGACACCAAGCATGTCTTCATTTATATTTTGAAGAAGTTCGAACAGACAAGGCAGTAAAACGCTAGTGCCGTACACTTTACAGCTTTCTTTCAAGCATGTGTTTGACCCCACGCTAGAGACACAGAATGAGACAACCTTTTCTTCCTCTTTTTCTTTTTTCTTTTTCTCTCTCAAAAGGCACTCACAAGATGGACCGTGTTTCTGAAACCATAGGCGTTCTTAGCTGCCTAGACGTTGCTCAAGGCTTACTTTGATTTAGGTGAAAATGAGTACATTTCATAAATCTCCATGAGCAGAGAAGCTCGTTTAATTTTGTTACTACAGTATTTTGAAATTCTCGCTTCCAAACGCGGACGTTATTACGAAAAATGTTGCAAATATCAAAATCATGCAAATAGAGACAAAATATGGAATATTCTTGAGCAACAATAGAGATGTCAACAAAAAGTAAGTTTACCGTCTTTTGAACGCTACTGACCGTAAAAATCAATTTCTGGTACACTGTACTGTCTTCTCATTCTCTTTCTGTTCATATTATGAAGAGTTTCATCGCAAAATGGACTAAGTGCCATCTTTTAAACATTTCAAAATAAGTCCATAATCAGATAAAGCAAAATGTACATTTTCGAGTGATTCCTCGTTTGCAACATGAACACGAAATATTCTTGAAGTTATGATTAAGATATCTTCTTGTCATCTTCTTTTAATTGTTTTTAGCAGCATTGATCGCAAATATCTCAACTTAACAAGAGTGCGGTTAACAGATAATTATTTTTGAGATCAAACTCTCTCTCTCTCTCTCTACATATATATATATATATTATATATATATATATATATATATATATATATATATATATATGTCACCAATCATACTTTGAGTGTGTGTAAAGATTTCACCTTCATCAGATTTAGTTGAATCTCAAACAATAAAAAAATCTTTAAATGCTGGTTAAATAACATATTCTGATAATATATATGTAATTCAGATTGAACAAAAAAAAATCTCTGAATTTGATATTAACGTCACGTTACGCTATATTTATCCTATTTAATGTATACATTTACAGATTGCAGAGTTTAGAATATAAAAGATCGTGATATGAACATAACAATTGCATTTGATGTAACCAAAATATTATAATGTCTGTGCGCATAATTCACACATCAAGTTGTATGGTTTGAGTTTTAAGTTTATTAACTTGATTTCACATGGAATACGTGTACCGTGGTGGCAAGAAAAGGGCGAATTTTGATTATCACGGTGCCATATAATCATTTGGAAAGCAATTTGATAGTTTAATAAACACCTACTGGTATTATCTTCATTGATATATGTACTAACTAAATAATAAGAGATTAATGGGAGATACAGCAGTGATGTTTGTGTGTGAGAATGTATGAGTGTGTGAGTGTATGTGTGTGTGTGTTTGTAAGTGTGTGTGTCTGTTTTGTGTGTAAAAGTGCATTTTGTAAGACCAGAAAGATAAGAAACCAAATAAGAAACGGTCACGCAGGCGAAATGATCTAATAAAGGTTGACATGAAGATAATTACGATATAAATGAGAAAAGATTTCAGGTAGGCCTACACGATAAACAACAACAACCAAGCTTGCAAGAAAATACATGATCTTGACAGATTATATTTCTTGCAAAATATACTACAAAATAAATTACATCTTAGATTATGAAATATGATAAAATTGCACTTACATACCGCAAAGTAGATTATGCCTCATCAGTCAGTATAATTCAATTTGGAATGTATTTAAGTCCGGAGATGTAAAATCATGGATAATGCAATACCTGCAGATTCTTCTGGCCAGCTGTGTTGTTGATGCCGAAGTTATATATTTTGTTATGTCTGCATTCTAAAACAAAGATTACTAAATGAGTGATCATCGCATTTATGTGTCTGAAGTAATAAAAGACCTTGTCCCATGATTGAAATGATTTTAACATTTAAAGGATAAAGTATTTAAAGAATATTTCATCGAAGATTGTGCTCGAGTCAATAATCGTATGCGACAAGATAGTTTGGAAACCAATTTGAAGTAATAAAGGATTATGTGAACTCTTGCATGTTATTTATTGCTTAAAAAAAAGGAGTCATGTAATAAACAAAATGCTCACTAGAGCTGCACGTTTATTAATATTTGGCGGCAAGGAATGTGTGTTCTAAGGGGATAAAAAGAACCACAGTATCTGAAGAAGTCTATAACGCACCGTCGCTAGACCTGATTCAGTAGAATAATACTTTTCTCTGGTTATTTTTTCTCGAAATGGAGCGGAGATGATGCACATGAATATGTGAATCACAAACAGTGGACACGTCGAGAAATAGTTAGGATACCAACAACGTGAATCCATCTTCGGATATCCGTCGTGACATGCTATGATTTTCTTGCCAACGGCTTTAAGATATATGATCAAATGCATCCGTCATCTTATCTTTATCTCTTATTGCTTTCAAAATAATGATTGACGTAAAGTACAGTAATTATGCCTGCGTAAATTAGAGGTAACATTAAACATACAAATAATGTTCATAATTGTAACACGACTCACTTAGAGAGCAGGCCTCGGTTCTCGACGTGACTACGTTCCAGATAAATAATAATAATAAAAAAAAACACGGATAAATGTATATTACTTCTGTGAAGAGCAGAATCGTGGATTAAGAACCGAATTTATTCTCGCATTGTGTTGTTGTGTCCTTACCCAGTTTTAAAGTTGTACGGGGCTTAAATGTGAAACCACGGCAATGCCCCAATCGATCGCTTCATAAACAACAACAAGAAATGAGAACAACACCAACAAAACACCCAGGATGATGAAACGGAGAAAACACATAACATTCACTGTTCGGATCTTCTGTGGTTGAATGTTCGACTAAAATAACATCCTAAGCATACTGAAGTGTACCATTTCGTGTCATTTGTTCCAACCAGGAGCGCATTATTATGGAACAAACGGCGGAGGAGTTTGGGCCACGGTGTTTGCTTCGGAGACATGTCAGGAGGGGGGAAATCGTATTACGTCTATACCATGCCCGGTCCCGACGCGGTTCGTTTACCAGCAAATGGTCTGAAACTAACTGGTCTACGAAGATCCAAAATGCTGCTTAATCTAGCGTGTCGACTTCTGTGATTTTGAGGTGAGGAACAGACCAACTCCTAATGATCCTAAGAAAGCGGTGACCTTAAGTATCAGCTTCACGCAAAGATAATCTAATCGCATTCTGAAAATACGTTGTAGGTTTACTTGTTATGTAAGAGTATCACGTTTCATGAAGTCTTCATGAACGCTGCTCATGTCCATTATGTCATTTGTTGTTGTTGTTGTTTAATCAGGTGAACATGCTTTTACAATGAACAAACAAGTATGAAAGAGTAACTGTAGTACAACCGTTATGACGCGCAAAAGAACTTTCTCTCTACATCAATCAGAGAAAGTGACGTGGATGAATTTCTTTTTGATTAGCTTTGCAAACTGAACAACAACAGATACCAAGAATAGTGCCGGTTATACAATTGTAAGAAATGGGTTCATATTAGGAGTTCCAAATGGAAACTCGAATATGCTGATTTGATGATATGAAAAGTAATTATTTTGTTTCTTGCACAGAAAGGATCAAAGAGTGGGGGTGTAACGTTGTCTCCCAGTATTGCTACGAACGTCCGTGAGCTTGACGTAAAGTAAACACACAAAATGTGACATTGTGGGGGAAGATGTTGAGCTGTCAACCACAATGATACAATCAACCTATCTGGAGTCCGAAACAAATTGTTCATTAATCCATAATATTGATAGGTAAGATATTAGCAGAATCAGAAGATATTGAGACCGCATTATCTAATATTACTTCCCAGAGATCAGGAGTAGTGAGCAAATCGTCTATACAAATTTATTTGTTTATTTTACTATTTTAGATGCAAAGTATAACCTTGTAAGAGTATAGGTGACTACTCGTTAGAACTGAGAAAGAACGAATGTGAATTATTAGCTCTAAAAATACCTGCTTCAAAAACTTCTATTACAGGGGTCAAAGACCGTTGGTCAATGTAAGGAAGGTGTTAAGGGTGCATTGGTGGCACGATGGCCACCAAGATGGCATAATTTGCAGAACACCTTTTGTAAATGTCTATGCTCGTTTCACACATGCTGGTGATGAGATACCAATTTATCTTCCTGAATCATCTTCAGGTTTTCGGACTCTTCTTTAGGCTTTGTTGTGTAAGTTTCGTCGGATTGTTCGGCCGATCTTCTGGGCGGACTCGGATGACTGTGCCCATGCAATCAGCGCAACTTCGATTCTCCTTCTGGGTCTAATAAATCAGGATTTGTGACGAGATTATTGGCCGGGTATTCAATCGACCAGAGGGGGGAGAGCTTTCATACTTTGCCACCGTAGAGCGATTGATGTGTCAGTGATTGTTACCTGTGCGTCTCTCCCGGTCTTCTTTTCGAGTTTCCGATCTGTCCAATAAAGGACACTCACATGAGCCGCGAAGTTTACCCCCTTCATGACTTACGGATAAAATGACCGTCTGTCTGGAACAATTCACACCATCACACACACAAGGGGTACACCGCATCCTCTCTCTCTTCTTCACATTTAAACGAAGACAAATGTGTCACCCAGGTAGGAAGGAGAAAACTCTGAGTGTGTCCCGTTACTTTGTCCTTTTGAAGACATACCTACGTCTATCTAAGCCTGTGTTCATACCGGCATAATCATCGGCAATTGCCACATGACTTGTCGAGTAATGCCTGTGTCGGTAGTAAAGCAGGTTGTTCGAAACTGCGGTAGTTATGTCTTTTTTTTTTTTGTTTTTTGTTTTTATCGCAGGTAGAGTGGTCTCGATTCGGCATTTTGATTCGAAAGATACCTTGCATTTCATTCTCGTCATTTACAAATATTTGTAGAAATCCCTCCAATCATTCACATTCAAAATCAGCCAAGTAAGCACCGGTAAGGCATTTCGTGATGTGAAGTTAAAAAACAAGAATTCAAGAAAAAAGAATGCGCGACAGATTTATTCGGGAATTAATCGTCCAGTATCGTAATTAAGTTTCTGATGTGCATCGGGCGCTGAGAGTGAGTTCGATGGCGATCCGATTTGATGATTCCGTGAAGAATTACATTCTCACCACAAAGGATCCCAATCTTAGAGAAATCCGATACGCCCAATTTGGATCCCATGAAATCGACGTAGATTACACACTCCAAGACATTCCGCGAAGTGAAAAAGCGGGGAGCAAGAACCCCACGAAATGGTTAGCGACATCACGCCAATTATGCGTCATTATAGTAATGAATGGGATGTGATAATAATTGGGACCAAGAGAGCCTATTTTTATTCCTCCGTCGGATTTATTTACCCTAGCTCGGATTCAGAAACGTGGGGGCCAGTAACAGGCAAGGGGATGTCTGGGGCCATCCTCCCTTGTACTCTGCTTGGCTACCCTGCTGATCAGCTGAAGGTTATTGTAACAGTGCTCTCTGAGAAACCTGCAATGTAAACTTAAAATTAAGATGAAGGGGGAAAGATGAGGTGTGTGCATGGGGGGGGGGGGGGGGGATGGGCACTGATGATTGCCATCAAATGGACCGGAGTCGTACGTTGCCGTCGGTAAAGAACAATTAATTAGAAGATGTTGGTTGATGCGCTGGTCGTTTTCCTTTCGAAAACAATAAAGCAATCACAGTAAACTTATCCCAATCTTCACAGCTATCAGTCAATTTTCTTTGGCTTTCATTCAATAATTGAATTGTTTCGTTGGATTTATTTAGCTCAAGGTATGACAAAGTTCCCTTTTCATAACTGGACCCAAGTTTGGACTCACAGTTCCTGCAACGGCATTTCGACACTGCAAATCAATGAAATAGTCTTTGATGAAGAAAGCATAAAATGAGAAGCACACATTAAATATTAGGTGAGTGGAGTTGTCATGGGGGAATTATTCTGTGGTCGAAATTGAACAATTACAGCAATCAATATGATCTACGAAATGATATTCTCGACATCGAGTTGTTTGAATCTTTGAGCTCTTCGGGTTCGTCAAAAGACATGAAAAACCGGGGTCATCCCACGAGACAGACACCCACGAGTCATATGGCCCACCAGTTCTACGTTGACAAAAAGAAGTTTATAAGTCATACAGCCCAGGAGTCATACATCCCATGAACTCGACACCATAGGTAAATAAGGCTCATGAGTATACGACAGTAGGCAAACAAGGCCCGCGAGTCCAACACAGGGCAAAAGAGTTCCATGAGTTCAACCCTAGGCAAACAAGGCCCGCGAGTTCGACTTTACATCATGGGGATCGTGGGCCTTGTTTGCCTATTAATTGTCGAGCTCATGGGCTGTATGACTAATACTGACTGTATGACTCGTGGGTGTCGAACTCGTAACGTGCACCCGAACAAAAGATCTTAAAATTGGGGAATTTGGAGTGGACGTGATGATGGGTTGGGACACCAATGCCTGCTTCCAAGAATCAGCAGCACCCACTAGAAATTCTGGGTGCGGAAATGTGGCAACATTTATGGATTGTTTTTGACCTTGGAATATCTCTGGTTCTCTTGAAGATGCATGCGCGGTAGGCTGTCGACTTGACCTTTATCAAATATGTGTCTTCGGTTTCGCCTGCATTTTTTTTTTTCGGTTGTTCTTCATCAAGAGAAGGTAATAGGATCGACATGCGAATCTCATCAGTCTGTAAGGTCAGTTTGGGGTTTACAGGTTCTTTGATACGTATACCTCATCGTGGAGAGCAGCGGCCGTTCGCCAGCTGGCTCTAACCGAGTCCCACCCTGTTGCAGGACTCAGTTGGTGCCTTGTTTAATCATTACGTTCTGACGATACATATATATCGATATTTTGCTGGCTCAGCTGAAGACTCTTTTGGGCTATCGGTCTGGTCAACTACGGTTCATCACAAGCGTCTTTGTCGGTACAGAGACCTCTACTCTGGATGACACCCCAGATCATTAGCAATTTAGCGAAGCAGCGGCGAGACCGGTGAGGTTGATGTCTGGATGTCATCAATGGGTCCAGGCATGAACCACCTCGGCACAGACAAATTCGATATTGTGATTAAGATGACATTCAACCGAACAATTGGCGACATGGGATCATGAAGGTCTCATTTTAATTATTCTGATGGGCAATAATATGATTTATGTAACTAAAATAAACACACTCATAAGAACACACACACGTTGTGTGTGTTTGTGTGTGTGTGAGTGTGTGTGTGTGTGTGTGTGTGCGCGCGCGCGCGCGCGCTGTCGTAGATGTAGTAATAATGATAAAAAATTATCATTGACATGCGTCCATGATTTCGTACAAGTGTGTTCGTGTGTACGATATCCGAGTACCGGTATGCAATTTCTCTTGGATCGTCATTTATTTCACAATCTTGATGTACTGACTCTGTAAAATGTTCTCATCAATATTTTGACACTTTGCCTTCTTAGTTTTTCAGTATCTGGTACGCACGAAAAAAGAAGAAGAAGAAGATGTATACATGTATCGTCACAATGTCGCACTGCAATGTCCCATCGTCATGTTACAGCCCTACTTTGTTTCTGGGTAGACTGTGTCTGTTCAGCGATTATATTTTGGGGATATGTTTTGTATCTACTCTCTCAATATAGGCCCAGTGATAACACGATGTTCACTTAACAATGACTAGAAGAAAGGTGAAAAAGGTGATAGAGGTATACACATTTACTATCAAATACCCCGGAAATTTCCCAATACTGGATGCATCTTATTGGTAGACCTCCGCTCGACAATATACTATGAGCAATTATGAAGTTCTGTCGCCCAATGGGCTAATCAATAAAGAACGTCTGGGACAAACCTGTGATGGGATACCCCCCCCCCCACACTACACATACACAATTCCTCTCTCACACACTCTCAAAGTAATCATCGTCCTCGTATAATTGAGCTCAATTACATGATTACAACGAAGCATTGAGCAGATCTTAATACTATTCGCTGCATACATACACGCATCATGTACGAAAATAGTGGTAGACAGACAGACAGACACGCACACACATACACACGCACACACGCGCTTGCTGGACAGTGGCTCGATCCTTTTGGGGACATCCTTGGCGGTTTTTCAGCGGTTTCCAAATTTCCATTATCACAGCTCGCTTGTTGTCTGGATGACTGGGTTTCTCCACTGTCCATGATGTAAAAATAGACAGATTTGGGAAATTGTCCAAGTCTCTGGATCTATATAAATCAGCCTTCTGAGCTTAAAAACCAAATAATAGCTTCTCATGTACCATGTTGCGCAAGGGTACTTCATTTCCAAGATCTGCTAGGCTCTTAATGGGTATAGGTGAAGAAGAACAAAACTGACAGTATTTTCTGCAACAATCTAAAAAACAAACAAACAAACAAACAAACAATGAAGAAATTACTTTGCATTTTCTTAGAGGATCACAAGTGAACTCATATGGATGGTCGGAAACAGTCCTCATGCTGAATGCCTTTTTATTAAAAAACGATGTATGGAAAGTAGTAAGAAAGAAGTTAAGACGCCACCACAAAAATGATTTTGCAAAGATTGTACACTTTGTAGATGTAACAAGCCCTGACAGAATAATAAGTTCATTGAAAATCAGTCTCAACGTAATTCTCTTTTCAGACTGTGCGTTTTTGAAGAATTGAAACAAATCGACACCCTACAGGCAATCATATGGTTTGTCACATCTCATTTGCAGGTTGAAAAGTATACCGCCTTGGCGAGACAACAGGCGCCCAAATCTGGTGTGTGTGTGTGTGTGTGTATGTTTGTATGTCTGTTAAAGGAAAGCCTCGTGATATTTTGATAATGTTCTCGGCACTTGCATTTTTTTACACATATGTCAACACACACACGCACGAGCGCGCGCGCACACACACACATATATATATGTATATGTATATATATATATATTTAGTATATATATATTTAGTGTATATATATACATATATATATATATATATATATATATATATATATATATATATATATATATATATACAGTGAAAGAAATTAGACTTGAGGCGCACATTGCTCTCGAGTCCACTCCAAGTCTGATTTCGATTTCTTTCACTATATGCAACCCACAATGAGGCATCGCGTACTTGTGGCAAAGGAACAATCTCTCGCACTATCCACACACACACACACACACACACACATATATATATATATATATATATATATATAATACGTAATACAAACAATTAAGCGTGTGTCATGATTCAGCGGTTTTTATTTATTCAGCGTTTTTTTTTTATTTGATTTTACGTTTAATTTTGTTCTCTTTTCAGAGACAACACTGATCAATCTTCTTAGCCATCGTTGGATCTATTAGATGAAAGATAGGTGGTCTGACCGGACTTCAATGGTAACCTACTGATATCTGAAGCTTACAGGTATGGTAATAGATCCACATACAAAACAATCTTGTGTGTGCGAATTTTTTTTTCTTTTTTTTTTGTTTATTTCTATTTGTATAATCATGTTTTTGATCTCTGTAATTTTGTTTGATGTTCTTTAATAAAAAAAAAATTGAAAGATAAAAAAAAAAAAAATCTTGTGTGTGCGTGAAAGTATGTGTGTGTGTGCGTGTGGGGGGTTATACCTGTGAACGTTTATAATGTGATTTTCGTTTGTTTGTTTGTTTGTTACATCAAATCATACCTTTGAGGCAAATGCTGCTGTTAGCATGGAAAGTAACGTTTGAGGCTCTTTAGCGTGAAAGGGAAAGTCATAATCTAAAAAGAAATCAGGCAATAACTGACTAGAACGTAAAGTGGCGCTAATGCACATGACCCAAGTATGCACTGATTTTGCGTACTCTTATCTACATTGTATTTGCAAAGGACGTCCGAGCTTTTTCAGTTATACAAGTACAAAAATCAGCATACTGTATGCAGGACACCAACTGTGGCTCCTTTAAAAAGCTAATCATGCACAAAATTTCGATATTGTGTTCAACATTCATATGGCATTTGTTCTAAAGCTCAAGTTCATTTCAAGATTGTTCTATGCAAATGGAGAAATCATGGACTTCTTTCTTCCCCCGGTGGTAAGACCCGTTCGATGACCTTTTAAGAGCCTCGTGGCACTTGAACCGATAGCGTAAGCTGTCAAACTCCAGCGTCAGACATGTTGACGCAACTCATGTGCAAAATTACCTCACAAACATGTTATTATTGACAAGCGCACAACCTGACCTAACCATTACAAGAGTCAACATCTACGTTTGTGCTCTATGTTTCAGTTCATCTGTCAGAATTTCTGGTTCTGATGTCCATTATTACGACACCCATCAGTCGGGGAAACTACTCATCGAGTAAGAGGGAGAGAGAAAGGAACCGAATTGGCATGCAAACTTGAGCGCTATCAAAACGTTCGTCCCATCCACTCAGCCGAGAGGTAATGTTTTAGTTTGAACCCTACGCTTTCAAACAAAATCATTAACAAAGAGAAAGAGAGAAAGAGGGAGGGGGGGGGGGGGGGAATGGGAGAGGGCGAGAGAGGGAGAGGTGGTGGATTGAACTTGAATTCGTGTGGCCCGGATATAAGCGCAATACCTGATATGAATATTTTATCGCTCAATTTGTTTAATTAAGCTGAAGAGTGATTGACGCAGGCGTTGGAGTGAAGACAGGTCTGCCATTGAGCTGGGTTAAACGATCCGATTTAACGCCCCGCTGTGTACCCCGATACGGCGGCCAATTCTCTTACCGCAAATCATCTGTTGTACTTTTCGTGGCAGTACATAATATCAAAGACACTGCTGTCATCAGAAAAGCTAGTCATTCTGTCTCTTTTTTTTTTAACGTAGAGTATACCTTGCTTTCTATTTCCAAAACTGCCACTTCATGTAGGTTAGACAAAACCATTGTTGCGGTTCTTTAATGTCCATGCACGACAGCTGAGAATCAGTAATACGATGAAATTAAGGGGGAAAGAGTATAGCGCTAAGGTGCTGTACGAGTGATCTCGAAACATCGTCTTCCTCTTCATCCCTATCTTACCTCTTCAACTTCATGTAATTCGATCTTTAACAGTTTATTGTAACACATGTCTCAGTGTCTTGCAGAACGAATGCTTAATTTGCTGGGGGAATACACAACAGTGTCGAATATTACATTATAATTTGCACTGAAAATAGAAACAAGAAAAGGAAAAAAAATAAGGAAATGCATGCGTTACCATCCAAAGCTCTCATCATGCATCTGTTTCTTCCTTCTCGTTCATTCATTCAGGACTCCCTGTGAGTAATTATGAATACTATCACAGCCTTCATCTACACGACAGGCATACTTTTCTTCTCCCCTAAATCCATCTACTCGCGTCAGAGAAGCTACGTGCATAGCATCGATTGAGTTACGTGACAACAGAATGCACCTGATATAACGAGGTATGTCTTGATCAGACCATGTAACACGCAAGACAAACTCTCCACCCATGTACTATACGCGTGATGCGATGGCGCCACCTTCATGGTGTGTTCAAGTTATACAGTCACGCTCAGTGGTTTGAAGTAAATTAGCTATCCACCTCTAGAAAGTATTTTAAAAATTCTCTTTTGTGTCTCCTTTTATTTTGCTTTCATGTTGTTATTTATTTGCTTTGTTACTATTTCTAGCAAATTTAGGCAAAAAATAAAACATGAAAGGCCTTTCAACGCGTGCGTCCCATTAGAAAGGCTCATTCAAGGCACGACGTATGACTTATACTCATGCGTTTCCGTGGTCTCGTGCGCTTGAACGTGTTATGTATTAGGCATGACGATTACTGGCTCATTCTATGCCATTAATATTATATAAACTCCTCAAAATAAGTTCTGCAATTAAAGTTTGATATATCATATTTCTCTTATACCAGCATTATCTTCATTAAATATGACATCATAAGAAAGCCTGATTAATTGTCTTTAAAACGACCCTCATAAAAGGACTATCCAACGACACAACTCTCTTGGAGGAAAGTGATCAGGTGGGTTCAGTGCAGTTGCAGGTGCGTGCAAGATGCAGTTGAAGGAGGAAAATAGAGATTGAAAAAAAAAAACAATCAATTACTATAAATATTTGTTATCTTGATGAGTGGGGAGAATATAATTGTATCAAATATCGTTTTAGTGAAGCTTTCAAAGAATACATACTTGAGCAAAACTTAATGTTTTCCAGGAGATTATCCCAAATGTCCGGACCCGAATGTCTTATAGATTTATTTGTCACTAATAATTTGGGATTCAATAGATGGAAATTTCTACATATACGAGTAGGGTACGAATGGACAGAAGTATTAAACCTAAACATGTTTTTAAACAATGATGGAAGTTGATTATGAATACATTTAAACATAATTACTGCTACTTGAATAGTATTCAAATAAAAAACCTTCAATGTTTTAAGTTCATGAAATAAAGAATCAGTATGAGCCAGGAAATGCGATCCAGTACAAATACGTATAACTTTCTTTTGTAATTTGAAAATAGAATTTATTTTGGTAGAGCCGCAAGTTCCCCATACAACATTACAATAACTTATATATGGGAGAATTAAGGAATTATATAATAAAAATAAAGTTGAACGAGGAAATAACCCCTATATTTTTTAGAAATACGCGTTGTAACATGATGCAAATGCTCATTCCAAGTCAAACTTTCATCTATATAATACTCCCAGAAATTTTGAATTCGTTTTCTTTTCTAATGGGATACCATCAATGTTAATATGTATCAGCGTATCTGCATTATGAAAATGAAGTTTAAGATAAATAAAATGGGTCTTTTTTTATATTCAAAGAAAGTTTATTAGACTTAAACCAATTTGATACTTGATACTTTAATACTTTGATACTTTAAGTCAATGATGACGTCATGAAGTGTGTCATATCAAATTAAATAAAAGAGCGACGAGAACGCACGAGATTTAACCCAGCTGGAAATTAATGTAATCCTTGATTGAGAATGGTTATTTTTCTATTCAAACAATGCTTTTTATTCATCTAGTCTAGCACTGTGCACATATCGTACCACAGCACGTGTGACAGTCACTGGACGATTAGTGTAGTTTGGTAGAACGTACACTGCAAAAAGTCCGGTGTTAAATATGAAACACCGAGCTGGTGTTAAATTTCCGGTGCTCATTCATGGTGTTAGATTAACACCTCCGGGTGTCATTTCGAAATTTAAAATTGTTTTTTTAATAGTTTCTTAGTTACTGCACTTCTTGTTAATTTTGAACTTCAACAAGACGATAAAGAATTTTCCGATAAAGTACTTGATTTTTGAAAAAATCTGTAAATACATTTACACCACAGTAACACCAGTTGGTGTGGTCCCCTATTGAAGCTGGACGGGTGTTATACCATTGAAATCAACACCACCGATATCAAATCAACACCATGCGGTGTCATTATTGAATTAACTCTAGCGCAGTGTCAAAAATATCACCAGCCACAGTGTCAAATTAACACCACGAAGTGCCAGGCGAACACTTTTTAACACCGTCACGATACATTTTATACACCTGTGGGTGTGGTCCTCTATTGAAGTTTGATCGGTGTTAGATTTAACACACATGGTGTTAAATCTAACACCGGCGTTTTTTACAGTGTATGGAACAGTCGGTCTTAAATTGGTCATGCAAGGAACACCTCCTTATCCGAATCTTACCACTTCACGTAAAACCATGGTTGTGATCATCGCGGTCAACAATGGTAATCCAACCAACTTGACCAAGAACAGATTTCCCTGAACTATTTCAATCAGTAAGTCATATTTATATACTTGTAAGAACTCATTTATTTGCTGTCAGCTGTCGTCAACCACATTTTCATAAGATTCGGAATGCGTTACTATCCCATTTGGAGTGCATTCAAATCTACCAGGCCTACACTATAAACACTGGTATCGTAATTTCTTTGCGGCTGTAGATAGAGACGAGTTTTAGTGGCGTCATCCTTCTTTCTCAAACTCTTCAATTTCTAACACTTAGGGCCTACTTTACACTTGGGATTTATAGCTGCATTTTTTTTTATTACACGAAGTGGGTGAGACTTTTTACCCTAGTATGTTAATCCGATTCTAAACAGTGACGTTGATAAAATGTGCAAGATATATTACACTGGTACGCAGATCAAGGAAGAAGTGTTAAAAAAGATATCAAAGTCTGAAGGAAAACGAATGGTGATAGAAATGTTTGTTCCGCTCCATACAACGGGGCTAATTAAAGACTCCCGAGGCAGTCGTAGATATTGCATGGAGGAATTTCCATATTGGAGAATAGCTATCAAAATCTGTTTCCTTGATAACGGCATTAAAACGGCGATTCGCTTTTCTCGAAGACGGGCAAGCGACGAGGGTATGATTTAGTGCCGCAATCGACGCGTAGTGCATGCAAATTGTGTGCGTCGCGTCCGCGCGTTCAGCGCACATAACCATCATTGTTCCGTGACGACTTTTCGCCGCGTTTTCACGGAGGATGTTAGCAGGCGCGAACGGTCCCGCTGCGCTCATCAAGTGTGCAATAATTTGCAAAAGATCCTCGTAATTTCTGTCATTCTCTTTCGCAGCCGCGAAAATTGAGCCTTATATTCCGTTTCTCGTTTGTCATGGATTTCGATGGTGAAAGGAAATCCTGCTCTTAACACTAAAACAGGGAAACCCTACAGCGACAAAATTATTCCTAAGCATGTTCAACGACCGGATGGAAAACAAGTACTAAATTATGCAGTTTTCTACTCTTTGAGTTTTGATTTATTCGTCATTTTCAAACTTCTCTTTTATACAAGCTTTACATCGCTTTCATTATACCTAAAAGTTTTGATCATTTGAATTATGATCAGTGCGATTTATTTCAGATGCACATAAAGTCATATAGAGGAATAAAGACACATTTGTTTTCCGCCTTTTTTTTTTTTTTTGCAGTCAGCTGCAGTGTCATTATTTCGTTGCTATGGACATTTTTTTCTTTTATTCACTTTTATAGTGCTCATTAAAGAACAGAAAAGGAAGGAAATCGAAGGGAAAGCAAACGACTAGAAAGAAACTAGAATTAAACACAATAAACAAAATCTGACGAAAGATGTGTTGTATTTATAGGGAGATTGTGTAAGAGAGGGAGCATTGAAAAAAAACAAAACACACCCAGCAATCAAGAGTCAATTATTGATACATTGATTACCAGCTGTCACAGTGAAGTTGCCGATCGCTTGTGATAGACGTAAGAGAGATCGTTATCTGTCAATTCTTGAAGAAAGAGAAAGGAAGCCATTAAACTAAATCCCATTACTCATTCGCCACGCCAAATCAGGTATCGCCAAAAGGACATGTGGTGTTAAACGAAAACAAAGCTTCTCTGTGAATCGATTCATTCTTTCTCCCACATTGTCTTCTTGCAATATGCAATATCACTGTCGTATGTATCAAACATTGATGGATTAAACGTGGAATTAGTCAATATATACGTTCGGGCCAACAAAATAGACACAACAATCCAACAAAGGGCACCCCTGCTGACTGGTATGCAACCTTTTTTTCTTTTCATTTTTTTGTTTGCTTGTCACAGTGCTGTCGACTTGACGGTGAGCTATCATTAATTTTACTCCAAATGGTGCATGTTTAGAGTGTTTAGCCTTTTTGATGGTTTTTAGAGGCATTTCTCTTTGTGAGACGATTGTAAAGGCGGTCGAGCTCAAGTCTCACGTCTAATCGGGTCGGTATATCAAGTCTGCTGTCAAAAGCTGGACATGAACAAAAGAAAGAAAGAAAGAAAGAAAGAAGGAAAGAAAGAAAGAAGGGACAGACACAGAGAGGAAGAGAAGGAGAGATAGGGAGAGACAGAAAGACAAACAAACAGACAGACAGACATACAAAGAGAAAAATATCGCCGATCGCGGTTCAGCGACCGTCTGCATGTCGTGGAGGAGCGCGCCAAAGTCTCATAAGTTAAAACAGTCCCCTTTATAATATGACACAATGGACCAGGCCTACCTGTATTGCTATTGAACCATTCATTTTTTTTTTTGTCGATACTCTCTCAATGGTATAATAATAGATTATGAGAATATATGACGGACCACTTCTCTCTTTTGCTCCCTGTTCCTGATTCCACTTTTTCTGTTCCGCCGTTCAGTGAATGCTGACTATTCGCCTTCCCCCTTGCAACTGTCGCCGCGGATTTGGGTCGCCAAAAGGGACGATATTCTGCCCGCAGGATGTATGGTCGAGATTTCTTTGAGAGTTCCCCGCGCGCAACGTGGCGAGGTCTTTGGCCGAACTTGGGCTCTTCCGTATTCTTTACCCGATTAGATTGACACATAATAAGGGGAAACTGAAAATATCCACGAGCGTTTCCAAAAGCTCACTTCGCTGAGCTCCAATAATACTTGGCCAGCTTTCCTTATTCGGCGCGTAACGCAAACGATGAACAGCTACCTATATCTGAGAAACAGCCGTGCACCCGTCTTGCATACATAGCCAAAGGGTGTGTTTGATTATCCCGTTGTGTTCACAAGCCGCAAAATATTTTCTCCGATATTAGGAATAATGCCCACCATAAGTCATCCCTCATTATCAAAGTAGCCTGTAGAGGTAGACGTAAACTACAGAGCAAAACATTTTCAGAATGCATACAGCCATGCTATAGAATTATTTAATGATGTTCTCACCCATGTATGTCAATATTCCAAGATCAATAATTATAGGATCCAATCCGGTGTCCCCTGTACAATCATGTAGACCTATTAACGGATGAATTCAATAGGTACTTAAATGCCGGGTTCAATCCTGTTTATATATATATACACACACAAGAAGCTGATCATTTCTTTTAATTATGATGGTTATCTTGACGCTCCTGAAGTATATGCAATGACAGTGCTTAAGATTATCATTTAGATAATGGTTTCTAGGCGAGAGCAAATAATAGTATTATTTACTGGACGGTAAATTCACGGTCAACATTTTGAATTCGTAATACTTTACGAATTTTAATAATTTTTTTAAATGATATTGAATAATCACAATATAAGGTCTTACTCATTCAAGATATAGCCTGGGTCTAGTCACAGGTCAAAAAGAGGGCATGAGTATCATCTTACCCAAGTATTACAGTACTAGGTAACCACTTCTAGACCTGGGTCAAGGCATGTAATTAGGCCTATAATAACTATGAATTGTTATATCATGCCAGTTGGGGATTTATCTTGGTTTGTTGATTGCCAGTCAACGGTATCAGAATAGACATGTGTGTGTGTGTGTGTGTGTGTGTGTGTGTGTGTGTGTGTGTGTGTGTGTGTGTGTAGTATTTATTTCATTTCTTCCGTGATTATTTGTATTGTCTGGCTATTATATTCCTCTACTAAGCTTTGATCCTTTTTTCGCTCATGAGAAAGCCTTTTATTGGGTCCCCAATTCCATCGTAATTATCAGCTTGTTCTTGTACTACAGATCATGACTACTTTTCTTTTTTCATTTTCAGTTCATGAAAAGAATACTGCGTTTCCTTTTGTTTGTTTGTTTATTTTGTTCTTGTGCATATCAATTTGTTATACATGCCTGTGAAAAACGTATTTTTTCTATTGCTGATGGAAATGAAATCAATTCAGTTCAAATACATCGTCGTCACACCATGCCAGTTAGCGATTCATTTCATTCATGTTTTGATTTATTGTATAAAAAAAGTGATCTGCATTAATTTCGCTTGAATATGCAAAAGTCAAAATGTACTATAATTTTTCCATATGCAAGTGTCATATTGTATTGTATACTTTTGTCGGAAATGAAATAAAATGAAATGAATGAATGGATCTTATCATATTCTGTATATGGTTGGTTGATTGCCAGTCGATAATAGAATAGACATGGTCACTGATAGTGGACCAGTTTTTGTTGTTCTCCTATGAGCAGAACATCCTGTAGCAGTCTTCCATGGGATGAATATTTGGTATAAGCAAACGCCATACGACCAAACAGCAGAATAATTACATTATTTTTAGCATCCTCGATCTAAATGAATTCGATACAATATTCATGCAACGCTTTAAAAAGGCAGCAATAGTAAGCGACTAATGATGCTTCCTTGAATATTCTAATTCAGGGAAGCACCGCGCAATAAAGTGACTAAAATGTACGCGTCGGGCTTTATGGTGATGATACGAAAAAACTGGCTACCGCCAATGAGTTATAGGCTGAAGATCATAATGCGCTTTGACAAAAAAAAAAAGAAGCATAATAGTTTAACATATGATAACTTTTGTTCTCAGTTTTGAAATGTGTTTTTGTTTTTTGATATTTTTTTTGGGGGGGATGTAGGCCTATAGAAGTGCCTCTAAACTTATAATCTCCGTCAAAAACATTTCAAAAAAAAAAAAAACATCTCTCGGAAGGAACATTTTTTGTCTCTTCCCTAATAACCTATCAGTCATCATCCATATTATAACACTGATGCCATGGCGCATCCGCGGAGCTCATGAGCTAAATCGACATCCTCATGTAACATGAAGCTTGATACGTATACGTTGTGCTCTATCTGTCAATAATCAACTCTTTACTTCGCTCACCTCAGCCCCATGTGGTCTTTCGTAAGTACACAAAAACGAATGCATGTAAATGACTTAAGTTTTATAAATACAGGGATCTATGCAACAGTTATCACAGAATCAGAATGTAAGCGATTAAATGCCTGATGATTAGAATGATAGTTAATAAGGTTTAAAGATATTTTTTATCATTGTTATACAACTACAACTATTACTATTATCATATGTTATCATTGATATTATCAATAATAACATTATCATGATCACTACTATAATACTATAGTCGTCGTCGTCGTAGTTTTAGTAGAAGTAGTAGTAGTGTTAGTAGTAGTAGTAGTAGTAGTAGTAGTAGTAGTAGTAGTAGTAGTAGTAGTAGTAGTAGCAGTAGTAGTAGTAGTAGTAGTAGTAGTAGTAGTAGTATAGTAGCAGTGCATGGTAGCAGTGATAGTAGTATTTTACTATTAGTATTTATATCATATTTAGCGTTAGCATCATCATCATCATCATCATCGCCATCAGCCATCTTCTTTAATTTGCTACTTTTCGGCGTGTTTTCCTGTACATTGTTGCAAAAAAGATACCACATTCCCCGGACCTATATTATTGTCAGTAAACACCTTCAGGATTCTAGCCCGTCTCACTTTCAAACAGAAGCATCCTGAAGGTACACTTTTTGTCTGCTTGTTGTTTATTGTTTGTTTTTCTCCTGCGTGTAAACGTCATCCTCAGTCGTCTGTAACGATCCTATAAAAAAAAATAAAGGCTTGTCTAGTTCAGCAGAGCAAGGGGAGAAGATGTCGTTCATTTTTCCCCAAACGAAGGTCAATTTGAGTTTACCTTCGCTTCGGTCGTTGCACTTACCTCTGAAAGGCTCATGACATTCGGAGCAAAGTCGGCTTCTGTCTACTCTTCTACTTCTCTTTGTCATCTTTGTGATGAGCTCGACCTATATCTTGTCAGAAAAGGAAGAAAAAGGTTTAATCCGTGTTGATGGCGAATCTTCATTAGCTCACACACCCTCAGGTGCAATTAAAAGGAGTTTTGGAGGAAGTAACGAGCGTTGGCAACGACGAACTTGGCTCATGAGGTAAATTGGGGAGTAACGAGAATATGAGTGACAATGCCAAGGAGCAGCGAAATTATTGAGAGAACGGTTGGTGAGTGTTACCTCAATTTGCTACTACAATAAAACCGAAGAAAAGTGCCAACAGAAGAACATCGTCTTCTGTAATGTCTCATGAATGGCAAAATATGACTGTAGTTCAACGAATTGGGAGTCTCTTTCGTATAAAGCCATAGATTCAGAATACTCTCGGCAAGAAAGCCTAGTGCTTGTATTTTGCCACGTTCTTTGTATTGAAGAAATGACTATGTTTCACCCCAGATTTCTCTGCTAAATCCATGTTGCAAACGACTGCTGCCCCGGGAACTTAACATTGTCTGATGAGTGCATGGGAACGTAGCGACTTCGCCATTTATCAGGACACTCGTACATCTTAATAACCGGCCCAAGAGATAAGAATGAATTCAAAGGGAAAGGGAAGGGAGAGGGGAAAAGGTGAGAAGGATTCCAAGCAGCTTCAAGGGTCCTTGGGGGACAAGTAGCTGTGGTAATTGCAAAACCAACAAAATTATTGCCGCTAACCCAAGAACTTCACGTTACTGTGTCGAAGGAACTGCAGAAGATTAATAGCTCACAAGACAACTTACAATTATAGCAGTCTGGAACTAAGTACATTACTATTGAAGTCGTAAAATTGACCTCTTGTCTTCACTCTTGCTCATTTCTGATCGTTCATGCATTCACAGAAGAATGATTGTCGCCTGGTACACGTTGATTTATCACGAATGCTTGGCAGGAATGTTTCTTAAGATAGCCTTACTTTCCTTCAGCGCTTAATGATCATTTCAGGTTTTTTCCCCCTCAGAATGTCTCCGTGATCAGTGGTTATGAGTCGCACGATGAATTATATCAGGGCTTGTATCGTAAAGTTCATCTTTAGTGTGAGTCATCCCCAGAATAATCCATTGAGTTGCAAGAAACTCATCGTTTCGTCTTGGGATGTGTCATTGCTGTTGCGCTGAATTAGCCTTGTGATCGTTTTGGAGAATGCTTAACATAAATGTTCCCACAATATATAACTTAACTCTATCCTCCTCTATTCATTCAGGAACAAATCTCGTGAAAATTTGTTTAGAGCATTTTCTATCACGTGAGGGTCAAAAGTGTACGACTGCAACTCCTTTTTTTTTTTAAAATCTAACATGGTTTTCCTTCAACTCATTGGAAACGTAGGACTATTTGAAGACAAAGTGCGCATTAAATTCTCACATAATGACGTCAGGCATACTAGGAACAACTGCAATGACTATTCACTTCCATCTCAGGATTAGTTTTCCTGTTTGTTTGCTGTTGCTGTTTTTTCCTCTCTCTTAAAGCACTTCACAGAATATTCCCAGCTTCGAAAAAACCGGTAAAGAGAACACTCGAGAGCATTTGTATCCAAATAAAGCAATGCTATACCTTATTGGGCATGAGTATAATGCTTGTCAGTGCGATAAAGTGTGTTAGGGTGTGTGTGTGTGTGTGTGTGTGTGTGTGTGTGTGTGTGTGTGTGTGTGTGAGTGCGTGTGTGCGTGTGTGCGCGCGCACGGGGGGGGGGTGGTGACCAATTTAGATCAAAGAGAGTGATCACTAAATCCATAACGAACCTTTAGTGGTGAAATAACTATTTTCATAAAAGGTCTTACTTCGTCCTGCGCTTTAAATCGAGGAACAGCGGAGAAATATGAGCGAGTTGAACGTGTGGGCGTATGTGTGTATGGTGCTATTGTTACAGCATTTTCATGTTTGATTGTAGAAATGTATCGTTCTGTAATGGATTTTCCCATAGCAAATGCATTCTGCCAAGAGAGAGTGTCGGAATAATTTCATTATTTTTCGCCAAAGTTTTTGGAGTGTTTGTTTCTTTGCTCCCCCCGCCTTGTATTGCTCCATCTGAGAAAGTACGATACAGAGTGACCCGGGGCGGGGTTTAAGCGGCACTGTGTAACCGATTCCCGATCGCAGAGCTTACAGAAGGTGCGCAAACAATAGCAGGGAGAAATCTATCGCACGCCAAGAAGTCAAGTTTGTGGGATTAAACGGTTTGCCTACACCCCCGACTTGCCCTCGGCTCGGGATCCATTACAAAGGGAACTCCGCGATTGAGAGGGAGGGATTGGGTGCCAATAATATGGAAGGAGGGGGGAGAGGCGGCGGCTAGGAAGGGGGGTGGGCTCACAAAAGAGGACCATGCATTTTGGGGGGTGAGAAAAGTGGGAGGAGGAAGATGCCTAATATTGAAAATGTCAGAAAAGCTGAACATAATGAGAAACCAAGGTGGTATGTTGATCGTATAATGTTGGTCCCAGGTTCGTGAGAATTAAACGATTAAAATTGTCCTGACAGCAGCTCGTGAGGTATCGCTATATACAGCAGCAGTTCTTGGAAAGAAAAAGAAGAACAGATGCAGTGAGTTCTGAGAGAAAAAAACAGAGACAGAGAGCGAGATATTTTGTTTCATAACAGATAGACAAGGAAAGGAATCTACAACAAACTTTTGCAATTACTTTCTAAAGCCTAAATGCTGACATCGGGGTTTCTCGTATGGATTATCTATCGGTATCAAACTAATTTTTGATTGACACAAGCTATAGCGCTGAGGAGGTAGCTCACCTTTCTGAGCAAGAACGGGCAGGTAGGTGACGCAGACACTTCAAAGGCATTAATCGCGTCTTCTTCAGTTTGCTTGATTTATTTTTTTTTTGTATCGTCTATACACTAAAATTTATAACCGCTAGCATGCATATGTACAATTTCTTCACGTATGTGCCCCGATCCTATACACCAACAACGAGGAAGGACCATTTCGGCTCACTTACAGCTCGCTATTAAGAAAAGAAAAGGATCAATAGCCACTCCGAAACTCACCATAAGAGTTCGCTTAATTCCGGAGGCGGAAAAAAGTGATCCGCCCATTGTAAGGTGTTAATGAATAGGGAGTGACGATGAAGAAGGCGCAAGGGATATGCCCGACACAAATCTCCTGCTTTTCTTCCTTACAAACTCGCTCTCATTTGTTCTTTCTCCTTCGCTTCTATTCTCCTCTTTACTCGGCACCTTTTCAGTCTGTTGGTGACGTGAGACGCCGCTGTGAAAATAGGTGTATAGATTTCAAGGGTTTCGCTTTTAAGAGATGGCGTTTGATTGTTGATGTTGGTTTTGGGTTCCGATTGAGTAGGAGGACCGCGCGGCTCAAGAAAATGTGCGCGCAGACCCCAGTTGACATGTGTGACGACCAATCCTTTCAGTGGAACATTGTATTCACCTTGTTTTTATGTGTGTGTCTGTTTGTGTCTGTCTGTCTGTGTGTGTGTCTGTGTGTCGTACTGTGATGTACACTTGTGAATGTTGTAACTTTTATTGTGGGTATTTGAGAAGGGCCTCGTTGCATCGGTGGCAGTATAGCTTTATATCAATTCAAATTCTATTAACACATTTATTTAGAAATGAAACAGATGTTGGAGTGTCGTCTACTAGCATTTCGTTTTGTTGTTATTGTTATTATTATTTTTTGCTGTTGTTTTGGTAATCGTTGGTGTACATGGAATTTATTTTTAGCAAGACGGACTAACACTACCCAAATAAGTGACACCATCGAGCTAGTAACACTTGGCAAATACACTTCGTATCTAAATCCCAAAGATATCATAACAGGGAATATGGTATTCAAAGGATCGCCAAGAAAAAAAAAAAAACCCGAGTAAAAAATTCGAGTTGATTAGTTTCCTAGGTATGACCTTTGTCTGCGACATTTGCGTTTAGTAGCAACGGTGGTCCAGTAGGTAAAACCACGAACTTTCATTTACGGGGTCCCTGCTTCGAGCCTCCTTATTGCAGTGGTTTTTCGCGCCCATAGGCAATGCACTTAGTTCGTCTTTATTGTTAAGTCCTTTGGATGGTACTTACGCCGATGATAGATTGGTTTCTTGATATATAAGCATCAAATAAATCATAAATCTGAAACGATTTCGAATACTACCACTGCACTCATTCGTATGGGGCCACAGATTTGGCATTGTTAATTATGGTGATTGTATATAGTTTACTTATCAAAGCGCTATAGAATGAAAATACCAAGTCTGTTGTGGGTTCATTATTTTCTATTATTAGGCTCGTGGTATCATGTCAAGCAAGTTCATGACTTCACACATACACACACACACACACACACACACACATACACACACACATACACACACACACACACACACACACATACACACTTTTTTGTTTATTATATCCTTTATTTGAATTTCAATCGATATCAGACCCATGTTTACGATGAAATTGATATGAACAAAAATAAGCAGCTGTATAGATATATTCTTCTCTCTTGTGCTGCTAAATCATATTTTTTAGAACATACAGTACAATATTTTTTTTTTTTACAAATCACACACACACACTCACACAAAGTTAAGTTTTGCTTAAGCATTACACCTTATCAAAACATTAATGGATAGTTTTGTGGCGTTTCTTGAAAATTACAAAAAAAAAAACCTGCACAAGAAGTATATCATATACATAAACCTTTTCCAAAATACGTGAATGGTCTATTGATTATAGGACCCTACTTGCGGGAACCTCTTCCCTCATATTCTATATTATCACATGTCAGTACCGTTTTCTCTTTACATTATCTCCCATGAGATAGAAACCATACCGGAATTAACCACGATGTAGTGGTTTTTGTTTGTTACTTTGATTTAGCAAGAGGCGCCATTAACACAGAAAGTTACGATTCGCACCATTAAAAGGTACATGCCATCGACATGTGCTTTATGTGTATGTATTTTTGTCTGCGAGTTCATGAATATGTCTTATCGTATTTCCTATATAGTATATTATGGTTAATGATCGTGTGTCCCTTTGCAACCCTGAAAATTAGATCCCTTTCCTAATCTAGTATATTGTCGAGGTAGGAAACATTCAAAATCTTCAAACAACACATAGGAAACATTATTATAGATTTCCAGTGAATGTATTGATTCAGACCCGGAAAAATTCCAACCATTATTCTCGGTACATAAAATGGGAAAGTATTCTCAAGTGACATAGGGTTAGTTTATCATTTCTTTCTCTCTTTTTTTTTTTTTTTTTTGGGGGGGGGGGTAAAATATAAGATGCATTTTCGTAAAATTTTACACGCCATCTTGGGAGGCCTTATTCTTAAACCATGCAACATTTCGTGACGTTTGCAAGAGGGATATACGACCTTTAAAGGTGGTTGTTCAAACTAACTGCTATTTCGTCTTGTGATTTCAAGTTGAGCGTTTTTCAATTCTTCGTCATTAAATGGCGCCGGAATATGAAAAGTTTCAGTATCTCTCTCAGAAAACGAAATGATTACAATTAGTGATTTTTATATGGTTTAATTTTCTGCCGATACGGTTGTAAGTGCACGAGCAAAAGAGATGGAGATTATATTGTTAGCATGGAGTACTTAGAAATTCTTACAAATCACATGTATATACAAACCATATGTATATGTATACGTATATATATATATATATATATATATATATATATATATATATATATATATATATATATATACATTGTATAATGTGTGTGTATGTATGTACGACCTTACGCAAGTTACCCTCAGTTGGATATGATTTTGTACAGGCGAAGAGATAATTGTCCTGATCATTTTTCTATTCGCCTGTCTATCTGTTGTCAGGTCTATGGAGTAATCAAGACAGTCTAGATGCACCATAGCCTGTTCTTTTTAGTATTCACTCCCGAAAGTGTGGACAAATAGTATTTTGAGGAGCTCCAAGAGCCTCCGGTGGAAAGTTGACATATAAAGAGTGTCGATTATGAACAACTGCAGACGACTTTTAAGACTGACCAAACAGAGACACGACCACCAATCCCACCCACTCCATAATGCAGAATATGATGATTTTTCAGCAGTTACTTGATCTTTGCCATCGGCTTTTTCTAACCTATTCATTATTTTCTCTCATTCTCCTCGATTTCATTATTTTTATCCGGCCCTTTCGTCAGCTCTCCGCCATGCATCTAACGGAGCAGTGAAAGTGATACGACTACGATCAAATTCTGAGCACCAAACCTTACAGGCGTGAAATGTCCAGATCTGGCAAGTATACATACGGCCCGGCTGTACCGCCTCCACTAACCACGGCGTGGCTCGCCAGAGGCTCTTCAAGACAGTGATACTGGGTATTGTGCGTGCTTGGGCATATTGCCTAAGCTTTGCGAGTCCGAGTGGTCAATGGTCCCATGGTGTTTTTTATCGCAATTATTGGGTATAATTGGTACAAATCGGTCATTATATACCACGGGTCTCGTGCCGAGGTATACTCGCTACTCGGTGTGTTTCGTCTGCTCGTTGTTGTTGTTTTTAATATTAATGCTATTATTATTTCAAGCTATAGAACCGGAGTGGGAGTTTCTGTGGGAGTGTGCTAATTGTCTCCCGTTCAAACGAGTCCATTGAATGATATGGAATTGGGATGTGAAATGATACGATCATTTTTAGCAAAAGACGCAGGGTCATCGCGCAGAATGTTGATGCCCAGGGCATGTCGCACAGAAATCAAACACTTCCACACACGAGACAAACAAGAGCAGATGTTTCCGTCAAGTAAAGTGGCGATTATAACCCTAAAGTATATATGAAATACAACGACAAAAGAAAAGAGAAAGGTATCTGCAAGGTTTTGGAATACCAAATATAAACAAAAAGTATCATAAGAAAAGATATATGTATGTAAGACAGATACGGCGGAGTGATGACGTCACCTCGGTAAAGGAAAGAAGATCGTGTTATATTTTGCTCTGGTCTCCGCCAAATATCACAATACATAGTCTCATGATGCAATAACAAAGAGAGAAACGAATAATCACTATACCTTACATGATTATCTATAGCAAACGAAGTCTCATCCGGTCTGTATATAATGAAATAGTTTAGGGGGTAGATTACTTTACTGAGATAAAGAAACACCATCCGGCGAGTTTGTTTGTTTGTTTTCTCTGTTTGGCATTTTCAATACTTGATCATGATGCTTTGTATCAAAATTATGCGTGTATCACATTATTATGCATGTTCGTGTGTGTTTGTGAGTGTGTGCGCGCACCTATTTATGTATTCCGTTTGATCATATACAAAGGGCGAGAGAGACGGGAGATGCTGTATGTGAGAGGTGCCAAGATGGCGGTCACAGACAATACAGTGGAGACTTTCTGTAAGGTTTCAAACACATGCCATCTGGATGCATACAGTTAAGCGTCGACATGCCGCAGTGCTTCTATTCATTTACCTGCAAGCGGTATATCAGAGTTGAGTTCGCCCCGCCACACGGGTAGACCCTTTCCCCCAATCAACGTCTGACACTTCCCCGGCTTCCACCTTTTGAAATGCGTCCCGCCCTTCCAGATTCGAGGAGCGATCAGCGCACCGGCTCTTCGATTTCTCCTTCTCGAGAAAAGAGGAAGAAAACAATGCGCCGAAAGTTATACCCGCCCCTGTTATCAACCGAACACATAGCGTGAAATTCAGCGCTTACATTTCCAATCCAAACGGTAATTACCGCTGGCCTTTGTCCCCTTTCTGAGGAGATAATTTGACTCAGGAACATGTTGTTGCATCCTTTCACCACGACTTTCTTTGAGCGTATTCTTTGTTGGCGCGTTTCTTGAAGACACCAATTATACGCGAAAGGACCAAGTGTTACAAAGATTATGAACATGTAAGAAAGACGGATTGAGAGAGAAAAAGAAAGGTAGGGGGAGACAGAAAAGAGACAAAAAGAGGAAGGGAGAGAGAGAGAGAGAGAGAGGGAGAGTGGGTTGGGTTGTGGAGAGGGGGAGAGCTGTCTTATGCGAATTTCCCAAGACGACGAGCGATTAATCATTGCAGTGATCGATTATCGAAATACCACCCGACACCGGTTGCGTCGTCTGCCCCTTGGGAAGCGTCCAACAATATGCAGAGATTTTGAACGATATCCCAGCAAGACCAGGCGACGTGCTCCACGAATTGTCCATGAGGATGCTGTCGCGAAAAATCATGCGAAAAGTTCGTCATCACGATGTCTGTCGTGACCCATAAAGATGGACTTTTTGTAGAGCCTCTGCTAAAATATCAACACCTTTTCGAGTCTGGGTCAACCGCTGTTTGTAATGTGATCGTTAAATGGACTTTAAGCGTTCACTGTTTCTAGTTTTTCCTATCTATGTATGTATCTATTTCTTTGTTCTAGCTTTCTCTCAATCCATTCATCCATCATGCCAGATTAGCTATCAATCATTCCATCAATTTGTCTGTCATGATCTTTCTTCCTTCTTTCTATTATTTTTCCCCTTCTTTGGTTCTTTTGCTCATTTCTTCTTCCTTACTTTGATTTCTTTACATTAACGGGAGCCTTTCCTTCTCTATTTCCTTTCAGGAGATTTCCATTTAGTTGAATGATACGTAAATGTTGTCGTTCAAAAATCTTGCTCATGTTTCCCTCACGTCGATTCTCCAATGATAAGAACCGACGAGTACACTGTCCTGTGCAAGATTGTAAGGAGACGGTTGAATGACCTAAACATTTTCCTCGTTATAACGGATATCTTGTTATATCAGTGTTCGTTGTATCGAGGTTTCCCTGTTTAAAACAATTATGGTCATTATTATGACATGGTGACAGCAGGAACAGAAGGCATCATAATTATTTAGCATTCAGTGCCGATCTCTTAATGAACATTGATGCTTCAATGTTCAGGATGACTTTGATATATCATAGAAATATTTGAGAAAAATATCATGAACAGTTTCACGAAAATGCTACTGAAGCGAATTACCTGGAACAACCTTGATATCTTTAATTTTGAAGGAAAGACCTCTTTTCCAGCAACTTTGCTAATGGTGTGTGACATATGGTGGGAGCTGGGTGCCTTTGAATGTTCTTTACAGACAAATGGCACTATATAAATACTGTTCATCATCATCATCATCATCAATTTTCTCAGAACCGTGTAGATCTGATGGAGTAATGATCCCATCACCTCACAAGTTTCCCTCAGACCTGTACACCTTAATCTTCGCCGTTTCATTCTTTAAAAGTGGGATTGAATACATTTTCCCGTATTTTTGCATCAAATAATTGTAGAATTATAGCAACTTAAATACGTGACATTTAGGAGGGGAGGGATCGCAGTTGCCAAATCATCAACCAGAAACATCAGGTTGTGATAACTTTGCTAAAATATGAAAGTTGTGAGAAAACGACACCATGAACACAGCTCATTTGCATATAGTTATAATTATGTGAGTGCAACAACAGCATACTTAAGCGAGAGAAAGCGTCACTCCAAGATCCCGTGGAAAAACACAAAAAAAAACTTTCATAATAATCTAAGTCCGATTTTAATGCAACTTCAGCTTGACCATGGAGTGAGCATAGAGCACATCTACAATCAATGACCTTCGTTTAACAGCCGCGGTCAGACTGGCAAAAGATCGAAGTCTTCGCGATCTTTGGTCGTCGTCCGTTTACACCGGCAGCCAAACTTTCCGATCTCTGGATCGAGAAGTTTTGGTCATTGGGTGCGCGCGCAAGAAAGAAGAAAGAGTGTGCAGTCTGATTGATGATAGTGATTGTGACGCAACAATGAACACCTGTACCATACAATAGCCGGCCGTGCGCTTCTGAGGCACCGCCCGAAAACAGGTGGTGGCATGGTCACGTGACCAACAAAGTTTCAGTTTCTAGCGTTCAAAAGATCGAGAAGTTTGGCGGGGATGGGGAAATATCCCTTGTTTGAGCGGCACGTTTCGCGAGAAGTTTGCAGTCACACTGGGAAAATTTCGAGATCTTTAAGACCGTGATCACTTCTAGACTTTTTGCCAGTGTGACTGCTGCTTATAGCCCTCATCCCACTTCTTCCTTAAAAAAAAAAAAAAAAAAAAAAAAAAAAAATTTCGTTATTGTTTACACAAACAAGTGCTGGAGTGACTGCCACTTTGAATTAAACTTGTTAAGAGTCTTAATATCTCTCATCTGCATAATTTTGTACCATCTAAAAATAGTACTGTGTCATCTGCATACTGGAGAATCTTAAATTCTTTCGCGCCGACGAAATATTCCTTTCACCGATTTTCGAATTAACATCCAGAGAATTTCCACGCATAACAGAAATGAGTACGGCGAAAGTGTGTCGTCTCGCCTACATCTCCTCTTCTATGTGAAATCTGCACGTTACTTGGCCATTAACTAGGACACTTGAATACACACCATCGTACAGTAGATTTATCCTCCGAATGAAAGAATTACCAGAAAGGGTTTTAAGCAACAAAAATGGTGTGAGACACTGTCAAAGACCTTTTCGAAATCAATTTAAAAAAAATAATCCCAGGGACCTTCTCCCTTCAGTACAGACAAGTATATCACATAAAATTCTAATATTTTCACCGATAAATCGTCCCGTCAAAATTCTGTTTGGTTAGCGTGAATAATACGATTTAATACCGTTCTAAGTCTACTGGCAATACAATTTCATAATATCTTATAAGCAACATTTAACAACAAAATTGATCAAAAATTCTTTAATGCCTATCCATTTTTTTTTTTTACTTCAAGAGAAAAATATCCCTCTAACAAAGCTCGCTCTTCAACTGTAAGATATTAATGGAAACGATCTCAACTTACACGAGAAAAAAAAGTTCTGCTGCATCACAGTTTGCGTTATTTAGTCTATAAATGTTCGTAATATAAAACTTCTTTTTTATCTTCTTAATTCTGGAACACCATACCATTATCATTAAATTCCACAACTTTTTTTTATATACTATCCTATGTTTTTCTAAATTCAAGAAATACTCTGTTGGTTTTTTTCCCCAAATTGTATTTCTTGAAGCTGTCTTATTTGCTGCCCTTTCAATTAATCTCTAGTGTCTAAGTTGTTCCAATTCTTCTCTCAATAACTTAATTTTGTTTATATTTTTCCAGTGCTTATAGTCTGATCTAAAAATCTTTCTACTTCAATTATCTCTTCAACAAGATCATTTCCTGCACTTTTTACCTTCTTTTATTGTCAAATAGCAAACATAATTGCCACTGCTCTCAGTTCCATCGACAGTGTATCAAAAAAGAACTGATTATAAATTTCAAAATTAACTTATAGTCACCTTTACTGACAATTTCAAATTGTTTACCGTTAAGACAACCAAATTCAAGATACTGTAACGTAATATCATTTACCTTCTCCTTAATATAAAGTCAACAAATTCAGATTCTTCAAATATGCCTTATTGAATTTCCAATAACTGAATTTCTTGTGACATTAACACAGTGCCAAGGCTGATAACTGAATGGTCAGTTCGATATTCCAAATCAATTTCAGATTTCCTGACCAAAGAGAATAATATCCGATGACATGAAAAAAAAAATCCAATCTACTTTGCTTCAATGGTGTAGGCTGTCACCAGGTAAAAGGTTTTATACCAAGGTGACATGGACACTGTGTGTTCGGTTGAGCTTGGTTGAAAGCAAAGTACATGTATACATCTACACATACTTATATAGGCCTTACATTCAATAACGCCATGACAAAGTTCAGACGGGGTCATTCCACGAGACCGACACCCACGAGTCATACAACCCACGAGTTTGACAGTAGTCGGTCTCGTGCATAGGCCTTAATGTTAACATAGGGTCGAACTCATAGGTGTGATTCGTGAGCTGTATAACTGATGGGCTGTATTACTCGTGAGTTCTATGACTCGTGGCCTGTATGACCCATGGGTGTCGGTCTCGTGACGTGCACCCGTTCAAACAGCTACTCCACGTAGGTTCTCACCCTTTACTTCGGTGTGTAACTGTTACTGAATCCTTGGTCGCGAACCAATGACCGATTAGAATCTGTTGCCATCACCGGAACAGTTCATTCCCTTTCAGTGGAGGACCATACATGCCGGGAGGACCGTGACAACCACCCCAAGAATCATGTTAATCCCAATAAAATCGGAGCAATTAGGAGTCAAAAACCTGAAGAGGGGGCACATGACGTCTTCCGCTAGACCATAACTCTTGGGTGCGACAGATTTCTCGGACAGATGTCGGGCCGCAGAGATTTGAAAGCGAGAAAGGGAGAAAATTATCAACTGGATCGCTACAGTTAGATTTTGCTTTCCAAATAGCTAATTATTCCTAAGTATTCATCAGGGTAATTGTGGCCATGGGGGCACGTGCGGGAAAATATGAGAGGGAGATTGAAATTAAAGCGCAGGAAAAAAAAAAGTAACAACACAACTTTAGGATTGGTGACCGCGCGTCATCGGAATCGAGAAAGGAAAGCTGTAAAATGTCCACGGCCACTATGAAAGTGTTGCTGGCTCGGAATTCTACGCCGTAATCCGTCAATGTCAGGTACGGTGAAAGAGAGAAAACACCATAGTCCCCGAAAAGTGTGAGCACCTTTTCTTTCCCTCTCCCTCGTCCTTTCTTTGCCTCCATTGCCCCCCCTTTTTTTTTTACCCCCCCCCCCCCCGACTCTCTCCATCTCTCTCCTGTCCTTTCTTATTCATTTTCTCATTATTCTGGTGGTGTTAATCCTCCTTGGCACCGAACAATTTCCCTCTAAATTGCACGAAGCTTTTTTTCCCCTCTCCCTTCTTCTTCTTCTTCTTCTTTTTTCTTCTTCTTCTTCTTCATCTTCATCTCCTCCTTCTCTTCGTCACTTCGGATATTTTCTGAGGGATTTATTTGCCGGGTTAATGCCACAAAATCTTGAGGGAAGATGAAAGCATGAATAGGGATATGAGGTCGAGAGAACCGCGGTACGGGTAGAAGTCGATCACAATCTGATGCCCTGGACGTTGGCGAGCTTCATTCATCCATACAGTGATCGTTATCACTGCCCATTCATTTGGTTTCTCCTGCTGAACACCTCTTTTCTTACGACGTCACTGTTTTTCCCCCTGTAGACTGGAGAAACACTATATTGTGGAGAAAATGCTCCTTCCTGCTACTTCTTTGAAATATTACATTCTGTTGAAAGCGATAAGAAGACCATACTCGCTGTTTCTAACTTAAGTATAAGTGGAAGAGATTTATACACGAAGGAGAACCCCATATCATTATGAATTCATACCAATTTCATCCAAACTAATGTTCTGGTTGGTTTTGTGTGTATTTACACTGTGCAATTCAGCAAGACGCTTCCTACTTGCATGGTTTGAAAATAATACTTGTATTAAAAACAACTTGACATCAAGCGTGGAATTTAGTACAGACTGGAATTCTCAATAAAGTTGCCTTCCTTTCGTACAGGAAAGGCTATGAAAAAAACACTTCCCATGTTCTGTTTGTGAATCAATAATGTTTTAACTGAAACGTTCGATCACTTCGAAGGAGAGGGGGGGGGGGGGGGTGCGCCGGTTACGCTCCCGTCTGGATCCGCCACTATTATAATCAGCCAAACTCTATTAATTTTGACATGATTTTATGTGTACACGCTATACAGGATAAGCAAGTTATTAAAGGGGAAGGCTATAGTAACTGATCAGTGGAAATCAGTGGGAATGCTGGAGGATGATTGCTCCAATCCTTGTGGGATTCATTTAAGAGTACATTATATATCTATTGTTGTGTGAAAATTATTTGCTTCAGAATGGTCTCACATTCATGTAATGTGTAGTTTAATGTTTCCAGGTTAGCGTGCCTGGTCACTGATCGGTTACTAGCCATCCCCTTTAAGCTAAAATGTGAAATAGCAAGAAATTGAAAAGAGAAAAGACAAGAAGATTAAAAGAAAATATACTAAATGTGATCGTTATCATTATCCTGTTCGAGGCATATAGTATATTTCAAACCTTCGCTCTCCGTGGAAAGACGAAGACTGGGAATGATAAAAACACTCTCGAGAGATGGCGCTATTGATTACCAGAAGAAGTTTTACGTTATGAGTTTGACTCCCAGTAACCTTTTTGTATGGTGACGTCTTCCGTATACAGTACGATGACACTCAAACGTGGGATGATAATTGGAGAAGGGTATAATCTGGTCATATTTATTATGATGGTGTGCCTCGTTGTTTTCGTCTTTGTTTTGAATTCACGGAGGATCTCTTAAGGAATAACTCCAGAACGCAGTAAAATTAATGGTTATTAAGGTATAGTCTTTGAAATAAAGGATAAAAAGGAAAGTTTAATTTACACAATAATTTCCTTTGTCCTTATTTTTTTTTTGTTAGCCTTACACGCGGTATCAACATCACATCGCTACAGCCATCTTTGTTGTCTTCGCTGTCACCTAAACTGCTCGATTATTCCGCAATTTTTAGCCTTGGTCCACTGTCACCGCTATCTTCAGTCACCTCATTTTAAATGTTGCGGTGTAACGTGGAAATTCTTCGTAGTTTATACCAGTTTCCTAGAAGGCAGAGGTGACATAGAATTGAATGAAACACAATAGATATGGATTATTGCATTAATATGATCATAACACAACATGAAAATGCACGAATTCTTCCGACATTGATAAAAAAAAAAAAATGTTACTCATAGACAACAGTTTTTGACAGCATATGCGGAGTCGGTGCATAATCTCGAAGTTAGCATCAGTGGATGATAGAGCGTAATAATCAAACCATTAAAAGTTAAAAGCGTATTCATAAATTCATAACATTGATCCAGTGTGCAAGAATGCACTTTGGTTATAGTGAGTTTGTTTGGCTGTGTGACTTGAGTGTGATGATGTGTATGTGTGTGGGCGCCAGAGTGCGTGTGCATTTGTATGTGGGTTCATTTGAGTCCTCCAAACCCCACACCCTGTGAGGTTGTTCCCCCCCCCCCCCCCCCCCCCCTTCATGGGGACAAGTTCCCTCATCCTATGCCTCGGTACCACGAGGGGCCTATAGGAGGATGCTCATCGCGTGCTGAAATACACAGAGCAGTAGGGAGTGGGGACAAAGGGGGGGGGGGGGGGGTGGGGGGGTGCGGTGAGGTAGAACAGATTTCCCGATGGCTGAAAACTTGACATTCGCGGGCGCTTGGCTAATCATCGACAACACCGCTAGACACGTTGTCTTAATTGTAGCCTCGGGCTACGACTGCCTAAACATCTTCTCCAGTCCTCCATATCTGGCTTTATTCGGCTTTCAGGGCGAGAACACTGAATTTCCAGGGCACACCGGAGATATTCAGCGGTAGGGTTCAGTTTCCGAGTTCTTTGACACATTATGGTTCGCATTTGATTGAGATTCAGGAGCTGTTTACTACCACTACTTACCCGACTTCAACGGGCGATGGTGTAGAATATTCTTTTTGCTTCCAATAGTTCAATGAAAGAGCGATAGTCGTAATTTTTGAGGCACACACACACACACACGCACACACCCTCACACAGACAGACACACACACACAAACGCACACACCCACGCACACACACGTACACACTCACACACGTCGTTGAAGTCTCGCAGGCAACTCGGCGGAGAGCTGATGCCATCACATTCTAATGTCACATACGAGTAATAATAGTCTCGAACAATGTGCATTTGAAAATTTGATATCATTCCTGCGCCGTTTCTGATAGCCCGAAAATACCTGGTCAGCTGATTACTGTCAGTTATTTCGTGCCAACAACCCCTTATAATGATAATAATCGCAATAGCCCTCCAATCCTGCCCCCCCCCCCCCCCTCCCCCTCCTCCCCCCCCCCCCCCCCCCCCCCCCCCCCCTTTTAGGCATGCTATACCGCCAACACACCTGCCCGGCAGCGAGGACACCGATCTACGGACTGACCTTATACTGAAACATTCCTGCACCTGCCCCCTGACACAATGCCAACATTCGCTATTATCAATTTCAGCCCCGGAAAACTGCCATATGATCTAAAAATCCACAAATCCCAAATAAAACCCCCTTTGTTGCAAATTTGAACCGTTACAATTAATGTTCGATTTATCTTTTTGCCGCCAACGCCACAAAAAAAAAAAAACTTCACCCCATGTAACTCGCGCATCATGTTGAATCATTAGAGGTGAATGATGTGTTTCTATATCTTGATTACCTATCTCCATGTTTGATGGATTGCTCTTGCCATCGACGGCGAAGACTAATCTCGTGTCTGTTATGATAATGGATTGTTCATCCCTGGGTTATCATCATCAGTGGCTCATTCGACGTCGGCTCTCATCACCGCTGATCGGCATCATGCGCGTTATTACCGCGGCTGGGCCCGGCGATCAGGCGACGCCAGGTTGGCCCGATCAGCGGGGAAATGAAAAGGTGAGCGTTCAGCAGTCACACCTTGATGAAACCAGGTCACCCCTGTCGTCGGCTGCTGCTGAAACGTGTCGTGTGTTTGGCGTGTCTATCATCATCACCTGCATCGTTTCGCTGTCATCATCACTGGTCACGGTCATTGTCATCTTTATCATCGCGTTTTTTTTTTTTTTTGAAATATAATTTCCGTTTAAGATGATCATAGCGTTCCAAATTGGGGGGGGGGGGGTGATAGAGATTTGATCTATACTCATCTCCTTGAGACGGAAACACAAAGGACATGTGGCTCGCAATGTTTAGAAGTCGTTAAAATCCACCTTCTCCTCGTCTTCGCTGATATAAGTGATCGATGTATAGCACACACATCCAGAATAAGGGAGTTCATGGTTAGCGCATGTCTAATTTGACCCCTACACCCCAGACTTTCAAATAACATGGAAAGGATCTGTGACAGAGCATTTTTTGTTGAAGCATGCCACCTTTGTAATCAATGTCAATGAAATGCGTGTGCAGCTTTTGTTAAACATTAATGATGAATCCCTTTCACCTGTGCGTTCTAACAAGGTGAAAGACACAACTTAACATTCCAAATCCTCATTTGCCTGAGGATTCTTTTCGTTTGAAAGTCAATGGCAAATACACAAACATTCTCATTTGACCTTTTTTTTGCACATGCGCAAATCGCAACCGTGAACTCCCTTATTTGGTTTAACTTGTCCTTTACGAAAACGTTTCAAATTCACCAGTCATTTAAATATTGAAGGTGTGTATCAGTGCATCGAACGACGCGATCATGAAGTTTGCTCGTTATTTCACAGCAAAATCTCGGAAACTTCAAGTGACTTAAAAGCAATTCACAGCGTAATGTTCATTAATGTGTAAATCAATGCTGGACTCGCAACTTGCAAAATAACTCAAAATTAAGGACAAGCGTGTCAAACGCCCATCGGTTGTACATATACTGTTGTAACAATGACTTATTTATTCAAGCAAAGAGTAATTTACATGCTTACAATGAGAACCCCCCCCCCCCAGAAACATTAAAACATTGTTTTGGAAGAAAGCAGCGACACAACAGTAAAACGGTGAAAATCGAGCGAAATGGGACAAAATACCCGAAAGCTGCAACTATCTGAGGGCATTTGAAACGGGTGTAGTGTGGCTGAGTACTTCAGAGTATTCTATTCATTACCTGTCGTCGCGATTACGAAACATATTTTTCCCAGGACTCTATCAAAACACATAAGTACAGCAACTGTATCTATCCATGGCAATGTGACCTCATAATACGTATACTCGAACTCATGAGGAGACAATTATATCAACGCACATTTTACAAGAACGAAGGAATAAACAAAAAAAGTTGTCTTTTTATCAACGAGGTAAGCGAAGATTATGCAATATGCAAGACACCTTGAAGTCGCGCAAACCAGACGGCTAGCTTGAACGTGTCTGATAACTCCTTGGTCCTACAGAGCTACACGTTCGAATATACCATGCCAACATTCAACAGATATGCATAACTTTCATATTCCTCCGCATCGTTGTGAGTTTCTCTCACCTCCTGCATTACTGTGATTCTGAAACTGAAACAACTTACTCATAAAGCAGGTTACAGCTCCTCCGAGTGATAGCTATGTACGAGTGCATTGTAAACAATAATATTGCGCTGGGGTACAAATATTGTATCACAATTATTATTACGCTATAGAAATCTAGAGGTATCCGTGTATATATACAACCTGTAACAAGTACAAAAGTTCGTTCATTCGGCTCTGTGCTTAGCCCATTATCTCATGCATTATGATAGTTTGGGGTGGGAGTGGGGGCGGATACAGCAACAAATAAACAGAGTCAAAGTGACATTATTTCGTTTTAAAAAAAAAAAGAACGATCATGAATGACATATATTTTATCCCTTCCCAGCTCCAGTCCCCAGAAACGAATCGAAAGAACGCTCACCCGGTCAGGTTGAGAGTCATTCGGAAAATCTCGGTCTCCTTCCACTTAGTGAATGCGAGGTGCATTTTGTCAATCTTCGTGCAAAGCATTTGGGTTGAACCCTCCACGTAAGATCCCCACCTCTGCAGCAAGTTCGTAAATGCCAAAGGATTTGGCACTAAGCTACTGCCTGCATAATACACTTATCATTATTTCAAATAAATCCATTTATCCAGTTGAGAATTCAAATTACTCTTGAAAGTATATCCCCAAATATGAATATAGACATCGGAATATTTTCTGTCACGGAACGGAAAAAGTATCGTAACAGAAATACATAGGATTAGTCCCAGGTACCAGTCTCTATCATTGCATACAATATATACCCTCGTCAGAATCGAACTTCTGACGTAGGTTGACGCGGTAGTTGCAAACTACATTGAATATAGCATGCTGTGTGTGTGTGTGTGTGTGTGTGTGTGTGTGTGTGTGTGTGTGTGTGTGTGTTTGTGTGTGCGTGTGTATGTGTGCGTCTTCCGTGTTTGTGAAGGGAGAGTAAATCCTTATGAAAATCAAAATCAGAAAAATGAGATAGCTGGTTGCGATAAACGGAAACTTTGTGTAATGCCAGATTGGATACAATGTATGAATGTCTGATAAATATGTATTGTTAAGACAAACTTGGTCAATTTTGATTTCAATCACAACTATTCAATGTTAATGTTATGTTGTCACATTGGAACTCCTTCCTGTCTCCATCCAGACTACACTGCAGCTGGCACCTTTTCAGGCAACCCTCTCACCCTGACTAAACTACAAAAGAATTGACCTAATCTTGAAAGAATTGAAAACTTTTAATTTGATCATGTTGCTGATACATCATACAATCTTTGTTCAAGCTCACATTAAACGATTACACAAAGAGAAACCAACAGCTACCGCGGTATTGTTCTGTATTTGAGAATCGAAGGTTTCTGACACGACGATTGTACACAAAGTAAAGGCTAAATGTACAGCACACAGAAATGAAGAAGTGCGCCCTCTATTGACAGGATACAGCGAGCATAATAATTCTGTTTGGCTCTCCTTCAACAGCTGTGTATCATATATGATTATTGTTGCAGAATAACGAAAGCTTGTTGGGAAACACAATGGCACCAAAAAAAAAAAAAAAAAAAAAAAAAAAAAGATTACTAAGAGTGGATTGACTTGGGAGGACTAGAGATTTTATATTTGCATCCCCCACTGACATCACCTACTCATCAAGGGATGGCATCATTGTTGTTGTTTTCCAAGGGCTGGGAGGAGATGGATTTGGGTGAGATGTACTAGTGGCACACCAGTTGCAATATTCTATGCAATGATTTGGAAATAATGAGCCCCCTGCTCTCACGTCTCATATCACTAGAAGTAACAGGGGGGAAATGTGACATATTAAAATTTCAGAATTAGCCTCACTTCATGTTTATATGAGAATAGTGGTTTATTAACCTTTTGTGTACTTTGAGTGCCGATTGGCACAGAAAATCCCACTGTGTTGTATCCACTGCCCAAAGTCCTTGACAGAGAAAGCATTGAATGTTTACGTTAGGATAAAACATTATGATATTCCTACAAGTCACTCAGACTTTTCCCTTTAGACATCATAAAAAAAGTGACATAATCTGACATTAACTATCAGAGTTAGCTCAAATCGTACTAGCTAACTGAACAGGACATGATTGAATTGCTTTTATGACAAATTACTATTAATTTATTTGAAATAGATATCACTGCTTCTTTTAATTTCTTTACCCTCATAGTACTATGGCAATGGAACATTTCACATTTGACACATGATCTGCTACATGATACACATCACCAAGATACATGTACGATGATGACGGACTGTTGTCAGCTCTATGAAGGCGATCCAATCACATGACCATAAAAGTGAAAAGCAAAACGGGCAACAGATACCGAGGATGCAAACTTTCATCTTGTCATAAAGCAGTCATGGGCACATAGACACTGATGAGGAATCACTAGATGTGACATAAACCATGGCATCAGATCAACATAAGCATGCAGGCAACATCCCAGCAGAAGACATAAAATTAGCATGCACCGCCGCAGGCAGCATGACCCTGGATATATGGAAGCTCAGTTGGCCTGACAGACAGAGGACGCTTTCACAGTGCTATGGAAATGTTTCTACCCCACTTCAGTACTCTTGTGAAAATGAAGCTCATCCAGCTCTCAAGTTGGGCATTTCTAGCTTTCCCTTTATTTCCAGTATGCAGTCACGGCACATTTCATCAGGAAATATATAAACTTTGTGTGGGAGGAGCTTGCATCAAAGAGGTGTTTGATCGAAGGCTTGCTTCACTGTGCTGATAAATCTTCACAGGTATTCATTCAAAAGTTCATTCGTATACTTCACTGCAATGAGTCCATGCATTCCAGGACCCCCGATCGGTGGTCTAGAATAATGAGAATTCTCTGTTTGTCTGGCTCATCTCTTTTACAAATCTGAAACAGAGAACAGAAAAAGGAGAATAATGAATCACCTGTGCACATATAAACTCACACTACGTACATGTACTGTATCTGCTAATGAATACATAGCATGCACAGTGATAAACTACACAGCATAAAGGAAACAATAAGTGAGAGTATAAAGTGCAGAGATAGAACTTACTTGGTCATTTCACTGCTAACATGAATGTGTCGTGGAACATGTGTCCAGGGTTCTCTCTGTTTCAGAGGGATCTCCTTGTGATACCAGCTACCAGGGATTTGAGCTGTGGTGACTGGGTTGCGATACAAGTCGAGAGGACCTGTCGAGAAAGAAAATTTCGAAGACGGGCTTGGTGGGTAGTTGGGAAAATAGAACACTCAGAAACACTCAGACTTTGCAGGTAATGAAGTGTTTCAGCAGTTGTAATTATAAACAATGAAAATCACCTTTTATATTTATGTTTTCAAAATGCTATTTTTGCTTCATCAGTGTTAAAAAAAAAAGAGAAAGGGTGAATGATACTTGGGTAAAACTGCAGAATCCCCACCACAACATGCATGTAATTGTACGCTATATACTGTCCTGTAGTTTACTAATACAGTTTGTGTAATGAACGCTGAATCATACATGCAGAATAAAATCTAGGTAAGGTCAGTCCAACTGTTCATTGTAGGGTGTGCATCATGGGATGTTGTGCATATCAGTGTGGTGTGGTATTTTCTGCACTTGCTCCAAATTTTGCTAGTAGGGAGCTTTAGATTTTAGACGCGCGGACGTTCAGAGGGAAAAAACATGTTCTGAGCGTCGATCTATTTTTAGCTTGCGTCGCCTGAGTTTTTTACTACGCGCACTGGGCTATATTTACGTCTGCACAGTTTGCAATGTAGAGAACTACTTCATGCATATGATCATATGGGGGCGCGATTTTATTTCTTATATGTTGCGTCCCAGCGTAATCTAAAGCTGCTTTTCTACACGACACAGGGAGAGGAGAACGTCCAGCGCAAGCGTCGTCTCAAACGTCTGCGCGTCAAAATCTAAAGCTCCCTAGTGTGTATGATTGAGGGTACCACCTATCGCCACCATAAGGATCTGCAGCTCGTTTATTCCAAAAGTATAAAACAAATTCGCCTGGTAAAGTTTTGCCTCAAATAGCCTATGCCATAAATACTGCAGTTTCAAATATTGTGACCATCCTGTTGATTCTGAATCTCTGTCGTAGTGGCTAGACCTCTAGTAAAATAACGCTATTTTAGTGCATGCGATGCATTTTCTTTGCGCAACTTAATAAAGGGTACCTTAACATCTACATCCCCTCCCTCAAAAATAGGAAATACACGTGAATTTCACAGTCATGCATCATGTTCGCAATTTAACTATAGTAGAAGAACCTAAGCGGATGAGTATAACTGAACCATGTTTAATCCACATATTTACTAGATCTAGTTTGTTAGTTTGTTTATGAGTTTGTTTTTTGTTTCTTCGTTATTTTCATAGCTTTAGTTATGGCGCTTAATCCCAAGCATAATTTTTCATATGCTAACAGCTATGATACGCAGGGTGCCGATGTTAAATGGTACCGATATGTGGTTCCCCCGGCCTTACCATAACTTAGTAGGGTTCTATACCCAGTCATTGGGTGTCCGGACAGGTTGTGGGACCGGACGCGTACTGTAAAGTGCGTCTGGTTTGACAATGACGCGCCTCCGTAAACAGTTGTTTGTCAGTGATGAGCTGTGCGTAAATGCGTATTCAAAGTAAAATAAGCAAGTCAGTACACGCGAGTCTTAAGTGTCCGGACACCCGACCCCCTAGCCCCGGAGACCGTGCCGCCAGGCGCGGTCCTGGCGGCTTACCCGCAGTTTCGCTTATGTGAGTAACGAATAGCTCCCCTATTGCCACATGCGGCGACTTCACAAATAAACAATAACTAAATTTTGATAATGAACACAGTAACAATCAAAATTGAAGTATAGACTACTTCATTGGCTTGGTTCTTCTCACCAATTCATCTGGAAACTGCAAAATTTTCCACATTTTTTAGGAGTAAGCGACCTGCCCCAGTGAGGAGAGCCTTGCTGCCATTTTGAACGCGTATCCATTTGCACGCATCTACGCATGTAGCAAGTAATACGTAGCCTTTTGTCAAGGCCCTCTCGCTGTATGGTGTGGAGAGCCCAGCCGAGTGGGGTAGTGCTGTGCGCTCGGATGGACTAGCTTCGCTCGTCCGTTCGCTCTTCCGTTACAGCGAGAGGGCCTTGACAAAAGGCTAGCAATACTGTGCGCTTGTGCAAGTGATTGTGAATTCTGTGAACATCGCATCGGTGAGCTGCTTATAAGACATCATTTTGTGCATCACAAGCAATGAAATGCATCAAACAGTCGCCGATGATAGTCATTTAGGTTTCATCGACCCATGTAAATATTCCTAGTAGTTTCTGTTGAAAAATTAAGGAAATATAGCGCCGCAAAGGCACCCATTTGTTCAACATGAAGATCTGAATGGGAGCACGGCGCAGCACACTGCGTGTGGCGGCTGTTGCAGTTACCGACCCCCCATCCTACTGTAATTTCATGATCTGTAGGTAACTACTGAACACTAACGACACAACAGGTTAGACTAATTTACATGGACCTGAACTTAAATTCTGTTGAGTTAGAGGAGCAAAACTTACCTTTAGCACATCGTGTGTGCTTGTGCAACCTCTCAGTGTATTTGACGTAAGAACCGTGGTGTTCTGGATGATCGACGGGCTCGATGACATTGTTATATTTGTGCATGTCGATTGGAGGTAGCTTTGACGTCTCGGGTCGGAAGGACACGTAGGAACCCTCGGGGATCCGATGGGAGAGATTGTACGTGTACACGGGGTTAGGTTCCTTCACCTGAGCCCGTATCGGATACTGGTACCCGAGCTCTGTCAGATTGAAGAAAGACATGTTAATCTCTTACTTGACCAGCGATGCTAGAGCAAGGGAGATATGGTAATGTGGTATTAGCCTACTTTTTGGAAAGAAAAATGCAAAAAAATCAATGCAGCCTCCCCTTTGCAGGCCCCCTGGACGCCGATTGTATTGTAGCAGAACGATTACTGCATGCTGACTGCGGGGGCTAGTATGATACGCGATGGTTGTTATGCAGTGTTTCCTCGGTTACGCCTACTGTTCTGATTCTCACTAATGAGTAAATATATCTTTATATCACTGTAAAAGAATGTAATTTCATTTTTAAAATAAACAAAATAGTTTTTTAATTTTATTTTATTTTAAAATAACATCAATAAAATAAAAAACATTAAAACAATTTCTTGTGCTAGATATTTACGACGAGCCTAAGAGCTTATCATAAAGATAAGAGAAAAAAAAAAAACTTGGGTGGATGATTCTGGAAAAATTCACGTGAGGGTGTGAGGAACACCTTCCTAAAATCCATTTTCATCGACTCACTGTCTCTTGCATTTTCTTGCACGCAAAAGTCATGGCTTCTTTAGGATCTTTGGCATTCGATGAATATGGTAGACCATTCATCATAATCAAAGATCAGGATTCCAAGTCAAGATTAACGGGAATTGAGGCGCAAAAGGCAAGTAAAGAGATGTAGTCCCATATAATGAATTTGATGTAATTTCCTTCACGTACTTTACATACATGTAGGCCCTACACGCGCATGTGTGCACTAGTGCGCGGAGGCCTTACCTTGTACATTTCTATGTAGATTTCTACTGTAAAATAAACATGAATACGTGATGTGTAGTTGATTGTTGGGTGTGCAAGTCACTAGAGAGAAAAAAATCCGTCTGTCCAGAGGTGTTTTTTTGAAATAATTTTTCATTCTGTCCTCATCTCCGAGCCCCGAGGCACCGAGCTCCGTGGTAAAACTGGATCGAATGGACATGCATGGACAGTGGGACAGTGGGAGCCGGGGGCGAGGCCGAGGAGAGAGGATTCCGTGAAGCCAGACGTTGTAGCCGTGCAGGCTATTGTTAGATCTAACTGTTCAAGCGTTTATCATGTGAAAATCATAAGTAAAGCAAGTGGCCCAATGTTCGTCATCATAAGCAGCGGAAGCAAAATAGCGTGCATAATCCGAACGCTTGCGCTGCAACCATGGTTCGGCCCCCTGTACTCCTTGTTCGGCCCCATATGTCCGTGCATCAACATGCGCGACGTACCGCGCCGTGCGCTCGCCCTGCCTATCAGCGCGTGTGCTACTCACGGGCGAAACCGTATACATACTGTAGTACATCGCACTACGAGAGCGCGATACTATCCTTATACTCGCACGCTGTGCGAGAGATTCAATGCATTCACAACACGTTGCGTCCGAACCTTGGTGATGCAGGAAATTCTGGCACGGGTGGCATGCAAAATACAAATATCGCGTAAACGCTCAAGTTATCTCAGAAACGGTTGCAATCATGGCTGTAAGTGCCCTTGCTGTATAGATTCAATGCAGATAAACGGACTAGTAACTTTAAAACTTGGAATGAAACGAGTCTATATGTGTTGCTATGCAACTTTACTTACCTGTAATACTTACCCGTTGAACTGCTTGTGCGAGTTGACCCGGAGGGTTCAACAACGATTTCGGGGGTCCGGCGACGTGGCCCACTGTTGTGCTCTTCGGAACACGTGTGGAGATAGTTGCATAGTTTGAATTTCGCATTTAATATGCGCCATTTTTTATTCATGAATTTCAGTGAATTTTTATTTGTAAGAGTGGTTGATTCATGGAACCCTGCCGAATCATGGACCACTTGCTTTAGGGCCTACACCAAGCCATGAAATGATATCAATTATGTGTAACGTTAGATTGATATGTAACGTTAAAATTTAAATAAAAATAGCTACACGCAGCCGCTGTAGCGACAGCGGCTGCACCTCTATTCCTTCGCAGACGTCATTTTTCAGTGTGGTTTTGCAACTCCTTCATGAATATCTTTATTAATTGTGGAAAACTAAAATACAAGGAATTATCGTAATCTATGATAATCATCATGATCATTCAATAATCGGTATGCGATTTTTTGTTTAATTACGTCAAAAACTCACCGAAATCCGTGGCTGAAATCAGGTCTGTAGATCTAAACGTCCTTATTGCTTCACTCCTCATCTGCGTGTTATTTGAATGGCATTCACTCTCGTATACTACAACGTACAACGTAGGTAGTTGGAGAGGCGCCCTCTAGCTCTTACGATTGGTAGGTGAAATGTTGATTTTTTTTTTTTTGGCAGCCGAAAAAATAGTAAATATCAAAAAAGTCGATGTGGCAACTGAAAATTGATGCGGGCGGGGAGCGGGCTGGGACGAGAATTATGAATTTCTTGGTATTTTCAGCGCCATTTTGAAAATAGTAAATAGTAAAAAAATTGATGCGGCGGCCAAAATCGATGCGCGCGAGGATGAGAAACTGGTTTCTTTTTTTTACTTGGCCTTAAGCCCTTGAGTAACAATGATTTTCTGTATTATTTCCTTATATTTTGGACTTTCTTTTCGGGCAAGTAAAATTACTGTTCGGGCAAGGGTTTTGCAGCAATTTTGGCTTGCCCGACCGAGCAAGTGGTAAAATAAAGTTATGTAGCGCCCTGTAGGCGCAGGCCGTGTGATCAGGAACCAGATGCTGATGCCGTTGCATGTTTTATCATGACTGTAAAAGAATGGATATATCTCAAATTAGGTGATCACTAATTCATGTATTGCAGAGGGCATATGTGTCCATCTTTTTTGGTGACATTCTTGCAAAAAACACAAACTTGATAATCATCTCAGTGTACGGGACTATTTAGATGGGCATGGGCAGCCTCCACATGCAACACACACACACAGCGGCACACAATTGTCCTCGTATACAATTTGACTGTTGCGTACAAAAACATGCCTCGCCTGCGTACAGTGGTTTGAGTGAATTGCGGCACGCGACGGTGGCTATCATATGTGTAACTGCCTTTCTGTGATTTCCTTTATTTCTACAGTCTCACATTCTGGCTGCAAAAACAGTTGCAAACACATTGAGAACATCATTGGGTCCTAATGGTAAGTGTGATACAAATTGCAATCTTACAAGTGAAATATAAAGTAATATACCAGCCACAAGGGGGATTGTTGTCCTAACATTACAAACCATATGTTCATGAGCTGACCGAAGTGAAAACAGAAAATAGCTTTTCTCTTCTCCCTGATCATGTAGATCTATATCTAATGCATCTTAAAATGAAAAAAAAACAAAAAACACAACCAATATCATACACAAACAGAGAGAAAGTTGCCATATTCCTAACGCTGCTATTGAAATCTAGTGAGTTTTAAGTTGATTTTGATTTTTTCCTTCTGTTAACATTGTGCTTGAATATATCTATATTTCTGTATGTTAATGGTTGGAAGAATGACAAAAGTTCATGACTGAGATTTACATTGTACTGGTATATGAATAAGTTCAATCTCTGCAAGTCTGTAGTGCCTTCCGAACACCCCAAAGCTTTTAGGATGTTCATGAAAGTGATTTCATGTTTATGGATTTTGGTATTGCCCAACATTTTTCTTCATCTCCTTTGATTTTGTTATTTCTGGTATTTTTAAGTCACATAGTCTTTCTAATGTGTTTACATTTTGTAGGTGGAATTGAAAAGTTGCTTTAGCAGTGGCTTGGGGATGTTAAGATTGTATTGAATGGTGTCTGCCATTAATGAAAATTCAAGATGTATGAGTTGATAGCTGAGAAAATTTATTTATTTCCACTGATGATTAATAAACCACAGTGTATGTCATATGAGCTCAAAATTGCCCCCAATCTGTAGCACCCCATTTTAAAATGTAAAACATTTGATAACGCTTGCAGATAATGAAGGTGCAAGCAGTGCCCAACATTTTGCTAACAGTTTATAATTTTCAGTAACTGAGTGTTAAATATTATAAACAGGTTGTGACAAATTCCATTTCTTGTTCCACTATCATCGTAGGACTCGACAAGATGCTAGTCAGTCCAGATGGTGATGTCACTGTGACAAATGATGGTGCCACCATTCTGGACAAAATGGACGTCGATCACCAGATTGCCCGCCTGCTGGTGCAGCTGTCAAAGTCCCAAGATGATGAGATTGGTGATGGAACCACAGGTGTAGTTGGTAAGCCTCCATGACGAGATTGAGAGGATGACAGGACTTTTACTGATACACTTCTCTTAATGATGAGGGAGGTGTTCATGTTGTCACACAGTTAAATGTGTAGGAAGGAAAGGGGTTTTGCCACATGGTGTCATCACAGAAAGTTTTCTGTGATTTTCATCATCACAAATGCCGTAAAGGAATAAGAGTACAGGACATTTGAAATGGTAATATAGAGTAGGAGCTTCAAAGAGAAACATAGGAAACAATGTAGAGTGTTGTGTGTTATGTGGAAATCGTGAATTGACATACAGTTGAACCTCTCGTATCCGGACAAGTCGGGACCGGGGCTCATCCGGATAAGGGATTTGGCCGGATACGGGAGACTCGATGCTTTACATGTACATATACATACACATGTAGGTCCTACTGATGTAGCCCATTGTAGTACCACATGTAGTAATGTGTATACTGAAACCTTTTCATTGTTACACTCAGCAACAGACCCCAAAATAGATGTTAATGTTGGAAGTAATATGTAATTCATGTGTGTTTGTGTAGGAGTTCTCAAGGAGTTGGGAATCCCCCTTTCCTCCCGTAATTATTAAAAAAAAAAAAAAAAAAAATCATGGTGAGATTGCGTCCGTATAATAGAGAGATCCGGATAAAGGGAGGCCGGATAAGAGAGGTTCAACTGTACTCCCTCCTTCTTGTGCTGTTGCCAGCATGCCTTGATTTTTAGATTCTCGCAAGTATGCTAGGTCTAATCCTATGTCCTGTCAATCAATGTCTTGTAGCTCGTACAAAGTTGTAGCATTTCATGTTTAGTATACCAGACTCCATATGTTCATTCCATTTAATTTTTGCACTGCCCCATCTCCATTGTAGTCCTCTAGTGATAGTGACCATATTAGTTGGTTGCTGTTTGATTGAATTCTAGGGTACAAGGTGTATTGACTTCTGACAGTCCCCAACGTGCGAAAAGATTGTAGGGTTTTTCCACAAAGCTCACACATGGACATGAATGTGAATTCATTGCGATGATGCAAATATCAACCTTGATGTGCTCCCCTCTCCAACCCCACCACAGTCCTTGCAGGGGCTCTCCTGGAGCAGGCAGAGCAGCTCCTGGACCGGGGGATCCACCCCATCAGGATTGCAGATGGCTACGACCTGGCAGCCAGGATAGCAACAACGCGGCTCGATGAGATTGCAGACGCCTATGAAGTCAAACCCGACAACCTGGAGCCCCTTATACAGACTGCCATGACCACTCTGGGATCAAAAATGTATGAACTGTGACATTCTGAGTTCTTTCTTGCTTGTTTGTATTATTTGTCATCTTTGCAAAGACTGTTTAATATCATATATGTTTGGTGTTTATTCATTTGATGTGCACAAGCCTTATTACTACAATAGAACTTTGCTTGTAATTGGACAAGGAAGTTACTCATCACATTTCACCGCTCTACCCAGGTAGTATTTCTGATTTGTGCAAGAATGATGATAGCACTGGGCTATGAATGCCATGATTCCCTCTTGTGCTATGTGAGTTCTGACAAAACTCACTTCACTGACTTGCATAAAAGTCAGGCAATTCATCCGTAGCGTAAAGCTGAAGTTGATGAAGTGACAGAGAACACCTGTAACAACTTCCTTCTGATCTGTTTTTTTATTTTCTTTTATTTACTGTATAAAAACATGTCTTTATTTAGTGCCTGTCCTTCTGAGATATCAGTAATCCTAGACCCTAATTGATATTATTGCAAAAAGTATTATTTTTCGTAATCTCCGTTGTTCGTTAATATGATCGCTACATGGTCTCTTATCTAGAGGCTGTAATTTGGGCACACTGGTGAAAAGACACGTACTTCCTACCACAAACACCAACAGAAATTATAGATCTTATAAAGAGAAACATGGATAACCAAGTTAGGAGCTAATTTCCTCAAATTCCTATCCATACCTCTGTATACTACAGTGTGAATCGCTTCCAGAGGAAGATGGCTGAGATTGCCGTTGATGCCATCATGTCCGTGGCAGACCTTACGAGGAGAGACGTCGACTTTGAGCTCATCAAGGTCGATGGCAAGGTGGGCGGCAAGCTTGAAGACACCATGTTGGTCAAGGGGGTCGTTGTGGACAAGGACTTCAGCCACCCGCAGATGCCCAAGGTGTGTAGGTTGGGGCCAACTCCACTGAAATCATACGTTCATCAGTCATATTTTGTCATGTTCTTCTTTGATTGTCTATGTGATATCCAAGATTGTGTAAGTTTTCTTCAGGATAATCTGTACTGTGAATTTGCTAACTCTTTGCATCTGTCAGTAATCAACCAAATCTCATGATTTTCGTTGTCCAGAAGCATGACTTTTCTATATGTGTGTTTGTTTGTTTTTTCATTGATTCATGAAGAAGTGTTCAGTGCTGTGTTCTATATTTTGCACATCTAAGGACATATTGCAATGATTACCACCCTAATTGGATTAGGTGGTCACAGTGCAGATGTCTGGACATGCTGTGTCCATAGTCTTTCAGAGTGCATGATATTCGTACAAGCAGTTATTTCAAAGTTGTTGTTTTTTTTTTGTTTGTTTGTTTTTTTTTTTTGCAGGTATTAGCCATGAAAGTGCTGAAGATACTCACTGATACTTCAACAGAACCCAAAATGAGAGTATGTAATTATTTGAAACTTGAGAGTTGTAACCTGTTATAATTTGTACTATGCAGGAAGTGAAGGATGCAAGGATTGCCATCCTAACTTGCCCCTTTGAGCCCCCAAAGCCCAAGACCACACACAAGCTGGATGTCAAATCTGTGGAAGACTACAGGAAACTCAGGGAGTATGAAAAGGAGACATTCACAAAAATGGTCCAACAGGTAAACACTGGCAAATACTTGGATATGAAGTCCATAGTCATTAATGTGTTTGTAAAAAAAAGGCACCAAACAAACAGCTTATAAATTGTGGTTAAACTCCATTGTTTTATCTGTATCACCCACATATGAAGTTTCATTACCATTTCAGAAGGCTGTATGCACTGTTTCTTTGCTAGGGGCATTTTATTACTTAAAGATTTCAAATAAAAATGACTTCAAACCCGTGTTCCATGAAAACATGAATGCAGTGTTTGAAAGGTGAAGTGGTGCCTTATTTCGAGTTATCTTAGAGAAAAGTGAAGTAGCAAAGTACTGAGTGACAAAATGTTGCCACCAAGTCAAATAGTTTTGTGATTTTTTTTAAGTGTATATAAACTTGTTGAAGATGTGCTTCACTGTGACACCTGTTTGTCAGTTTGTACACATTGACGGAAATTGAGGCGAGAACATATTTTCATTTGCCTACTTGAGCTCAACAAAAACATCCACAGAACTACTGATGTATTTCATTGAAATATTTAAGTCACTGTGGTGCTGTGGACATACTGTAAACTATTTTGTAGTTGAATGGGTAAACATACGTGGAAAGAGATGATGTTATGTGGATGAATCTGCAAACTGGATATATATATAGCATTGCAAATATTGGGACGAGGTTATTGTGCAAGAATTGTTTTGCAAGAATGATGATAGCACTGGGCTATGAATGCCATGATTCCCTCTTGTGCTATGTGAGTTCTGACAAAACTCACTTCACTGACTTGCATTAGGACTGTGCAACCTTCCCGTCACATGATATGCTATTCGTACTGACTACATGTAGGTGATTTCATTTTTGGTTCAGAAAGCTATGAGCTCAGAAGTTACTTTATCTCCCAACAAAGTTTCTGTCTGTCTCGATCCATAGAGCTGTACCAAGTGATTGCAATCTACATGAACTTGCAGACCCCTGATCATTGTACTTTTAAATCGTTCTTGTTCTACATAGTTGATTTTCTATCTCTGCTTTGACAACCGTTCAGGTGAAGGCCACTGGGGCTAACCTGGCCATCTGTCAATGGGGCTTTGATGATGAGGCCAACCACCTGCTACTCCAGAATGAGCTTCCAGCCGTGCGTTGGGTCGGAGGACCAGAGATTGAGGTATGAGGAGACATGCTAAAAAGAGCAAAAAGCACACACCCTGTAGCCCAATTTAATGTCTGCTTTTGACATTTAATATGGTCTCGTAAGTTTTTTTGAAAAAGAGATTTCAAATTTGCTGACATATTAACAAGTTTTGTTTATGTGTGCTTATATGAGTTTGTTTTGCATTCAGTTCCCCGTACTTCGCATGACATTCAGAATTGTTTTGTTTGTGTGTGTTTTTTTCTTTTACATGGAGGGAAAATCTTTGTGATTGTCAAAATTGTTAAAATATGAAGTTCATTAAATGTGAATGAATATTATTTATCTCCTGATTTTTTTTTTTTCTGCCCCCAATCTGTAGCACCCCATTTTAGAATATAAAACATTTGATAACGCTTGCAGATAATGAAGGTGCAAGCAGTGCCAAGTATTTTGCTAACAGTTTATCATTTTCAGTAACTGAGTGTTTAATATTATAAACAGGTTGTGACAAATTCCATTTCTTGTCCCCTATCATCGTAGGACTTGCAAGAATGATGATAGCACTGGGCTATGAATGCCATGATTCCCTCTTGTGCTATGTGAGTTCTGACAAAACTCACTGCACTGACTTGCATTAGGACTGTGCAACCTTCCCGTCACATGATATGCTATTCGTACTGACTACATGTAGGTGATTTAATTTTTGGTTCAGAAAGCTATGAGCTCAAAAGTTCATTAAATGTGAATGAATATTATTTATCTCCTGATTTTTTTTTTCTTTTTACTGAATAGACATCAAAGATGGGTCATATGTTGTTCTGATGCTGAATATCATCTCATAATGAAAGAAAGTTGTTCACAACATGAATGCTACAAATTATAGTTGTGATAGTCACAATGCCTCTGTTTTTGTTATGGCATATATTGTTCTGAGAGTTCCTTTGTACTGTGACGCACAGAAAGTCAATGTAAAACAGAGCACATAATTGTATCACTGTAGACGGGGAAATGATGTGAAGTATAACGATATTCCCCATGTCAACAGCTAATCGCCATTGCTACGGGAGGTCGCATCGTGCCCAGGTTCAAGGAGCTAACTGCCGACAAGCTTGGCAATGCCGGCATCGTGCGGGAGATCGACTTTGGCACGACCCGAGACAAGATGTTGGTCATAGAGGAGTGCAAGAACTCAAGAGCTGTCACAATCTTCATCAGAGGAGGCAACAAGATGGTAAGAAGCTTAGTGACCTATAGACAAGTTTCCAATGACTTTATCAAGCCATGGATCAACTTAACTAAGGGGCAAAAACTGCATATGGGGAGCAAGCACGTCCGTACGTCTGTACGTCCGTCCGTCCCGTTTTGTTTTTGTCAATATCTCAAGAACCGTGTGGTGGTTTTGCATCAAACTTGGTATGAGGGTATATCCTTGGGGGATGATACTTTGTGTGGATTTTAGGGTCACAGGGTCAAAGGTCACAGGTTATTTTGTGAAAAAAAATTGAAATTTCATGTTTTTCTCCATATCTCGCAAATGGTTCAAGGTATCTTCATGGAACTTAGTATGTATGCTTGTACCGATGGGCAGTGATTATCTAGGGAAGTTGGGGGTCATGGGTCAAAGGTCAGGGGTCAAAGGTCAAGGTCAACTCCTCAAAATATAACTACTTTCCTTATATTTATGCAATGCCTGAAGGACTTTTTTAAAACTTGATGTATGCATGTATAACCCAATATATATTCTGTGGGAAGTTTGTTGCCAAAAGGTCAAAGGTCAAGTGAAAGTGCTAAATTGCACTTTTTCCTCCATATCTCAAAAGTAACTCAAGGTATTGTCATGAAACATACATATTTATGCATGTTCTACCTAACAGTGATTCTCTTTGGAACCGTGGGGTCAAAGGTCAAAGGCCAGGTTTCGATAATACTATTTTACCATTTGATACTGAAATTATACTTTTTCTCAATACCTTGAAAATTACTCAATGCATAAACTTGTAAAAGGGTCAAAAGTCAAGTGAAAATCATCAGTTCCCCCAAATACCTGCACTCTGACGTTTTAATCATTCATCCAATTGAACCTAGTTCTAGGAAAGTGAACATTCGGCACATTTGTGGCAAACCTGTCATTTTAATATTTTGCCAATTGTGTGAAACTGTCATCACACATTGTCAAGATATTGTACTATAGACCTATTAGGAGAACCATGCATTATGGCGGAGGCATACACCAGTCGCCGTAGCGACATTTCTAGTTTTGTTTTGTTTTTGTTTTGTTTCTTACTGTTATAGAACCTGATCTGTAGTAAGCAGCACAGCATTAGCTATGCCTTTCTGTATTAAATCTTTGGTCTCTTTTGCTGCCTCTGTGAGAAATATAATATGGATTTGCTTGTCAATGTAAGGGGTATTATGAAGAATTCGTTGCAGAGGAAGATGTATTTTAAACAATGTTTTACTGTACTTGCAAGATTGAGAACAAAGTCAGACCAGACCTTGTCAAAATGAGGAGACAAGAATGATTATGAGATAGAGAGATTATGAGGTCAAATTTTGGGTATGTTTTTTTGAAACATTTTGGCTCGAATTCACGAAGGTGGTCTAAATTTAAACCATGGTTTATGTATATTTCTTCTGCGTAGATATGATTGACAGATTGCGTACGCTAACAGGCATCCAGTAAAAAACCGTGCATTGATGTGCGCGTGTATTGGTACGCCTATTTAACGCTTATTTTAGACCATGGTCTAGATTTGTACCATGGTCTAAGTTTAAACCACCTTCGTGAATTCGGGCCTTTGAGTACAAAAAGTACCCTTTTATTGTAGTTACAGCATCAAGTGAAAGTGTGAATTGGGGTAGGGTTTATTTGTCTTTCTCACCACAAGGCCTATCAAGGCATTTGAATTATTTTGAAAAGTAGTATGAAAGGGGCACTAATTAAAATATTTCTTCACTGTAGTAGCTTGATGTACTGCACTGCACTCAATCTCTGTATGTAATGGGTTATGTTAACTTGAAGCAAGATATCCATGTTGAACTATCCTTTCCTCAGTGTGTTGATGTTGTTGTGGCTGGTTCCCCATTACGTTGTGTATCCATATGAAAGGAGAGTCTGTGTTTTCAAGCTAATAGATGAAGTGTATTTTAATCCCATTGTGAATTTCTCTCATGTTTTTCCCATGATGCTATTAGATCATTGAAGAGGCCAAGCGCAGTATCCACGATGCCCTGTGTGTCATAAGGAACCTGGTCAAGAGTCCCAACATTGTGTATGGAGGTGGGGCAGCTGAGATTGCATGCTCATTGGCTGTCAGTCAGCAAGCAGAATGGGTGAGTGACTGAAGTTGATCACTTCAAAGGGATTTTGAATATCATCTTTTGAACAGTTTGGCTGAATTTCTTGAGGAAAAAAGGAAACAAAAAAGGCTTCTTTTTTTATTATGGAAAAGTTTTCGTTTAGTTTAACATATAATCCAGTATTGATTGGTATCATTAGTGATCAAAGCTCTTTAGTATTTCCAAAAGTGTAACTGCCAGTGTTTGCATATACGAAGGCTGTGGCTGCTGATATGTGGATTAGATTATTGGTAATTCTATGCCAGATTTCACAATGTTTGTAGATACGAATGAAATATAACTTTATCAGTGAAACTTAAATTCACATAATCATTCATCTAATTGACAGGCGTGAGGTTTATTTAGTCCATTTTGCATGATGGTTGGTGTCAAGATTGATGTTTTTTGCCCACCAATTTTGCAAATGTGCTTCTATCACAACATGCCAGTGCACTGCATTACTCAGCACACAGCCAAGCATCCTTTCGAAGAATATGCTTGTTTTGACACCATGCAGCACCATTCTACCATCACAGGCAGTATTACCATAATATTCATGGATGGAGGGGAAATTAAATCTTACCAACAGGGGTATGCAATTAATCCTATCCTGCTGGCCAGTGACTGACTGATAAAGCCAAGTTATTCTGATGTACCAATGCAGGTGTCCACCATCGAACAGTACGCCATGCATGCCTACGCTGATGCCCTGGAGAGCGTGCCCATGGCCCTGGCTGAGAACAGCGGCCTCCATCCCATCCGCACCGTGGCGGAGGTCAAGTCCCGGCAGCTGAAGGAGAAGAACTCGAGGCTTGGCATTGACTGCATGGACAAGGGCACTTGTGGTGAGATATCCATCCATCCTTCCATTCTTTGGAAAGCATTTCCCTGCAAGTCTCGTCTTCAAATCACAATTCATACCTTCAATCACTGCAAAATTTGGTTTTCCATGACATTGCTTTTTGGCAACAGCTTGTCGTGTTTGATAATAATATAAGTATCTACATTATCTAATTGTTATGCATTTGAAAAGGAACCACTTGGGTTTGACCAACATCGCCCCCCCCCCCCCCCCCCCCAGGAGTCGTCATTTTTAGTGACGTAACGTGAAGAAACGACCAAGAAATATCTTGTTTAGAGGAAAGTTTAGTGTATGTGTGTTACAGCAATTTCTTTGGAGCTCTGCTCATATTCTAGTCTGCATGGCAATCGGAATTCCCCATACTTCTCTTTCATAGTGTATGGGGTCAGGAGATCATGCAAGAATAATCCTCCCTGCTGTCTCTTTCTTTTTGTGATGGACAAACTTTGTGTCCTTTGTGAATGAAAGACAGTGGAGGAATATTACTTCCAGTATTTCCCACGTTACTGTAAAAGTGGAAACTTCCACATCTTTTTTCATCGACCAAATTTCAGTGAATTTTGTTTGTTTATAAATTTGCAGATGTGGGTATTTTTGTAACAAAATTGATGTTATAATTTTACGATAAGTTAGTTGTGCATGGAACTGACAAAAAACACTAGATACTAATGTTTCACGTTTATGGTGTTGATCATTTTGAATTTAAAGGTGGCTCTGATAAACATCACAAATGGCCACTCCTGAATGTTCATTTTAAGAGGACAAACATTTACAAGATTCCTAATTTGTATATTCCAACACTTCATTCCCCCCCCCTCCCTTCCCAGTTAGAAATGGCAGAGATTCCATTCTTTGAGAGGCTTTATCACGTGTGTGTGTGTGTATGTGTTTTTATAGAAGGCGTTTTCTGTGAGATCAATATTTAGATAATGAGGTGAAGGCAGAACAATTTTTTTCTGCAAAGTATAAGAATCTTCTTACACTATGTCATCCTACTTAGACCAATTTTAAACCACTTAGAGCTCGCAAAGAAAATTATCTTCAGCAGTTTGTGGTGGTTACACACTTTGATTGTGGAATGCGTAATGATATATAATTTTTATCCTTTTTTACTCATTTGTTATCACCAGACATGAAGGCACAAAACGTGTTTGAGACTCTGATCGGCAAGAAGCAGCAGATCAACCTGGCCACACAGCTGGTGCGAATGATCCTGAAGATTGACGATGTGAGGGCGCCAGAGGGGATGTAGCAGGAAGGCATCGCCTGTAGATGTTAAGTAGTTGGTAAATTATTTGTGGCATTGGAAGCACGTTGTAATGACAATATCTTGCTCCCTGATCTGGGCTTCATGTGAAGTTGGTGTTTGCTGGCAATGACTGCCTGTAAGAAAAGATATTGTCCTGTATCATAATGGGTATGCTACTATTTACAAGTTTGCAAATATTCCACGTCCAACAATCCAAGGCATCTGTCACATATTGTGTGAGTTATGAAAGTCCGAGTTATGAAGGTTTACGTCATCCCCCTCCTTCGCATCCCTTGAACTTGCAAACTGATGTTTGAATGTTAGAAAACTTGTGTGCTTTGGCCAACTGCCATTAGGTGGGGACCAAAGAGAACATCCTGACATGGAATTGTACAAGTGGCTGACTGGTGGCAGTAGTACCATTTAACATACATTCTCCACTTTTGATAGAATTTTGACAGACCTGTATAGTTCACATAAATGTGGTTGGCGGAATTGTTAGGCTTATCTCTAATTGAGTCACTCATTGATTTATGTAACCTCACTTTCAGACACTTATATAAAATCTCCAAAGGATTCACAGTTCAACATCATACAGTACATGCAGAGATATTGGATTGGGAACCCTTTGAATTATTCAACAATTGTGAAACTTTTGAAAACTGCAGGATTCTGCTCTCTAGTCATACAAGAGAACATACTATTCAGGGATTGAAAACAGTGTGAAATATCAGTGCTCCCATTACACCAGCAGTGAAGAGTTGAATTATTGCAGATGTAGCGAAGCAAGTGAGCCTGTGTTGTGGTATAAAAACCACCAGTCCAGTGATGTGGCTTTTCATAGCATTTCTTCAAGTTGCCAAGTATTTTCTGATAGATTTTATTTGGAACAAGAATTGGCACCAAATGCTTAAGAAGAATGAACAAACATCTGAAATGATTTCTCTGTAGTCTTGATGATGGAAGATACAAGTGTCATAAGACAAGAATTGGTAAATGTTTCAATAATTTCTGCCTAGCGCAGTCCATGTGAAGCTGCTTGTTGTTAAAAGAAATTCTATCTGTGAGTCGACAGTAAAGGCCACCGCACACTACACGATCAGACTGGTCTTAAAGTCTTAAGCCAAGCTGGGTCTTAAGACCAGTCGTACGACCGGACACCGCACACTATACGACCCGACTGTAAAGCGCGCGCAGTGCGCACTGCGTGCGCTTGCCATTTTGCTGCATTGTGAATGGCTGAAAGCTCACGACTGGTCGTAGAAATTCAACATGTCAAATCTCTACGACTGGCGCTAAGACCCAGTCGTACGACTAGAAAATGGCAAGACTGTGACGTCACACTTCTAGTCTTAAGGTCTTAAGACCGGTGAATCGGGGCAAAATCGTGTAGTGTGCGGCGGGCTTAAGTGTATGTGACTTCAGGGGGGCATTTCATGAAGCAGTTTGATCGGCTATTTTCCTGACAAACTGACAAACAAGCTACTGAAATCCTTGCATCTGGTTGGCTGAGAGCAAATTTGTCCGACAACTTTATCGGGCAAAATGCTTCATGAAATGCCCCCCAGGACAGATTATCACAACAGAGATGGCATGGTGATGTACATCATACCCAAAACATTGCTTCATTGATTTTCCATTGAAATTATGATCAATGCAATTAAAATCAATGCAGATATGGTACCCCTATCACACGTCTGTCAAGAAATGTCTGACAGGTATGCAACGGCTGAAGAAAGTAAGCAGTCCAGTTCTGTCCTCATTTGATTATTGAATATGCAATAGTGCCCCAACGTGTAAAGAATATGGAAGCTGTGTTCAGCATTTATGTGTTACTTATTTAGAATTGTTGTGGATTGCTGTATACGAATTTGTGAATGCCATGAAGTACAAGCTTATGATGTAACCGTGGTAACCAGATCTCCAGGTTTCTTTCTGTTTCCATATGTTGGCACAAATTGGGAGTACAGAGGTTAAGTTGTGAAACAGTTTAATAAGTAAGAATACACATTACCGACTACAGATTTCCTCTATAGTTTCTCAATAGTTGTAATAGTTGTGAGAGAAAGGTCATGTACAGCAGTGCTGCTTCAGGTAGGTAACACATCTTACTGAGAATATCACAATTGCTAGTTTACAGTCAGTGCAATCTTTATAGCAACTGAAACCCTGAGATGTTACGTGGGAACTTCCAGATATTGCAAGAGATTATTATTTGTAGAGTTGGCGTTGTGAAACAAGGCCCTAAAGTTGACACCTTCATTTCCTCCATAACAACTTCAGTACCCATGGGTATTCAAAAATCGAATGCATTCATTGTAAAGATTGAAATCCAATTGAAAGAAAAACTTGTAAACAGATCAGTACGTGAAGTATGTGTATGTTTGTGTGTGTATGTTGCCGATTTTTTTTTTTTTTTTCATTTTGTACTGACAATGTGTGGACAGTAATTGCATGACAATAAAGGGAAAAAAAAAATCCATTTTGTGTCTCAATGTGTCTGTTTTGTTTTGTTTTTTACTATGCATATACAATGTAATGTACTTTATTATAATGTGTGTAGTTATTTATGAACATGATACTAAAACCAATTGTCTTTTTGTGACATCCATAGTATTGTCATGGAATCTAATCCTGCACAACCAGTGTATGAAGGAGCTTTGCTTACATTTGCAGTTTGCCTCTGAATGAAAAAGTGCTTACAGTAATTCCACACCATTTTTAAAATAACTTTAATAATTAAAGAGTAAAATCAGATGAATAAATGTTGAGAATATTTCATTAAAACTGGTCATAAGACTTAATTTTATGCCAAATTTGAATGAAATATCTCTCGGTTTGTCTGATTTTACCAAATCAGTCAGCACATTTTTATACAATTCAACTGCACTATTAAACTGCTGTACTAGCTGTGTAGTGAAAACTGACATTTTGATCCTGATGTCTTAGTACATTTACAATGGTTGCATGGCTGATCATAGAATTCATCACTCGACATTGTAATGTGTGTGAGTCAATGTGAATGTCTTCTTGTTCTGTAAGAAGGAATGCTTTATTGGCCCGGTTGCTGCATTTCCATGTAGCTTACAAGCAGGTCTGTAAAACATGATATATTCGCGGCATGAATTTTTCGTGAATTGGAGCCGACGCCTTTGGAGCCGACGCGGCATGGAATTTTCGCGAACTGCCACTGGCATTCAATGCATATAGCAGGGAGGTGCTAGAGAAGGAGAGGCAACTAAAGCTCTCCTTTGAAGTCATGCGCGGCACCGCTGAGAAGTTATGTGTTCAACAACAGGTGTTACCCATGTGCTTTGACAAAAGAGAGCATCAATAATCGGGACCAGCGCTCTCACATCTGGTCCTACTGCAATTCGCTCTCTCTTTCAATGTGATGGCAACAATGAATTTGTGTACCTTGAATTGGAGCAGCGAATCAAAATGCAGTGTAAAACTCACAATTTTAACAGCAAATAGTTTAAAAACACGCTGGAACACGCTTTAACGGAGTACTTTATTTGAAAGATCAAAATATCCTTTTATTAAAAGATAGAAAATTAACATGCGGAAATGTGCGCATTTTTAGAAAAAATAATGTTTTTAAGAGGGCCTAATTTTAATTTCCTTTCGATTTGCGAATTACGAAGAAACTAGAAATACATGTTAATAATAGTGAATTCTTTCCTAAACTATTCTAAATCGATTCGAGTATTTCATATAAAATTTTGCGGTGAAATAAACCTTGTAATTCAACGAAAGGTGAAATGCGTTCTTCGTCTCCGAACTTCATCTTGCAACTAGAGCGGTGCCGAGCATGACTTCAAAGCGTAATGGAATGCTAGACATCCCATTGTAACGCCTTGAACCCAAACATGTATTTGCATGAATTACGAAGAGTTGCCACTCCATCTCTGTAACACCTCCCTGCATATAGTGTAGACAAGAACTTTCGAGTGCATTTTGATTTCGCGAATCTCGCGAAATTAAAATGCACGCGAACATTCCTCGTTTTACATTATCCACACACAAACAGACCAAACACATAGTGTACTACAAATGTATATGCTACATGTTTTGAAGAGCAGGTAATGAAGAGCAAACACTACAATTGTACTTGTACTGTTATCTTGAAAATAAATCCTAGACTCCAGAGTGAGGGGGTCGTACGTGATTAGACAACATTCTTCTATCACTACGCTGTGTACAACAAAGTAGGAAAGATATCAGGGAAATATATGAAATTTTTGACATTTCACACCAGTCCAAACTTGATGAAATCAATATTTTAAATTTGCTTTGCTTTGTCCACTTATTTTTTTTTTTAAACCATATAGGTTTGCTATTGTCACATTGAAAATGCATTTCCAGGTTGTTTCATGTACATCACCTATCGGTCATTCAACTAGACAAACATGTTTACGGGTAGGGATAACGAGACAAAGGGTGCGAGTGAGGGAGCGAGAGAGAAAGCGAGAGCGAGAGAGAGAAAGTGATAAGACAGGTGTAAATGTTTTACAAGTAGCGCCATCGATGACCGAGAGGAGTTCATTTATTTTTGCATGTCAATTAATGTAGAAAGAAAAGACAGGAAATAGCTCCAGTTCCGGGAGAGTGCTGTATAGGTGTTTTCGTTCAAGTCCTTTTAGTTGTATCAAATATTCCAAATGCCTCGAAAAGGAGTGTCGTAGTCGAGTAGCAATTTAACAGTAGAGTTGGATCTTTTCGGGGCAGACACCATTTTGATTTCACCGAGAGAACATTGAGTTAGCTCCGTGATGGCAGGAAACCAACCTGCCACACTCAGGCGCCAGTTGGCAAGATAATTTTGTGTCTAAGCCCAATTTCGTTTGCGGCCAGGAGCCGTCCGTCCACCTTACCGTCAGCCTGTATACTGGCTGATTAGAGTTCAGATTTTGTTTGCTGCCAGAAGGCGTATTCCAACAGCCTTTGCAGCCTTCCAGTAGCCAAGAAGAAGAGGCATTTTGGTTATATTACACCGGTCATTGATGGCGCCGAGACCGAGGACGAGCCTACTCCCAGGCCGACGCATTCGCAGCAGAGCGACTGGGTCCGCCCCTCGCTAGGGAGGACTTTGGACGCCAAAGAATACGGAACGCGGGTCCCTCGCGACACTTTGGAGCTGGAACAGCAACCTCGCATATAAGGACGCTCCACCCACGAATCAGTTCATGTTCTGGAAGCGAACAGTTTGACAATTAATGTGACTCTGGGGACAACGCAGGTGAGCGATGAACCTGGCGGGTGCATGACACCCTGTAGATATGATTGGTTGCGACGTGGAAGTGTCGCTGAAGTAGAGAGATGAAGGTCATGTTAAATTGGTAAAAAGATGAAAATAATGTGCACATAATTCGAAGATTGGTATTTATATATATTTATAATTGCGGGTTAGCACAGAACCCGGATGTAAACGGAAGCAGTGTAATTGAAGACAAGTGTTTTAACCGCGGTAAACCGTCGTGCGTGCAGGCTGGTCATCTCCGGATCAGCACTACGGTGGTGTGAACCAAATAGTGTTGCGCTTGATAGCAGATAGTGTATTGTCAGGGATAACGAATTGATAGTGAAGCTGGTATAATTATTCTGAACAAGTGTCAAGCCAAAATTACAGGTGGAACCGGACCAAGACAGGGTCCCGTTCACATGGTTGTCGAATATAAGAGTATTGTAATTAAATTTATCTCACTAAGAATTTTGATTTTGCATTTTATGTTGGTCACAACTCCTTGATTTCAGTCCTGTAAATATTCCACAAATGCTTATATTAAATTGTACATTGAAGTGAATGGCACGAGTGTGATTGAGCATTATTTGAGTCCGCCCATGTGACATTTTCTGGGGGCTTGTCCGGGAGTATAACTCGTGCCATTCGAAGTCACATGGGTATATAAACGGAGAAAAAAGTGTAAAGAAAAAGGTTGAGGAAAACTTGTGATTTTTTTGTTTCCTCTACATTTGTATGTATGTACTATCCATAGGTGCACCGTTGTATATTCATTGTGTACATGATCTGAACTGATCTGGATACATTCTGGTATTATAAGTGCTCAGGTAATTCGGAATGGAGCTAGCTAAGTTAACTGAAATTGGAGAAAAGTTCGGATTCAGTGGAGAGGAGCTTAGGCAGTTTGTTACAGACGAGCAAAAGAGACTCAGAGAGGAAAGAGCGGACATGTTAGAGTTAAGGCGACAGGAAAGAGAAACAGCCGAGCTACAATTGGCGATAGCGCGAGAAAAGCAAACCAAAAGCGAATCAAGTTCTAATGGGTGCAAAGCTCGATCTCCAAAATTGCCTCTATTTCACGAAGACAAAGATAACATAGATGCCTATCTACAGCGGTTCGAACGATATGCCAAAAATCAAAACTGGCCAACTACAGACTGGGCACTCAACTTAAGCACGCTGCTTACAGGTAAGGCTCTTGATGTCCACTCTAGATTGTCAAGTGCGGAATCCAATGATTATGACACTTTGAAACATGCACTCTTGAAATCCTTTCAGCTCACTGCAGAAGGATTTCGCTCCAAGTTTTTTTCAGGCAAACCGACAACAGGAGAAACGGCATCCCAGTATGCAAACCGACTAGAGAACTACTTGAACAGGTGGGTAAGCCTCTCTGGTATAGAGCACACTTTCGAGGAGCTGGCAGATCTACTCCTCCGGGAGCAGCTCATCAGTGGGTGTCATCGAGAGCTGGCCATCTTCCTAAAAGAACGGCAGCCCGAGACTTCGAAGGACGTGGTGAAACTAGCTGAGCAGTACTTAGACGCCAGAGGAGGCACCTTCAAACCACCCCCACCGGCACAAAGGAACATCCAGACACACGTGGGACAGATGCCACGGGGCAACACCAGACCTGAAGGTAAAATCCCTCCAAATAACATTTCAGGAAATAGGCCCCCGTCTCAACCCAAATGTTACAACTGCCACCAACACGGTCACCTTGCCCGTGATTGTACAAAACAGGGAACCAGAGGCAGAACGTGTTTCATATGCCACAAACCAGGTCACATTGCTAACTATTGTCCTTTCTCCCCCATGAAATCGGCAGGTCTAGTCCTCGCCCAGGATCCAGAGCAAGGAAACCCCCCTACCTCGGAACACAGCCTGGCTTCATCGGAACCCGATAAGGTAGAACCAAATCCACATACTCCCTGTCAATGTCCAGCTTGCACTAACACAAAGGTCAAAATTGAGGCTTCTTGTATGATGGTTCGAATGCCACTCAATGCCCCCAAACTAGAATCCACCACAGATCATATCCAATTCAAGTGTGGACACTCCTTGCCGTTGATGAGTGCAGCATGCACCAAAGAACACGTGGTCAGACAAATGCCAGTTACTAACGGACTAGTCAATAACAACCAAATTTCTGTTCTCAGAGACAGCGGCTGCAGCGGAGCTGTCATTAAACAAGATCTTGTCCAGCCAAACCAAATGACAGGTGAAGAAAGTACTTGCGTGCTGATTGATGGCACAGTGAAAACTCTCCCCGTCGCTAGAATAGATGTTGACACTCCCTTCTACGTAGGGAAAGTTAACGCATTGTGCATGAAAACTCCACTCTATGACCTGATTTTAGGTAACCTACCCGGAGTAAGAGAACCAGACAACCCAGATCCCGACTGGACGGCTACACCAATGCCTGTCGGCGCCGTACAGACGAGAGCCCAGGCTCAACGAGACGGTAAGCCATTTCGTCCCCTCAAAACCCCACACCCAATGGAAGACATCGTGACTCCAACAGCTCTCAAAGAGGCACAACAGAAGGATGAAACATTACACCGCCTGCGAGAACTCGCCGATACTCGTTCAGAGAAGGTAAGTCGCAATAACGGTCTCTCTTCCTTCTTTTACAAAGACGGAATGTTGTATCGCTCATTCCACTCTCCCCAAATGGACCCTGACACAACAATCACACAAGTGGTAGTACCAAAACAATACCGCAAACAGGTTATGCAAACAACCCATGAAAACATACTCGGAGGGCATCAAGGTACCAAAAGGACAACTGAAAAGATACTTACCAATTTCTTTTGGCCCGGTATGAACTCTGACATTACCAGGTACTGTAGATCGTGTGACGTCTGCCAACGTACACTATCAAAAGGTCGTGTAACCAAGGTCCCCCTCGGAAAGATGCCGCTCATCGAAGTCCCCTTCGAACGCATTGCTGTAGACATAGTTGGACCAATACACCCAATGACTGACCAGAAAAATAGGTACATACTTACCGTTATTGATGTTGCTACTAGGTACCCCGAGGCAATCCCACTCCCAAGCATCGAGACAGAAAGAGTTGCAGAAGCCCTAGTGAGCATCTTCACCAGAGTCGGAATCCCCAAGGAAATGCTGACCGATCAAGGGACTCAGTTCACATCTGATCTCATGAAAGAGGTAAGCAAATTACTCTCCATCAAACACTTCACTACATCCCCATATCACCCTGCCGCGAATGGACTAGTTGAGCGCTTCAATGGCACTCTAAAACAAATGTTGAAACGTATGTGCGCTGAAAACCCAAAAGACTGGGACAGGTACATTACTCCCCTTCTATTTGCAGTGAGAGAAGCACCACAAGAGAGCATGGGGTTCTCCCCGTTCGAGCTTCTTTACGGCCGGAAGGTACGCGGACCCCTCGACATCCTGAGAGAACTCTGGACAGGAGAAGCCGAAACAGGTGAGACCAAGTCTACTTACCACTATGTACTTGATCTCCGAAACAGGATCGACGAAACATGCCGCAACGCCCACACTCAACTTCAGAAATCAGCAAACAGGTATGCAAAATACTACAATCAGAAGGCAAAACACAGGGAGCTACAAGTCGGAGACAAGGTACTCCTACTCCTACCAACTGACAGGAATAAGCTCCTTCTACAATGGAAGGGCCCCTTTGACGTGATCTCCAAAATCAGCTCCATGGACTACAGGATCGACCTCAACGGGAAACCAAAGGTGTTCCACATCAATCTTCTGAAAAAGTATCATGCTAGAAATGATATTCCCTCTATTTCAGATGCCGAAGCTGCTTGTACCGCCGTGATCGAATACGAAGAGCAAAATGATGACGAGGAAGAAACGCAGCAACCACTAACTAACACATCTCTCCTACAGCCTTTCCCATTTCAGGCGAAAGAGTCACTTGACGATGTCTCAATTAACTCAGCCCTTTCCTCCCCACAGAAAGAACAGGTCAACGAACTCCTCAACGAGTACAAAGACGTCCTGTCTGATCTTCCCGGTCGAACCACGTTAGGCGAACACCACATCAAACTCAAAGGAAATGAACACCTGAAGAGTAAACCATATCCCATTCCCCACTCTCTTAGAGACACAGTCAGAGAAGAGGTAAAAACCATGCTATCGCTCGGAGTAATTGAGCCATCAGAAAGCCCCATTGCCTCCCCCATAGTACTGGTTAAAAAGCCCGATGGCAGCAACCGGTTTTGTGTAGACTTCAGAAAACTCAATAAAGTGACTGTATTTGATGCTGAACCCATACCAGATCAAGATGAACTCTTCACAAAAGTCGCCCATGCAAAGTTCTTCACCAAAATAGATCTCAGCAAAGGATACTGGCAGGTACCCATGGCAGCCGAATCCAAACCACTAACCGCTTTTCTTACCCCCGATGGTCTCTTTCAGTTCACAATGATGCCCTTCGGCTTAGTGAACGCTCCCGCCTCCTTCAGTCGACTGATGAGGAGACTGCTAGACCGACTCGGAGGAACGGTGAACTACATCGACGACATCCTCATCTATTCGACCACGTGGGAAGAACACCTACGTACACTCACAGAACTCTTCAGACGACTACGAGCCGCAAAGCTCACTGCTAGACCAAGTAAGTGCTTCATCGGACAGACAAGCGTCGAATTCCTAGGACACGTGATCGATCACGGACAGGTAAGACCCCGCCCTGAAAAACTCAAAGCCATCCAAGAGGTAAGTCAGCCTCAGACCAAACGAGAGCTCAGATCCTTTCTAGGTATGGCGAACTACTACCGGAAGTTCATTCCGAACTACGCCGCCGTCGCCGCACCACTCACAGACAGGACCAGAAATGCTGAACCAAACAAGGTAAAATGGGAAACGAGCCAAGAGCAGGCCTTCACAACACTGAAGGAAAAACTCTCTAACCCCCCTATCCTTCATTTGCCAGATTTGTCACAGGACTTCATCCTCAGGACAGACGCCTCCAACGTTGGACTAGGAGCAGTCCTCCTCCAAACACACCAAGACGAACGATTTCCAGTCTCCTACGCGAGCCGAAAACTGCTTCGACGAGAAAAAGCATACTCAACCGTAGAACGTGAGTGCTTAGCTGTAGTTTGGGCAGTAAAGAAGTTCGAACCATACTTGTACGGCAGACAATTGGTGCTAGAAACAGACCACCACCCACTAGTGTACATGAACAAGGCTAGCCCTGCAAATGGGAGGCTAATGCGTTGGATTCTGGCTTTGCAACCCTACAGATTCCGTGTGGAAGCTATCCGCGGCAGCGAGAATGTTGGCGCAGACCTACTAAGCCGGCTGTAGAGAGAAAGATAGTGTTATAAGTAATTTCTTTTAATTATGAAATGCATTTTTCGAAAGGGGGAGTGAAATGTCACATTGAAAATGCATTTCCAGGTTGTTTCATGTACATCACCTATCGGTCATTCAACTAGACAAACATGTTTACGGGTAGGGATAACGAGACAAAGGGTGCGAGTGAGGGAGCGAGAGAGAAAGCGAGAGCGAGAGAGAGAAAGTGATAAGACAGGTGTAAATGTTTTACAAGTAGCGCCATCGATGACCGAGAGGAGTTCATTTATTTTTGCATGTCAATTAATGTAGAAAGAAAAGACAGGAAATAGCTCCAGTTCCGGGAGAGTGCTGTATAGGTGTTTTCGTTCAAGTCCTTTTAGTTGTATCAAATATTCCAAATGCCTCGAAAAGGAGTGTCGTAGTCGAGTAGCAATTTAACAGTAGAGTTGGATCTTTTCGGGGCAGACACCATTTTGATTTCACCGAGAGAACATTGAGTTAGCTCCGTGATGGCAGGAAACCAACCTGCCACACTCAGGCGCCAGTTGGCAAGATAATTTTGTGTCTAAGCCCAATTTCGTTTGCGGCCAGGAGCCGTCCGTCCACCTTACCGTCAGCCTGTATACTGGCTGATTAGAGTTCAGATTTTGTTTGCTGCCAGAAGGCGTATTCCAACAGCCTTTGCAGCCTTCCAGTAGCCAAGAAGAAGAGGCATTTTGGTTATATTACACCGGTCATTGATGGCGCCGAGACCGAGGACGAGCCTACTCCCAGGCCGACGCATTCGCAGCAGAGCGACTGGGTCCGCCCCTCGCTAGGGAGGACTTTGGACGCCAAAGAATACGGAACGCGGGTCCCTCGCGACACTTTGGAGCTGGAACAGCAACCTCGCATATAAGGACGCTCCACCCACGAATCAGTTCATGTTCTGGAAGCGAACAGTTTGACAATTAATGTGACTCTGGGGACAACGCAGGTGAGCGATGAACCTGGCGGGTGCATGACACCCTGTAGATATGATTGGTTGCGACGTGGAAGTGTCGCTGAAGTAGAGAGATGAAGGTCATGTTAAATTGGTAAAAAGATGAAAATAATGTGCACATAATTCGAAGATTGGTATTTATATATATTTATAATTGCGGGTTAGCACAGAACCCGGATGTAAACGGAAGCAGTGTAATTGAAGACAAGTGTTTTAACCGCGGTAAACCGTCGTGCGTGCAGGCTGGTCATCTCCGGATCAGCACTACGGTGGTGTGAACCAAATAGTGTTGCGCTTGATAGCAGATAGTGTATTGTCAGGGATAACGAATTGATAGTGAAGCTGGTATAATTATTCTGAACAAGTGTCAAGCCAAAATTACAGGTGGAACCGGACCAAGACAGGGTCCCGTTCACATGGTTGTCGAATATAAGAGTATTGTAATTAAATTTATCTCACTAAGAATTTTGATTTTGCATTTTATGTTGGTCACAACTCCTTGATTTCAGTCCTGTAAATATTCCACAAATGCTTATATTAAATTGTACATTGAAGTGAATGGCACGAGTGTGATTGAGCATTATTTGAGTCCGCCCATGTGACAGCTATTAAGAAGCTTTTTCCAACAAAAAAGAAGGATGAACAAAAAGAAGAAAAGAAAAAAGAAGCAAGGCTTAATTGATAGGTAAAAGATTTGGAAAAGGAAAATGAAATGATACAATACAACCAGCAGTCAACCTAACTTATGTGATACAGACACCGAGTTGGAAATGTACATTTGCAGGATGTCATTTATTATGCAATTAAAGGTATCATACATGGTAACTTGTGCACTGTAGAGTATCAAATGTACAGGTATACAGAGGAGGGAGAGTTCTGTTGTACACGTACAAGGCTGGTTCTTTTATATCACATACATACATATGTGTAGCATGTGCAGGAGTTTTAGTCCGTATACTTTTTGTTCAAATACAGGATTTTATATAATTTTAGATATTTGAACAGTTACCAGTGACATCATTCCACAAGTGTTCTGGTATATACCTGGTGCATTGGGTACTGCCAATATCTGTACACGTCTCACATAGACATACAGTATGTACATATTTATGATACTTTTTAATTAAAGAGTACTTTTCATCAGACTGTGTTATTGCATGGAACAAACAAGAGTCCTTCAAAAACAAAACATATGGAATGAAAGTAGGCCTACTCACCCGTTTATACTTGATTTTATATTTTGAAATGAATGCTTATAAATTAAAGGTACATACAGGTAATGTCAAGCTGTACTCGTAAAGGATGTAAGGACTTCATCATTTCACAATGCACTACTAAAACACCTGCCAGTATTCCAACTGGTCAGGATCGATTTGAAGCAGCTGTTGTCTTTCCAACTGCATGTTATACATGTGGTGACTTGACATTTGCTCCTGTGATAATTACTCCAGGCTTATTTTCTCAAAGGACTTAGGGTTAGGGTTGTGATAGGGCACTTAGGTTTAGTTTTATGTGAAGGATAGGATTAGGGTTATGTTTGTGGATAGAATTTTTGTTTGGCTTTTAGCGGGCACATATTTAATGTGAGCAATTGCTGCAGGAGCAAGTGTCATGGAACCTATACATGTATCTCTAGGCTCCATGCATTCCCATTCAGTATTGGCATGACTAGGGAATGCCAAAGCTTTTGAGTATGAATCTAGCATGACTGCTGATGCAATGCCAGTGTAGTGTCACCTTATCTTCGCAAGACATCCATGTCATCTCTGCGCTCACGAATCACCTATATATACCACTCAGGATGATTTTAGTTCTTATTCACTACAGTTAAATTACCAAGTCAGAACAATAAAAATCTTATGGCTTAGCACAGTCTCATTTGTAGCACAAAAGCTCACAAACTTTATGCTGTGTGAATAGCTACTCTTAGAAACTGTACACTGTGGTGTAAGAAGCACAATAATTATCATACTTGATGGCAATGAATGAAATACCAAGGAATACTGGCCCAACAAAAGCAAATTTCCATGGTATTCCAAGAAATGAAGGATGTCTTCTCTACATAATGACCACTGGATTTTCTGCTCATTGCAAGTGAAATCTACATTATGGGGGGGGGGGGGGAGGGGGGAATACTCAGACTTGGGTCTTGCTATATCCCAATTCCTGATTGGTAGCTTGCTGTGCAGGTGAGGGCATTACTTCATATGATCTGTGAGAGATCTAGCCATACACAGAAGGCGTGATGCTCAGCTAACAGCAAGACTTGTGCTGGTGGCATACATCACGTAGAGAGATATTCCCTTTTTGCTTCTTGAAGCATGTAATCAATTCCTTCATCTTTGAGGGGGGTAATCATTGGGATTCCAGCTTCCTTCAAGTTTGAAGTTATTTCTTAATCTTATATTGTGTCCAAATTTAATATATATATGTCATATGATCCAATAGTACACATTTTTTTTTCTTAGCAATATCATTCTTTAAAGTAGATTTCACATATAAATACAAGTACACACTTCCATAGAGTATGGCTTTTCTGCCTGTAATGGGTAAGGTTTGTAGTCCTTTCTTCTTGCCCCCCCCCCCCCCCACTCCAACAGCTAGTGATGGTCTACTCATCACTGTCCGATGAAACCACTCGTCGCTTAGCAACCCTCCTGAGAGGTACGTCATCATCGGAGTCACTCTCACTGGAAGCCTCGGGGGTGGGGTCTGTCGCCTTGGCAACCCCACTGTTGCTGGATGTCATGTTGAAGTCACTGTCTGCAGAAATTGTAAGGGAAAATAGCAGCACATCAACTGATAATAGATTTGTAGTTTTCTTTCAGTCATGACTGCAATGTTATCATCATTTGATAGGTCATCATTCAAATGTCTTAAAGAATTAAAAAAAAATTATAGTATCAGAGATTCCATAAAAATGATTACAAAAAGACTTCACCCTGTTTTGATGGATTACAATAAATATGTGTGTAACTTTTAGAAATGCATTTCAAGAAAGAGCTGTGAATGTACCCATGGAACATTCAGAGAGAGTGCTCACAAGAAAGTTACCCAAAGGGTACCGGAGGTCAAGAGCATGTATAAATGGACAGGAATAGGTCTATTGGTTCAGGCTGACACATCCTCAAAAAACAGAGAAAATATTTCGAGTCTTCAGACGACAAATATGTACATGATTCCCCCTCCCCTTCATCTCTTGAAATGATGGGATTTAAATGGAGTTGCACATTTACATGAAATTCCTTTCCACATCTCCGTCTCTCTATGCCTTTTCCTTCCTCCCTTGTGACCTAGAAGTTAAAGGAAAACAATAAAAACTCAGCCGACATACCATCATCTACAATTTCTTCCCATTCTTCATCATCACCAGTGTCAGCAGCTTCCATGGCAATTTCCTCGTTCTCGTTTGTGGCATTGTTGTCGAGGCAGCTTGCAGCATTGTCGGTGGTGGTGTTACTGGTGTCATCCTCCAGAAAATTGGTAGCATTATCTTCCATGGCAGCACTTCCCTCAGCAACGTCCTCCTCCTCCTCCTCCTCCTCCTCATCATCCTCTTCAGTCATGGTGGTTGTGGCATCCTCTCTCATCGTGACATCAGCATCACTTGGGCTGTCCTCTGACAGGACCAAATGCAGGGACTGGTCATGGGTGGGAGAATCTTCCTTTGTTGGATGTGCTCCAGTTTCCATGACAGCATCTTCCACACCGTCCTCATCATTAACCCCTTTGTCATCACTGTCTTCATCCTCGCTGAAGTCAAATGGTGCCTGCTTCTTCAAAGCTCTCTTCTTACTGGAAACGACTTCGATAATCTCACTTTTGCTGTCATCTGAGTCGTCATCCATTGCCTCGTTGCTGACGGACTCATTTTTATCTCCTCCTTCATCATCACCATCATCACTCAGAACCAGGTGTAATGATGCAGAGGGCTGTTGACTGGTGATGGTGGGGATTTGTTGAGAACCTGATTCAACATCTTCAATATCTGATCCATCTTTACCATCATCTCCATCATTGTCATTGAGTAGCGAGTGTGACTTCTCCCCTGGTTTGGCAAACTTTGCTTGGCCTTTTGACCTGTTCGTGTCTTCTCCGTCACTGTCATCACTGGAGACGAGCCGACTGCGCTTTGTGGGCTTGCCCTGAGAGGGCGCTGTCACCCTGTTCTTGTTCAGGAAGGTCTCAAGGTTGTCGTCATCACTATAAATAGACACACAATAAAAAGACCATCATGATAATTGGAACATCAGCAGTCATTTCACTTTGAAGGATATATATATATATATAGATAGATAGATAGGTAGATATATACATATATCTCTTCTTTTTTTTATTTGAGGGGGAGGGGGCAATGAATACAAATGTGATAAATGACCAAAAGTGCAGATGAACAAGATTTTCTCTCATCAAGATGCAACATCATCTGATCCCCATACTATGCAGTAAACTTTTAAAATCGTCACATGAAACATCTATATCAACTGAAATCTGAGGAGGCATAATTTTAAAAAACATTGATAAGATGCATAGCTACATGATGGGCAGATAATAACAGTATGAAGTGGGTAATTCTGTGACAATTCAAGTGCATCCTATTTGCACATTACATGAATAGCTGGGGACACGAGAGTTGTGGCAGAGGAATGCATGATGTAATTCACAATCAGTACAGGAGAAAACACCATGAATTTACAGGGAATCTATATCTCTGTTTATCTATCAACATATCCACCTATCTCTCTCTCTCTCTATCTATCTATCTATCTATCTATCTATCTATCTATCTATCTATCTATCTATCTATCTATCTTTCTATCTATCACTCAATCTATCTCTGTCTGTCTATGTATCTACCTACCTACATACCAACCTACTTGCCAACCTATCTATTTCTCAATCACTCACTCAGTCAATCCATCTATCTATCTATCTATCTATATACCTATCCATCTATCTATTTATTTTTCTCTCTCACTGTCTGTCTCCTGTAAATGTCATTCTTTTCTCTACCTGTCATCACTGGAGGAGTCGGTAGGAAGTGATCTCTTAATCCTGGAACGCTGGACTGCAGACTCCACGGGTGCCGCACCACCCGCATCCTCATCATCGCCACTCACGTCGGTCTCAGCGTCATACAGCTCAGCGACGTTCACCCCGCTGGCCCTGGCAGTCTCCTCAGTCACATGCCCAGTCTCGGCAGGTTCCCTCCCGCTCCGCTCCCTTCGTTGTTTGCGGCGAGAGGAGCCCTCCTTCTTCTCTTTGCGCCGTGACAGCGCCATCTCCTTCAGCATCTGGTAGCGGGCGTTGGACTTCTTGCTCCTCTTCTCCTGCCTGTCCTCGGTTACTGCCTCCACCCCTTCCCTCGGTTCGATGGAATCAGCCAACTCTCGCAGCTCTGAGGGTCCCAGCTCACCGGGGATGCGCCAGTAAATCTCCTGTATTGACAAAGAATATAGAAAAGGATTAGAGATCTTTTTTTTTAATAACACTTCCCAATTTCTTAATATTAACTTTATTGATTATTCCATAAGATAGAAGAGATATGCTACCAAGACTCACACATCAGAAACACAGTCTATCTAGTTAGGCAAACAACACATGATGCAATTACAGTATTGCATCTCTGCAACAATCTGCACTCTGAGCAATGACCAAGCAGAGAAAAATGCCTTTGTGTCTGCACTTCCTGTATTTTTTGATTAGACAAATGATTACTTTCTTTTTCAAACATTCCCTGTTGAAAGATTTAGATGAAATGTCAGCAGCAAAAACATAACACAAACACACAAAACAAAACAAAAACAAAACAAACAAAAAACAAAACACAATCAAAATCTAAACCAAATAAGCAATGCCAATGTCAATACATCAGGTGACTTCAGTACTGAAGTTCATTGAAAAAGTCACTTCAAACCAAACATCTTGTACTTCAAATTCTCTTTCTAGTGAAACACACCTGCAATAAATCATCTGTAGCCATCAACAACACCTGTGAATCTGAAATATATCAAATATTTCCAGGAAATCACCATGATTTTGTAGAAAAAAGGGAAAGCTCACCTCATGAGACCTTGGTTCAGAGAGACCGATCTTCTTCAGGAATTTTTGGAATGTTTTGTTCCTCATAGCACGGTCATTATCTTCCCCGAGTGGCACAACAGGAACGGCTTGATTTTCATCTGGGCATGGTTGACAAATGAATTTGCAGTCATCATTTATTAAGACAAACTATACTAAGTCCAATGGAAAAAGACTCTATCTCATCAATGGGAAAAGTGAAGTCGATATAATTGGCTGCAAGTTTTGGTAAGGTGCAGAATAAAACTGGCTTTGCAGTGCCCTGCAGATATTACGCCTACAGCAAGTAAAGTTAGGTACCTGATGAACTCTAAATATGCTAAATAGTGTAATTCAGGATGAACTTCAGCTCTTCTGCTATGAAATACGTTTATTATGAACAAGTGCTCAAAGCTGTCAGTTTGAGCATAAGTCTGAACTTTTAGAATGTTCATCAACTGTAAAGATAAACAAAGTAAACCTGATTTGACTGGCAAAGTAGAACTTAAGTAAACGTAAATTATCAGCCTTCAGTAATTCAACGCTCTGCCCCATTTTGAATCAAAAAAATAGTCTCACATCAATATTACCGCTGTGAAACATCAGGCTATCAAGCCATGCAACCACATGTGAGTTGTGACTATAAAAATGGAAACAGAAATATTTCCTGCATAAATTTTCTGCATAAATAACTTCAAATGTCCAGCACTACTTGTATACTAAATCTTGTAAATTCTAATCAACTAATTTTAATATACCTCCCTAGCGAATGATGTACACACTCTTTGCACTAGACATCTAAATAAGAGAGAAAATATCGTGTTTTAGCATCAAAGAAAAACCAACTCTGGTAATTAACACTGACCTTCCCTTTGTTTCCCCTCTGACATCAACAAAGACATCTATATACAGTATGTCCCCCCAAAAAAAATTACAATCCACTTTTCGCATTGGTAACACCCAATGTCATTAAACCATCTGAATGCTACTTCAGGGTCTTCAAATATAACATCTTAGCTCCATTTTGCAGAAAACCCCATTCAATTCAGTGAAGCGGTAACAGAGACACGTGGATTGTTGTAAAGCATGTCATGAGTCTGATTCTTCCAAGTTTAGCACTTGGAGGCTGTTGGAAATGCAAATTACACAACAGACAAAACTTGGAGGGAAGAGGTTTGATATGCTCTGCAAAATTCCTCATTTCTCTTTGAACACTGAAGCAAATCAAATGGAGTTTTCTGTAAGATGTGGGCAATGAGTTATAGTTTTATACCCTGAAATTGTATTTGGATTGATTCACTATTTTTAAAGCTATCGTTGCGGAGGGTACCGTTGTAATTTTTTTGGGGGGGGACATACGGTACAAGTAGAGCAATTATTAATCCTGACTTGATGCATGTTGATGGGTGAGGCAGTCTTACCACTTTCCTCTCTGTCCCCGGCAGTGCTCCTTAAGCCCTCCTGGATCCAGCGGATCTGCTCCACATATCCTGATGAACAATCGCCAGATAGACAGGTAACCAATTACAGTATGGATCACACAAGTCATATGTACATATAATAACTCACAGATTACCATTCCATGAGTTTACCTTCACTAATCAGCATCAAAATGCAAAAAAAAAAAAAAAAGCCACAAGGGTACACATAATTGCAAAATCAAAAATTCAGATTCTTTTCCTGACCAAGAATACCGCATTTTAATTTCATAGGACTATTCAATCTTAATTTCTCAGAGTTTGTATCAAAGGAATAAACAAGGGAAAAAATATTGATTATACTCTTCAAAAACAGCAGGTACCAGTAATTTACAAATAGTACTTCTATCAATGGATGAATAACTTCAAAAAGACATAGTAGCCAGTGTTATGGTCACAAAGTTTTCATTCCATGGAACAAAATGCTCCGACCATGAATAGCTTACACATTTCAACCTGAAGAATATGCAGTGTCATGATTTTGTAAACTCAGAATGTGGTCACATTTTCGTAGGTCTACCCATGCAATGTCTAATAACTGTTAGGTGCTCTCTTTCTAAAACTGTGGTAGATGACCCCGGCACTCTTGGTCTGTCCTTCTCAATAGCAGATAAAAGTTGATCTCTCATAGTACAAATTTCTGCTTATGCAAAAGGTGGTACCCTTTACACTGTACCTATTATCTTTAGATAAAGTCTTTAAAGAGCATTTATGATATGGAGCCTCACCTTTCCTCTGCAATTTGGTAACCATTTCTCCAAGTTGTCTCTCTTCACCATCATCCTCCCTTTCACTGTCCTCCTCGTCATCCTCACTCTCGTCATCGTGATCGTCACTCTCAGAGGTCGTGAATTCTTGCTCAGAATCATCTGGAAATTCTTTATAAATCAAAGCATTACCAAAAACAAAATTACATGAGGACGAGCAAGTTCGTCTCTTTTAATCACTTTACCATCTATAGATCTGAACATCTTACTGTACATACACTTATTCAATTGTATTACCAGCATAAAATCTTGATGTAACTTCCTGCCACACACATCAATTCTTCTGAGCCATGGCTGGCATACACACAAATTTGACCTATTGTTTTTATGCCTCCGCCACGAAGTGGTGCCGGAGGCATTATGTTTTCGGGTTGTCCGTCCCTCCGTCCGTCCGTCCGTCCTTCCGTCCGTACGTAATGAATTTTGTGGACAAGGTAACTATCGAAACCTGTTGAGGTATCCTAATGAAACTTGGCATGTATGTGTATTAGGGGGTGAAGTTGTGCCTATCAACTTTTGGGTGCACATGCTCAAGGTCAAAGGTCAAAAGGTCAAGGTCAAATACATAAAATGTCACTATTTCCAACATATCTATTGAATGCCTGAAGATATTTTCTTGAAACTTAGTGTATAAATGTATTACCCAATTCAGATTCTCTGGTGAAAGTTTGGGTCATGAGGTCAAAGGTCAAAGGTCAAAAGGTCAGGGTCAAAGACATAAAATTTCACTATTTCCACCATATCTATTGAACGCCTGAAGAGATTTTCTTGAAACTTAGTGTATACATGTATTACCCAATTAAGATTCTCTGGTGAAAGTTTGGATCATGAGGTCAAAGGTCAAAGGTCAAAAGGTCAGGGTCAAATACATAAAATTTCACTATTTCCACCATATCTATTGAATGCCTGAAGATATTTTCTTGAACTTAGTGTATACATGTATTACCCAATTAAGATTCTCTGGTGAAAGTTTGGGTCATGAGGTCAAAGTTCAAAGGTCAAAAGGTCAAGTAAAAATATTAAAACTTCTTTTTTTTCTCCGTACCTTGGAAAATTGTTCAAGGTATCTTCATGGAACATAGTATATACATGTACTGACTGGAAGTGATTATCTAGAGAATGTAGGGTTCATGGGGTCAAAGGTCAGGGGTCAAAGGTCAAGTGCAAGACTTCAAAATTTTACTATTACCCTCATATTTATGCAATGCCAGCAGGGTTATTTTTTTACACTTGGTGTATGCATGTGTAACCTAATAGAAATTCTCTGGAAAGTTTTTTTTTTTCTCTTTTTGCCTCAAAGGTCAAAAGGTCAAAGATCAAGTGAAAGTGCTGAACTATCTTTTTCCTCCATATCTCGGAAGTGGCTCAAGTTACCTTGAAACTTAGTACATATCATGCATGTTCTACCTGAAAGTAATTATCTTATGAATTTTAGGGTCAAGGGCCAGATGAAAATGGTAACAATTTACTATTCAATTCAGAAATTGCACTTTTTCTCCACACCTGTACCTTGAAAATTACTCAATGCCTAAATGTATGAATGGGTCAAAGTCAAGTTAAAGTCCTTAAATCCCTAGATACGTGCTCTCTTATTCATCCAATTAAACCTACGTCAAGGAAGGTGAACATTCAACACATTTGTGACAAACTTGTCATTCCAATATTTTGCCAATTTTGTGGAAATGTAATCACACAGTGTCCACATGTACTATCTAGACCTATTGGGAAAATCATGCATTATGGCGGAGGCATACCAGTCGCCAAAGCGACATTTCTAGTTTCTTTATAAGTCAAATTTGTGCCTCAGCTAAAAAATAAAATAAATAATAATAATAATAAATAAAAAAAATGCCTGACTCAAATGTGGACACTGTGTGTTAATCATAACAGGTATGAGCAGCATTGCTTGAGTTAAAGCTTCCTTTTAAGTCTACATAGATTCAATTTATGTGGAGTTGACTGCATGAGTTGGGAGCAGACGTCATGTTTGTTTGTCAGCACATCATAAGAGGAAAATACTTCTACTCATCATATCAACCCTTAACCTTCACTTCAAGGAAGAAACTATGACCTCACCATTATGAAAACTCTTGGACTTATTCCCATTAGTATCAGCTCCTTGTGTAACAAATATCATCATAATTACCCCCTTATCTCACACATTAATTTCACCATTCTCTTATCGACAGCCTGACAATTAAAGATGTGATAAGTTACCTTGGAGACCATCTGCAAATTCATCTGCTTCATCATCCAAGTCCTGTCCAAGGAAATGTGTTCAAATATGAAAGAAAAATGTGTCATTAAAAACATGCTAATTGTGCCAATTATGTGCATATCTTCTTCCTTTCATACTCGACTACATGATCATAATAAATCAACTCATGTACCTAGAGTTGCAAAACATTATGAAATAAAATCAGTTGTGAATTTTTAATGGGAAATAAAATCTTGAGCTACATAAGTAAAGTCCAAACCAGACCACCTGTTAAATATGGAACTATTTCATGTACAAAAGCATAATGCCTCTAACACACTTTGGGGCGGAGCAACACTGCATTGTACATAATGATCTTAGTTTATCATTTTGTCATTATTAAAAAAACAAACAAACAAACAAACATTCAGACAACCCGACTTTGCAGGTTTTTCATCCTACTTAGCACAAATGTGTGGATAGAGATTATAAAACAATAAGTCATCCATCTATATACAGTTGAACCTCTCGTATCCGGACAAGTCGGGACCGGGGCTCATCCGGATAAGGGATTTGGCCGGATACGGGAGACTCAATGCTTTATACATGTACATATACATACACATGTACTGATGTAGCCTATTGTAGTACCACATGTAGTAATGTGTATACCGCAACCTTTTCATTGTTACACTCAGTAACAGACCCCAAAATAGAGGTTCGTGTTTGCAAGAATGAAATCATTTTCTTTTATAAATTCTTGGGATGATTTACCTAAATAATTATTAAGAAATGTATCAAGTAATTTATATGTGTTTGTGTAGGAGTTCTCAAGGAGTTGGGAATCCCCCTTTCCTCCCGTAATTCTTCAAAAAAGATAAAAAAATCACGGCGAGATTGCGTCTCGATAATAGAGAGATCCGGATAAAGGGAGGCCGGATAATAGAGGTTCAACTGTACAGTACAGTGCACTCCCATTATAACGAACAAGATTATAATGAAATTCCGGTTACGACAAAGTAAAAATTCAGGCCCCAACATTATCCACTCTATGTTATTTTATTGTTTATTTGTTCCGTTATAACGAAATTTCAACATAATGAAAGAAAACATCCTGTCCCAAGGACTTCATTACAACAGGAGTCCACTGTACTAACTTAATGAGTGTGTAATAGTATTGTATTTGGTCAAAATGCCAAGAGAGAGAAAGAAAACACACCTCATCGCCATCGCCTCTACCCCGTCTCCTCTGTCGCCGCCTTCTACCCTTGGCACCATCGCCTCCGTCCCCCTTCCTCCTGCGCTTCTTGTAGAGCTCCTTGCGGTCCTGGACCAGTCCCAGTTCCAGGATCTTCTGCATGACTTTGTTCCGAGACCTCTTCTCCTGCATGTTCTCCAGGATGGCACCAAGAATGTCTGAAAGATTTCAGGTGAATAAGAATTGGTGAAGAATCTCAAGCTCTTATTTGATATTGTAATAAAATCAAACCATGCCAAAAAGACTCAATATCAATGGGTTCGCCTATGTGCATATATTCATGTGTTCTTCAAACACAGTCTTTTTTTCATACTATTCTTTTCTTCTTTTTTTTTTTTTGGGGGGGGGGGATGTGTTGTTTGCTGTTATTGCGTACTGTTGACCATAAGTTCATAAGTTTGGCATCCAGTGGCCAAGAGATCATTCTATGAAAGACACATGCAGTTCTTCTTTCCCATAAGTCATAACCATTTTGGTTCAGATGAAAGCTACTACAGGCACAAGAGGTGGAAATTTCTTTGGAGTTCACATTATATGTCAAGCATAAGATGGTACATGAAAGAACTGTTAACACCTGATTTCTTTAACCTTCTTTACATGTGACTAAGATGCCTTCTCCTTGTCACATGATAATGGCCCTCAAAGCAAGCATTTGTCATTAAATGTGTTAAGATTCTTCACGCGACAGGCTTTTGTCACTAAATGCATTAAGATTCTTGCATCTTTTAGCTACAGGGTAGGGGCAGAGGTCTTTTTGAGGTAATTCTGAGGAGAACAGATATGACCTTTGACATCAAAACTTACCATCAGCATCCTTGTGCTGCTCAAACAGAGTCCTCAACTCCAACTCATGTTCCTCCCTCCAGAATCTCACTTTCTTTGGACTTTGATGATAAAAAACAAAACAAAACAAAACAAAACAAAACACGTACTATGATGTTAAAACAGCATCTGAAACCTCAATGATTCAGGGTAGATTTATTATATATATATTTTTTTTTTCCCCTTGTATTAACTCTGTAGAAAATGGCATCATGGGGGCTCAGATGCACGCAATCCCTGCAAAGAGTAAAGATAATGACCTGTCAACTATGGAGAAAAGCAGCTATGTCAGTTCAGTGTTGTGAACATTGAAGTGATTGAAGTGAATCTATCATGGAATGATGTCTTGTAATACACAGGGTTAAGTGGATGAACCAAAAGTCGACACACTCTTACCTTAGCTTTCTATGAGCACGTGTAAGGTTTGTGCAAATATTAGGAATGAAAGGAATTACCATTTTCTACACCAGCAAGTAATCATACAAGTACACAGCAGAGAATTCTGCACAGAAGTGAGTCGGTATTTAAACATCATGCTAGCTTTCCAAATTACAAAGAAAGAGTTTCTCTTGAGAGTAATACTGTGCAGCCCTGACTTCTGATATCACTCAGTCATTATAACAGCTGGATTGGAGCAATTCCTATTTAAACATCAAAACCATTACTTACCATGATTTTAGAAGTAATGTTGTCATACTCATGAAAAACAAACAAACAAACAAAAAAGCAAACATCAACACTGAGACACTACCAACCCCCTAAAGAAACTCACTGTTCTTTCTTGAGATCCTTGACACTGTCAATGAGTTCTTGTTTGACAAGCTGGGTGATGATCTGGGGAAAAATGAGATAACAATTCTCTCATTAAAAAATTCTGTGCTAAATTAAGGATGGCAGCTTGGGAAGCCCACATTGAGAGCATAGCTGGACACTTGCAAACTTTCTTTAACCTAATACAAGTGCTGAACACATTTTGTTTTTAATCAATTCTCCCCCCCCCAAAAAAAAAAAAAAAAAAATCAGTTTAATTTAATCCTAAATGTAGAATACTGCTAAGAATTCTTGCAAACAAGATCAGTTACCCAATGTCACAAAAAAAAGGACAATATTGCCTACTCTAAACACATGGGCCCGAATTCACCAAGGTGGTACAAATGAAACCATGGTTTAAACCATGGACGAAAACCATGGAGCGCCAAATGTCGCACGGAATGTTTCGTTACGAAATTGGTCATTTCGTCGACAAAATGACAGTTTCGTTAACGAAATTATCATTTCGTGGAAGAAATGTTAATATAGTTACAAAATGTTGTCATTTCGTTACAAAATAATCATTTCATCGACGAAATGACTGATTTCGTAACGAAATATTCCATGCGACACTTGGCGCTCCATGGTTTTCGTCCATGGTTTGAACCACGGTTTCATTTGTACCACCTTTGTGAATTCGGACCATGGTGTATCCACACGAAATTATCACAAAATGATTGTCTCTGTTTTCCTCATGTTTATCACAAAGTAGTAACAGTAGAAGAACATGTATGCCAACTGTTAGTTCACAACCACTAGACTTTGTTCATCCCTGAATGTGTCGAAATTAACGAAATTATCATTTCGTGGAAGAAATGTTAATATAGTTACAAAATGTTGTCATTTCGTTACAAAATAATCATTTCATCGACGAAATGACTGATTTCGTAACGAAATATTCCATGCGACACTTGGCGCTCCATGGTTTTCGTCCATGGTTTGAACCACGGTTTCATTTGTACCACCTTTGTGAATTCGGACCATGGTGTATCCACACGAAATTATCACAAAATGATTGTCTCTGTTTTCCTCATGTTTATCACAAAGTAGTAACAGTAGAAGAACATGTATGCCAACTGTTAGTTCACAACCACTAGACTTTGTTCATCCCTGAATGTGTCACGTTTAATACTGCTTGTCCGTAGATTCAAGACTATGGCTAGCACAAGGATTGGTCCCTTGGAGCCTTAGCCAAGAGAGTTCTCACATAGCTGTACCTGTCTCCTTGTCTTGCTGTCATCAATGATATGATCCAAGATCAGATCAACCACATCCTTTCCTACAGGGCGGGACAAAAATAAATATGAAGCAGTGAACACCTCAAATCATTGTGTACCTTGAACATCTTATTCATCCCAGTGGCGGATCCAGAGGGGAGCGCACACAGGCGCATGCCCCCTCTTTATTTTTTGTTAAAACAAAAGAAATAAAAAGAAAAAAAGGGGGGGTGCTTTGTAACTTTGTAAAGGCGCCTCCCCTTTACGTAATTCCTGGATCCGCCCCTGCATCCAAACAGTGCGACCTTCAGGTGACTGATAAAACTTAGGAAATACTATACGGATAAACAGAAAAGGTCAGCACAAACTGTGTTAATTTTACATTCAAGAATAACAGAGAATTTGCATGAAGGCAAACTGAAGATTTCCTTTACCACGTTTATAACAATATGCTCCTCTTCTACTTGGGGGAGGGGGGTGATGGAATTTGTGTTCTAAATCTTGAAGTATTACACCTCCACCTCCTAAGTTCTGATTGGCTGACATCTGACTTTAATAGTTTTATTTTCTGACATACGTTTGATTGCATATCTTTATGCAACAGGGTCTTGTAGGTTCTCTAAGTTATGTCTTGCTTGCTCAAAGCATGTGATGAAGATCAAGCTGCTAATTTAATCTTAAATTACCTCCCCCCCCCCCCCCCACACACACACACAAAAAAAGACTCTGTCAGATATCATTATCACACATTATCTGGTGGTTTATGGATTCTACAATCTTCTTCACACAGGTTCAAGAGTTTACCGTCGTCTCTGGTATCCACATCACGGTACTGCTCAAAGAGGCCAGCCAACTCAGCCTGTTCCTCCTCCGTCCATTCCTTGCCCTTACTCTTCCTGGGTAAATGAGGGACAAAAGGGAGAAGCTTGTAGCCAGTACACCCAATCACAGCTAAGGGTCTGGTACATATACACTTGCGTGTAAAATTCCATCAAGAACACATCCTTGACATTAATCCATTTTAATGGAAGATTTTTCCATGACACATACAAAATACAGAAAATAAAATAGCTTATGTGATGGTATAGATGAGGCATAAATGATGGCAAATGAATGTAGAGAAACGATCCCATGGTCACGTATATTAGAGATGACATTCAGTCCATGAACACATGTAAATCAGTACTGACAATGACACAGTGCCCGGATTATATTATCTGTTGGATGTGTGACTTTAATTAGAACCAAAGGAGTAGCAATTTCATGAATGACAGGATGCAAATATTCCTGTTTATTGATGAAGTTTAACATCTGCTTACTACGGCACAATTTGGACCTGGCAACTGACACAAATTTACTTTTAAACAAATATGTTTTAAACGTGCATTACTCTTGTTGTTACAGTCTCTTACTGAGAGTTCTTATGTTTCACATACATTGTCATTAACCTGAATTTTATCTGGCTTTCAGCACAATCATTTCCACCCTCTACCTTTTCATAATGATGGTGGTTGCCAAGACTACACCATCAACCATCATCAAGATCACTAAACCCAGCTGCTCCCAGTCACACCAATATTGTCCTCTCCAAAACTTACTTGCTGGGCTGGACCGCACCATAGCCCTCTTGGATCTGGTAGATATCCGAGGAATCCTTCCAAAAGAGGAGCTCCACCACTAGCTTGGGATTGGACGGCAGGGCCTTGAAAAAACGACCGACAACGTGCTGGCCAAACTTTGCCATTTCCTGTTGTTGAATAGAAAAAAAAAATGGTGGGGGCAGGGGAGTTATTGTATTCTTAATACCCCCATTCCACATGGACTTTTTCCCATCCGTCACTTATCGGGAATCAATGTTTGTTGGTTCCCGCCACCCATCGAAGTATATCGGATTGCAGTCTGATGAATTCGACTTGGTTGGTTGACTACTGTAAAAGTGGAAATTTTCGCGGTGTTGAAATTTTCGCGCATTTCGCGAATATTTTTGCTTGCCATACGTTCCTGTCTTGATTCCGTGGAATTAAAAACACGCGAAACTCTTCTGACCCGGCCTAGCGCGAAAAATTAGTCGCGCGAAAGTATCCACTTTTACAGTATCATATGAGTGTCAGACGTGTTGTGCCTCATCGGATCACCGCCTGACATGTCTGACACTCACTTGATAGTCGACTAACACAAGTTGGATTCATCGGACTGCGATCCGATATGCTTCGTTTGGATGCTGGAAGCGGATAAATTTTGTTTTCGATGAGTAACCGATGAGAGAAAATCTCTGTGGAATGGGGGTATAAAGGATACCAGTTTCTGCAACAACTACGTCACGCAAAATAAACCTAGACTGAAATTGAAAATGCATCTACCCATTGATTACTGATTTAACTTCCACTTTTAGTTTCTGAGTTTGAAGTGCGAGACATAAATGTTACCTTCAAATACCTATCAAAAAAATATATAATAACAATAATGAGTTTTTTGTGATACAGCGTGACATGACTAGAGCCCCATTTCATAACAGATGTTAGAATAGCACATCTTGCTGGAATGGCAACTTCCCATAATAACAGCCAATCAGGAAGCTGGATTCTTGTTGATACCATGACAATTGCCATTCCAGCAAGTGTTGCTATCATATCAACTTTTCATGAAATGGGCCCAGGTGTTCCCCGATGGAGGGTGGTACCTTAAACTGATCCGTCTTGGCCAGGGGATCCTGCAGGATCTTGTGGAAGATCCGAAAGAGGGACACCTGAAAGAGGAGCTGCGTCTTGTCGCACTCAAAGCAGATGCGGTGGAGCAGCTTGATGATGCAGTGGTTGGTGAAAGCCTGGTTGCTACGGAAACTGCCCAGCAGCTTGATGTAGCTCTTGATGACAGCTGGATGAGAGAGTCTGCCGGAGATTGTTTTTTTTTTTTAATAGATAACAATTAATATCATTAATCTATTTCAGAGATTAGCTAATCTTGAAGATTAGTGAAAGACTATACAACTTCTCACAATTCATTTGATTGCAACATGAGTTTAACGGGACCACCAGGAAAAAAGAAGACTTTCGTTTTATTTGTTTTTGTTATAGAAGCATGTGCTGAAAGGAATTTCTTAACAAGGCTTTGATTTTGTGAAGAGAAAGCCAAGAAATGATCAATGGTGTTTACAGCACTTTCTGGAGATGGTAGGTATATTTTTGAGATGAAAATAGTTGTGATATATGTTCATGAGTGGTGTATCTGTTACACAGCAAAATCAAAGCAGTGTCCTTTTATGGTGATGAATCCTGGTAAGAAAGTTATCTAGATCTATCTTCTTCCAATAATCACTGATGATGTCAAAGTGTCTTACTTGTTGATGTATCCAGCAAAGTTGAACTCTTCCTCTCCTCTTGTCATCTGCTCCTCCATGGCCATTTCATCTTCCTCATCTTAGTCACAAAGAAAACAAAGTTGGGAGAAAGAAAAAAGAGTTAGCACTAATCCTAACCCTGTTCAATTTGATAGTGAGGTCATTTCCCCACAATCTGCATTATGGGAGGTATTACTTGGCTATCATGACACCATGATAAAGAAAAAAAAAATAGAGGTAATAAATGCAATGAAATCAGAAAGGCAATACCCAATATAGATTCCACCAACCATTAAAATACTTCAAGTCCTCCGCTAACATGCTTTATTTTGGATATTCCAGATTTTCACTACATGCATTCCATGACAAAAATTAAAGGAAGAAATCTTACTGCCAGGTTTAAATTTAAATGCAAGGATGAAGAGTGCTTTTATCATTACATCTCTCATTCTCATCAGTGAAAAGATCAACATTACCTTCTTCATATTCCTCTTGCTCTTCCACAGCGTCTGCTTGTGTTGGCTCTGGCTGCTGCACTGTAATGATCAAGTCAAAAACAAGATGTCTATCATGAGCTAGCTGGCATAGATAAATATCATACTAAAGTGTGATGGAAATCTTCTTCATAACATAATCTTTGTCTAAACAGAACAAATTGGCTTTGAGACATTGAGAGTGATGTTCTGCTGTCTGTTTTTTTTAATGGGCTGGTCTTTCTACCTCAGCCAACTGTAACCACCTAGTGCTATGAAATGTTCTTCAGAAACTCTACTTACCATTCAGGTTTGTGAAATGGATCTCGCGTAAAGCCATAAACTCGTCTTCTGGTTCAATGTCAGATGCTCCAAATACATCTCCCTCCGGCCACACCTCCCTATTGACAATAAAAGTATATAGATTTGAATCCAACTGATGCTTGGAGAGAAATTGAGGTTGATTGTTCTTCTGCACACACATAATCTCATTCAGAGATTACTCTCAAATTTCTGGCATAGCTTACATGCTTTTGAGTTCCCAAAAAATATTTTAATAGAAAATGCACATAACCCATGAAAGACATACTTGTTTAAAAATTATAAGATATCATGTGACATTTCACTTAAATTGATTGCTGTATGGTTACTAAAATGTGATAGCTTGCAGGCTGGTAGTTAATTCTTGGACCATTTTAAAAGTCGTTATGAGTTTATGCTCAAGTGAGACAGGGGACAACTGCAAACTCATCCCATTGAGGACGAGTCCCGAGTATACACGGGCAAGTGTCTATGGGAAATGCGTGTTGTAGCAAAATCAAACCGTCCTCAATGGGTTAAAAAGGGTCTAAATGCATGCACCTGAGCAGACATTATGTTAGCCTCTCTTCTGTTAGTCCAAGCAGTACCAAAGGGCTCATCGCCAATCAGAACCACACCTCACTGGTGCCTACCTGGAGGCCCTAAAGAGGGCCAGGGCTTCCCCAGCTCTGCCAGCCCTCAGACTCTGCTGGATCTTCACCATGGCCTCTGTCCTGCATTGCACAAAAACATTGGAGTGAGAAGATGGATGGGTATGATTCTTTTTAGTTTTGATATAAACAATTGCAGAGACTCCAACTCTCCCGTTTTCGACGGGAGATCTCCCGTCGAAAACCCATTTTTGCAAAATCTCCCGTTCTCCCGCTTGAGATTTAATTTCTCCCGCCCTGGCTCTGTGTCGTCTCCCGTTGGAAAGGATTTCTTACTTATTGCATGTACTATTGTATGTTGAAAAAATAAGCCTTAGATAGCACCAGAGAGCATCTAGAACCCTAGAAACTTCGCGCTTCGCACACATCAATTTGGAGTCTCCCGTTTGCTAGGGGTTTCAGGCGGGAGAATCTCCAGATCAGAAGGTGCTTTAGGTTGGAGTCTCTGCAATTGGCTAAGCCCGCCGAACACTGTACGACTCACGACTATACAACCGACAAACTTTGGATCTGAAATAAACAAGCGTGTTTATTCTGAACCCATTGTGATTTATTTCGGATCCAAAGTCTGTCAGTCATATAGTGTGCGGCAGCTTTAAACGTACCAGTTTGCATCCCTAGTTCATATTTTGATGATGTCGCAGCATTATCTATATGTGAGTATTGCTATTTATCAAAGATGAATGTCAATTATACTACACAGCCAAGTTAAAAACAATTAATGAGACACACACACAAATTAGTGATCACAATGGTAATCATCAGTCTCGTGTCAATCTATTGCTGTTTTAAATGAATGAAAAGGTCTCTAGACAATGTAGATAGTATCAAAGACAGCCTCTTCATGTGTAAGCACTATTCTCCTTACGAGTCCTTCAGTCATTATTATCTTATCATTGCAAGGTTTCCATTTTGACACATGGTAATGAGGGACATCATAGGTTAAAAGATATTGTCCAATGACACAAGCACTTGGCAGGATTCAGACCCAAAATCTCCTGCCCTCCCAGAGTATCCAGAACCTTGTCCACCTTACCAGAATCTCTTATGACCAGACATACACAAGCATGTATTTCCCTCGGAACAAAATTAACATTCAGTCATCCATAATCCAGCAAATACCACTTTGCCAATCAGGTAGGAGCAGACTCCTACCTCTGCTCTTCCATCGGCACCTCCGATGCAGCATCGAACGGAGAGACATTTTCTGGAATGTCCTCCCTCTCTTGTAACATGGCGGACAGTTCACTGGCCAGGGTGTCATTCCAGACGTCATTAAGCTGGTCCTCTTGCTCCTGGGCATTCTGGGATTGGCCAGCTTCCTGTTGGGGCTGACGACCTGTTCCCAAGTCACACAAAGTAAATTTCATTGAAGTGTAGTGCAAATATTGATCATCTCTTGATTGGGAGCTGATGAACTGGCAAAGTTGTATAGACAACATATCACACTTCTTATCAAAGTGCTTTTTAACTACTTTGTGGTGCTAAGATAAAACAGAGGACTGTTTATCAAATTTTAATGTAATAGTTCTATCTGATAATCTGAGCATGATCCTAAACCAAAACTTTGTCTGTGAGAAATATACTAATACTTAAATTAGTCATTCAAAACTCATCTGCATCCATTGTACTTCATACATCACATAAATATACCTACATAAACATGTACAGAAATGTGTGCATATAAATATCATTATCTCTGTACCTTGATTTCATTTTCATTTGTTACTTACGCTTTCTTCGTTTTGCCTTTTTCTTGGTCTTTTTCTGTAAAGAAAAGACAGATCAGAAATATGTTATATACAGCATAGCAAAGAAGACTTCCAGCAAATGTTCATCTCTTTGAAACTGTACTTTTTTTTTTGTCATCAGATTCAGAGCTAGAAGAAACCAAAGACAATCTGAAAGAAACTGGTCCAAAGTGGACCTATAGACAGTTATTCTCAATATCTTTATGCTTTACTCTATTCAATTTCTTGGAAGAGGATAGATTAACTGGATGAATGCTTAAACATCATCCATTAATAAATCAAGAGAGGCTAAGAGCTAACTAATGTAACAAGTCATAAACCAAGCAAGCCCACACATCAGATCAACACTATTTCCTACACTTCACAAACAATGCCCGGAGATATGAAAAACATTCTGTAATGTCAACTTTCTTTTTTATGACATCTCAGATAATGCAGAGTCCTGAATCTCTGAAGCTATGAGGGATTTTATGGCCCTCATATGCACTGTCCACTACATGGGCATATGTGTTGGAAATTCACGTCTACTATAAATGCCCATGGGCTTTTTAATAGTGCATCTATAAATTAAAGGTATGAAATAACAGAAAAGTGTTATGTCACTCTCACCTGAACCATGAGAGTTTTCTTTTTCTTGCTATACTTCTCCAGCATCTTGATGAAAATGTGGGTTGTCTCGACCAAATCCTTGAGATAGGTCCTTTCATGAGAAATAAACAGGCATTTGCAATGATCATATAATCTACGAGAACAGCTAGGTCACTGTGGTGGGAAGAAAGGGCTACATTGCCTTGCACAGTTACATGATTGAATGAAAATTCTGACTCAAGTGTCATAGTGGGCATGTCATGCTTAGATTTGCACCCATATCGCTATACTATACATTGCAATTTTTTTTCCAGCACTCTTATCCAAGAATCAAATAGTGTAAGGCCGGGTAACAGGTGGCCTTGTCAGCTAAAAGATAGCATGCAGTTTTTAAACATTCAACAACAGTCTACAGATACAAAGATATTTCAAAACTAACAAAATTGATCAGAACTGATGTATACATATTAGAATGTGAAAAGAACCTCCCGCCCAATAAAAATAAATAAATAAAATAATCAAAGTATTTCAGCAACATACAAAAGCATTTGTCGGTAACAAATACATTTCTGTTTGTGTGTGTGTGCATGTTTTTAGGGTAACTGTGAAGCTCATTATCCATCATTAATTCCCCCTTCCCATCATTATTAGATTGACCAGTGGCTGAAGCCACTAGAGGTTGTCAAAAATTTCAAGGGAATATGGAGCTAACAATTCAAACAAATCTTACCTCGTGTTCCTGACTTCGTCAAACTTTTTGAGAAGAGTGATGAAGATCTCCCGGTACTCTACAACATAGAAGAGATTATTCTGGATCACGTCAGCAGACTCCCGCAGCTCTGGGGTGCTGCTGGGTCCCGCCATCTCGTTCAGCGATGCAAGCAGCTCTCGGTATGCCTTCAGGCCCAGGTGCATTCTGAGATACAAACAAACGCATGAACCACATTGTCATGTGACTATGTGGCTGAAACACTGGCAAGTCTCTTCATTCTTGATCAAAAGCATCAATGTTGTAAATCACTTGATTGATAGATTCAGAATGTTTTCTCAGATATTTATAAACAAATCCTTTCAAGTATTTTACATTGATTTATCCAAATCACCGACATGAAGTTCTATAAATTTGACACGTGCTATGATTAGAAGAGATGAACGAGTATGTCAGAGGGACAAGCAAGTTTAAACACTTTTTTTCAAAAGGTTGTTGTATATTAAGAAAACACTGAGGAAAACATTGAATGTATATCTGATCAAACCCAACATATGGTAGTCACTTGCTTTTGTTGGTTGACTCTCACTTTCATTTTGTTGCCTCTTCTTGGAACACCAGGTTAGGGCTCACTGCTTGTTCAGCTCCCCCCCCCCCCACCCCTTCACTCATGCTGTTGCTATTTCATTATTTTCCTATTCTTTATCGATCTTTTGTTCCTTATCTTGCTTGATGTTGCCTCCTTATTCATCCTCATCCTTCACAGGTTGCCCCTATGATCCTTGGGATCATCACTGACTCACCTCTGCCTTTTGTCTGTCCACCCTCCTGCTTTAATCCCCCTTTCTTACTTGTTGGGCTCCTTGTCCGTGACTTCCAACCCATCCCTTTTGTTTCCTTTGTTCTGTGTCCCTATCCCTTCCCTGACTGTGCTTGTTGTGTGTAGTCCTTTTATGTGATTGCTTTCCCTGCCTGTTTGTCATCTTTGATGCCTTTGACAAAGATTCTGCTAGGATCGAAAGCTCAGGCCCCTTTTGGCTCCAAACCTAACACAAGTAACAATGCTATAGATAATATATTGGCATGCAATACAATTACAGTCACTATGTTCTGTGTGTACTTTTTTTTTATCTTGAATGTTTGAATATGTGCTTGCTCAGATTATTTCAAACAAACTGGACAGCTGAAAACTGACCTCTTGGACCAAGCAGTGGTCTCTTTCTTGTCCGTTGTCATCATGTCCAGATATTTGGTGATTTGAGTGTCCACATAGTGAAACGTCTGCACGGAGAATGTCTCGCTATAGTTTGTAAAGCAGAGGGAAAAAGGAACAGTCAACACGTTTACATTATGTTTCACATTTTCAGATCAGGATTTGCTCTCAGAACTCGTGAAAAAGGGGCTAAAGAGAAAATAAAAACTTATTCAATCAGATTTCTACGGACCTTCAATTAGACAAGCCAACTTTTGTTTTTTTCTCACACAAATATAACATTGCAATGACAGGAAGGAAAGGATTACCATTGAATTGAATTAATTTCTCATTTTTCCTTTATGATCTCCACTGTAATGCATCAATGTCACCAAACATTTCACATCTAAACAGTTCACCATCTAAGTTGCAGTCATCAGTAAAGATGGACTTAGCATCAACAGAACATCCTTTGAAAGATCTTTCGCTTCTTGCATCATACCTGATAACATCGATCCTGAATTTGTGATGGCGGTTGAACTGCATGAAGAAGTGCATGGCCCAGAGGTAGTAAGATTCGTCATTTTCTTGCGCTCTGTGGTGCAGAATGTGGTCCTGAGAGAAGGCAGATATTAGGCAGTACTGTTACTATCCACTGTGAGCATTTAGGACATATGAATTCTTGAGAGTGACGTCATATAATACAAACTATCTCCTCGCTTGGGCCGGTCAATATAATCAATGTATAATATAAATGTCATATCACGTATAATCATCATATCTGTTATATTTAAGTATTGAATACATCAGAATTAAAAGTCAGTAACAAGCTTTTCACTCTTCTGTTATAAATCTAGTGTCACAGCATCAAAATTTACTTTGTTTCAAAATTTCATTCACTTTCTCATCTCTTACATCATTGTTACCTAGATCAGTTTTATGACATTTTACAGTCTTGCAAAATTCATTTCTATCTTTAGTACAATTTCAGTGTATCATTTCTTCATTTCAAACAATGTGCTATCAATCAAATAAAGATTATAATCAAATATAGTAATTTATCCATCTGTACTTGGTCTGTGGTTAGTACTATTTCCTCAGCTGACTGAAATTTCAGGAGATACCAACCTTCACAGCATTCATCAGAGGATTGTAGCAGTTGTCCAGGAGCAGGATGCAGAAGTCTTTGAGAAACAATCGGATGCTGAGCGTTGATCGACGACTGATGTCCTTGTCCACCATCGGGAGCCGGTTCTTGGGCTTCTTGGTGGTGCCCTTCTCACTCTCAAAGGTCATGGTCTTGGCATTTTGGAGTGACCGGTGGTAGATGAGATCCCTGTCACTGATAGACTTGAAGTCCTTCATGTAGAATGACCCTCCAAAGCGGGAGTGCCTTTGGGATGAAGATTGTTGTGATGAGTGAGCTCAGCACAATGCAAAGTTGAGTTTGCCAAGTGATGTTATTGTAAAAATAAAAGAGCATCTTTAGTCACCATGGCAATGATTAAAGTGAAAACTAAGTTCTGGTAAGGGCTTGAGAACCCGTCTGGCACCATTTCATATTTGCTTGCAATATATCGAAAGAGTCTACAAAGAAACTTACCTGGCTGACGCGGTTTGCCGGAATGATGAGTCGTTTTGGAGTATTTTGAGAAAAATAATAAAAGTCGGTAAACCGACTTTTATTCCAGAAGGCTCCAGACTAACTCGGTCTCGGGGAAAACTCGACCCTATTTCAGACAATTTACACACAGTTCGTGATCGCCATGTTCATCAGTACTCTATAATACTACGGGGCACCGGCCAAACGAGGCCTTACTGAGCAGACAGGAAAGTGCCTGCTAATCCTGTACAAAACAAATGGACAGCGCGCGGTCCTCAAGCCTACTAGCAAAGACGCTTTATAATACGCACATCACCTCAGTTGCTGAGACGCGCGGTCTTTGAAGTTTTTGTTGTTGTTTTGATTGTTTTTAGAGGTGCTTGAGAGGCGCACACTAATTTTGCATGCGCGCCAAAGAGGTTTTTGATGCGCGTGTTGTAACAACTCGGACCATTACTGCGAGTAGCCAGAACGCTACAATGTAGTTTATACAGGCCGCTCCGGTATGCATAGTACTGTACAATCCAGAGGGAAAACCAGTAGCAGTACAACTCATCCCGCCGTCAAGCAAAGCGAGGCCGAGTTATCCCCGAGTCCGAGTCTAGCCTGACCCCGTTCGAGTAAGTTCCGAGACTGAATGTTTTTGGTTAACATATCCCATTTTCGTCCTTACCCATCGAATATCTTGTTATTACAGCGTTATTCCGCACATTTCCTAGGCATACGTTCACATTTTGGAGCAAAATTTGACAACTTTTGCAGGCATACCAGAACTTTGTTTGGGCTTTAAAACCTGCCAACAATGGATAAGCCTTTTTCATAGCTTCCTTCCACGCTGGATGCACACCATATGCTTACTATAACCAGTTGGTTTCTGAGATTCTAGCTGCTACTTCATCAAACATTTTCATTTTGATGATAAAATATTGCTCTGTAACTTTGGAGAGACATATTGGATGAAAGAGCAGAAGCTCACTTTGATCTTTAAAAGAAAGACCAATAGCACCTGTGCTTGTGCTCCTACACAATTAAAGTAAAAAATCAGACAAACACTGGTATAAGACTTCCTTGCTGATATCCTCTCCGTGTTATTATTCTCGCTGTTATCAGTTTTACTATTCTAAATTATCATTATCAGGATACATCATCACCATTATGTTCTGGCATCCCATGCACCATACCTGCCGCTTGCTTTCATTATTCTGGCCCTCTTCTCAGCCATCTCTCTCTGCCTCAGCTGCTCCAGCTCTCTCGCCTCCCGTTGCCTCTCACTGGCCTGCTGGCTGGTCCCCGCCATGGCCAGGGACTCTGGTGTCTACATCAGATGGGAAAGCAAGGACCACACTAAACTAGTTGCATTGACTGGCCAAAACTTTGAATAAATTGACATCACTAAAATTATTTGTATCATTATCACAAGCACACACACACATGAACATACAAATTTAGCAGTGGAACAGGCAAAATTTATCTGTGGAGACGATATGCAAATAAAGGAGTCTTGTCATTCTTATTTGCCATTATTTTAAGGTAGCAGGGAACTTTACTTTTAAATTTGGGTCTAAAGATATTACAGATAAACGAGAAAAAACAAACAAACAAACAAACAAAAACAAAAACAAAAACTGGCTGATTGTATGTGTCATCTGAATAATACATAACTGCTGGACTACAGGAGAATTGAAATAAATCATATTGATTAAAATTGTTGCTGTGCTGGAAATTTCAAGACTGGATGATAATCTAGCAACACTTAACCAGTGACATTGATAGATTAGACCTCAGATCTTATTGCTGCAGGATGCAGGATCCAAAAGGTAGAGCACAATTCTTAATTGAGTACATACATCCCGATTCTCAAAATACTTTATATGGAGTATGTTGTAATTATGGCTGATCAGTCACCTGTTCCCGCAGCATGTGAGAGATGATCTCGATGGCATGCATGCACCACTGCTGCTCGCCCTCGGCGCTGGCGATGTAGAGGATGAGCTTGTCCATGCCGCTGACGTTGAGAGACCACAGCACCTGGTCATGAATGCTGGCATCATCATCCGTCCTCTGTCATGGTACAGATAGAGAAGAGGATGGCACAGGGATTTTTTTTTTTTTTTTTTTTTTTTGGGGGGGGGGAATGTGCAGATAACAAACGCGGAGGGGACAGACAGGCAAACAAGAGTGAAAGTTAGCCATGTAGAACAGAGAGGTTGTCTTTAGAAATGTACTATTTAAACTTACTTTCATATTCACAAATCTTAAGACATATACTGCAAATTTCAATTATGTTTTATAAATTTTTGTAAATTACATGAAGAATATTACAGTATGTTTACCAGTGATGATTAGCCAATGACATGATTATATTTCAGGCAAAATTCTTAATGATTTCCTTACTTACATATCTGCAAATCATAAAAAAAAAAAAACATACTACAAATTTTAACCATGTGTTTTAAATTGCATGATTGAAGAAAATCACTGTAGCTTAACCAGTGATGATTAGCCAATGACATAATTATATTTCAGACAGATTTAAGATTTAATCATGAGCAAATTGCTGTCCAAGTCAGGTGTGATATACATGATGTAATGACTATTTTGTTGTGGCTTTTACAAAGTTTTAACCAACAGTCTGGGAAGAAAGACTTACTTTCTCAGCATTTGGGTCAGCTGGGATGTGCAAGATGTTTCGAACAAGAAGCAGAATTCTCTCCATCAACAAGGTGTGGTCTTCTCGACGACTCTCCCACTCCTAGGGAAAGTGAAACAGTGAGAAAGGTGCCACTTTGATGTCTTAAAACTAGTAGAATGCAGTAAAATCACATTCTCATTACATTAACTGCTTTATGAGGGGCATTAAATTAGGACAAGGAAAGAAGGAAAGAAATGCACACACCTCCAACAATAATTAGATATGACTCGTCATTCACTTGTAACAGTTGATGGTGATGATAATGTTGACGATGATGATGATGATAATGATCACACTTCAAAAAAAGTCACACTTTCACTACTTATGATATCATTGTAACTATCCAGACTACCCACCATAGTGCATACTTTGCTACTACTTATATCTTGACCATGTTCCATTCCAAGCTTAGATTTTTATTCAAAGAAGGAGAGGATGGAGAAGAAGCCTTTAATTATTACCATATCAAGCAGTCTCTTAAGCTTCTTTGCCAGGACTGTCATGAACTCCTCACAGGCAAATGCCTGCTTGTAGGCTTGGAGATGGGACAGCACCTCCAAGAAGTAGTTCTGGAACGTCTTGTCATTGGGAACATTTTGAAAGCACAACTCGGCCGGCTGTGTCAGGTTGACTAGAAGCCTAAGAGAGTAAGAACAAGAGCAGGAATCATTGTCAATTTGTTGTATTTGATGCATAAGCCATAAGTAAGGTACATAGTTCATAAATTTATCACAAGTAGTTCAAACAAGTATCAAAGTCAGAGCATTATTGGAAGTCAATGTTCTATTCTTCACAATTATTTTACTTGAACCAAAACAGCTCAAGCTAGTAACAAACCTCTAAAAGGATAATAGAGATTCAAGCAAGTACCGGGAACCCCATATCTGTACAAACAATTCATCTAGTTAGCAAATTAATCATTTGTAAATGTTTATGATTTTATATGATAATGAAATAACAAAACATATAGTTATAAAAAAAAATAAATAATCCATGAGAAGGCACCTGCATTTATTGATTCCTCTGATACACAATTTACAACAAAAGGTTGTACCGCTTGTCAAGCATAAATCAATCAACCCTGTGGCCTTGATAATGGTAACTATAAATGATTCTTCAGTCGTTCATACAGTAATGTCTCCCTTATTAATTGTTACTTCAGAGGATGTTTCATCGAGATGGTAATACAAGCAGCTGTTTTTATATACACTCAAAATTTCATTTCAAGCTTTAAAACCTGGAATATACCGATGAGAACAGATTACCATAACTCCAAAACCAAAAACCCACATTACCTGATGGATGTTTCAAAGAGTTCCCCCTCCTTGTGGTACTGCTTGGTGAGTGGAATGAGGTCATTTTGCAGAATCTGGGCGTGGCCCAGCTGTCGGCGAATAGCACATGTTTCGTCCTCCCGTCGCAGGAAACGAATCAGGTCCTTGATTGTTTCTGCGACAGAGTGAATATTGCATAGATGTTAAAAATAGTGATAATACAGGCAGCATGCTCAGCTACAAAGGCATTCACTATCATTCACTCACTACACATTAAGTATTGTGGAGCTTTGAACAAGGGACAAACAATATACCAAGTACTGTACACACGGTTTTTAGACAATAATGAGAAAAGAATGTCACCACATTGGTTGTTTTGAAGTTCACTCAAAGGGGAGCCACTCCTTTAAGTCTTTTCATTCAAATTCGGCACATTAAACCTCAAAGTGTCTACACCTTAAGACACCCAAAGACAAATTTCACTTTCCTCAAATCTTCATTTGAATCCTTGGACCACTACATACTGAACATCCTACAGACTAAGCCATTAGTGAGTGCGTGGGCTTGTGTCACATGCAGATGCAGATTTCAGACAAAAAGTAGTTGCTATGGTTGAAAAGATAAAATCAAGTAGTCACCCAAGCAATCCGGTTCCTTCTGGTAGGTATTCCCTTCCAAGTAGCCCAGGGCATTGCATGTTGCAAGCAGCTCACAGTTCATGTTAATGGGGTTAAGAACATCAACAGCCATTGTGCTGGAATTTTCACCAACCAGCCATTCACTGTGGAAGAAGGCAGGGTCAGTAAACATGCATAAATGGTGTATATACAGTTGTATATTAGTCTTTGACATATTATGTGTGATACACTACCCTGGAAAGTAAATGTTTTATGTGTCATGTCACATGAAAACTATACACTTAAAAAAAGCAAGTACAAACTAGAAATGTCGCTATGGTGACGGGTATGCCTCTGCCATAATGCATAGTTTTCCTAACAGGTCCATAGTACAATGTCTTGACAATGTGTGATGACAATTTCATATAATTGGCAAAATATTAAAATGATAGGTGTGTCACAAATGTGTTAAGTATTCACTTTCCTTTAACTAGGTTTAATTGGATGAATGGCTACATTGTCTGAGAGTGCAGGTATTTGCATGAGGATTTTACTTGACTTTTGACCCTTTTAAAAGTTTAAGGAAGAAGTGAAATTTACCAACAGCACTTGATGTTTGACCTTTTGACCTTTGACTTATTAGCAAGAAACTTCCAAGAGAAATTCTATTGGGTAATACATGCATACACTAAGTTTCAAGAAAAATCCTACAGGCATTGCATAGATAAGAGGGAAATAGTGAATTTTGAGGAGTTGACTTTGACCTTTGACCCCCTGACCTTTGATCCATGACCCCTGAATTCCCTAGATGATCACTGCAAGTCAGTAATGCATATGTACTAAGTTCCATGAAACTACCTTGAACCATTTGTGAGATATGGAGAAAAAAGTGAAATTTCAACATTTTCATTAGACCTTTGACCTCATAACCCGAAACTCTCTGGAGAATCTTTATTTGGTAGTTCATGTATACACATACCCCACGTTCACATTGGTCCCCGCGACGCGGGGAAAGTCCCGAGCTGTGGGACTTTCTCCTCCAAAACCATAATGAGAACGCTTGCTGGGACTTGTCCCTTCGTCCCCGCGAAGCAAGTCGGTACGGGGACAAGATTTGGAGGGGAGTGACCTTGGGGCGAAATTGATAGCGTCCAGCTGTGGTCATCAAATGTGCGCATGCGCTATGCCTGGTTTCAAGTGGCAGAGCTCGCTCCAAGCCCCAAAATGCCCCCGCAGCTCGAGGACAGATGAGATACCAGTGTGAACGGTCAGTCATAAAATAGATAAGATCTCTTGTGGCTGTCCCCGCGTCGCGGGGACCAATGTGAACGCCGGGAATGTTTCAAGAAAATACCTTTAGGCATTACAAAGATATGGGAGAAACAGTGAAATTTTGAGCATTTGACCTTGACCTTTGACCTTGAGCATGTGCACACAAAAGGCACAACTTCGCCCACTCATTCATATACATGCAAAGTTTCATTAGGATACCTCAATTGGTTTTTTAGTTACACTGTCCACAAAATTGATTACGGAGGTAAGGATGGATGGACGGACAACCCGAAAACACTCCGGCGACACTTCATGGCAGAGGCAGAAAAAGTGCCTTCCTTATTACAATCAGGTATCACTGGTAGTCATTTATGCTATCCCATGCATTTGTGATGAAATATCAATAAGACAATTAGAGAAGAATTCCAGTCAGTCCAGTATAGGAATGGTCTGATAAAAAAAGGAAAATCTTATGAATACAACAATGAAAATTTGATCAAAATTGGATAAAAATTAGGAAAGTTATCAAATTGTGTGAAGTTTCGCTAATTTCAGCACAGCAGTTCTCGTACAGATGGTATGAATATGCAAAATGAGTGAGCTGATGATGTCATCACCTCACAATTTTCCATTGATTGTGTACAACAAAAAATGATGAAAATTAAACGTTTCTGTCATGGAAGTGTAAAACATGTTATTCCTGGTTGCATAAGTTCAGAATATAAATGATCAGTTATCATGGTTATCAGGATTCAAGACTGGGGTGTAATTGTGTTTAAATGAAAAACTGGAAATTTCATTTTTTTTTTCTTTTTAAAGTTATATGGCAAGTTAAGATGGGATGACATCATCACTTAACTATTTGCATATACTGCCTGTAAAAGAACTTTTTTTTTTCTGAAAAATTAGTGAAACTTCAAAGTGTCATGACTTCCTTATTTTTCATCCAATTTTAATCAAATATTTTCACTATATTGCTCAGAAAATTTTACTCTTTCTTTTCAGAATAGAAACTTTCAACTGCAGTGAAATTTGCCTAGGTTTTTATAGCATTACGGGTTAGCCTATATACTGCGTACTTTAAAAAAAACCCAAAAAAAACAGTTGCTAGCTGCTTTAAGTTGGGTCTGCAAAGCTAGCCTATCACCAGCCTGTAAGAAAGTAAACTAGGTTCTACATTGAGCCATTGTATCACATCACATAGAAAACAGCCTACACAGTTAACCCTAACTTACCTGGGGGGGGGGGGGGGGGGCCATAATGGCCCCCCCCTCGACAAATTCCGCGACCATTCCGGCGTGCAAAATTTTTTGACCGCGCCGCTCGCTGACTTTTTACTTTCAAGTCTCGCACAACTTTTGAGACCAAATTTGTTGCGTCCGGGCGTACCGTTCCGAAGCCACGCCCCTTCAAAAAATTTTCGTCAACCCCAAAATCGCTCAAAAATGTGATTTTGTGTACAAAGTCAATACAAATTGTGTTTTTTCAATTAATTCATATAAAGATTCATATTTTTCATTTTAATGGCTGAAATCAATTCATTTTAGTATAGTTATGCTTCAAAAAATGTGTATGACAAATTCTGTTGAAAAAAACAACAAAAACAAAAGTTCGAAAAAACAAGGAAATACATAAAAAATTGATAAAACAATAAAAAACATAAGAAATTAATTTTGATACTGAATTTTTTTTTACGCGCAAATGTTTGGAATGTCACTAGGAATATTTACACCAAAAATCAGCATTCCATAAGCTTTTATAAGCCAATTACAGACGAAAATGAGGTCTTTTGCATATATTTGCATAATTAATTGATTTAAAATAGAAAATGCTAATTTTTTGAAAATCTAACTTAGCAGTCTTGTAGATTACATCCGGCTTTATGTGCGGCGATCGCGCGATCAACGGCCGAGATCTGATGGGGGGGCCATAATGCCCCCCCCCCCCCCCCCCCCCCCCCCCAGGAATTCAAGCTTGCTAAATAGCCCAGGTAAGTTAGGGTTAAAGGGAACCCAAACCCAAAGAGCTCCAACATTTTTAACTTTGTAAAATTGTACAATGGCCATCCATGGCATGGCCATGGGTGTCAAGTCAATGAAGCACCCCGGGCCGGAAGGGGTAACCACGATTATAATAGACCATGAACGTCTAAACGTTCGTTAGACTCTAACGTTAGTTAAGTACGGAGTAGTTCTACGAATAAGAAAAAAAAAAAAACCGACAACACAACAATGTCAATTTGACAGTGTATGGTAAATTTACCCTTCTATATCTATAAAACTAATGAGAAACGTTAGAATTTAAAGTGTATTTCTTTTTTGTCAGATATTTTCACCTCAACAACTCGAAAGAAGACCGAGACCTATCTATAGTTAGTACTAGTAGGCCTAGGCCTAATTTACTTTTAGCAGAAAACAGGTAGAGTAAAATATCCCGTTTGCGTGCGGCAGTTTAAGCATTGTTAAGAGTTTTTCCAACTTGTAAACAAATCAGGCAAATTATTTTCAACCATTTCATACATCATAGACAAGATTATTAATTAACGCAATTGTTTTCATGAAAGAAATTTATCATTGACCAACGCAGTTTTCATGATTTACCAGGGCAAAACCCGGCACAATTTTCGCCGATAAGGGCGATATGCGACGTAGTATTTCTGCTTGCGGCACGATGTACAATCCCTATGCAATACGCGCGTGCTCCGCGATCTTTAGCTGAACGCCTTCACATGTCTCGCGATCATTGTGTAAGCGCCAATTCCCATTGCGAAAGCACATGAAAATAGCGTGCGCACATGCATTGGCCGCAAAACAAGATCGCAATTCTGGCGGTGTTGTTGATGGACTTTCTCGTGTTTTTGTCATTTTTGTCGATGGTAACATCCACTTTCCGAAAAAAATGGCGGCCCACATCAGCTTGCGAAAATACTATTTTACATGAGGATATGTTTTCAAAATCCATGAACATCGAGAAAACGACAAAAAATCCAGTTTCTTCCTGTTCTTGGACCATTGTTTCTTAACTGTTATGTTAAGAAGTACCGAAAATTTCATTTTGGATGCGGTATGTTGTCATTTAGGTGAGAAAATTTCACTTTCGTCAGAGATCGTGCCCATTTTATCGGTTGGTTTTGTTGATTGCTAGTGTGTTAGTATATGTGTAATGTGCATGTAACAGTGCAATGCTGTGTTTAGCTGTAGGCCTATATTACCGTGTATGTTGTACCTGCCGCGAACGGCTGTACGGCCGCTTACTGACGCAGTTTACTCTAGACAGTCGAATCGACCCTCCCCTCCTCTATGACAATCTGATAGATATAGATCTATATTATTATAATGCCTTAATCATAACTAAATGGGATCATGACATGGGGTAGGTAGCCCATGACGGCAAAATCGTGAAATAGGCCCCACCGCAGTGCGCGTGCACCCGTGCGTTAGCAAGCAAGGTTAGGTTAGGGTTAGGGTTTAGGGTTAGGTAGGGTTGTATTTATGGTTAAATTGGCCATTAAATTAGTCAAGGGACAATAGGGAGTCCTTCCGAGAATAAAAAGTAGAACCCCAAAGAAAAAAACGGGAGAAATGGAGGACGAAAGATGCTATGCTGTGGAAATCGGCCCCACCGCCGTATGCATCTCGCGTAAACGCCGTTTGGTGGGGCCGCATTCTCACGAGTATTATACTGTGGAAGAAAGCCCCACCGCCGTGCTTACCTACCACTGCCTACCGATGAACGCCACACGGTGGGGCTGAATTCACGAGTATAAACAGGCGAGCCGCCGTAGTATTTGTACGGACACGCAGTGGTGGGGCCTATTTCACGAGTATGCCCCCATGCCCTGTGATGTGGGCCTGGCCTGGGACGCGAACGACGTAATTTACAGTCAATGCATAGCCTTTTTTTTTTAACCCTGCATTTATCAGCGTATGTGGGACTGTGTTATAATACAGATGGATCTAACACTGTCCTGACACGTTAGAGATTCCACTAACGTTACAGTTGTCTTATCTCGGAGATATGATACAGCACAAAGCAGATAAGAGAATGTCTTGAAAAGTGAAATGTGAATTCTCGATAAACGTCTTGTGTAGACTGAATATAACAATATCATACTAACTTGGCAAAAAGGTGAAAATTTGTACGTACCCAAACATGCACTGCTGAATGCAAATTTACCGCCACATCGCGGGAAAACTGGTAAGGTACGTGTAATGAAATTCGTTTAGGAGTTAATCACATGTATATAAAATGTGGAAAAAATTACAATTGATAAAAAATATATTAGCATAAATTACAGTTATATATAATATTTGCAGATATAAAAAAGAATATCAAAACTCATTTATTGACTTTTAGATTAGTAAAGGGATTTTTCTCTATTAACATAAATCGATATTGTTTTAGGATGTAGGGATCACACAACAGCCGTGTTGCCATCTACAATGTCAATGTTCTTCATAAGAGACGGCCGTGTTGCCATCTGAATGACACAGCATATACATGTACTAGTATAGAAATGCACTTTATTCCATAAGAGACAGCCGTGTTGCCATCTCAATGACACATATAGAAATGCACTTCATTACTTAAGAGACAGCCGTGTTGCCATCTACAATGTCAATGTTCTCAATAAGAGACAGCCGTGTTGCCATCTCAATGACACATAGAAATGCCTTTATTCCATAAGAGACAGCCGTGTTGCCATCTACAATGTCAGATAGAAATGTATTTCATAAGAGACAGCCATGAAAATGTATCAAAACGTACTATACAATGACAGACAGAAATGCACTCTACTGATCGTAAGATTAAGAGACAGCCGAGTTGCCATCTCGTTGACAGATAGAACATAACGAGATCGCCGCGTTGCCACCGCACACTATGCCTGACATGAAGAAAGAAAAATGCACTTAGAGTATTTAAAGAAAACGACTGGTTCACAGATCTAAGCTTCGTGTGTGTTATGTACGTGTGTGCGCGCGGGTGCGGTGTGTGTGTGGCGAAGTACGGAGACTGACTGACGGTTTCATGCTGCGAATTATCTTTTAACATTCTGTTAGCATGTGATTGCGACCGTGGTTGAAAGAAGAGATTGATGAAAATCGATTCCTTGGGTATGATACAGTGATATTTAGAATTTTATAATCGTTTTCATATCAAGTTGACCCCAATGACGTTGCGTTAGATAGACGAAATGATTGCTACGGCTCTAGCTACGCTGACGATCTCCGTTCAGTCTACCACGCACACGTGCTGCGTTATGCGCACGTCCTTAACGGACCAATGAACGGATGGCAACACGGCTGGCGCTAGCCGACAGTTCAAGGAGAGAGAAACCTCTGGAGCTGGTCAGGCTTAGACATGATGTTATCTCTTGTGGGGAAAAAAAAATAAGAATAGTTACTTCGTTGGCTTTTTTTTTAGCATCTTGTAATGTCCAGTAGTGATTTAAGGCCATGATGTCACTTCATTAGTGTACCATAAATCCTAATGTACAATTTTATGAGGTTTCCCTGAGCAGGATGACTCAGTAGTACTTGCACTATGTAGATACCTCCCTATTTATAGTTAAAAGATAGCGAATGTGTTCAGCGAGGCCTGGTGGCCAAGTGGCAAGGCGTCTGTCTCGTAAACAGAAGATCGAGGGTTCAAATCCCTCTCAGGCCTAATTTTGATGACATTTTTTTTTTTCTCTCTCTCTCTCTCTCTCTGTCCTGGTGGTCCTGTAGTTGTAAACCAAGTCGTCAATGGGGTGTACGAGAAGCTGATATTTTTTCCCAATACATGTATCTGCTTTATAATAGTCGTCCAATCTGTCTGAGCTGAGCGCATGCTATAATAAATAGGAGCTAACGGAGCGGAGCTGCGGAGCTGGCTGACTGATCATCGGAGCCGAGTATTTTGAGGGAAAGAAAACCTCGTGGTTAGAGTGATTTTCTACCGAAAATCCGAACTGCTGGACGCGGGTACGGTGGGGTAAGTGTCTGTTCAAGCATGGAGCTAAATGTAGCTCCACCCATGCCATCGGCATGGTGCAAGATTTTAACCATTCACAAGCCCGACCAGACTTGAGTCAGATATTCATGCGTTCTCGCATCGCGGCACACAGCCGCAGCCGCACTGCCAGCATTTGAGTCATTGACAGAAAAGAAATAAAGATCTAGAAAGAGATTGAAGTTCTACATTTGTGCATGTTTACACAGATCAGATGGTGATAACAAAGAAATCTAGGCTGCCGAAATCTATGTTAGAAAGTTGAAACAATTAAGCTGATGTGATGATGAAAACAATAATTAATTTTCAACTCTCCCACTGCACTGGTGTGTATACCGGTACACTTAAGAGCATCATTAAATTTGATAAACTGGGGTCTTAAATATTTTACTTAGTGCCTGCTTAGTGTAAGTGTCCCCCTGAGCAATTTCAGCCCTTCTGCCTTGCCTAAAGTCATTGCTGTAGATCATTGTATGTACACAAGGACAGGAAATTAGGCAGTGGATTCAAATGAATTTTTCTTTTTATGTAATTAAAAGGAAAAATAAAGTGATTTTTTTTTTTCAGGTCAAAGAGAGACCTGTGAGGGGGCATGATGTCATCACTTTGTCTAATTTACATTATGGATGTGACTAGAACTTGTACCAGTAGTATTCAGTTTTTATGTTAAACTTGAGAAATCCCAGTACAGTAAGGGTACCGGTTTACGACACTTTAGCACATTTCCTTGTTTACCATCAATACTGCACCGTTTTACCTCGGAATTTAGATATGAAGTTGAGCTACAAAGGCCAATAATAATATGCCTTAAACGAATTCCCATTTGAATGCACTCGCATCCAATTTTTAAGCAATTTCCGTCACGCCGTCGCTGGCATCAGATTTCGACACCCAGCATCATTTTTCGACACAATCACAGCGCCCATCACACAGAAATCACATGGCGCGTACAGTACGCGTACACTGCATTGTGGACGCAAACTAGCAATCATACCGGCGCAAGAACTTGTTGTTTCCTCTATAACGTGTCTTGATATGGGAATGTCGAAATCTGGTGCCACATTCTCAAAGCCAACTCTTTCTACAAGTTTGCTCATTTATCACGAATTCAGCCATGAAATTACTAAAGACGATTATGAAATCAAACATCAAGATTTGGCAAACAAACTGATACTAAAGCAAGATAACCGGCACGGGTGAATTTAATTTTACGGCGATGTATACAAAATGCGTCATATTGTTTTGAACCCCTAAAAATGGCTGACATTAACATTTCTGCTGACACTGTGTTGCTTTTCTCCTAAATATTCTACCGTCGGATTATGATGACAAGTGACAAACGGTGTTTATATAAGACTAGAAATGTGATTGATAACTTGGTTGTTTGCTGAAGTCAGACGTTTGTATTGAGTATAAAATTTTATAAGAATTATCTGCTGGGTGTCGAAATCTGGGTCCTGTTGAAAACTGGTGCGCTAACGGTAGTTTCTTAGTACTAGTAGATTGGAATTTGATGAAACATCTGCCATGCTCTCAGTTTTATTTCACTCTTGTTTAAACATGCCAACTTTTGATTGTTAATGTGTGCAATTTACAAACTAAGTGTCCTTAACAAAGTGATAATTACAAATATGATTGTTTTGACTTTGATTTAACAGATCATAAAAACTCATACAGGTCTATACATAATGCATATCATATTCTGAAATTCACATTTTCTTTTATCATTCTTTGATGAAGGAATATATATCGCTATATAAACATAAAAGTGGTGAAAGTGCAGAAATTATTGAATCTGTGTACATTACAATAGTTGCTAGACAACAGGAGTTTATGGAGCTTACTGGTTCTCAAAGAGAATTACTGGCAGCTGAAGTACTACAGATTTAAACAGAAATCATTTATCAGAAAGCAGCTCACAAAAACCATTTAAAAAATGTTTTATACACATCATTCTTTTAAAACTGGATTGAAAAAATCATTGGTAGAGAAGGAAACAAACTTGAAGAATATTTTTATTGTTTTTAACACCATGGTGAAAGTCTTAATGCCTTGTGGGCACTGTGTTTTGATCAACAATTGGCTTGGTCAATGATGGCCAATGATAATTTTCATGACTGCAAGTAATGACTAATCCTGTGTACCAATTAAAAATGATCGAGCAGATGCAATCAGTTGTTTTATTTTTATGTGTACCTACCTATTGTACAGGCTGTTCAAGTCTTTAACGTTGTGAAAAAGGGAATTGGTGGATTATGGCTATCAGTATGCGGAAAATGCATTTACAGTGAAATGTAGCAATATAATATTGGTATTTTATTTTGCATCTGTCATCAGACATTAGCTACTGGTACTACTGCTGAAATCAATGCCATAAGATGCCAAGGAAAGCCAAACGTGTAAAGCTTAGTGCTCCTGCAGGGGATGACAGGGCAGTGGATAATGGAGGGGTACAGGATGACACTGTGCCTGGAGCATTACCAGATGGTGATAAAGGGTCTGTTCAGCCAGTAACGCAACCTCCCACCCAGCCTGCTAAAAGTGTGACCCAGAGTTCATCCGACAGTCAGATTGCTGAGGATTTCATAAGTTTGATGGAAGAGATGATCAGAGAGCTTGATGCGCTAAAGTTTGGCGACCCGGTCAGCTACATCTACAATCCCCTTGTCTATGCCAAAGAGACCCATGATTGCTACATCCGGAAGTATGGCAACTCCAAGAAGTCGGTTCTCTTCCTGGGTATGAATCCCGGTCCATTTGGCATGGCACAAAATGGAGTGAGTGAAAGAACACATTTTTGTATCTGTAATATAAGAACAACTGTATAAGAATAACTACTAGTAGTTCTCATTTCATCAGACTGCGAAAAGAAACCATGATGTTTTTGTTTTGTGTTTTTGTCTTGGAGCATGTACTATGTGGACATTTTCTATTACCAAGATACTTATACTTATTTTGTGCATCTTGACTGAAAATTCATTTCAGTGACAGATGTAATTCCAAGCATTAATTTATATGTGATGAAAGAAATAAGTAAAATTCTAAAAGAACTTAAGTCATCAACATATCATTCATTTCATAAACTAAATTGTGTGGATAATATCTGCATTATTTGGCTATACATGTAAAATTGGAGGACCATAATCCACACAATTTTGACGCTGCTATTATCCGCATGATACAATGTATTCACATTGCCACCAGAGTTGAGTTTGTGAATGCAATTCAAAATAATGCAGTTACCATGACAATTATCTGTCTCATCCAGACTTTTTTTTTCATGCACTTGTAAAAAAAAAAAAAAAAAAAAAAAGTGTGCATCACTTTTAGAGTTTGTGAATTAAATGTTTTATTGATTTGTCTGTATTTCTCTTATGTTGATAGTTAGGGGATACAATATATACATTTGTAGAAGTTATATTAGAAGAGATATTGGACCATGGTAGCTTATGTGCATTTTTGTTTTCACACATGTCACCAAGTTTTGAGAACAATCATTACAAAACTTTTGAAAAAAGTAAAGTCACGAATAGTCAATGTTAGGGATATTTTCCCGACCTGAATTAAGCGTAATACTAAGTTATATTCGAATTTACTGAATATTTCATGTTAGGTGCCTTTTGGAGAGACAACTTTTGTGAAGGACTGGATGGAAATCACAGGCAAGGTTGGCAAGCCACCCAAGGAGCATCCAAAGAGGATCATCGAGGGCCTGGAGTGCACACGGAGCGAGGTTAGTGGCTCCCGCTTTTGGAGCCTGTGGAAGGATCTGTGCAAGACTCCAGATGCGTTCTTTCGGGAATGTTTCGTGTACAACCACTGCCCGCTTGTGTTCATGACAGAAACGAGTAAGAACATCACGCCGCCCTCACTGAAGGCTGATGTGCGCAAGCCCCTCATCGATATCTGCGACGATTACCTCTGCAAGCTGATCAAGCTGTATGGAGTGAAGGTGGTAGTCGGGATAGGAAAGTTTGCAGAGGACCAGACAAAGAAGGCGCTGAAAAAGGCTGGGATGGAGGGTGTTACCGTGGTGACAATAATGCACCCAAGTCCCATCAACCCAGCAACAAACAAGGGATGGGATGGAATCATTAAAAAAAGCCTCAAGGAATTGGACCTTATGAAATATTTTGAGTGAAATGTGTCATTGGTTGAAAACCAAAAGCCCATCGATTTAAAAAAAAAAAAAATTCAGCATTTTGTGTCTGTAATATCTCAGTTTCTCAACTCAGATCAGTGACTCGTCCTGTAGTAAGACATTGTAGATGGCTTTCAAAAAGGACGAAATTGAGCGATTACAACATTCCAATGTGAGAGAGATAGAGAAAGAGGGAGAATGGAGAGAGAGAAGGAACAGGTGTAAGAATCTTGTTTCTGTGTCGTGGCAGCCAAAAATCTCTAGAGGAGACCAGAGATGTTACATCTGAATGAAAGGGAAATTGATGAGAATTAAGCCAAAAGCAAAGTAAAAAGCATACTTTGCTTTTTTTGTTAGTAATTGAGGAAAGGTATTTTATATGTTTTTAAGACAACCTTCCCTTTGTGTGTGTGTGTGTGTGTGTGTGTTTGTGTTTGTATCCACAACACAATATTGTGTCGCAGATAAAAAAAAAAACTACCTGCTCTGAGCAAGTGTGTACAGTATGTAAGCAGTGCATGTATGTAATGTTTGTACATGTAATGTAGACGTTGTGATGCAGTTGTCCTCTGTGTAAGTTCCTTGTTTTTAGAGCTAGCCAGCTAAGAAATAGTGTATTAATACAAATAGCTTATGGTAAATTTCACTCTGATGTTTGCAGTATTTGTGACTGATGGTTCAAATCTAAATACATGTTCATTCTCAATATTCACTGTTTTAAAAAATACACAGGTTTGAGCAGCATAACGCAAAACTTTAATGACACTGAAAGAAAATGGTTGCAACAGAACTATTGACAGTTTCTCAGCATCCATTTTGAAGACATGTGTCTTCACAGGAGCTATTCATAACTTCAAATTATTGAAGAAGTGTAAGGCAAAGCGCTGTAGCTATATTTTTGCATACATGTCTGAAACGTTGGAAACTTGCTGGTAATCATGTCCCTTGTAGAGGGACTCATTTTTACTTTTTACATACATGTATCGGCCAAATGTGATCATTACAACATCTTGGGCTTGATTTTTTTATTGCCGTTAGCATTGTTAATCCATCCATTAGTCATACATATGCAAGTTGTGCTAGAGAAAAGTATTGATGCAATCAACTTGATTCATCATTGGAAAATCACATTTTGTATTATTTGTCAGCTTTTGAAGTTTTATGATATGTCTTCACTTGGAATCATTAGTTGTGACAATGAATTTGCTCCTCTTGAAATAGGACAAAACAAGTACATATATGTTTATTCACATCATTTTGTACATGGCCAAAGATTTCTGTGTATTCATTGACTGGTTGGAAACCACAGTCTGAAAGCGGGTACACTATAGGTATCACAGCAATCAATGTCTGCAGTCAACCTTGCCTAATTTCACCTTGAGCAAGTTGATAGAAATTGATCCTCCATAAGCCCATAATATTGTTTCCAGCACAACTCTACTTGTTTCTCTTGTGTAGAAGGCACATGAAACTCTATGAAATATCTCACAAAAAGACATGTGTTGGTACAACGCTACACATTTTTCTTTGGCTCAATTACAAGAGGAGTTCACTGAAACTTTCTTCATTTCTAAACTTTTATACTACACCAGTTGCCAAGTTCCAGGATTCTTTGATAAATGGTTTGACATGTGGTTCACCATCGTCAGAGGGGCTTGTGCAGTTACCATGACAATTATCTGTCTTTTCGAGGCTTAGGGTGTCCTTTTTCTCTCTACTTGACAGATAGCAGAGGCTAACAGTAATTTTGTGTTTGGTGAAAATGATAATAAAGGCAAAGTTTACAATGTCAGTAATAAAAGAACATGGAAAAATGACTGACAACTGAAATACATTATGAACTTGTGGTCTCTTCTTTAAAGGAGGGGGGGCATTGATTAATTTGGACAACTGCTGTAATGTGAGATAGTATGTACAATATTTATGTAACTTCGACCAGTACATGCCATTCGACAAGTACATTTAGCATATTACATCTTTTATGTGATTTTGAGCCGTAAATTCATTTGTGCCAAAGAAATATAAGATGTGGGATTCGATGTGAAATCTTACACTTCATTAAAAGTTGTTATGAATAAAAACTAGCACAAAGGTAAGAGGGTGATTAAAATTTGTGTGAAGTTGGACAGATAAATAATTTGTGTGAAGTTCGACAGATAAATTGAGTACTGTCAGTCATGAACATGTATCGTTAAATCAAGTTAAGTTACCATGCAATGGGCACCTCATCAGTGCCTCGCATGTTTCATGTGACAATGAAATCTCTTGCCTAGTACCAGCATACTTCTCTTTTCCATACTACAGAAAAATACACAATACAGTTTTCTTTCAGTCTTGGAGAGTTTTATTTCCTGCGTCTTAGACGATAAGTACACTTCATACTGTGTAGAGTACCACGGAGTTACCATGGAGAAGTATGAAATTAGCAACACTGTATTTAAACCATGTAGGTTTATGGATGACGTTTAATGCAGGTGATCCAACATTGGTGTTACAGTGTATCAAGGTAAATCTTTGTTAGTTTCAAACAGTCTCCATGTTCACTGGCTGAAGTTCAGGGAAATAGCCGTAACATTTGATCACATATCACTAAAACTTTCATTTGTCTGTTGCTTGTTTAATACATTCTATTTGATATATTAGTTTTTATCTGATATGCCCGTGGGACATGTGTATTCGGGACAATATTACACACATAGCTATGATACACAGGAATGTCAAGGTGATTTGGTCTCTGTGCATTTACATGGTCAGATTGTGTCAACTAACACATATTGAAATGAGTGATAACTGGAAACCCGTAATGGAGATACGTTTGTACATACATTTGTATACTCTCATAGTCACATGACAATCAATGTGAGGAAGTACTGGAGGGAAATGGTCAAGGTGAAACTGTCAAAGGCATTATACAAAGCTGTATTCATCAATGGAGTAAAGATACAGGTACAGTCAAGCCCATTTCAGTGGCCAAATGTCTCTAGAGTCCACCTGCTTGATATGGCCACTACTAACTTTCTTGCAGATAAATCATATACAGTACATTATGCCTGTATGTGTGATAGACTTCGCGTATTGTGGCCACCTACTCCATTACTCATGGGCAATATTTCACTGTTGCGCTTAGTGGCTGCAGAACTATGTGTTGAGCCCTATCTGTAAGAGTACCAGTTACAGGGGAAACTCAATATAACGAGAAGGGTGGGACCAAGCAGTTTTCCTTGCTATACAGTGGACTCTCGTTATACTGAGGTCCTCGGGACTGGCAGTTTTTCTTTCGTTATAACCGAACAAATAAACAATAAAAATACTGTATTAAAGTATAAAAATACTATAAGTATAAACAATAAGTGGATAATGTTGCAGCCTGAATTTTTACTTTGTTGTAACCGGAATTTCGTTATAACCCTGTTCGTAATGACAGGAGTGCACTGTGACAGGTTTGATTAACTATTTTTTTCTTTGTTGAGAAATCACAAAATTTATCTTGTTAAAGCAGTGAGTTATTTCGTTACAGCCGATATCGCTATGAGAATAACATTTTACAAAGACTTGTGTGAAAGCAAAGTTGGGAGCGCGAAAGCTTCCTCGTAATGGCCAATATCTCGTTATACCAGTGTTCGTTTTATTGAGTTTCCCCTGCACTAATTATTCTGCAAGTTTCTCTATTCCACCTGACAGCATTGTCTGTTCTGTTTTTTTGTTTTTGTTTTTTTGAAGGGCCAACCAAAGTATTAACTGAGTATAAGAGAAATTACAAACAAAACACTGTTTGTTTTCATTCACGTCTGAGACAAGATTGCTAGTAATGCCTCTTGCTTTCATTTTTGAGTTGGAGATATGCATGTGATGGCCTGTAGTATTGATATATGTATTGTGTGATAAAATCAAATTGGCCACAAACCTGTTTCTACTTGCCACCTGTCTATATGGGTCACCTTTAAAGTTTCCCTTCAGTGATCACTATATGCAGGCTGAACTGTGTACAGTCAACTCTGCATTAGTCAAATTTATTGAGATCGGAGAAAAAGCTTTGACTTGGGCTGTGGCTTTGGCAGTACAGTCAACCTTGCCTTAGATGACCTCGCACAAGTCAAAAGACTGGCTAAGTCAAAGAAAATTCTGTAAGTTAGAATTCACACACAAAAAAAGTAGGATTTTCAGCGGTCCCCACTGGATTCAATTCAGATGAGGCTGACTGTATTTGATGTTAACATACACACACCTGTCATATTAAGGTCCACGTTTATTTCCACTTGAGCAAAATTTGACAGGCATGACTTTCACACATGCAGATTTTATTGAATTTACCTTCCACCGGACCACATAGCTTGGGATGTTTTAGATGCAACTCAGGAATGAATCACTGTATTTTAGCTACAGACTGAGATCCTCAGTTCTCAAGTTCACTGAAGTGTTCAATCAGTAATATGATGTTAATAAATGTTCACAATCAATCAACCACTGCTAGAGAATCTTGAACTCTGTGTCGTACTCTTCTGCTATCTCATCGTCCGTCTTCTCCTCTATGTGAAGTTTCCGCCACCATGGTTGCCGTAGCAACTGGAGTTCCTCTCTGTGATTGGCCAGTGCCTTGGCCGCAATGGGTGCTGAGTGGCTGGTGAATGTGTAGACATCACGATTGGTGGCAACATCCACTTTGGGTGCGTCTGATTAGAATCAATGTGCATGAGAAACCTTTTAAATTGATAGGGTTCGCATGCTACGTTACAACATAACAAGTACGACGCACATGTATACACAGTGTAGGTAAGCAACACGGTGGGTGAGCACAAGACAAAACGATAACACAGACCGTGACAAACAATGTAAAATATTCATGGAAATGGGAAAGTTTTGTGCATGTCTTGCCAGAAGGCAATATGGCAATGTTATAAGAAATGTGTAACTGGCATATGCCATTTATTTCTTCACCCATAAGTGTTCTCTACTATGAAATACATAAACAAAAAAATAAACACACCAGGGCTCCATTTCATTTAAAAATTGCTACAATAGCAACTCTTGCTGCAATGGTTAGTGTCATGGTAATGACAGGAATCCTGCTTCCTGATTGGCTGTCGGTATGGGATGTTGCCATTCCAGCAAGAATTCCTATCCTAACATCTTTCCTGAAATAGGGCCCTGCTGTGCAAGACATCTATGGGATAGGTTACATTACAATGTATGTTGTATGGTACTATGTGGAGGGTACTAACACCTACAAATCCACTAAGAGAACTACAGATATCCTTCATCCTTCTTCTTGCACAGTAATTTTGACCTGAATCTCAGCATTGAGGTGAGAAAGTTGTTAATGAAATCAGCTAACTGTGACTAAACACAACAATTTGTCAAGCAAACATCCCTGTATCCAGAACATGGGCATAATGTATGCAAAAAATGTATGGCATTCAAAGATCAAGATATGAATTTATTGTTCGTCTGAACGCAACACTAGTGTAATTTTTGTTGAAAGGACTTGCAAAAGTAAGCTAGTTCCAAATGCAAAACATTTCATCACAGCACCAATTTATTAAATTTATTTTTTCACCCTTGACTATAAATCATCAATAAAATAAAACTTGAAAGCAAGAGATTATTAAGCAGAGGGGTGAAGACATGAGGTATGAGTTTTCTTCAGTTTGTCTCCCTCTGTACAAATGAAAACTGTAAGATCGCAACTGAGATTATAAGATCAGCAGTTGCAATCTTACAATTTTAATTTTTACAGAGGGAGACAGACTGAAGAAAACTCATACCCTCAAATATAACTTCTTTGTGACAACTCACTGGTGAGTAGGTCTGCATCAGTGTTGAGGGCAGCAAGGAGAGCCTCTCTTCTCTGGTAGTTCTTGCGGTGCTGGGCCCGGAAGGCCACATACCTCAGCAGCATCTCCTGGGCCTGCTGGTGGAGCTCTTCTTGGGCTTCACGGCTCAACTCTTTGGGCTGGAGGAAGAGGATGGTGGTGGTGGTAGAGGAGGAGGACGAGGAGATCACAATTAGGATGGCTTCTTCAAAAAAAAAAAAAGCATGTAACAATAATGTCATTTCATTTTCTTTCCCATTGCTCTCTTATTGTATGCAGTACTTTACCTTTTCCTTGTTGCGTTTCTCATCAATTTCTCTCTGCAGTTCTACGCGCCTCTCATCATCCAGGCCTGGAGGGGGTTGCCATAGAAATGGTTCTTTCCTCTTCTCTTCTTGCTTTTTAAGAAATCTCCTCACCTGAGCAGGGAGAGATAAACCAATAAACAGAGGTGACTTCCTCTGTAACAAAAACATAGCTTTGCAGCATTTGTGACCATTACTAATATAATGTTTCAATGATTATAGAAGAATTGGTTCTGTTTTAAACAAGAGACCCACGGGTCTAGCGCTCACCTGAGTATCGCAAGTTCACCTTTCACGCAGTCACTAATCTAAATTATTCACAGCTCTACTAAAATTTGACCAGGCATTCTCAAGTAGAAGATGAAAATGTATAATAAGGGCCCAAATTTTTTAAGATTCCTTAATTTGGGGGGATTGGGGCCCCCTGGGGCCCTCTGGGTGGGGCATGGTGCCCATTTTGATAAATTGAGATCCTGACCCCCTAGGGATGCTACCTGCCAAGTTTGACAAAAATCCATCATGAGGTTTTCAGGAAGAAGATGAAAATGTACAATTCAGGCCCCCATTTGGACCTTCCCAACCCCCCCCCCCCTGCCCCCAAGAGGGACACGCCTGGACCTGCTATGAACAAACTTGAAACTACAGTCATTCATGTACTCACTCATAGTATTATCTTAGCGCTATAACTTCTGATTGTAGAGAAGATTTTTAAAGATTCCTTCATTTTGGGGGGTCTGGGCCCCCCTGGGGGCCCCTGGGTGGGGCATGGTGCCCATTTTAACAAATTCAGATCCTAACCCCCTAGGGATGCTACCTGCCAAGTTTGGTGAAAATTGGTCATGGGGTTCTCAAGAAGAAGATGAAAATGTACAATTTAGGCCCCATTAGGACCCCTCCCCACCCCCCTCCCCTGGGTCCCAAGGGATGCACCCCTGATTCTGCCATGAACAAACTTGAAACTACAGTCATCAATGTACTAACTCATTGTATTAACTTAGCTCTATCACTTCTGGTTCTAGAGAAGAAGATTTTAACAGATTCCTTAATTTTGGGGGTTTGGGCCCCCCTGGGGGCCCCCTGGGTGGGGCATGGTGCCCATTTTAACAAATTGAGTTCCTAACCCCCTAGGGATGCTACCTGCCAAGTTTGATGAAAATCGGTCTTGGGGTTTTTAAGAAGAAGATGAATATGTAAAAAGTTTACGCACGACGGACGACGGACGACGGACGACGCACGACGGACGCCGGAACGCCGGACGAAGGGCGATCGCAATAGCTCACTTGAGCCTTTGGCTCAGGTGAGCTAAAAATAAACTGGAAATCACTTTCTGTGGCTCGTGGCTTGTCAGTCATCAATGACTGACATATGTTGAAAACAATAGTGATAAAGTAAAAAGTAAACACACATGATATTATCCAGAAACATATACACATACACTCACTCAGACGCAAACACACGCGCGCGCACACACACACACACACACACACACATACAAATAGCTTGTGCTATTGCATGCACCACCAAACTTACATGTCTCTGGATAGTAATTGCTGCCTTGACCTGGAGAGCAGACGCCTTACGAAGACCCAGCTTACGTCTCTCCAACACCCCTCGCCACCGGGCCTGAATTCTTATTGCACTCTGGATTTGTGACAGGGCTAGGTACTTGTTCACATCAGCTGAAGAATAATCAAAATGATAAACATGCATGTATATATCTTTGCAATAAATGATTTAGCAGTCAAATTTATCAGACTTTTTTTTAATATATAGATATTTATCTTGTCAGTACCTAAAGTAGTTTTCTTTTTCATGTCACAGTAAACTCAAGAGATACATTTGATTTAAATCATGATATAAATATAGAATACCATGTAGGATGATTTTTTTTTTATATATCTAAGTTGATCGGAAATTTTAAAGTGTGATTTTATATACAGTATTTGTTGCTTTTATTGACTCCTGTATCTGAAACAAAAAAATGATTGAATAGCTTAATCCTTATGTGAAGTTGGCTGTACCTGGGTGCATAGCACTGATCATGTCCAGCTGTTTCTGCCTTGTCTCACGGATAGCCTTTCTTCTTGCCATTAGCAGCTGATGTTGGAGCTCCCTCTGCTCTTTCTCGTACTCGTGCACCCTCGACTTTTCTTCCTTCTTTTGTCTACATAAACAGAAGTAAGATTGTAATGCACAGTTTTAGGTTTATAAGCGTACCTTAAACGTGATATCCTGTCCATTGGATAAGATTTCAAAAACTGACTTCTTTCTGGGACCACTTTCTACATGCAGACTTGCAAACAAATGAATGTGATTTGCCATCATTTCATGGCTGTGTTCGGCTCCTTTCAAATCATAAGGTCTTTATATACGTGCCTTCTCTGGGAAACTTTGGCAGGTAATCCTCCTTCCCCCCCCCCCCCCCCCCCCATCAAGACATTTGTGAAGTCAGTTCACAATTATCACTTTAACTGCCGAACAGATTTCTACTGAATGGGAACATGAATGCTCCACCTGTAAGTCCTCTGGAGTGTGGACATGCCCCGTTTGGCTTTCTTCAGCTTTCTCCTCTGTAGAATTCCTCGCCATATTGCCTGTATGGTGGTGGCTGCCCGATGTAATCTCTGCCAGGAAAAAAAAAAAAAGGTCAAAGAATCATGTAAACATATAACAGTGATCATGGGCATAGCATAATGTCTGGTATAATCACTACTTGCAAAAAGCCACATTAATGGTTGCAACAGGTATGTAAGTCATAACTTACAATGGAAAACATGCAGTACTGCATTACTGAACTCACATGCCTGACAGAAAATGGTGGCCTTCATGTAAACAAATATCCACAGCCTACTGTGTGCTCAAGAGAAAAGAGAAGTGTATGGAATAAGAAAATCCTACCTTTCCATGCTGAAATAATATTAACAATAAAAACATTACAGTTTTTAAAAAAAAATCTATTTAGATGATTTCCATCATAAAAGCAACAGTGCCAAAGTATCTGAATTTTCTCTGCATGGAGTCAAGTATTGATGAAATCAGAAAAATGTCCTCATTCAAAGTTTATAGTAAACTGAAAAGGTGTCTCGGGAAACATGATTCCTGACAAAGGCAATGAGTTTATGCACACCTGTAGTTCAGCCTGTTGTGCTGACCCTGCATCAAGAAGAGACAGAAGGCGTTTAAGATCGCGACCAAATCCTCGACCCGTCCAGCGACTCAACAGAGGTCTCAATCCCCTGTAACAAACCACAGATCATCAAACCCCTGAAATATCAAACATGAGCTAAGCAATGTATCAGAAATTAAAGCTCTAACTTGCCATACTATTATGCTACAAATGCAAATAATCATACAAATAGTTAACACTTCAGTTACTGTTAATCAATGAACCATATGATTCGGCACGCCGTACACCGGGGTACCGTTGTAACCCGGGGTACCGCGTTGTATAGCGCCATCTCATGCCCATTATTTACAATGCGTATCCGAATTCAGATACGCCGATTCTGAATTCGGATACGGCAAAGTCGTCGCCATGAACTAGCACCATAGGTGTTTTTCGAAGTACACTTGCATGCATTAATTGATGCATAATCACAAATAAGAAAACATTTTTGTGCATAATAATACTAAAAAATATTTTGACACATTTTTTGGTAAGCCAGGGTACAGCGCTGAAAAAAAAAAATAATTAATTCAACAAAATGGTGAATTTTCATTTGGTACCCCAGGGTACCAAATATTGCATCATATATTCTCAGATTACAACTCTTGCTTGCATTAATGAACCATGCTTCTTAGAACTTCACTATACAGACTTATGCCTCAATGTAACAATACTATAGATAATCATGACATTTCTCCCTGCTCGGTATACTGAAAGGAGAGGCTTTGGTTTTACCCACTTGTATCTTGTGTACAACAACTTGATAAGGGCTTCATGGCTGGCTGCAATGTTGACAAGTGTTCTTGTAGCTGCCGCTCCAATCTCTGCATCATTGAAGGCCGACAATTTGAATACGATTTCATCCAGGAGACTGTGCACAACCTTCTCATCAAGCGTATTCAGCACCACTCTGACAGCATTGGAAATAGTGTAGAAAAAATCATTAAATGCTGGTTTATTTTCTTTTTCATAGAAAAACTGCTGAAGTGCAGTTAATAGTGGTGTGGTGATAAATGATGATGCTACTTAATTCCTTTTGATATTGTTCTTTTGCTCTATATGCACACCATATTGATGAAATTTATTTTTTGAAGGGCACTATCCCTCTGTGATAAAATTCATTCTATTTTTATTATGATAGAAAACAGGAACCAACAAACTAGAAATTCTATATCAAAACGTGAATTCTTTCTGGTAAAGAGAACCCAACAACATGTACACAAAAAGCACATAAAAGGGATATCTGTAAGACAAGCACTCCTGATAGCAAGGGCCTAACACACCTCTTTTTATCACTCACTCTCAATAACATCTAAAGAGTAAAATAATGCCAAAGATGATGACTCTGGTTTCCTGACAATTTAGAACATATGACAAACCTTTCTTGTCAATAAAATGTCACTGTGACATTGGCCTAATTCGGCAATAAAATTCATTGTCATCATGAAAAATAAAGAGGTAATTCAAACTCACGAGTTCACTCTTACTGCACTCTGAATCAATCCCAGCAGCGTGACACTAGTTTCTCTGTCATCCGTGATCAACATCTGCAACAGGTAATTCGACCTCAGCACTGTAGGCAGAGACAGATGGAAATACTATATCTTTTACATATAGATTGATTAGTGAAACAATTTTTATACTCAGCGAGTTAAGCTTTCATGAAAGATGGCATAACTGATGATAATTACATTAAGCATGCCACAGTGAAAAACAAAATAAATAAAAATAGAAACAATAAATCTAAAAAGATATGTTAGCATATTGTCCTGTGCATTTGTGCAATTCAAGAGTGGAGCTGCAGGTATTATTTTGGTTGCTTACCATTGGTTGTGAGGAAGAGGTGTCCACTGTAAAGCCATTGTAGAGATTCAATCACCTCCTTGAAGTTGCCTATCAGGTCATCTTTGAGGGTCAAGGTTTTCTCTGGGATCTTGCAGTAGCGATGCTGGATATTGCGTGACAGGATGATAAGCCTTTCTGCTGCCTCTGGTAGAAAGATTGCATGGAACTCGTGGGAGTCAGGAGGGTCCAGCCCAACAGAGCAATGCCTGGCATGGGAAAGCAGTTGGTGAAAACTTACTTCTAGTGGCAAAAAACAACAACAAACAAACACCATACAAACTGACCTACTTCTACTATATATTGATTGACTTCTTTGGCAGTGGTAATAATCTATTCTCCCAAGCTCTTTCTCTCTCTAGATTATCAACTGAATCAAACTGAATGCAGTTATCAACTAACATTAACAAACATTCTAGAAAACTTGATAAAAGTAAACACTACCATGTATGTACTCTATTGAAGCAATGTGTATGATTACTGGAATACCCTGGAATACTACTACTGGATTTTTTCATCTCTGACACTGGGGCTATCAATAAATGTATAGTTTCAATGCTGATCTGGCATCATTATGTTTGCACAGCTTTTACTTGTTTCATGCATATGTACAGTGTAATATAAAACTAATATTTGTCTAAGCAATAAACATCATGTACAAACAAAGACGTGCAAGACATGTATCTATCATGAAGACCAAATCTGTACTGGTGTCGAGGCGTTAGATGTTAATGTGTCTTTTTTTTTCCTTTTTTTTTTTTTTGCCACTTCGAATTACAGTCCCAACCACTGAGGAGTTGATGCTAGCCATTATTACGTTTGTCACTCACGCAAGGATTTTGGCCAGTGCAGCTGCTGTGTTCCACTTTCCATTGATCTGTGAGAAGTCTTGCCTAAGAGCTATCAGAACACTCTGCAGCAACTCATAGTTCCAGATTTCCTTCTTTATCTTCTCTGCTCTTTGGGATCCTGGTACAACACTGTCAAGAATATCTAGATTGTGCATACACGGTAAAAGAGAGAAAGGCAAATTCAGGATATATACAAATAGGGTGATAAGACAGATGCTGGAAAAACAAGCCCTATAAATTCATTTAGGAAATCCCTGTGCAGAACATAATTAAGCATAATTAGGGCTGTATTCAATATTTACAGGATTGTCCCATAGGATAGGTATCCACATATGCATGTTCATTGTAGGTATCATGATTGATTGGGAAATCATTTAAGAAAAGACATTATTTATCATTAATTCATCTTGAAACCTTAGCCAGTAAAGGGTGTGTACAGTTCTGGTCGAGGTGAGGATTTAGCTTTTAACGTTTTGCGAGATATTCAGAAACCACTCTATGAGATGTCAGAAAGCATGCAATTCTAAGGGGTATCAAAAGTTTATTTGATGAAAATCGGTTTTGAAATGGCTGAGATATCCAAAAACAAGGTGAAACAAAGAGATTCTAATAAAGTCTTTTATTATAATCACTTTTTTGGATATCTCGTCCATTTGAAAACCAATTTTCATCAAATAAATGTTGAATCCTTCTTAAAATTACATGCTCTTTCATATTTCATAAGAGGTTTCTCATTATCTCACTTAGGAATGTTCAAAACATGAATCCCCATCTCAACCAGTATTGCACAGCCCCTATAATCTTGATGAGATAATCCCTGAAGCAGCTCTTCCAACTGGGATGGGAGGTGCTGTAACAGTAGGTGATGATGGTGCAGTCAATATATTGTAGCATTTCTATTTCAATACAATAAAGACAGTGATGTGCACACTAAAAACTCTCCTGTAAAATTTACAGCACCATGGAAGCAATTAGCCACATGAGGTTTCAACCTCCTGGAAAGAAGCACCTGTCTGTTGGGACAGTAACTGCCATGAATGCACCGGCTGGTATGTAGCAGGTACAGCTGCAATTGCAACTATGCAAGTGGTTTGGGGATAAAAGGAGAATTTGTAGGAACCAACAGTTGCTTCAGGGACACAGACTATGATCTCTTCTGCTGATGTACCGGTATGGAGTTTGGGTTATGACATGAGAAAGATGGAATTTTTTGATACAATACAAAATGATACGTCATGACATAGACTATGAACATGAAAACAGGCAGAGTCTATCTGGGGGATAACTTTCAAATTCGTGTAGTGTCAGTGAAGGAGAAAAAGGACTGAATTTAGTTTTGTTTTTTTTTTTTCAATAGGATCAAAGTAAAGACAAAGAGTGTAAATTACTGTCAAGTTCTGCCAAAAAACAAAAAAAAAATGTTGTGATTTTGTTACTTGTATTATGCCATTTTACAAATGTCAAAGAAGGTCGACGCCTTTTATTTGTTAATCTCTCAAAGAGAATACAACAGCAACAATATTCAACTACATTGTAAATTCCCATTTTGAGTCATGTATATCAAAATGGGAATTTTAAGCCTATTTAAAATTTAGTTGAATATCAAGTTGCCGTTGCTTGCGTTGTAATTTTAAACATTTATTCTCTAAAAGACTAAACAAATAAAAGGCGTCAACCTGCTCAGTGCTTGTGGCTATCATGTCAAATTTCATAGAATTTACAGAGTGCAATTATTAATCGAGATCGAGACATAAATACTTTGTCTGAGTCTAAAGAAGGTGTTGGGGTCGCCGCGACGCGACGCCGGCGCCGGTGCGGTTTAATCGGCAGTGCAGTGAGTCCTGTGACCTACAGCGTTCTCAACAGTTGGGACTACAGAATATATCATAATCTCACGTTACCTTGTAGAGCGAGCAGAAGGTTTGGGACATTCCTATCAGTAGTCTCTGCTAGATGTGATGCTAAATCTTCAACCCTTTTATCTTCTAAGGGGTCATTTTCTGCCATTGTTGGATATCAAGAAGGGAAAATAGCAAAATTCTGATCCTATTCGCTGTGGGAATCTGAACCTTTCAAGTTGTTGTAAACAATGTGGCTCGTTCAGAAATTGTCAAAAATGATACATTCATTTATTGTTTAAATAAATTGCTGAATTCTTTTTTATGCTTATATTTTTTATTTCATTGTAAAAAATATAATAAACCTACAATACATAGAAAAATATGGTTGTTAGCTTTTTTTGTGAGTCCTACACAGCTTGCTCCAGTGATTATGTAACAGGTTATGTACACATGCAATGCATGCACATCACTCGTAGGCTAGCGCAGCAGCAGCTCAATCACCACTTCAGAGTTTCATAGCTTCACCGCACTGCCACTGTTCCTGTGTTGAGGCTGGCTAGCTGTGCCTTCTGCTGAACAGATAGGTCTACAAAACTGTAAGCCTTACAGTTACACAACTTTAATACGAGGCTTTTTATTATTCTTCTTTGATTAAAAAACAAACAAATAGCTAAGGTATTTTACTCTTGTTCTTCTTATTTTATCGTTTATATAAATTATAGTGTGCTTGTTTGCGTGTGAAATTTGTAGATCTAGGTACTAAATTTTACCGAAGAAAGGTAAATTAACAGCCTGAAGTCGAAATTGTGTAATTTCTAACTAATGCAGCTAGCAGTAACTATGCATGTTTGATTTTACAACAGTTTTAGATCTAAGATTTTACCCTGTTTTCATTCGTACAGGTGTACATTCAGAGGTGTAGTACAAACAATGAAACAGCTGTAGTGCTGAAACTTGCATCTCCCTGATTGTAAAATGTACTACAGTGAAACCCCGTTATAACGAGGTCCGTGGGACCGGCGATATTACCTCGTTATAACCGGTACCTCGTTATAACCGTACGCATCAAAAACAAAGAAAAACATAGGCACGACGTCATAATATACCCAACAATGAAAGTTAAGAACATCCTTTGCGTTGTTATTACACAATTATGGATCATTATTATCGAGAGAATAAAGGGAAATTATTTGTGAATTAGGCGAAAAAGTCGGGGTTGAAATAGGTTATATTCTTTATTTTTCTTCCGAAAATCTCTTCGCATAACAGTGCACGTTATGTTCTTGAGAAGTATAGGCCAATATTATATTAAAATCACATTGTATAAAATGCGTTGTTTACCGTAACTTGCGAGGTATTTTCACGCTGTTGGTGTCAAGCGGGAATGCGATAATTTCATGAATCATTTCGGCTGTATTCTTATACAATGTATGATCGTTGCGCCCGAAAGGATTAAAATGCGTTGTTTATTTTCTTCCGAAAATCTCTTAGCGTTTTGTACATCCGTTCTTGAAAAATAAGCGACAGGATTGAATTTGGAAGGTTGTGATCCTTTTCACGCAGATCTGTTCCTCATAAACCATTCTGAAAGAAAGAAAATCTTCATTGTGAAATGCGTTGTTAAAATTGTGATAATGAACAAACCCAGATCTATTTAAATTGTTAAATGCGTTTGTTTCTTCTTCTGAACACCGATTAAGTAGCTAAACATGCTTTATTCAACTATATTTTTACGCTACTGTCATCCGGCGAGATCGCGATGATTTCAGAGTAACATTCGTGCGTCGTTTACCGTAACTTGCGAGGTTATTTTACGCTGTTGGTGCCCAGCGGGAATGCGATGATTTCATGAATCATTTCGGCTGTAATCTCATACAATGTATCGTTGCGCCCGAAAGGATTAAAGATGCGTTCTTTATCATCTGCCGAAAATCCCTTCGCATTGTATCCATCCGTTCTTAAAAAAATTGCGACAGGATTGCGTTATTCAACTATTTTTACGCTACTGTCACCAGGCGAGATCGCGATTTCATTAATTATTTCGGCTATAATCATACACTCGTATTTGCTAACCAGCAAAAGAACTGAAGTCGGGACTACAAATGGAAAGGATATAATGTTGAGTTGAACACGCATTCCAATTTCCAAATTTGCCACGAGTGTCGCTACATGAAAAGTTTTTGAGTGCGTTATCTTCTTTCCCTTGTTGCGCTGTGGTCTGACCTATAACATTACGCACGCGTGTGATCTCGCGAAAAAGAAAATCGAGTGATTATGTTTAATAATTTAGTAGGAACATCGAATGGCATTAATGTGTTGGTTTTTTGCATGGTTTAGAAGAAAACATGGAAGGAACCGTTCTCTGCAAAACGTGAAAAAGACATGGATAGCGTGATTTCGATTTTCAATGTTTCATTTGTCTCGTGTTTGAAAAGCGGCAAGTCAAGAAATGGTACCTCGTTATATCCGATCAAATTTCTTATGTTTTTCTTTATCATGATGCGCCGAAAAAGTCCTCGTTATAACCGGAATCTCGTTATAACCGAACTCGTTATAACCGGTTCGTTCTGCCATAGGTTTACACGCAAAGGAAAACGGGACCGACGCGATCACCTCGTTATAAGCGGTTCCTCGTTATAACCGAACTCGTTATAACGGGGTTTCACTGTACAGACACAGTGAATGTGCTGTAGCTGAAGAAGATGCCTTCGGCGGTCGCACAGCGGCCTGGTCAGGCTAGAGGTGTTGGAGACATTGCCTATTTATTGGAGTAGGCCAGGAAAATACTTATGTTTGAAAGTGACTATCTGTTTTTGTATTTATTTTCCACAGGTTTATTGATGCTGCATGAAAGATAACAGACAACAAGCATTGTTGCGAGCATTGATCTGCATCTCATCTGATTGTGGTCTGTCCAGTTAGGTCATAAAACTGACCATAAGTATGTCGTCTGGGAAGAAGCTTGCCGACTTGGCCTACAAGACGTTTGCAGTCAGCATGGTGGGACTGACTGTCTACGGTACGCTGGTTCTTGGCAGCAGATTCTACAACATGATGGAGGCAAGGAAGGAGAGGCAGAAAGTCTTGCTCACTGCCGCCAACTTGGACGGAGTGGGAGGAGTTGAGGCCGAGGCGGCGAAGTCGTAGGAACTGATGATCATACTGGATGATGGACAAATATCTGAGTATTCCCTTGTGGTCATACAAGACTTGGTCAAGAAGTGGTCAAGTCTTGAAGTGGACAAGGTGGAAGGAGGAGAAGCAGACAATGTCTGTAAAGTTTCTGTTATTTTACCTTGCTGAGAATCAAGGAGCTGATTTGGATAAAGAACCTTTTATTGGTTGTTTGCATAGGTTTTTCCAATCTGATCAGTGTGTTACCCTGTGTCCAGAAACAAGTGTTGGGTTTACACAACAGATTGAAATACTCCATGGTTTCTAATGTCCATTTTATACCGACTTATAGCGAAACAACATAATTTGACCCTGGATGGAAAGATGCTGCTATAGCAGACAAATTAGATGCTATATTTGCAGTTCAAATCATTTCTCTAGTCATAATACTCCTACGAGACATTTATTATCACATTTTTGAAGTTTAAATCCGTGATACCATTTGTCCTTTTTCATATGAATGATGGATGTCATCTCAGAGTAAACCAGGATCATGAAAATCAATTCTTGAATGAGATTAACAAACTCTTGAAATGCAATTTCATCTATTAATCTTGCAAGATAAATTTGATGTACTGCAGCTGCAAGTATGCTTTCTCTGTCATCAATCACAGTTTATAATAGTGCATACATGTACATTACCATCTTAAGTCTGCCTGTGAAGAGAAAATGGAAGTCTCTTAATTTGTATCATCACAATTATTGTATTGTACACACCATTTTGAAATATCGGTTGTGAAAAAAAAAAAAATAGTCTGGACCTACTGTATCAAATTTTGGTATATACAGATACATATCAAATTATGTGACTTATACATGTATCACTGTGTGGATTTCCAGTATCACCCTTTATGGCTAGTCAGAAATAATGCCGCATGCTGTTAGTTTTATTGTTGTTTTTTAAGAAGATGTTCATGATTATCCACAATATTTTAATGCCAAACAGTTTCCCTTACTAAGCAGTCTTCATCATTGTATTTATTCAAGTGAAGGATTGATGTGATCTGTATCTATGCATTCACTAACAACCAGTTCATTTGTTTAAAAAATGAATGTGACATTTAAAGGGGGAGATGGGTCTTAATCATTAGCATATCAGGGCTATCACAGTGACTACACATCCTCTTTTAAAAGTGTATGTGTGATAAGTAGGCAATGTTGCATGCTTTCCATACTCCACAAAGTAACAAAATTCAAGCAGTATACACCAGGGAGGTGATTTCTTCCACCTCCCTGGTATACACTGTGGTATGTTAAGTGTAAAACTTTATGGTATCAAAGGTTCTGTTAAATGAGCCATGCTGTATGTTTCTAGGAGCCTATACCAGTCCCTACATCCATGAATGAAGCAATAGTTTTATTTCTGTATGCAGGGAGAGAGAAGTTCCTGGTGACAATTCAGCGATTTAATTTTGCCAGAGTCAATTCATTCGGTTGCCTAGTCTCACATAGTGTCAATCCTCATATGTCACTTCTGTTGCCTTTGAAGAGAGAGAAAAAAAAAGTTGACCTCACAAGATATTAGTGAGATACTAATGATTTTTCTGCATGTTAAGCATCAATGCAATAAACTCTGATGTCTTTTGTGGGGCTTTCTCCTAACAAATTGTTGAGGGGAGTATAATCGGATCTGGAAAGACAGTTTCCACCTCCATGACATAACATACACAATGATTGTGTTGCAGACATACCTTCATAGCACTGAAGCAGACACTTCTCTATGTAGAAGTCTTCATCGTACATTGCCGTGCACATGACATGACATGACATTTAGATGACTGTAATGTGTAACTGTGTCCGGTTTCTTATTCAAGACACTTCTGGGGTTTTTTTTAGTGACTACGTTGTATGTATTAAGCAAATTTGTTCTGAATAAATTTGCAAAAGTGATATTCACAGTATACATTGTATACTTGATTATATAAGTGTAGATATGCACTTGATAAGTTGTGTAATGTGTGTATTTTATTGCATGTGTCATTTAGTGGTGCTGTGGGCACATATGCATGTGTTTTTGTACTACATGTGCCATGCTAATTGCTTGTGATTTCTCATTCAACAGTCTTTTCAACTGACACAAAAAATAACAGTGGCCTCACATGGAACCTAACAGAAGATTTGGCTAAGTGTATGTATAAGTGTGTGTGTGTGTGTGAGTGTACGTGTGTGTGTGTTCATGTGTGACTTTAAATTTACACCATGTACATTGCTATTTCATATACACTTTAACACTCCTCATATGTAATATACTTCATATATACAAGCATATCATGTGTAAGAGGGCTTGACGTTTTTATTTCCTTTTATTTTGGGCCACCGAAATGTCAAATTCAAATTTATTTTAGTGGCCGAACAGCCACCAGAGAGAGAGAGAAAAAAAAAAGTTTACTGTCAAGCCCTGATTTATGTACAGTATATATGTATGTATATATATATATATATATATATATATATATATATATATATATATATACAGTAGCCTGACTAGTTACCGCTCACCTCTTAGCGCAGTGTAGTTGATGATGACCGCGAATATTTGCCCTACATTCTCGAATACGCACTGCACGCACTGCAGTACGCGTGTGCGCAATGCTAAGAATTCGATGCTCAAACAAATTGCAATATTCAAAGTATTCACGACTATTTTATGATGTTTAAATGCAATTAGCCACATCTGGAGATTCCCGATGGCCGGAAAAGTCTCGTCTACTGAAGTTAGTGGAATTAGTGAGTAGGCCGTGATTTTTTAGTTAAAATCCCGCAAAGTTGAGATAAGTCGTACGAATATGCGCTAGTCGTCGACCTGACAACTGTCGGCAAATAACTGAACGATAGTAGTGTACGTATTTACGTGGAATTGCGTACGCGAACAAAAAAAGTTCGGAACTCGTACAGAGATGGCTCTTGACTAGTTACCGCTCACCCCCCCCCCCCCCCCCCCCCCCGTGTGTACAGTATGTGGCGCGTGCGCTTTCAGACCACTGATTTATTACCTCCCCCCTCCTCCCCGCTAACTATCCTCTTGGATTTCCGACGAAGTGGGAGGCCCCCGAAAATTCAGATTTTGAATTATAATCAAAGCAATTGACATTTAATGCATTCCTCTATCGTGACATTATACATACTTATAACTAAATATATAATACATGTATATATACGGTTACAACTCGATCGTTATTCATAAGGTTCGTTAGTCCCAAAATGAAATGAGGTTTCAAATAAAAATGTCCCCGTTTCTCGAACATTATATCGAGTTTCCCGAAGTACACGTTCCAGGAAGTCAAAAAAGGAAATTGCAGCTACTGAAGCAATATGAGGAGATGATTTCAAAACTCACATGAAATCCAAACAGAAGAGAGAGTTGAAGAAAAGAAAGGAAGAGAAAGAGAGAGAAACAAAGAAAAAAAAAGAAGAAGGCACAAAGACATTGAGAAAGAAGAGGGAAGATCTAAAGAAGAAGATAGAAGAGATGAAGTTGGGTACAGGAAAAAGAAAGATCACAGAGATGGGATTGTGATGAGGATAGAAGAAATGAACCATATATTAGAAGAAATAAAACAGAAGGAAGAAATGAAGTTGGAAGAATCTGAGTGCAAAAAAAAAAAAAAAAAAGAGAGAGAAGTGAGCTTGGAAGAAGAAATGTAAAACTAGAGAGAAGAAAACAAAGAAGATGACTTTACGAAGAAGAATAGCGTAGAAGAAAAGAAAAAAAAAGAAGAGGAACAAAAAGGAAGGAATTGAATCAGATGATGTTAGATATGTATGTCCAGCATGCAGGAAAGAAGAAGCCGTGAAGATCAATGGGTTTCTTGTGATTTTTGCGACACATGGTTGCACTTGGAATACAGTGAACTTACAATAAGGTTGAAGAAGACATATCAAAATACATCGGTGTCCTTTCTGCTGAACTGAAAGGGGAGCATGATCGCAGTCTCTCTCTCTTCCCTTCTTCCTTTTGGATAACCTTGCGTACCAGTGGAAAAAAATGATCTTGTTCATATTGCGGTGTTTAAATGGAATTTTCAAAATGATATTTTGAATAACTGTATATTCAAAATAGTGTTGAGGTGTGTGTAGATTATATTGACTTTTTCTTTTCTGAGAAGAAATATGTGCGTCGACATTATAAAACAAATAATACGTATGAGCGAGCGGCTGAGAAATACAGGTATTTACAGGACTCAAAAGTGATATTGTTGTTATGACTATATCCCATATAATATTTTTGCTGTATACATACAAAAAAACCCCATATATATATATATATATATATATATAGTTATACCACTGAAGTTTGTTTTTGTGCATCTTTATTTCAGACATATTTAACGAAAATTACTAATATGACCGAAATTTTAAGCACAAACATACTCTTGCATTCGTAAGATTTATTATCATAAGTATTACATGTTTGAAGGTATACAATGTTTGAAAAGATCGCCAGCCTTGCTGTAGATTTGCCTGTTTATATGAAATGTTTGCAGATACTTTTTTTTTTTATAATAACATTTTTCGAAGTGCTCATTACTGGTATGTTTTTATTCTTTTTCAGCATTCCCTAAATTCACCAGAATGTCTGGGGGACTTTCCATTCAATATATATAGCTTGTGTGGTGAACTGTATAAATATGTATACTTCTATAGTCCTTTTTCATATACTTATAATTAATTCCATGGAAATTGGGATGCAATGATCAACAAGAGATTATATCAATGTGTGATCACAAAGGTATGAGGCAACCCTCCCCCCCCCCCCCCACCTCCTCCTCCTCCTCCTCCCGCTGAGCGAGATTGTCGGCGCTAACGAAACAATAATTTTTGCATGCATGAAAAGTCAGTTTTCTTTTCTTAATTACGCATCCCCCCCCCCCCGCCTCCATAGGGAAAAAAAAAAGCCTGGTTACGGGCGTGGTTTGACTCCATGACATCCAGGCAATCACACTTTGGTATTTAGAGGTTAATTTAAACATTACGTTTTATCTATGGTGGCCGATTTGAGTGAATCCTGGCGTTATCAACGGTGTTAAGATAATTATGTTTACACCATGTTGGTGTAAGAATTTTAACACCCTGATTTTGCCAGTTTATAAGTTATGTGACCTTGAAACGGGTGGTATCTAAGTCCACACTTTGGTATAAATGTTAAATTTATTGTTTTCAAGCTATATGTTTCTGTATTTCGTAGAATGATGTATACCGATAAGCCTTTTGTTTTATGGAAAGTTTTGAGCCTAAAACCAATTTATGCCAGTTCTGAAATCTATACTGTATAGGCCTACAGACATAGGCGCCGGAAGTGGGGGGGCAGGGGGGGCGGCCGCCCCCCCAATCCAAAAAGTGGGGGGGCAAAACGCATTTTTGCCCCCCCAAAAAGCCCCCCCAAAAAAAAAAAAATAAATAAATAAATAAATAAATAAATAGAAATAATAATAATAATTAAAAAAAAGAAATGAATAAACAAAGACAATAAAATAAATATGTATATATATGAATAAAAGGGGAAAAAATATGGCTACAGACGGCAGCTTTTGGACTGTAAAATGTCAAAATTTTCAAGCTCGCTCGCTTCGCTCGCTCGCATCCAGCAGTTGAACCCGGTGCGCCTCCCCCTTAATTTCTAAAGCGAAAAACATAGCTACAACGGCAGTTGTTGGACTCTAGAATGTCAAAATTTTCAAGCTCGCTCGCTTCGCTCGCTCGCATTGAATCGTTATGCCATTCTCCTAATGTTGCTGACAGTAATTGCCAGTAGTTGCGCCCGATGCCCCCTCCCCTTAATTTCCAATGCGAAAGATAAATATAGCTACAAACGGGAGTTTGGGGACTGTAAAATGTCAAAATTTTCAAGCTCGCTCGCTTCGCTCGCTCGCATTGAATCGTTATGCCACTCTCCTAATGTTGCTGCCAGTAATTGCCACCAGTTGCGCCCGATGCCCCCCCCCCCTTAATTTCCAAAGCGAAAGGTATAGTTACAAACGGGAGTTTTTGGACTGTAACATGTCAAAATTTTCAAGCTCGCTCGCTTCGCTCGCTCGCATTGAATCGTTATGCCACTCTCCTAACGTTGCTGACAGTAATTGCCAGTAGTTGCGCCCGATGCCCCCTCCCCTTAATTTCCAATGCGAAAGATAAATATAGCTACAAACGGGAGTTTGGGGACTGTAAAATGTCAAAATTTTCAAGCTCGCTCGCTTCGCTCGCTCGCATTGAATCGTTATGCCACTCTCCTAATGTTGCTGCCAGTAATTGCCACCAGTTGCGCCCGATGCCCCCCCCCCCCCCTTAATTTCCAAAGCGAAAGGTATAGTTACAAACGGGAGTTTTTGGACTGTAACATGTCAAAATTTTCAAGCTCGCTCGCTTCGCTCGCTCGCATTGAATCGTTATGCCACTCTCCTAACGTTGCTGCCAGTAATTGCCAGCAATTGCGCCCGATGCGCCCCCATTTATTTCCAAAGCGAAATATATAGCTACAATTAAAACTCCAGTTTTGGAACTGTAGAATATCAAAATTTTCAAGCTCGCTCGCTTCGCTCGCTCGCTTTTTATTGTTATGCCATTCACCTTATGTTGCTGACAGTATATAATTTGTCGATCGTTTCACACCGTCATTCCATAATCCATGTAAGGAAAACTAATGTTCCTCAATGACTGCGTTGTTGAATGTATCACATTCCGTAATGTATTGTAGTCCCATTATTGCTCACGCACACACGCACAAGCATACAGACCGTCAAAATTACTTTATGGTTCCCCCCATGTTTCGACCCACCGTATGCCACTTTACACACACACACACACACACACACACACATATATGTATATATATATATATATATATATAATATATATATATATATATATATATATATATATATATATATATATAATAGATGTGTGTGCGTGTGTGTGTGTGTGTGTGAGTGTGTGTATGTGTATATTGTGTAACATATGCATGGTCTAACCTTGAGCCCCCTCCAATGTTTGCCCCCCCAATCCAAAACCGCTTCCGGCGCGCCTGCCTACAGACATTGACAGACCACGCCGTCTAGGCTTTTAATGGATGGGTGATAAAATGATGTTTATAACGAAAGCTTTGTTGAAAAAGTTGTGAGACATTGACATTACATATAATTGAATGGATTTCTTTTGGAAAGTTCCTTGTTTGCCACGTTTGTACAACTTGAAATGATCCTAGAAAAAAAATGGAAGAAACAGAAAGCAAGAAAAGAAAAAGAAAAAAGAAAAGGAATATTAGAATAAAACAGCGGAGGGCACTGGTATAATGCACGTAAATTTATTTGCATTGGATCTTATCTATTCTGCGTTTTAGATGTTTTAATAATTGATCGCTATACATCAAAGACCTCACGAATCATTCATTTCAGTACATTATGAATAATGGCTATTTCATAACTTGTATACAGGGGAATCCTGTTCTAACGAGATCGGATACAACGAGAATCCGTTTATAACGAGATAAATCGTCCGGTCCCAAACAAATTTGCATGTTAGCCTAAATGGAGATTTGGAGTTCCGGCTATTGCGAGATAATTTTCGGGCTTAAAAACGGAGAAAAGCAAAGAGAATTTGTGCGGATTTTTATACAACGACATCTTATTTTCTTTTAAGCCGAACTTAACAATGGGCAAAATCACACTTTATTTCAAAACCAGAAAAGGTTAATTCTCCGTAATTATTGAACTATCGTTTCGTGCAAACAGACTAACATATGCCAGTGCCAAACAGAAGCAATCAAGGTGATAACGGCGCTACAAGTTCATAAAGTCTCTTTCCGAGGGCCGTGATGGAACAGCATCGGAATAATATGTAGAAGCTATAGCCTTCGCTATTTATGCCGAAATGTCATCACAAACGCTACAATTCGAATTAACGTTATCTAATGGCTTAAACAAGAAAAAATATGGTGTATATACAGTATAATGTTTACGTATGAACTATCCTAAATGTTTCCAAAGATATATACGTAACGGGAATATCTGTGAGCGGCGAACCCAGCGAATTGTATGTTTTGGGAGCTTTGAACATGTTCAAAAATCCTTTGCGATAGAAAGAACTGCTTGTTAGAATTAAAACTGTTCTTGAGTTTGATCGCAACCTTACAGAGCCCTGACGAAAGTTAGAATCTGCCATTATTCGCTGCATGCTTTCGCAAACATTGGCCGCTCAGTTAGATACCCATTTACGTAACTTTGATAAGATGAATTGAATTAAATGTCAAAATTAAAATACGATTGGATCGTATGATAAAATTTTAATTAAGTCAACTATATATAGCCTATCGAAATACAAGTACTATTTCACTCGATTTTGCAATCCACAGTTAGCCGGTATCTATACGTGGTTTTCGTTTTCTTATAAAACGGCATTGACCCATCAAAGTCATCGGGTAAAACATTCACGCAAAGCACGCATTCAACCTCATGCATCACAACCGAGAAGCCGTTTCCCTGGAAGAAATAAAAGATGAGAGTGTAAATTGTGGTGTAAACTTTCACCATAGTACACGTGGGATATATCAGTAATTTGTCAAAGAATGAAGGATACATTCGGATTTTACTCACAGCTTTCATCCACGCGAGTAACTTTGTGCTAAACGCAGCGTTGATAGCGCTATACTATTTACCCGTAGTTGAATAAATTTTGCTTCATCTCTCTCTCTCTCTTCTCAGATGTGCAGCTTGATCAGCATGGGGCTAACAAAAGGAAGGCCCCATATACGATATGATTATATGATTTGTCAAATCTGAAATATTTGATAACATGTGTCTAGAACAAAAATAGTAATCATCGCGAGAATGCTCTCTCATCTTCCTGTCGCATTTCTTGTTTTTCTGTTCATCAATATGACGTCGTCATAATAAAATGCAGATAGCCCAATTTTAATAGAGCATTTATATATAAAGTATAAATTCCACAAGCGTTAGGATACAACGAGAATCCGGATTATTATGACGAGCAAAATCACCCGGAACCGACGATCTCGTTATAACGGGATTCCCATCTATAAAATTCTATTTTCGCAACTATAAATAAGCAGACCCGTCTTCCACATAATGATAATAACAACACAATGTCATGTCCAATGCAGCATACTTACACAATAAAGAAAGTGAACAACAAACCGAACAGTAATGTGATATTAGATTGTTCGAATTCGGACATGGAAATTGAAAACAATCATATAGAATATCCACCACACCGTATGCTGCCAAAAATTTATGTTTATCTCAGCCTCGGCACACGTGTTGGCAGACTTGCCCTTTGCTAGTGTTAGCATCATTCAGAAAGGGACTTAGCATCATTCAGAGCCTTGTAATGTGCGGCGCGCGCGCCATGTATTATAGTGAGCGGCTACTAGTCAGGGGTGAGCGGCTCCTAGTACAGGATGTAACGACGAAGGTATCGCGCGTTTTTTCCGTTATAGGACTTCGTGAGCAGATGATCGTAATACACATAAGAAAGAGCAATATCGCCAACCACATTTCACAGGATTGGATCGGGAAGGATATAATTTGGTAAAGTTATTCACAATAAAGTATCAACGTGAGCGGTTACTAGTCAGGCTACTGTACATACATATACATAGAGAGAGAGACATACATACATGTACACACCCAACAAATAAACTCTTGTGTACAATATTGTATATGACACTTGGCCATTTTATTGTATGCATTTTTATATAAAATACCAATATCCTCTCAATATTTTATGTCCTTTTATTTCTCTGGCCATCTCTTTCTTTCTGATTTCTGTAGTTAAACCATGTCAAACACAACTGCACACCAAAATATGGCTTTGTTATTTTGCTGTTTCACTGCACTGTGTACATGCATCCAGAATGTGTTTACCAAGAAATGTGGTAAAGAAGTAAAATGTAAGTTGGAAGACGGTCATCATATCAAACCAATGAATGACGTGTGTGACATTTTCATCTTTTCAATCAGAAAGTTTTGCACATTGTTTCCTAAGCCCCTTTCCCCCTTGTTTTCCGTCTCATTTCTTTTCTGTTTTCATTTCGTCCTTTTATTCAAAACTCTACACATTCATTATTATGTATCATTTCCTCTCAGTCGTGTCGCCTTATTTCTTTTTCTTTATTCTCCTTTTGTCTGTTTCTCTTCTTAAGAGGTGGGATTTTGCGCAAGGGATTTGCAGAGGACTCTATGAACAATAACCACAGTTGTCATTGCTACAACCTGTACCCTATCAATCATGAGCACATAATACGAAATGAAAGTCGTCGTGATGCTGAATGCAATTTCAAGTTCACTAAGTGAGCTTTTATAAAATGGATTTTGTCGCTCCCCGTCATAGATGTATCGCGTGATACAAGATCACCTGTACTTTATGATACACCCGTGACAATGAATGCAAAGAATCACTCTCGAAAATGTTTTATGACGCAACAAAGGGATGGGCGCGCAAACGCAACAAAAGGACGCGCCTCATTCGGTAGTCCTGACAGTGTACAAAACGTATCTTGGTAGTCATGGGTACCTTAGCTGGCTTCAGCTAGCTAGCAGTCGAGTCTCAGAACTGTAGTGTTGAAGAGAAACATTTGAATCCCCATAGCAGCTGCAGCAGCCCATGCATTGGTATTTCACTGTATCTTACTCGTGAAAACCCAATAAATCAACTCACTGCATTATGCATACTCTTTCTTAAAGGATGTAATTCATTCCAGAACTGGACTTCCAGTATAACTTTAACCAAACATTCTCTTTCATCTCAAAACGTGTAATACGCCGGTATCATCAGTCATGACTCAAAGTTTTATCACTTCAGGAAGCCCATACCAGGTAAGCCACAGAAAATTTATCATTAATTTTTCGCACAGCTTTTATTGCACTGAGAATTCCTACAGTGCATTGTTTCTGCACGTCAGTTAGTGCATGCAAGTGTTGTTGTTTTCTTTTCTCTCTCTCTCTCTCTCTCTCTCTCTCTCTCCCTCTCTCTCTTTATATTCCTGCATGTACGCTGTCATCTTCTTCAACTTTGTCGTCTAGCCAATACATGGAGTGGTCTCAAGACATTGATTTTCCTACATTTTGGACCTGCATGCCGTATGGTTTATTGTTCTCCTTACATGGATTAAGATCTCACCAGCTGTTGAAGCGGTATATATCAGTCATTTGTATTCAAGTTACTGCAACCTATATCACACTTTGCGTTTTTCTTATATCAAACACGTTTAGAGATGTGTTTAGCACTGAGCGCCCTTAAAGTATTATTATCATTATCACCATGATTAGTTTGTCGTACTTAGTATTACGCGTGTATCTTTTTAAATTTTTTTTCATTTAAATTTTTTTTTTTAATATACTGATAGTGATACATTATCATTATCATCTTGTCTATGACAGCAACGACGAGTCGCTGGCGTCACCGGTGGCGACATTCTGTTCGAGGACTACCATTTTTCCTTCAAGCAACAGATTTCCAAGGTCAATCAACTGAAAGAAGCCGTCAACAGATACTCGGCATCTCTGAAGGGTAAGTTTTGTCACGTTATTAATTTCTTCCGGAGCAAAGAAAACACAATCACGCAACGGCAAATAAAAGTAAATAAAACATCGGATGAACATAATTTGGGTGCTCACTTCCTATTTCGTTTGATATGTGTTGGTGGAGGGGACGAAATGTACGTAGAAATTTCATAATATTTCAAACTATCGCTGGTTATATTTATCATGCCATGCATGACTTTGTTGATAAAATCACGCTTATGAAATGATACTTGACTCATCCACCGAATAAATTTGCAAAACAATGAATTGTGTTCATAATCACGAGGAGAAAATACTAAACCTGAAAAAGAATGAAGTACTTACAATGTATGTAACATTCACAAGGAAAACACAGTGATGTGGTGATCGCGAGACAGCAGTAACTGCTCTCAAAAGTGGAGACGGGCAGATGGCTGTAGGTGTGATGAAATGGTGAAAATATTGATGTACAAATATAAACAGGGTGTGATATGAATAACGATGACCTCTTGAAATTTTTACGCGATTTATAATTCTCCAGTTATTTCTATCTCAAAAATAGTAAAAGTATTCGGAAGTTTTGGTACAATGCCATCATAATAATTTTAGAGAGCAAGATATCAAGTGAAAATGAAATTTATCGGACTACATTGTTAAATCACAGAAACAAAGGCCACCCTGAAGAACGTAACAGACTGCTTGGCAGATTTCTACGAAGACTTCTGGCCACAACACAATGAATTCAAACTCGCTTTGAAGGTAAGACAACAGTATTTGTTGCTCTTGCCCATGCCGGAATATCTGTTGAAAGGAAAATGGTTCTAAGTTGTTACCACCCCCCCCCCCCACCCAAACCCTTGGACGTTCATTTTCTAAACAGTATTGCACGAATTGATTCCTGCACTTTTTTGAATTAGCCTTACAGTTTATGAGAGATCTTTTGTTTGCTTGTTTGTTTCATTCGTTTGTTTTTGCGACATGTTGGTAACCTATACACCACTCAAGAAAGGAAAAACATGATTACAGAAAGGAACAATAGTCTCTATTCTGGGTTCATTATTGGAGGTTCAGTCGTTCCGAACAATAAGTGCCGAATATCAATTACGATGTCTGTAAATGCTGTGCCACGTCTTTCATTTAATAGATATATACATCTACTTGCGTGTAAAAAGTGTAGTAGTATCTAAATAATCATTATTTCTTCTTTGATTCCCTCATTAGGACAGTGACGCCATCTGGAATTTAATGACTCGCTACACCCACGAACTTCAAGAACCGGTGCGCCGCTTTGATCAGCTGGGAGTAGAGGCAGAGGTGCTGTAGACACATATGATACGCAAAAAGCCGTTGAGGAATGGTGTCATAGGGATTGGTTCTCTCGCATACTGTATGTATCTGAGAGCTCAACTCCAGATAATTATTCAACGCGACAAAATTCTCTATAAGCCTATATGTGCGTGTAACCTGTTCAACTTTTTGCGACTTTTTTTTTTAATAGGAATTTGTATGATGTACATAATTAAACAGTCCCATATGCTGGTCTATCATGCTAGTATCAGTATCCTGTGGAGATAGTGGTGCGATAAGGTCTCTAGTGTAAAGAAAAAAGAAAGAAAGAAAAAAGATCTCTCATTATCCTTTGGCATTTTATACGGATTTCAACCTACTGTGTATGTCCCGATGATAACGAGTTGTATACAGATTTGTTGTATAACAGTTTGTTGTCCTGTGACGTGACCACTGGTGACAGATTAGAATGATGTGCTATAATGGTGCGCTAATGTTTATCAAACTCTTAACTACCACGTTAATCTCAAACTCTCGGGCGCATTAGGGAAAAAAAAACAGAGAGAGAGGGAGAGACATAGAGAGAAAGTGTGTGTGTGTGTGTGTGTGTGTGTGTGTGTGTGTGTGTGTATGTGTGTGTGTTTGTGTGTGTGTGATAGAGAAAGAGTGTATCATATTTATGTGAGGGAGAGAGGAGAGCTGATTGACCTCTCTCAACATGACCTAAAATTTGATGCGATACATTGTCTTTGAGTCTTAAAAAATTCTGAAGTATTGTAATTTCAACATGTTTAGGACTCTGTACAGCAAGCACAAAAATTGATGCTTTTAAATGGCATAAAGACAGTGAATTGTATATGTATTTCAAAAAGCTCTGAAATGGTAACTTTTTTGGGGAAAAAATCCTTCCATGATGCCACATGATATTCGAATACTATGTCTGTGAATCATGCCTTTATTAACTCTTTCTCTGTCAACGAGTCGAATGTGCGCAATGATTTTGCACACAAACCTGTAGTCAGGAAATGAATGTGGTACGCAGGGAGTTAAACAAAACGGAAGGGGATTGAGTGCAACTATAACTGAAGAGTTTGGTCACAAAATGGCTTAAGCGCCATTAAAAAAAAAATGAGTGTAAGTCCATCCTTAAATCGAGCAACATATAAAACCTTTCATGGTGATACCTCACTTGTAACAAAACACGGAATACTCTTGCAAATTTAATGTATAATAAAAGCATTTCATATTTTCTTTTTGCTATTATATGGAGTTTTAATCGCAAATATCTCAAATTGAATAGAAAGGATTTAACACGTTTTGCGGTCAAACTCTTCCAAGTATTGATGATATCAGATGATGGAAATCGTTTGTTTAATCTCTCAAGTTATCTGTTTTTCTTATCTTTAATCCCATTTCATATTTCTTCGTCTCCACAGAAATATCTCATCCGCACAGATACGAAACTAACGGAAGGAAGTTTGATCAACAGAGTAAGGGAGGTCAGTCTGTTATTCACTCACAATCCAATGAAGAATTTAGAAAAACCTTATCGAAAAATCACATTTAAGCCTCTTAATCTTTCATATTTGGAGTTTGACGCACGGATGACGATTCCGGGTTTCTGCATTTCCTTAATTGCTTTCTATAATAGGACATGTTAACCGACTGCGGAATCAGCTTAGCTTGAAATTTTGCGCACTTTCATGATATAACCAGGGTAGCATGTCATGAAGCGTTTTGTCATAATTATGTATTTTTTTCTGACAAATTGTTATAAGCTACAGAAATCCTTGCATCTGATTGCCTGAGAGCAAATTTGTCCGACAAATCGCTTTATGAAATGCACCCCCCATGATGTTTTTGTTTTGTTTTGTTTTGTTTTTGTCATTAGGTTTAAAAACATGTTATAAAGGTAGGCCTATACATAGCATTTTATCAAACGGAAAAAAAGGTAGTAAACTTTCGACGAGTGCACGAGGCGTTGGCTGTTGATAACAAGAATGTGATTCTGAGTGTACTGCAGTCCAATGTTATACGTTGCAATACGTTAACTTTTGCGTTTTTGTTTCTGCCTTTTTAATCTTAGCATTCAACAAATTTGAGTCCCAGATTCACCGAAGACTTGCAGTCACAGGTATCAACTTCTGGATATTATATCACTGTTATACGTAGAACTATATAGCATTAATCCTGTATAAAAATCTAAGCACATTATTGTAATTGTTAATGATCGCAAATAGAAACATATTCAGTAACATATTGGGGTCCTTGCGATGCATGTTGCAAATAAGTCTCTCGATGAAAATGACGCTTAGTTGAAACTGCAGAAACATAAATATATCAACCAGATTGAAAGTTTTCTTCTTCTTTTTTTCGGGTTCTCTTGCTATATCAAAATGTTAAGCCGTTTACTAGTTTGTCGTAGACAGACATTTCATTATGATTATGGCATCACAGTAATCTTCGATCATGATATACAGTAGAACCCTATATATAGTCCTAACATGGGAAATTTACAATGCTAACATTGTTCATAAACGAGTCACAGCTAGAGGGATAACGAGGTTCAGCTGCCCTGATGATTTCTTTTGTTTCAAAATACTGATGATCTCCGTTTTATGTACAGATTATAGGGTCTTGAATATCATTAAAGATGATGATTGATACATTGTCGCAAAACTTCATCTTCGTCATTCAGCTGCAGAGAGATTCCGAGGAACGGAGAGACAACTTGAAAAACGTCAACGACGAGATGGTGGATGATTTGGCGAAATTATTTGAACAGTATGTATGCTGGGCGACACGGATCTTTGACGTCGATAATTTTTTTTTCTCTGACATTTATGTTACTGCGCGTTGCGATGCAGGCATTCATTAGATCCTTTACTGTAAGGACAAACTATAACGATCTATTCAATGTACCTGTTTGTCTTTATAAGTTTTCACTATGTCGGAAAATCGTCAGGAATAGTATCAATGTATAAGAAAATTCAGCAGGAAACATAATTATTATGACCTCCGTTGTTAGAATACACACATGGGTTTAAGCCAGTTTATTCAGCACTTATGAATTGAATAAGGCAAAAAAAAAAAAATTATGTTTGCAGCACTAAAAAGTTACATAGGGTAGCCCCTCCCCCTTCTTTGGTTGATGTTGTTGTTGTTGTTGCTGTTGTTGTTAATCCAAGCACACAATTTAATGTCATTATGCATATGGTTCGGACAAACTCCTCCATAATAGCTTTGATAACTAGCTTTGATAACCCTTTGAGGACCGTCACATTTGTTCTGACATAGTATATAGGTCTATACCACCATGCAAAGAAATTTATTGATATGTGTCATGGATGTTGACTCATTAGTCATTTTCACGTGGCATCGCATATTCCATGCACTTTGCTTTGAATAGTGCCCCTGACTTTAACCCCAACACCTTGAACATACATGCATTTCATATTTGAAAGTGATTGTAACACTAGCGATTGTTACATCAAAGCTATCCCACAGTACAAACACTGAGACTGTATAGCGCCAGAATTTTTCATGAAATACATTGAAAATAATTATTTCCTTAATAGACGCGGAGGCTTCGTCATTGACATTTTCAAATCCGTCTTTACGGCACATTACGACTTCTATTCGGAATCCGCAAAGGTATGTATAAACATTGTAGAGTCAGTTTGTTACATACCTAGCTCAACCTGTTTTCTGACTGGTGTCCCTTTAGAAAGAGTGATTCGCACACTTTCATCATTCAGAGCTGTCTTGAATAATGCAAGTAACATGATCGCTTATAGTCAAAATTATACAGTCTTTGTGAGAGGGACCAGAACCATATTGTCCCTTGGGGATAGTAAACTTAAAGACCTAATAAAATGCTTCCAAAATTTTTTAATATGCAAAAGAAATGTAAAATATATGTCATGATTATCAATGTAAATATGTTGTCAGTGTCGTTCCGGTTTTTATCGCTTCTAGAAACTCCCCCAAATATCACATTTTTGGAGGACCCCGTTGCAGCTTTTGCGAAAAAGATAGTCACGTGACCAACACCCCTGAACCGATTGATGACGTATAAGCACGGAGTTGTGCTCAGTTAGCAGACGCCGCTCAGCACAAGCACTCAGATTACTAGCTTGGTACACGCGCGTACACGATAGCTAGCCCGGCCAGGCCCGGGCCCGCGGGATGTGCGCTCCCGGTCGACACACTGACTGTCGACATGTACGCATTACCACGTACATTATCACTAAGTTAGCTTGCACAGCACCTGGTACCTCGAGCATAATGTCTTCCCCTATATGGGTAAACTTCGACATTGATGATGATGATGAACACTGCAGCTCTGACGATAGCGGAGAGGAAGAGGAGGCACATGAAGTTGAAGGGGAAGATGGGGAGGGAGAGGCAGCCGATGAACCAGAACGTTATCGTGGGGCTGCACCTTACCGATATGAACCAGCTGCATCTCCCCCGCTGCCAGTGCAAGAGCGTATGAACATGGCACCAAGCCCGAGAATAGACCTCACGGAAACGATCGCCTGGGAAATACAGAGTGGTATGTCTGGTATGCCCCCATATAGTTTAACGTTAGAAAGGATACACTGTATTCTACATGACTGACATTGTAAGTTGTAACTGTCTAGTAAGTAGATTAGAAGAACAGGCCCAGCTCGCTCACAAAGTGAGCGGCTACTCCGGCCGCAGCAAGCAAGCGGGAGCGTCCCGGCCGTGCCCTGGCCCGTCGGCCGGCGCTTACAAGTTAAACTACCAGTAGTAGTAGTCTAGTAGTAGATCTAGTAGCAGTCTACTAGTAGTTATAATAGTCAACTAGTAGTAGTAGTCTACTAGTACTCACTACTAGTAGTGTACTATTACCACTACGGCACTAGGTCTAGTAGACTAGTAAGTAGTAGGATATAATTGCAGAATCTTTGGTAGTAGTACAGAGGCTACACTCTAACGCCTAACGGTTAGGGGGATATGTTGTTACAGGGTGGGTCGTGGCTATAAAAAAAGAAAAGAAAAAAAAAGCCTAACCAGTTTCCCATAGTCAGTTTCTGCAATTTGATCAGTAATTTAGATGCGTCATTTTCTAAGAAAAACGATACCAAGAATGATCGTCAATTTTGGTCGAGTAGTTTTTGTTTTATGCTAAAAATCATACTGTGGAAGGAAGCCCAAACGCCGTGCTTATCTACCGATGAATGCCACGGTGGGGCTGGATTCACGAGTAGGTCTAGGCCTATAAAGCAGGCGAGTCGCCGTAGTATACAGACACGCAGTGGTGGTGAGGCTATCGTGAAATAGGCCCCACCGCAGTCACGCGTGCACCGTACCCGTGCGTTTATAGCAAGCAAGGGTAGGTCCTCCTAGGGTTTAGGGTTAGGTAGGGTTGTATTTATGGTTAAATTGGCCGTTAAATTAGTCGAGCCGAGGGCCATATTATGAAGTCATTTCGCCGCATTCACGAGTATTCACTGTGGAAGGCAGCCCCACCGCCGTGCTTACCTACCGAGATGAACGCCACACGGTGGGGCTGAATCAGGCGAGTCGCCGTAGTTAGTACAGACACGCAGTGGTGGGGCCTATTTCACGAGTTCGCCGAAAATAATAGATATCCAAGCGTTCCACAGTTGTAATCTGTATTATTGGCAGTATTAAATCCGATACAGTTCATTAAATATTCTTTTGTCTAAAGGCTTAGCCAATGACAATAGTGCAGCGCAGCACTTGCTATGCGCTCGCTAGCTCGCTCCCCCGCCAGCGCTAGCCAGTACAGTGCCGCCGGCCGCGCCCCGGCTGTCGCTGCGCTGCGCTAGCATAGCCTTGCCAGCTCGCTGGCTACGGCTAGGGTCGTGAACGACTCCGTTCTTAGACGTCATCACAATTTAAAAGTGATAGTGCGCCGCATGCGGTGAAAGTATAGCAAGTTTTCCAAAACCGAGGAAATTGTATCCATTATGTTAACAAATATAGAACAAAATTCAGAACAGTAAAAAACCCCGCACAACCATAGAATTACTTAGAATTTAACATTTAATATTATTACATCATTGAGAAAAAAATGCCAAAACCATTTTATTAGGTCTTTAAGCGGTGACTGGATTAAACGTTAAGAAAAACACACACACACACAAAACCTAAAATGTATTAACCGTGTCAGTCAGAATTAGTCTCAATTCAGTGACGGAAATCTTGAAATGTCTGTTTTTACTCTTGAATGAGCACTAAACTGCCAATGTGCACTGACTGCACTTTCCAGGGCTAAAGATATTTTTGCCACCACGTCCCCCCCCCCCCCAAAAAAAAAAGGTACCAGCAGATAATTATAAATTGATTGCGAAAAACTGAATTTACCCAAAGTTACTCATTTAGAAGCATCTGAATACAATGAATGCATAAATTCATTCACTCCTCATATTTGTGCACTCATTCAGGTGTCGAAAGCGATCCTGGACATGGTGACCGCTCTGGAGAACACAAAGCTAGAGATGAGCGTCGGCCAGGGTAAGCACCGTCGGGTGGTGAGCACCAACAAACAACGCATCGGATGGCGTGAACTTAATCCAGCATCACAGCCTCACAATACCGCCACAAGTGGACCTCCGATGCCGCCTGTCATCGGCGGTACCGCCTATGTCGCACCAAAGCCAACAGGAGGCACATTGCCAGGCTCTGTTGCTGTAACGCCGCCGGGCGGCTTTGGAGTCAAGGCTAATCTTCCAGCAGGAGGGGCTAAAGGTGCATCTCTGGGGGGCAGCGCTATGAATCGCTTCAAATCATCAAGTGGCCAAAACACGCCGAAGCCAATGTCCACGTCCAAGAAGGGACCCGCCTCATCATCCTTCGACATGAAAAATACAAGTGGATTATCACAACATCCAAGTAAGTTGACGCAACTGTCTGACTTTAATTCCGGTCAGAAGTTTATATCATGTATGCAGCTCACAAGGGACAATTATCTATTCCTGACGGCTCTGAACAAATACCAAAAACAAAGATTGTGATCACGACAATGGTAGCTCACCATCATCAGCTGTACATACCTGTATAACGTACATGATCTTAAAAGCATTATCATAACTCACTCTATGTTCTGTTTTCAGTAGTGGTTGATAGTTTTTGTTTTTGTTTTCAAATGCAAGTATTAGTTTGAATGTGATTGTTGGAATAAACAACAGGATCTAAGCTTAATATCCTCACGTAGTAACAATAAAGATAGCAGTGACAATAGGCATAATGGCAAGATGCCCCAGGCAACAAAGGACCAGCCCCTTGTCCATTGCATACCAGGCACCCATCGTTATCGTCATCAGCAATAATGATGTCACCTCTCTTGCGATCTTTCTCAAAGAACGCACCCCGCCACCACGCTTCACGAACAAGCCACCTTCGTCTTCTACGCCACCGTCACCCTCCCATCCAAGATCGGCTTTCGAAACTAAAAACAACTCGGCGATTTCACGTGGAGCAAAGACCAACTTCGCCGGCGGGGGCAAACGACCCGATGGGCATGGTTTCGGCACGAAGTTAACTCGTGACGCCACTGGGAGAATAGTACTGTGACAGACGCCATGGCGAGGGGCTTGAAACCAAACCATTCAATCCGTATCAATCATACCCGACGCTGATGGTCTTTGCTGCCATGAAACTGTTCAAACTTGCTGGGCAACTTCTGTAAATAAAGCACAAGTATGACAGCCATGCTAACGTGGAAGGAAGTGTTTTTCCTGTTTTTCAAAGCTTTATCGACTTTTTCCTCAGTCCTGTGTTCCTGGAAATGGAACACAGGACTGAAAGTGTAACAGTCAATTCATGGGGGGGGGGGGGGGGGGGGAGGGGTACCCATTCTGACCTTGGGATGGTCAAGTTAAAATCTACAGCTGTACGTTTCAGAACACAGGAATCTGTAACATTGATATTCAATGATATCAAACAGTGCATTTTGTGTGGGAGAATATTTGCTCCAAACTGAAATTAATGTAATTTTGTACTACATGCATAGTGTGAGAGACAGAAAGGAAGACAATATTCTGTGACAAACATGCTATCACATTGACTCATTCATAAACATGCACATTACACACATAACTTGTAATGAAAAATGGTTTAATAGTATGTACATTTACACACAGTATACAATAGATCAACGCTCTCTATAGCTCCACTGAACGCTTTATACACGTATAGGTCATCACAAGCTAGCCTATTATATTACATTCACGCTGACGGGAGAAGCTTACAATAGCTCTGATATCAGATTTAGTATACACAACATACACACGGATTGCCAGATTTACAATGCACTTCTGTTTTGTTTTGTTTTCAATGTACAATACACTTTGTTACAAGAAAGATATATAAATAGTTCATAGAAAGTAACATCTAGTAAGTTCCTTTGATACAAAATAAGAGATATTTTACAACTTAGACACTCATATGTTGACTTAAAGTTGTCAATAGAGGTTACATTCCCCCATTATTTTCAATCACATTTCAAGGAAACTGATATAATAAGTAACTCATATATGCAGAGGACTAACAATATACTAGTATATAATTTTGTGATGGTCTGATTGTCTGAATGGTTATTATAAAAGATGTAGAGACCATCAAAAAAGTTTATCTGCAAATGATATTCCTACTGGGCTTGCATATTTACTACATCATGAATATTGGGGAACTATGAAAACAAGCAAGCTGTGTTAATTACCGACTGCCTAATACATGTCACATAAAGTAATGACAAATTATATAACTGAGGGGAAATGTGTAGATCAAATCAGAAAAATACAGAACCTCATACATACATACATGGACAATCACAAGTTGTTTTGTATCCTGTATCTTCACATAAAAGCAGTGGTAGCAGAGTAACTACAAATCACTGATTTCAATACATATTTTGTGAACTACCCAATTCATTATGTGCAATTCAACTCGATTCAACTCAGCCAACAGATTGCTTGTTCACGAGCATAAAGCACACACTAGTTTTGAAAATAGCTTAAACACACCTTCTTCCCCAAAATAAGAATTGATAAAATCATAAATTGATAAAATACACGAGCAATAACAGATTAAAATATAATTGATACAGTTCTGCATGACATATCCCTCAATGGGAAAAAATGGGGTAATAGTTGTTGTCTTGGGGTAAATTTTGTGCAGACATCAATTTTGGCCCATTTGAGGATACATTACAATTGACAATTGGCTTTTTGCGTGTCTCTTCCGAACACTCTAAAATCAGCACGTAGGCAAGCTTGCAGTACCCACATATAAAAATCACCATACCCATTTTAGCAAGGAGGTATCACACACTATACCTCCTTGATCTTAGTAAGAGGATGCATCTCACTGAAGACTATCAACTTCAATGCATTTTTCAAGCATATTATTCAAGGGTCACAGGAACCCCAGACAAATTTGTGTGAAAACTAGCACAATTATACTCCACTGCCTCAAGATCACCACATTGAGATTTGCTGAAAGAGGATATCTAGACAGAAAGTACATTTCATAAAGCACTCTTTAAAGGGAAGATAAACCCCAAGAACAATGTGGATTGAGTGAAAGCAGCAACATTAGTAGAACACATCAGTGAAAGTTTGAAGAAAATCGGACAATCGATGCAAAAGTTATGAATTTTTAAAGTTTTGGTGTTGGAACCGCTGGATGAGGAGACTACTAGAGGTTATGACGTATGAGTGGACAACAATACCACGAAAATATAAAGAAAATACTACAAAAATCCATTTTTCATGAAAATTGCAAATTCCATCAACTTGATATTGACATATGTTAAGGGTAGCAATTATTCCCCCTGCTTTCTGAAAGCGGTTGGTCCACTGCTCTCTCATAATTCTAGAAAAGTGAATTTTTGTTGAATTTCCTTTATATTTTCTTTGTATTGTTGTCCACTCATACGTCATATCCTCTAGTAGTCTCCTCATCCAGCGGTTCCAACACCAACACTTTAAAAATTCATAACTATTGCATCGATTGTCCGATTTTCCTCAAACTTTCACTGATGTGTTCTACTATTGTTGCTGCTTTCACTCAATCCACATTGCTCTTTGGGTTTACCTTCCCTTTAAACAGTTCTGTATAATTTTAACTAAGATGGAGAAAAGTACCGACGGCATTTAAAAATTAAAATCATGAACATGGATGCACAGTTACTCCAAATTAAAGTTGAACTATCTGAGCTGAAGGATCTCCTGCTGGCTCAAAAAAAAAAAAAAAAAAATCAGCTTTTGCGTTACAGTAATTTTAAATTTAATCAATCTTTAATTTGTCCAACAAGGGCTAGGTGTGATTTACATCTTACTCACAAGTTGAATTATTATATGGTAGAATAGCAAATTAACAGAAAAAAAAGGTTTGTCAATATCAGTAACAGTGTCTTACAACCAAAAAGTGCATCCCAACACTCCAAATATACACTGATAAGCTATCAAGGCTTTTTACCACCTCAAACAAAATTATTCTTCAATTGCAACAATCATTTGCATATTTCTGTACATTGTGATGACCTTCCTTGCCACATACACATGGATTCATAAAGACCTAAACAGGAGGTACTTGGGCTCTTTTGTCTTTTTTTTATTACTTATTTCTACTACCAGCACTTACATCCACAGAAATGCACACATGACATTTCTGTCACAGTCAAATGTCAGCAGCTGGACATGATGGTGTACTTTACAGAATTATCTTTTTCTTCAGTCTATATTAGTCGTGTATTGAGTGCAACACATTAAAACTGTCTACCAGCTCAAATCTAAGTCACATGACGTTACCTCATCGTATGTGTGTACATTTATTTCCGGATTTTGCCCCCTCCTGACAACAGAAAGTAGAAGAACAGAAACATACACATGTACATGCTCATGAGCAACTTCTTTCAAGATTCAGGCAGGTTGGTCACACCATGATTTTTAATTTGCTGTGAATCTGGCTTCATTTTGTCACCGAGGACCATACTCTGAGCAAGCCTTTGAGCACAACTGCATCTAAGAGAATACCAAGACGGATCAAATACTGCCTGTTTTTCTCCAATATCCTATGTTTTGTTTTCTTGCACAGAACACAGCTTCCCACATCATAGAAATCATAGGATGAGATTAAAGGGGTTGAATTTCACACTAAACTGGCAGTCTAGTTACAACATACTCCTACAATGATGACCACCACCAGAATCATCCCTTTCAAGCACTTACTCACAGTGGCTCTATTTGAAAGTTTGCTCCACAGCAGGAGCATCAGTATGCAGATGTTGTGAGTCACATAACATAAGAGTCAAAACCAAAAAGACAAAATTATGTACAATCGTGCTTAAAATTACTGTGATCAATACGAATAAAACACAAACATTAAATTGGTAATCACCTATCTACTGCACAATGAAAATCAAGCCAACCAAATTAGACAAGAAACCAACAAGAAATTAAATGCCCAATGTACAGTTACACAATTACAGAAAAGAAAAAAAAAAATCACAACTTCTTTGCATAGCTGACTTGTTTCAACAAAGATTGGCTCACATAATACTGGTGACAATTAAACCTCATGGAGAACTTCAAATCAATGCATGTATTTTCTTCTAAGTAATTTCTGTACCACATATGACTGACTTCCACCCTTTATTATGACAAAGATATCTTCCTAGATCATTTACAACGGCTACCTCATTCTAGCACAGCGAGTAGTTTGCACAATGGGTTGATACGATGTGGGAGCTGCCATTAAACAGAGATTTTTTTTGGCAGATACACAACAGTTCAACACATGTTTGAAGATGCAAGTGTCTGTCAAGTCATCAAGTAATTTGACAGGAAAGAGATAAATTGAGAATGATGCCAGATTTATCAGCAAACCAGTCCGAAAAAATTAAAAAATACACAGATTCTAGGCTCTCTGTTTTCTCTCTGTTTTCTCTCTTTCTGACAGTCTTTTCTTTTCTTCATATAATCAGCCACTAATGGTGTGCTGTATATGCTATACATTTTAATAGCAAGTCTGATCTTTGGCGAATCGGGACTTCCCGACAATTTTGTGAGTGTTTAAATTTGCCATCATGGAGTACAGAAATGAATGGAGAAATGTATACATGCATGTCGTGTTCATGTTGGGATCAGAGTAAATATTTTCATGTGTTGTTAAATTTCACGAATAGCATGTGACTCACGAATAGCACGTGACTCGCGAAATTCACAAAAATATAAATCACGCGAAATGTACAGGGTATACAGTATGTCCAGCGCAGAGTATGTCAATGCTCATTCAAGTGGGTCATGCATGGGATACGTAGCACTGTTGAATTAGTGAAACTATAAAAGGCTATAGTCCTACAGAATTCAAAACTACATTGCATTACATTTGAGAAAATCCTCCTCTATCATTTCCTTTGCTACTGACTGGGTACATCCAGGGAGGTGGGACCACTTCCCTGGTACATCTACCCATGTTGTAGACATTATTTCACACAGTGCACAAGTCACTTGTAAAAAAATAAAACAATAGGAAATAAATTTCAGTCTCTCTTAGAGAAATGCAGCAATTTTGAAGATACCAGTTTGAAACCGACAAGATCATCATTTATTTCATTAATTTTTCTTGCTATTTTTTCCCTCTATTTTTCCCATTTTCACCCACATACAATGAATAAAGTCTTTCTGCCTCCGACTACAGTGAGCCATAGTGTAGTAATAAATGCCCCTTAACCACGTCATCACATCTAGCAACCTTTCTGCATAAAATATCAATAGCAATTAGCACTCATTGTTTTGAAAGGGTTGACTGGACGCATTTCCTCCAATTCCCATCAAGGAAATGATAACTTTCATGCCACTAAACGATAAATAAACATAAATCAAACTTGAATAACATGATTGAGACTTTGTCTTCATCAATGAGACTCTTCTTCAAGCTGAGAATCATATTTGCAATTCTGATTATCACTGTGCTTCAATTAAAGGCATGTTTCTCCTTTAAACAAATGTACATGATACAAGTTTGTTCAGTGCAGAGACCAAAAAGTGAGGTGAACATTCTCCTAGTATGGATGCAGGAGGTAAAGTCATTGATAGCTGACTGTAAACAAAATCAACATCAACAATTAAGTTTACTGCTTTTTAACTAATGACTTAATTTGCAAACTCTTGTATCAATTCCTTATACTCTTGCATAAACTCAGCACTGTGGATTATAATTAGATTTCTTCTTTTTTTCCCCTTTTCTTTTCTTTTCATGTGTGATGCATAATGCAAATATTTGAATTAGGTTCACTAAAATGTTTGCCTTCATTTAGATCTGTGATCTCAACCTTGAAATGGGTGTATACCTAAATGCACAAAAGATATTTTACACTGCAGAAAGCCAGCATCCTCCATGTTTAGTTTGTCTCGTATATATTTAAAGGGACCTTAAACAGTGCCTATGCACTTGGCACATAATTTGATGTTTCTGTGCTACAAAAAGAAATCTGGACACCTTATTTGTAGTAGAATAAATCACTGACAACCCTGACATTAATCTTTATATGTATGTCCATACTTATCTGTAACATTTAAATTCAAAATCATTAACTAATGCCATACCTAGATTACACTTTCTCCACATACTTCAAATATGAAACGACATATTCTGATTGAAATGAATGCTTCAGGCATCCATTATTTATTCCAGTTAAAAGTTTGAGCTGTACAAAGTTCCGTTGAGACTGAAGACAAAATTCAACAATTCATGACCAATGTATTCCTCCTGATATCGAACTCAAGGTGTGTGGGTCAAGAGATGTTTCATGCTGGCTATCCTAATCATCATCATGTGATTCCACAATGAGGTCATTGCATACCGAATCCCTTGAGCTGAAAAACGAGAATTCCAACCACTTTATCACCACAATGTGTGAACGGATCTGGATCTGACCAAGCAAATAGGCTTATGGTATGCATCATTTTTAGTCATCCTTCAGAAAACTGGCCAAATTGGAATGTTGAAATATTCTTGTATTTGGTGTTCTGTAATCCAAATTTCCAATTTCCTGTAACTTTATTTGTTCTTCCCTCCTTTTTTCCTGGTTTAAGTAGTTACAATGCTTACTGAACTTGGCGACTACATGAATGCACAGTGAAATTTTGTGATACTTCATCTCCTGAAAATCAGTGAAATACTTTTCAACTCAGTAAACAGCATCATGATCCAAATTACACGCAAACAAATTTAAAGCAAAGTTCATAAAATTTCTGACTCAGCAGCTATCGTGTCTGAATATCACACCATGAAGTCCATCAATATGTATAATTAAATGTGGAAGATAAAATCAAGTAAAATCTTTAAAATCATGATTACCACCTATATTTGGGTGTTTAAGAAAAGCAACATAAACACAACAATTGATAAAACCCCACAGCACCATGAGTACAGATGATTTTTTTTCTTCTTTTTATAATAATAACTAGTCACTCATAAAAGTGTACTTGAAATGTCCATACACAGAAACATGGATGCAACCTCATGGGCAGTATGTGTTATTCAGTAAGCATGCTTTTTTGTTGATACATGCACAAGTGTTGGTGGCATGAGAGATGGCGCGGGAAGTGTCCAAGATTACCACAAGGATGTTTCAAATGACTGGAGAAGTTGGGGAAATGCTGACAAGGGCATGGGGGTACCGTTATCAAAGTTTGCAGGTGAAGTTCTCCGGAAAGACCCCCGTTTCTGAGCTGTTCTCCTTGTGGCCCATCAACCAGCCTTCATCCTTCAGGAACAGATGCAGAGGAGGAGGAGGAGGAGGAGGAGGAGAATGAAAAGAGACATGCAGACAAATGTCATTTTTTACACTCTGTGCTCTCCACAAATAAAGCACAATCTTACATTATAATCAACTTGGTGTCATCAGAGTCAAATCAGACCAGTAGAAAGCTTGAAGTTCATCAATACACGAAATAGTCAATCTTACATTTTTCCATGTTTTCATGAGAAAGTGGTATCAAATGAAACCATATGCAATTTGGAGGTGATGATGTCACACAAATCTCTTCATTTCCCTTTTTATCTTTCTCAAATAAGAACTTCTATTGTCTGCTTTTTCCAATTAAAAAAAAAAAAATGTGCAATATGAATTTCCAACAACTATCTCAATGTATGTCTTGCTTCAAAATGCAGGGTGAAATGCCAAGGTATCATTGGACACTCAATGTCCACTTTTCATTGCCCTTTTGGGATCACTTGGGGCATATTGCTCAAAACATGTGACAAATTGCAATACCACATGTACAGAATTGTTCAAGACAGACAAAAGTTATACAGTATATACGAATGTTGCAGTAAAACAACTAATGTTCCATGTAGACAACTAGTTCATCTCACCATCACTGCATATATCACATTCACAATGGTATGGAAAATACCTGATCTTCGGGATCTTCAAATTCTATCACACAGACAATGTCGCCTTTGTTAAGTGTCAGTTCATCCGAGTCTCTTGGGGAATAGTCATGTGTTGCTCTCACCTATAATGCCAATAGAGAACAAAATGAGGTATGAGATTTGTGTATCAGCAAAACAGTGAACTATGGTCTTGATTTCTCTGATGCAGCTTCTTTGTAATGAGATGCAGACAGACAATGTCTGCTTACAGCAAGAAATACATATAGACATGTGTTTCCTGTATGATCTATTTTTTGGGGTGGGGGGTGGGGGGGAGGGTGGGTGGAGGGTTAATATACCTGTAAATTTCAATTTCACTATAGCAGTCATATGTGCCAAATTTCAAGCCAAATACTTAAAGACTGAAGGAGTTAGCTGTATCCACAGTATTTTTGTTAATTTTCATGCAAAATATGCTGTTACCATGGCAACACAGTGTTTTATGATGAAAGATTAAGCTTGCACATCTATGTACTTTAGCGGTCACATGAGCCAAATTTCAAGCCAAATGCCCAAAGACTGAGGGAGAAAGATTAATCCGCATATTTTTGTATGTTTGGTATAAAAAAACTGCTGTTGCCCTGGCAACAGATTTGTTAAAAAAAAAAAAAGCATCCTGCACAACTACAAGATTACATTGATCGTATATTCCAAATTTCAATTGAATTGCTATAAACCTGAGAGAGTAGATCGATCAACAACACTTTATAAGATTTTCAAAAATTGTCCATTACCATGGCAATGGATTATGCAATACTAGCGAAAAAGGTGTCTTGCACATCTTCCTTTGATAGCAGTCTCGCATGCCAAATTTGGAGTTAATTGCTCAAAAAATGAGAGAGTAGTTTGATTGACAATATTTTGTAGGAGTTTTTAAAAAATTGTCGTTGCCATGGCAACGCAATATGCAATACTAACGAAAAAGGTGACTTATATATCTTCCTTTGATAGCGGTCGACCGATCGACTGGCCACCCGACCTCAGATTGATTCCTATATACCCCCATACACACTATATGTGGGTGGGGGTACAAATATTAGCATGATGCAAGGTATAGCTGGCTGTGCAACAACCTTTGAAAAATAATTTAGTTTGCCTTAGAAAAGTCTGGTCACTTTGCACATGTGATGTACAAAATCTCCTCCGTGAAAGGTATATTAAACAACTGTTATTGCTTTGGTAGCCCTCAAAACACTACTTGATGGACAATGTTCATAAGAGTGGTTCACTTTGGCTGGTCACATGCAAAAAAAAAAGAAAGAATTGATTCAAAAGATATCATCATAAGAGAATAGCCATTGTCGAAGCACTATCCTATAACAATATTGAATTAAAGTTATCTGCATGTTGCCATACAGCGCTACTGCATGGCAGCTTCATTGGTGTTTTAATAAAATAAATTGCCTAACTTTCAATAAGACAAGGAGGGTCTGTAAGTTGATTCCATTGTTCTCACAACAATCTAAACGAAACAATTGTGAAGAGATCGTAAACGTCGTTGAGTATCTGCTCTGAAGACTCCTCTGCTAAACACACATGGACATTCAGAAACCTATCCTAGGGCTTGTGGTATTTCCTGGTCTTTTGTTTCGTTCTATACTTCATTGTCTCACGCAACACATCAAAGTACTTCTTGCCGAGTACTACCATGAGCTCAGACAGCATTCCTTGATCAGATTTGACAAATGATACCACAGAGTTCAACACAGTGTGACTTTAATTTGTGCCAAGATCATCTCAATTTGCAAGGCTTCACTCAGCATGATCCATTACTAGACAGGCAAGACATCTGAGGTATTGATTTCAGACTCAACATCCCAAATTTCATCCAGCACAAATTATGCACTAATCACTGGATAGGGGACCAATGGTAAGACTTAGGTAAGGGGTTTGTTTGTGTGGGCCAGTCTCTATTTTCTCTTACTCCACTGTACAACAAAGGGACGATCAAATAAGAGATTGAGAAAGAAAGGGGGATCATTAAAGATAGTTCATCCCTTTTGCAAGCAAATTTTTGAAAATTTGGTGAGAACACTTAGGTATTGAAGAAAACACTGTTTGGAAACCTCCTGTAAATTTTGAACTCAAGAGGGTCTTTATTTGTTGAGTTAAATTGACCATTAAGATTCAGATAATTATTCTGTACCACGAAAAATTGCAAATCTAACCTACAGCTGTACTAGTCTAGTTTTACAGACCTGTGCGATGCACTTATGTAGTTCATGTAAGTGGTATGTTGTTATTTGCCATAGATAACAAAGTAAAAGAAGCTAGTGAATTCTTCCTTTCTGACAGCTTTTACATGCATATCTTTTGTTGGAAGTATAAGTATCATATTACAACGTCAGAAAGATCAGTATATGCAGCTGTGCTTCGTACAAAGAATACGTTACGGTGAGCATTTGGTGCATTATTTTAATTTTAACAGCTAACATTAACAACCTTCAAATATCACAGAAATGTTATAGCTTTACAATAGTCTTGTCATTCTGGTGGAATATATCATGTTCTGTGCTATTTGGGAAGGAATGCAAAAGGGATGGCCCATATCTAAAGGAGAGAAAGAGAGAAATGCTCACCCTGTATAGTACACCAGCTGGAAGGGAACCGTTTGTCTGGGGTAACGGAGGAGGAGATGAGGGTAGGGGTGTGCCGTTGTGATTTTTTGTTTCTCCTGGTGGAGACTGGTTGCTCTGGGAAGGGAAAACAATATGGCAAGATGTAAATCTGACACAGACAAGCAAAAAATCATCAAAGAATTGTCGCATGCAAATCAGGTCTACAATATAATATGATGCTATATATTCAGTGAGTCAAATTTTTTTGCAAATCAGGACTTCTGAATAATTCTGCAAGTGAGGAAGCTCACGATCAATGGAGAAATATATCTGTGCACATCGCCTTTATTTCGGGAACCAGAGTTAACAATTTTGCATGTTTTTTAAATCATAAATAGCACTCAACTCGTGAAATTCACAAAACTAAACCCCCCACAGATATAGGGCGTACACGATAGATCCTGGCATAGAGTGTGACATGATTCATTTTTGTTGTTTGGTAATTAACCTTAATAAAAGAAAAAAAACCCACCCTACTCTGAAATGCAGTATTTTACACATATATTTACACCTGTTCTGTTTCTCCTCAAACACTGAGCAGGATAAATTACTTATGACTGGTTTAAGGGTCATACAGAGGTGGGCAGTCTTCACTCAAACAAAACGGCAAAAACAAGTTGTTCTTGACATCTCTATACTATACATACGGTTTGCACGTATGGCGTTTATTACAAAAGGCATCACTCACTAATGAGATTTGTCAATGAACCCTACAACTTTGGCATGTAGAGGAGAGACATTCTCCTTTCTGTTGTTTTTACAAGTAATAAGGGCAGCTGGAAAACAAAAAACCTCTATTGTAGGGTTTAGTCTAGGAAACAAGACCACACAGGTAAGGCCAGTCTCGTATGACCATCATACCTCAAGTGGGGTCGATCTGGGCACTTGGTACTCCGCTGTCTGGTCCTCATCATCATCATCGTCGTCGTCATCCCTGTCCTCTGGTAGGTTCCGCCGTTGGTCCATGGGAGCAGGTACCGAGTAGAGGGGCGACTCGTTGGGGGTCTTCTGTTGGGCGGGGCTAATGGGAGAAGAGATGGTGGACGGGGGCGTGCTGCTGCTGCTGTTGCTCTGGCGCAAGAGTTCCGGTATCCTGGAAGGTAGTGCATATTTGATCAAGACTTCAGCAAGATATATCCACAAACTGTCATACCTCACAAAAGGCATGCATAGAAAAACCAATACTTGAAGTAATGGAGAAATCTGTCAGGCTTCCATCTAATACTGAAGCAAAGAAAGCTCGGCATAAATATTAAACATAGTAAACATTTTGTACATAGCCATTGTCATAAAAAAAGACTTCTTCATGCAAACATTTTCTGTGATCCATGATATCACATATAAAAGACCATTGAAGCAACTTTGATCACAGAATCAAATAAAAAAAAAAAAAAATTTCTCTTGTAACTTCCAGATAGCTGCTATATGTCTCTCTATATATGAATATATTTTTACTCCTACCAATAAAGTACATGTGAATATACATATATCTCACTTTATTGAACTTCTTTAATGGGGTCTATTGTCCACAAAGTTATACACATGAAAAGGCAAGGCTTGAATATTTTCACCAAAAACTAATGGAGAAATCTATATCACACACAATTACACACAGATAAGATATTTCTCTTCATAGAAACAGAAAACAACAGCACACTATCATGATATGCAAGCAATATCATATTCTACTGCAAATAGTCATGATATCATAAAAGTCAATACATGGATGAAAAAAGATTCTGGACAGATAATGGACAAATCATACAAATGAAGGAGTTAGAAACACAATCACATTCTTCCATTCTACATCTCTTGTAAAGAAGCTTGTATGACAGATAACATAATGATAAATCATCTAGACCACAATCCACACCTTTATGGGTTAGTAATCAATTCATCTTGCAGAAATGCCTAATCTTACATTCTGTTACGCATAAGCAAGGAAAACAAACATAACTTCAGGTATCGGGCCAATAATGAGGCCGCAGCAAGTTCACAAATATCCATTGATTACAAGGAGGAAAGCAGGCATCAATAGCTGGCTTTCTCCAAAATGCACAAACTTATGCAGCATGTGTGAAAATCCCTAACCAAAACGAACAAACAAACACACATTTGATTCAAGCTGTTCATATGATCTATAGGTCAAGAAACACTCTAAAAAAAAAAAAAATACTAACAGTTTCTTTAAGGTTAATGACTTGGTATTTGACAAGACATTTTGTTCCAGATATTTCTGGCAGCAATAACATAGAAAGCACTACTTGTGTGTCAGGATTACCTCCATTCTAGTTTACGAATGTGTTGAGGTACCTTTGGACTCGGCTACCTCACCTCCAGCCAGGTAGGCATAATCCTGATCAATTATCTACCTGAGTCTCCGACTAAACCTCATCATTATGTCTTACACTCTTTCCACTAAATGGAAATAATCTACATCATGATGTGAGCAAAACAATGAGTAATAGTCCAGTATGTATACACTTACACATTTCATTAGCCATTAACACTTTGTATGACAGAAACGAAAAGCTTTTCAAAGATTAATGAAGTGCCACATCCAATGGATAACATGTGAGTGCACTATTTTTGTAATCATTGAAGTACTTTGGCCAAATGAGACTCTTTAAAGCTAATTTACCAAGACTAAGTACAGAGCCTTAAATCTAGCTCAGCAAATATGGACCTTATGTAGCATACATACTTTGTACGTGAACCTAGTATTTAAAGAAACACACCCCCTTCCCCGTTGCTTTTTTTTCTTTTCCTATTTGTAAATAAGTGAGTTCATGGTTAGCGCATGTCTCATTTGACCCCTACACCACAGACTTTCAAATAACATGGAAAGGACCTGTGACAGAGCATTTTTTGTTGAAGCATGCCACCTTTGTAATCAATGTCAATGAAATGCGTGTGCAGCTTTTGTTAAACATTACTGATGAATCATTTTCACCTGAGCGTTCTAACAAGGTGAAACACACAACTTAACATTCCAAATCCTCATTTGCCCGAAGATTCTTTTCGTTTGAAAGTCAATGGCAAATACACAAACATTCTCTTTTGACCTTTATTTTGCAAATGCGCAAATTGTAACCGTGAGCTCCTTTACAGCAAACAATGGAATAATATCAGAATGGAAACATAGGTAGTACATGCCAACCAAGATAACATTTGCAAATTAAATCAGACCTAGAGAAAGTGTTAGGTATGTACAATAGGTATTGTTTAAATACACATCACACACACACACACACATACACACACACACACACACACACACACACACACACACACTCAAATAAACACCTCATACACCAATGCATGCCCTTAATGTTTCTTCTTTTTTTTTTTTGTCTCTCCAAGTTTTTCTGAAAGTTTCGCCTGTATCAAAATAGCTAATATTGACCACACCCCAACATTATGAGCAGGTCATGTACAAACCACATGTACGTGATAGAAATTATACAACAAATTTTACATTCCCCTACAATACCTGTATTCAACAATTACTGTGCTCCTTTCACTAATTGGCACGTGCACTGGAGTGCCTTCTTCGTCAATTGGCACAGATATCTGGAAACTAATCGTCAATGAATAGAGATTAATTAATCCTCCTAATCCCTACGGTGTCACCATGGCCTTCCTGTTGGACTGAGGCACATTGCTACACCTGAGTGGGTAAGCTAACTTTAACTAGGTCAAAGATGGAGGGGATTACTGAATGCTAATGAAAGAGCCTGGCAAGTTAAGCTACAGGTGTACGTGCCTGGGCTCATGAAGGGTGAAGAGATGTGCTTGTCTTCACCCATAATTTCAGACTAAGAAACATATATATGTAGTATCCTTAAAAAATAACAACAAATTAAAAAAAAAATCAAAAACAAAATAAAACAAAACTTGCTTGTCTTCACCCATAATTTCAGACTAAGAAACATATATATGTAGTATCCTTAAAAAATAACAACAAATAAAAAAAAAATTCAAAAACAAAATAAAACAAAACAAAAAGACAAAGACCCATAGTTATCAACCAACTGAAGAAAATAATCCCTTCCCATGATCTCTGTAGGTGATGTAAAGTATACACAAAATGCATGTAATATATCTTTTAACACACGACAGTATGTTTTCATACAATCAAAATAAGAATGTAATATAAACTCAGGTTGGCAAAAGCTCAAGCAGGATATATACATTTTGCCAACCTGTTAAAATTTCATAGATTCTCAGTATTTTACCCTATACATTATAAACATAAAGTTGTTAGTGTCATCTCCAGTTAAATGGTTTTTCTTTCTTATCTTGGATTTTTTACTGCTCTGAAAATACACATGTATTCAAGACTGAAGTCAACAACATGACTGAACTTAACCCAAACCATGTTTCCCAGAGAGATTTACAACTACTGTGTTATCATGATACATGCAGCAAACACGGCAACACATTAACAATGGTTAAATCAGCTGCAAGCTTTTGAGTCGAGCCACAGGAGATGAAATAACTGTCTCTTAAAACTCCCTGTGAAAAGAAAGGCTCAGACAACTTTCAACACACTGATCAGACTTGACAACTACACAGACAATGATGAGGGAAAAGTGTGATAATGAATCAAGGCTCACTTCTTTTCTATGGGTACTCCTTCGTATGTCTGTACTCATGCCCATTCCAGACACACTTAAAATCAAACAAAAATGTGTCCCTACAAAGCTCAATACGGCATATCTTACAAAGTGAAATTATTAAGCTGTTTGGCATGTCACCTTTTAGTATATAACCCACTATTGTAGGATTTGACTCTGTTAATATGTCTTGAGATCTATGGATTATTGGTACTTGGTCTGTTTTGAATTGTTTTTTGTTTTTGTTTTGTTTTGCTTTGTTTGCATGTCAACATGACATTAAATGTGTATGAACTACTGTATTACAATAGATAAAGTGACATAACCAGCAGCAACTTCAAGTTCATTTGCAGGGTAAACCAAGGAAATATTGCATTCTTCAGGGATCACAGATTCTCAGTGACAAAGGGGGGTTGTCAAATGTTTCAATGTCAGGCTGTCAAGTTGTATCCACATCCTGTCTCTACCGCAGAGAAAGGGAGTGAAGGAAAGACAGAGAGATTACATCCGGTTTAATAACTTGTTAACAATAACAACTGTCAGACTCTAAACACAGTCAATATTCTGGAACATTCCTTAAAAACCTGTACTGCTCCACAAGTGGGGAGGGGCGAGGGGTCACTTCTGCACACAGCCATAAAAAAATTATGCAAACTACAATTTGCATACAGACACCTTGGAAGAGCGACACTGGTTGGATCAATATAATGCATGCAGCTCATAATCCATGCTGTACTCATTTTTTGAACAATGGTGGACCTAAAAGTACACACAAACACACATATACACATCATACGCAAACACAATGACACTGCTACAGTAATGCAATATGAAAATGATTAGGATGAAATGATATACTATGGCACACATTATCCATACAAATCTTTCCCCTTTTCTATTTGTTTTTCCTCACTTCAAATATTTTGCAACAAATGTAACATACAGTTAATGCCTCAAGATGCAAAAGCACCTGTCAATCACTCAGTGCTGTAACCAAAAATGCATGAAAACATAAAAAATCAAGAACAATTCCCTGCAGTCTCCGTGCTTGTTCAGAAAGTGTCTGCAGAGTAATTACCTATGAGGCTCATCCATCATGGTGACTAATTCTGTCTCATTGATACTGTGAACAGCGAGACACAGACAGCATCGGAACGGGATCAAAACCACTTCCTAAATCCACCCCTCACACCCCATTTCTTACTTAGACTACATCAAATTTAGCTGTTTAAAAAAACCCACAGGAAACCCTCATTCTTATGAGCATGAAGCAAATCTCTCGACTCTCTTTGTCTAGTCTCCCTTTCTCTCTACATAACAAACATATAAGAAGCAAGATATATGGAGGAATGTTTATGCACAAAAAGGGTGCAAGAAGTCACACAGATAGGAATCAAATGACTTCGACGAGTGAGAAACACTCTGTAACTTGAGAAACAAGTTTGCAAGAATCTTCAGCTTATTGGAAGGAGGCAGACTTAACCAGAAGAAGAAGAAGAAGAAGAAACCTAAACAAATTATGAAAAAAAAAGGGTCATGAGGATTGACATACATCAACCATGAGATTCTGTAACATGTGAGCAAGGTCAAGCTTAAAGGGATCGTATAGTTTTGGTTGAGACCTAACCTCATGTTTCTAACATTTTGGGGTGAGATTATGAGAAACCTCTTACGAAATATGAAAGAGCATGTAATTCATAAAAGAATTCAACATTAATTGGATGGAAATTTTTTTTTTTTTTGATGTCTCAGCCATTCTGAAACCGATTTTCATCAAATAAAATTTGAATTCCTCTTAGAAAGGTACGCTCTGTACTATTTTACAAATGGTTTCTTGATATCTCGCAAAAAGTTAAAAGCCCAATTCTCACCTCTACTAATACTGTATCATCTCTTTAAAGCGCCAGTAATAGTGTGGAACCATTTTAAAAAAAGAACTGCTTGGCAAGAACTTTGTATGTGCTTCAGGATAGATATATCACTAATACACATATTTCCTACAAATTCCTACTGACTCAACAAAAAGATAACATTTGTGCAATCTTTTGCTAGGTGGACACTCTGTAATGATATATCATTTAATGCAATTGATGCAATGTAGAGCCATACAGCTATGGCCCCTCCAAGAATCCGGTTGCTATTCCCGCGCACATAATGTGGCAATAGTTCGTCTGGACATACAATAAACTGTACATTCGTGTGGGCGGCTAATGCTAAACTATTTTCAATACAATGGACCTGTTATTTTAGAAGCAATAACCATTGAACACACAGGTATCATGAATACACACAAATAGACAGAAGTTGTGCATGGAATTCATACACGCAATAAACTCTGTAAACACCATATTCCCCTTGTTTTCTCTTAAGAGAAATCAAAGCCACACTATATATATATTTGAATGGCATGTGTTTTTTGAGCAAAAAATGATAAAAAAATCTTTCTTTTTTTTTAAGGCTTGGAGGTACTTTTTAACTACAAATTATGTGGCCACATGATATATCTCAAAATGTTTAGATGTATATTACAAAACATCCTATTATTCAAGACATTAAGCATTCAATTCTGTTTCTCTTCTGATAATGTATATACATATCTTCATATTTTCACTGCTTTTCCCCTCAAAATGCAGATAATTTTTCTGGGAGGAGATGTGAGATAATATTGAAACACTGCCCTTACAAATTTTCTGGTTAGGCATGAACAAATAAAATATTGCACAGACATTACTATGGATACAATAAATAATAATAATAATGATAATAAACCGTATTTATATAGCACATATCACAAAAATAGATTAATGTCTCTATGCACATTGAAGGAAGGAACTAATAGAAATTAGGAAAATAGACATGTGAGAGAGAGAGAGAGAGAGAGAGGAGTCCCAACATGTAAAACAAAAATAACACTATGAGACCGAGCATTTTCCTGTGCAGCTCACACAGTGTGTGGAACATCTTACCATTAGAAATCACAAAATCTCTAACTTTAGCAGTCTTTAAATCAAGACTCAAAGATACATTCTTCTTTTTTTTTAAATTAGCTGTGCATTATTGTTATGCATATAGAAGATCTTGCAGTGCAGAAGAATATATGTACATACTAGGTTCTGACCATAGATTGCTATCATGATTATTTATATGATTCGATTCATTCATTTTGATAGTAGCATAAAGTGTTATCATTTGTGGGCCTACATCATGCTATTTGGCCCAGAAAAAGTGTAATGTTACAGAACCTAATTGAAGAGCAAGGGTTAGAGAGAGTTGCTCACCTCTTTCTGATGTCATATTTTCCTTCAGTGGCATCCTGGTAGAGGACACCCATGATGGAGCTAACCGAGGACTTGGCCTTGCCCACCTCCTCGTAGAACGTAGACTCGGCAGCAGACAGCAGCTGGAAGGTGTTGGCGTAGAAAGGAATGCGACTGTCCACGCAGGAGGCAGAAAAAGTACACACAAACAGAAACAATCATAGGTCACGCACCGTGTGATTCAAAAGGTTTACAGATGTCACTGGAAGTAATCTTTCCTCCTGACTTAGATATGCTGCCGTTTTGGTACGTCACATGGACTGCATTCCCTGTCCTAAATGAGTACCTATTCTAGTCAAAACTCTACAATTTCAAATGTTGGAATCAGTTCTGGCCAAAGTTCACTGAATAAACATTTCTGGTTTGCAAAGACTAGAATCATGATGCATAAATTCATGTTCCCTTACATACCTAGGAGCTGCATTATGTGAAATGATTTTGTTCTGATATTTTCAGTTGTTCGGTTTTTACACAATATTTTTGCCTAATCATCCTGGGGGAAAGAACCAAAAAAACCTGTTATCCTTGTAAGAGTAAGGCATGCGTGGTTGACTTTACCTGTCATATAACGTGGGTAGTTCTTCATGAAGGTCAGAGTTTAGCTCCTCATACATCTTCCTCGCCTCATTGTACGCTTCCTGGGCCTGGCGGGGTAATGGAAGTGAAAATGACACCAAAATAAAAGTCTTCATTTCACAACACACTCAAAAAGGGCTTTTCGTAAACACTTGTTGAGAAAGTCAAGAGCCTTCTGCATACCATATCAGAGAACAGCACTACAAAACGCAATTCTGATTCCGTTGATGCTCATAAATACTTAAACACATCCTGTTATTAAGTGTTAATGCTGTTTAACTGAATGCTACTCCCCAGAGTATAGGGGGATGTGCATTGTCACATTTTTAAATCTCATTGCTTCCTAGTGCTGAAATTTGAGTGGATGTTATCGCCTGATAGGCTTGCAAGAAATAAAACAAAAATGTCCTCTTAGAACCAGCACACAAAATTGAATCAAGCTGAAATACAAGTGTATGCTTGCCAGATGTACTACACATCTGCAAACTTCATTGTGAAATATCATTTATAATTCACAATAAGCATTATTGCGTATTGTAATAAAGATTTTTTTTTTTAAAGGAGACAAAATGATGGGAGATCTGTATTCTTTGTGTTTGTAATCTACATTAACCACCTGTCACCACCTTCTGTATCATTTGTTATGATTGTTGTCAAGTGATTTACAAAAACAGGGATCATATACAGTGCTGATTATCATTTAGAATTCTACTTTGTAGAAATGAGTCATTTTTACAAATTTGGATGCCTACTCCCTCTTTTTGTTTCTTTCTCTTCTCTTTGCAAAGTATGATATGGGTAAAAGTCACTACTATCATTTTAGTTCTTTTCAAAGACAGAGTAATTTCATTAACTTTATACATTAAAAGGTAATAAGTTGGTAATATCAGGGGCCGGTCTCATAAAACTTGTCATCAGTGACAACTGCCACATTTCTATGACAAATTTGCTCTCAGCCAATCAGCTGCAAGGATTTCAGTAGCTTGTCACATTTCAGTAGCTTGTTATGACAACTTGTCACTGATGACAAGTTTTATGAAACGGGCCCCAGGTTACTGTACAATGAGGAATGTTCACGTGCATTTTAATTTCGCGAATTTCGCGAGAGCCAAGATTCGCGAAATAAAAATGCAAATGAAAGTTCTTGTCTACGCTATACATCATTCTGTTATTGCTCATAAGAGAATAAATAGTTTTTCACTTTCCACGAAAAGATATCACCAAAAAAAAAACGTTTTCTCCAAATGATTATTCATATCGTGCTGTATTCAGAGACAAGGAAATATGTATACACAAGACATTATTTCTTCTTTTGTGTATTACTTGACAACAAGCTTGCAATCTATCATGTGTATTTTCTAAAAACTTTCCCTGTGCATGTGCAGAAGCCCAGTCACGCTCTGGGCCCGTGTTCACATGACAGCTGCATCATCAAGTTACAATTATGGTTACCTTGGCAACGAGTGAGGCAACAAAAGGATGTGTGCATTTCAGGCTCCATGGGAGCACCAATCTATTCCATGAGCCTCTTTACTAAATGTAGCCCAAGAGCATACATACTGTACATGATGATACTCTGTTTTCAATTCCAATGAACTCATGAGTCCAATTCCCATTTTTAATGATTGTATGATTGTGCCTTTCATGCAAGTCCTCAGAATTTTTGTTGATGTTGTTGTTTATTGTGTCTTTTTTTTTGTGGTCTTTTTTTTAATAGTTTTTTCTTCTTTTTTTTTTTTTTAGTTTTCATAGGAAGGAGCAATCAGGCGAAGTCAACTTCTTGCCTAAGAATTCTTTGTTATTTGGACTTCAGGTATCAAAACATCCTGTGATGAATACTGTATTCAACTCTCAACTGAAAGGAAATATTTTCCACACAGAAGTAAAGGTTCAAAAATGAAAGCTTGCCATTTTTCCTTCCTAATGGCTTAATATACATGTATGCATGGTCCTAAATATTCTTTATTCTTCTAGTTTATAGCTTGAAGTTTATTCCCCTTTCCTTCATAATGCCTGAGCAAAATCCAGGAAATATGGGAGAAAACATCTGCAGAAAATTAACTAGGTAGTAAACTTGTAATACATCAATATTCTCTGCATTGACAATAGCACACAGAAAAAGCTTTCATTTATTGAATTTTTGCCAACTATTGCTGTATTTGTGATAAAAATTTTTCAATGACAGAAACCCGGAAACCGTTTTTAAGTGGCTGCCAAAAGTGACAGGATGGACAGGTTCTCCTAACACATATCTTGACACGTGAGAATACCTACCGGATGAGGATTGGCATCACTCCAGAGAGTTACTGCCCAATAAATGACATTTAATCACAAAGGGGAGGGGGAAGGTGATATGGTGACCTGTCTCAGTGTTTGATACATTGTAAGCACCACAGGGACCAAATATTATCCTATTATGACTGATCTAACTTTTTATGAATTCTGTAAGTATTCTTATAAGGGAGATACATGTATTTGCTCTTTTTTTTTCACTCAATGCTACAGTTAAAGAAAATTATGTTATTACAAAACTTTTACAAATCATACCACAGAACACAGTTGAAGTACAATCCACATGAAAAAAAAAATGCTCTGAATATGACATCACAGAATACATGCCATTTTCCTTCGTCAAATGAAAACACTCTGGAATGAAATACAGCACTCAAGCTCACAATGAATTTCACTTCCACATGGAAGAATACCTAAACAGGGTATAGGAAATAAGTGCGTGTCTCAAAGAAAACATACCGCAAGTCTTGACGAACTATTCAGCAGCTTGTCATATAAACAAGCCATATCACCAGCTCTAACAACCTAGGTGATAATGGTCATTCTTTTCTTGGAAACCATTAAGCTCTTAGGGGACATAAACTGGATCCACAAGTACTGTCATAACACAGAAATAGAACTACAGGCATCATTTCCTATACCTTCTATGTCTGGCTGCTGTGAATATGAGTGAAGTGCACATGCTATATAGAGTATGAATAATACTCCAAAGAAACTATAAACGTCATGTATTCCATTCTACAAGGTTTTTATTATCATCTAAAGATAGTAATCAAACCACTGTAATAAAAACCTCTACTACGTATCTCAGTCACACCTGAAAGAGCAAAGAAATATATTGCATATACACATAGTAAATAGATGCTAAATACTGTCCTTGTTACCTAAATGGATGGTGAATTATAATACTGTGGCATTATGTATTAAATGGTGATTCTTTGATCATTAAAGGTTACAAAACAGTTCATTCCTTCTGCCTTTTACCTTCGTATATTTCTGATCATCCTTCTTCTTTGAAGCTTCCAGGTTGTGCCTTGCGCTGTCATAGTCTATTAACTTTCTTCCGCGCTTTTCCATTCGTTTCTAAAAAGGGGGAAATTGTGTCAAAGCAGGAAATGATTGGTAAAAAGATTGAGCACAAACTCAAACTAAACTACATGCACTTTTAAATTGCAGAGTAATATAAAATATGATCCCAATCTAACCAGACTGGCAGAATCCCTCCACAAAATTGATTAGTGTTTGAAATCTTCTGGTTCATAAACACATACATGTACTTAAAAGTCAGAATTTTGCATTCATCAAAATGATGGCAGTGAGCCAAGTTCAGCACTGTCACGATATACTGACAAATTTAAGGGACCCCTCTGTTATCAAAAGCAATTAAGCACATACATGCAAATACATGTACGAAACACTAGCCTTAACAGTGGCCTTGCTTATATAGACTGCTTGCCCTTGAATTTGCATTTTGCATTTTGAATGACATGTTGAATCCCTTTCTTCTCTTTCTGGAAAAATAAATAACTTAAATTATCAAACATCTGTTACATCACTTGCAGTCTAATTGATATCGGACTACTTTTATACAGGAAGGATAAAGTTTTACAGAAAATATTACAACAACAGACTGCAAATATTATCATAAAAATCAAGTCTTTAATCACAAGTAAAAAAGTACAATACTCATTTACACTCCCTGAGACTGCCCAATCAAAGCAATTAAGAAAGGAGAGTCCACAGGACTACACTACAATTAAACTGTGCAGTCTTGCTGAAATTTTGTAGATGTTTTGCAGCTGATCCCACACTGATACCATGAACTTGATATGAATTTCTAAAAAAAAAAAAAGAAAAAAGACAGTCAAGCAAATTTCTCACATAAGGGGCACTCAACCTTGGTAAATGCACATAAATATATAATCTTGAATGATCACATGTCTTAAAGGGATAGTATAGTTTTGGTTGAGATGGGGGTTCAGATTTTAACTTTTTGCAAGATAATTTGAAACCGCTTACTTAAAATACTAAAGAGCATACAATTCCACGAAAAAATTAAAAGTTATTTTTTATGAAAATTGGTTTTGAATTGGGTGAGATCCCCAGAAGCAAAACAAAGTAATCCAAATAAAAGATGGGACCCACCTTTTATTTGGACCACTTTGTTTTTTATAATATCTCAGCCATTTCAAAACCTATTTTCATCAAACTTTTCATTCCTCCTAGAATTGTATGCTCTTTAATATATCAAATAAGCAGTTTCTAATTATCTTGCAGAAACTAAAAATCTGAATCCCAATCTCAACCAAAACTACATCATCCCTTTAATGAGGGCAAACGTTTGAATCCTATATAAAAGACTTTACCCAATATCAGCCTTATGAGCATACTGCCTAGAAGCGCTGGGATAAAGGGAAGTTGGCTGAATAATAATGTACCCCTTCCATACATCACACTGCAAAGACTCTTGACAGCCAGTTTTCCACAGGGTGCCCTGCTGTGGCCCACTAAAGGTCTCCTGACTCATCTTTTCCCTTCTCCATTCTCCCTTCCCTCCTCCCCCACCCCACTCCCCATCCTTCACCCCTCCCCCATCACCCACCCCCAAAGAAAAAGACATTGCTGGGCAACTTGCTTCTATCTTAGTAATTACAAACACTTCATATAACAATGACAAACTTTCAATAAGTTAACATTCTGATGAAAAGTGTTTTACCACTATTATGTTCCACGTGACAAACGTATCATCTGATAGTTAACAAACTGCGTATGTGTACATGCAAAACTTTTTAGAGTGTAAATGAAATAAAAATCTGCCAACATCATCTGCAAAATGTTCACGATTACCATGAATCAACTGTTGCTACATGGCTTCAACATTTGTGTTGTCACTTACTGAAATACATGACCCCTCTTCTCTTAACAATTCCCCATCATGTTTTGCAGATCTATGGGGGTAATATGTCTTTTAAAAATCTTCTTACACCCCTTAAATTATCAGATAGTTTGGTTACGAGGACACACACTTCCTTACATTTCCTTGCCGTGTGATTGTGAGTTGAGTAGTACGTTCTTAACTCCCAACATACAAACTATCAGTCACCCTCCATACAGGCAGCCCGTAGCCAGAGAACCCCCACACCCACCTATGTTGGCTCCCATGCTGGGTTTGGCCAGGGGCTCGGCACCTGCTTGGAATGGTTCCAGGTGCCTCCATTCTCCCACAGACCCTACTCACTCCTCCCTCTTGCTCTTCAGTCACAGGAAGCGACGTGTTCATCACTTTTTCACTGTCATTTTGCCTTTTATATCACATCGATTTCATCACTTTATATCCATGAGCTACACACTGGAAGTAACATATACAAACTTACATCTGCATGTCTCCAATCAAAATAAACTCATGTTTTCTTATTGTACTCTGCCCCCCCCCCCCCAAAAAAAAAAAAAAAAAAAACAAGAGACAAGTAAGCATGTACACACAAGCCATGGATATTGAGAAAAAATATTTTTTCTATAACAACAAAGGAAACAGACATGATGGAAACCACTAAATGCATGCACACACAATGCTCCTGATCAGCCTGAGTTGAACAAATCTACAGCATAGTTTGTGGTTCTTGACTGACTGCTGCACTTGTCACTGGCAACAGTGAATACCTATGACAATGTTATGCAATTTTCAAGCTCATCCGACTTCACTGTCCTTCCTGACACTTACTTTGACCTCCGGGAATTTGGCTTGGTATGACATCAGCGGGTTCATGATCTGGTCTACAAGCTTCCTCTGGTAGTCGTCCCATAGTAGGTCCAGGGTCTGTGAGCATAAACATGGCAGAAACAGTATATAGTCTTTAATTCTCAATTAAACACACACAAAAAAAAAGAAGACAAAAACAAAACAAAACAGATAATAAGGAGTGCTACAGCTTCATTCTAGCTACATTCAATCATTTCCTCAATGCAGTACTGTTCTTGAAACAGCTAGCATTAAAGCGTTTTGACAAAGGAATATTTTGTGCAATTACCTGAAATGATAGTAATTATGTAGCAAAATTTCAAAACTTTAAATGTATTTGGAAAAATAATACATTCTGGGCTGCAAAGGCGACATTGTAAAATTTATGTCCTTATGCATACTCTCTCATCACAGAAGTCAAATCATCAAAAAATGTAGTGTGTGTGTGTGTGTGTGTGTGTGTTTTCATATGTAATGCATAGAGTACTAGTATTGCACAAGAAATTGTAGCATGTAATTATGAGATTCTACAAGTATTTCTGAGTGATGGTTTATTGATATTTTATCTTTCATCCATTTTTTCTCTGAGCTTAAACGGTAGTGTCCCTGCCTTTATTGAATATAGTATCAAGGTATTTCTTATAAGATAGATAGAGCGCTTCACTGATATCAAAGGGCCTAAATGAATGAAACCTAACATGTCAAATATCACAAAGAACCAAGAATGCAGGACAAACAAACAAACAAACAAAAAAGAGGGTACATAGTTAGATTACATGTCCTGTATCACATAACCACTGACAGCTACATACAGGATATACAGTTGTACATCATATCATATAACAGGACTGTTGTGAATTCACAAGAGGATATTATACAGATATTGACTTATCAGAGGTGGAATATAACATTTGAGATCCTCGCGGGAAGTTATGTATATTTTTGTCGAGGATTATTATATTTTTCCGAAGCGCGTAGCGCTGAGGAAAAATATAGTATTTCGAGACAAAAATATAACTTCCCAAGGGAAATGAAATGTTATATTCCTACCGAAGGAAAAAAGTCAATATCTGTTATATTATATGACCTACAGTACAAGAAATAAACTGCTGTATAACTAGAGCAACACGACTTCTCCGTTTTCAAACCCACAGTCAAATTCATGAACGCTCGGCACAGTGTTAGTGGTATGCAATCGAGCCAAACCGAGCCATGATGGCTTTCGCGTAGGCCCTACTATCGGTAGGCCCTAATTCGTTCTTCCGTGGCATATAGCCGTGCAGGAGCATTCCTAGAACAGTCGCTATTCAATCATACGTAGGCCTGTAGCGAGGGCCTATTTACGTAGCGGTAACGTGCTGATTTTTTAATGACAGTTGTAAAATTATTTTTAAAAAAAAATTGTAGAAGACTACCGTAACTGCCGCTGTTGGTCTAAAGCAAGCTTGTTGAGGTAAGTGTTTGTGGCGATGTATGATGAGAATGTGAACTTTCTAACAATGTAGTCTAGGGCCTAATCTCTTCTATCTGCAGTCACTGGTACATGAACTGTAGACTACGGACCTGGCCCTGGTCCAGGTCCAGCGCTAGTAGCATAGAACTACCGGTGTCAAAGAAACTTACTCAGTTCAGGCGGTGATTAATACTGGGAAATCCTTTGCCTTCTGGCCCTGTCACGACTGTCTAACATTAATGGGAGTAGTAGGCTCTACCAGGTATAGCTTCCAACACATTCACCAGTTTGTTTCTCTCTCAAGCTGCCATACCAGTTACAAAACTACTAACAGTTTGACAAAAACAAATTTGTTGCAATTTTGCAATTCTTGCTTCGTGTATGCTGTGCATGAAGTTTTGTCTACCGCTAACGCTTTACAGTAGTGTGCTGCTGTGTACTGTGGTCACGGCGATTGCATTCGTGTGTGTGCAAAGCGTCTCTGTGTATGTTGCGCGCATCATAACAATTGGTTTTTGATGACGTCACCCCTCCTGATATAACGCATTTGTTTAACGTAGTCGCTGTTATATTCCATGTTTGTACGTAATTTACGTCATGTTATGAAAATATAACGCTTCTCATCCTTGTGACAATGGTCACGTGACTGCATTTTGACCAATCACACATTGATATCTATGGGCAAGTCCAAGATAAGGTCCCCTCAGAAGGCAAAATTTCATCTTTGCTCAATATTGACATCTTTGGTATCATTTTGAAGCATATGAGTTGAAGTTTTGATTTCCATGGAGGAAAAAATGATATTACGTAAATTTATGCAAATTTCAAGGGCTTCATTTGCATAAATGTGAAGTACAGCGTTACGTATGGGACATTTATAAAAATTCATATTCATTCAAAGGAAAGCAAATGATATTTGATTACTATGTGGACATAAGAAGTTCATCAAATAGTTTAACTTGGTATGAAAATTTAGGGATTATGCAAATGATTATGCAAATTAGCTCGTGTCTTATCATGAGATGTCCCATACGTAACAAATTGAGGTCATTTTTTTAGGTTTTCTCTGAAATTTCTAAGGTTACTTGAATGCCCTTTTGGAAAGTTCTAATTTATTGTTTAGAGAAGTTAAATACCATAGAAAAAAGAAAAAACAGTAAAAGAAATATTTTTTATTAGGCAATTAAATAATGTTACGTATGGGACAAATGTGTTACGTATGGGACATCCTCATACATATTGCATGTGAATGCATGTAGCTAGCTGCGAGGGTCTCTCAGTACACAAATGGTCAATCATCCTGAAGAAAGCATCCCAACTTTGCAGCTACTTTTGAGTTATAGACACTTGAAACAATACATGTACTTGACTGAATAATTTTCAGAAAGGGGGAGGGGGAGATGGCAAAATACACAATAAAAATCAGCATTAAAGGGATGGTATAGTTTTTGTAGAAATGGGGATTCAGTTTTCAACATTTTACGAGATGATTGGAAACCAATTATATGAATTATTAAAGAGCATTACAATTCTAAGACTAGAGGAATTCAAAGTTTATTTGATGGAGATCCAATTTGAAATGGCTGAGATATCAACAACAACAAAAAACAAATAAAAAGTAAAATGAAGTGGTCCTAATAAAAAATGTGATCCACCTCTTGTTAGGACACCAAGTTTCTGGATATCTCAGCCACTTCAAAACGGATTTTTGTCATGTTAACTTTGAATTCCTCTTAGAATTGTATGCTATTTAAATATTTCATAAAAGAAGTGCTAATTATCTTGTAAAAGTTGAAATCAGAATTCCCATCTGAACCAGAACTGTACAGTCCCTTTAAGTAGAGACCTCTGATTTAAAGGGTACCGACACCAAATACACAAGCATATTGAAAAATTGCAGTTCAACTACAAGTATATTGGGTACTGTTCACCACACCATGTAGAGCTCTAGCTACATTGTAGCTGCATTGTATAACACATGTATGTGATGATAATGAAGATGTTACTTCAAATTAGTGTTTTTTGTATCATTGTTTTTTTATTGCAAGTGATAAACAAATTGTCCTTACTAAGTTTTCAGTAGTAGCCATGACAAAAATCATGGGTATACAATGTACATATCGAGGTGTGACTTGAATCAATGACCTGATTGCTAGACAGACATCGTATATCCACTTGACTACCGGGGTTCCACGCAGCAGGTATTGCATATTTATTAAATTCAATATTTCTTGTGTCCAGTTGTTTTTATTGAAACTGAATGGCAAACTGTCCTTCATCAATGGAAGTATTAAAACACTAAACTATTCGATTTTTTAGTAGTAACTATCCTGACAAAAATACGGGGCATACATACTCAGGTTGGTCATAAAAATATAGAATATGATTAAAGATTATGATGGTAAATATTTGGGGCATATTGTTCCCTTGACAATCTGGATCAGTATTTGAGTAATTTCAACTGATTCTACCTCAATAATAATGCAAAAATTTGTTTATGGGTATTTTACAAAATTAATTTGCAAAATACCCATAAACATGGTTCTCCACACACTAAACGAATGGGGGACAAGGGGCATGCACACTCGGGTTGGTCATAAAAATATGAAAATATGATTGAATATGATTATGATGGTAAATATTTGGGGAATATTGTTTCCTTGACAATCTGGATCAGTATTGAGTAGTTTCAACTGATTTTACTTCAATAATTATGCAAAATACCCATAAACATGGTTCTCCACACACTAAACGAATGGGGGACAAAGTGTCCCATACGTAACTGTCCCATACGTAACACGTCATGTCTGTCTTTAATTCGAATCTGTAATTACAGCTTTTTGCCTTATGACATGAAACTTAGCTCTGATAATCTTGAGTGTTGTGACTTTCATCACAGTGAGTTACAAGTTGTAGAATGAAATACTTTCAGAGAGTTTTGAGGTTGAAAAAAATGTTCAAAAAAACAAAATTTTTCTGGTCCCATACGTAACGGCACATATTTTCTCTTCTAGAATATAATTGTGAAGGTCATTTTTCTCCATCTTTTACATGATTATACTTCTCCTAGATATCAATCACCATGATAAAGTTCAATATGATCAAAGGCCATTAACACTATTTTTCAGGTCATAAAAGTCTCTGAATGTCCCATACGTAACGTGCGCGTTATCTTGGACTTGCCCCTATATAGGTCATATAATATTACTGTATATGAAAGTAGATCATAAAAAAAGAACACCCAAAATAAGTCTTAGTCACAATAAAGGTCAGGAACTGTGAATATTCCATTCGTCAAATATAAACTCATAAACATCTTTTTAACTCAAGTTATCAACAGAAATAACACAGGTCTGCATAATTATGTATGTATGCTGTTTTCTTTGTACATCCATGGATTTACAGTCACTCCAGTGCCCTTGCATTGCTAATGAACACAGTGCACGGTTTTGTTTTAATGCACACTATGAATGCACTTCCTCCCAATCAAACACATGCAAATACGCTGTACACCCATGATAAGCTATCTTGTATTCTATATCCTTTAATCTATCAAAGCCTTCATCTCCTTGCATCCATACATTTCCATTAAAGCAGCTGGGAACATGATTCCTGCATCGGAACAGATTGTATCAGTGACATTTTAGTTTGCTGCATTAAGAAAGCACCCTCCGATTTTTTTTCTTTTCTTTTCTTTACATCAGTAAGTGACAGGGTGTGGGTGTGTGTGTGGGGGGGGGGGAAGAACAAAAGATATCTACAATGTACATTCTTTCTATTTGTAAAACCACTCATGAGATATTCTTATGACAGCTGTGTTGTATATGAAACTGTATTACACTGGTTGGCTTGTTCTGCATCCATAACATCCACACAGTTTATCAGTTCATTAATGCAACTCAGTCCAAAACAACTTTTTATTTCAATATCATATAATCATGTTGACAGACTTCTCAAATAACTTTGGCTATTCAATAATTTTGGTAAAAAGTTTGAAAAATCCCTTATAATCCCTTGTGGATCTGTGACTTAGAGCACTATATTATCAGTGCTGCTGGCCATCTCACAATCTTTAATTCTGTTAGGCAGACTTCCACTGTTCGCTGTGCCTACTCACTTCACATTCAATGCTGTTTAACTAGTTGACACATGCAACCACCTGTATAGTGTGTTTGTGCATGTCAAAATAAGCACAGCGGTTGATACTAATACGAGTTTTACCATTGTTAGTTCAGTAATTTTGACTGCTGGGCCACCTGCCTGTGATGTGTACAGTCACTACTAAAAATAATCCATGTGGCAAAACTAAATATAATCTTTGGCACAATCTAGTGTAATCCACAGCAAAATGGATAAATCCTTTTGTTATTGTTAGAATGCTATCTGAGGGATTCAAAATTTTGAACCGAGAATGATAATGACCATTTAAACCATATCCGAGAGTGTACACTTGGGGAAAAAAAATCCCAAGGACAGAGATAATAACTGACATGCGTCAGAGTGAATCACAATCCATTCACCCCAGGTTTTGCTTAGTAGTCAGTCACACACGCACAAGAGCAATAGAAACTAAATCTCGAAAGCACCTCCTACCAATCCAAAACTTTCCTATGACCAACATTACAGCATGTACATGTATGCTGTAAATGCCTTTACACACTTGAGCAAACATAAATCCATATTTCTACGCAATACAATGCGTAGGACATTCAAAACACAATGGTGAGAATTTGAACCCACAACAATTACTGCATATGTAGAAGGATATAGAGAATGACATTTTTCCGTTTATCCCCATTCCATAAATTATAGGATATGTGCACAATACATGATACAATAATTATCTGTGTGTACATGTATACCACATGGACTTGTGATGACAACAGAACGCATTCATTCTTGCCCCAGTGAATTCATGTCACTATAAGACTGCAAGCTTTTGATGACTCTCAACCACCTCTTCATCTATTATCACACACTAACAATAGGCAAGGATCTGACATGAAATCTGATAGCGTTACTTGTATGGAAAGATAGCGCTCTTTTCTTTTGCTTGTATCCCACTCCTTGCAGTTCTCAAAATAGGCTGACTGTTGCCTCCAGCTCCCTTAAAAGCACTACATGGGAAATATTTTTAATGCGAAAAATCAGAGTTGCATGATTCTACATGTTACAAGCATGTCTCACATCGTGAAAAACTGGAGCTATCCAAAATGCTATGGTTTAAACTAAATGCTTCAATCAACACAAAGTGTCAAAATGTGAGAGAATGAAATTCCCCTTACTTATATTTCCAATAGCTGGCAGTGGTGAGAGACCATCAAGATAATGGTTTGATTGGAACAAGAATCTTGGTCATAGATATCTTGATTGTGAAAACATAATTTCAAACACTTTTCAAACTTTGTTATGTTTGAAACTTTGGTATTCTCACTACATTTAGTCAATCAAATATGCACCATTGCAAACTTTGCAAGTCAGACCCATGTTTCTGGGTTCCCTGGCCAGTGGGGCTCTGCCAAATGAAAACATCATACAGAAGCTCTAAAATTATTTTGTCAGACCTCTTCTTCTAAACCAGGACCTGAATGAGATTTACTGGAAAGGAAATTTAAAAGATACTTTAACAGAGCCCTGCCAAATTTATGCACAATGTACATCACATTGCAAGTGATATCTGAATGTATGCAATGACAGATCTCACTATCTGCAAAAATGGCAGTTAACTGGTGTAGTACTATTTGTTGAATGCTTTAATTGTGACACACCACTATATTCAAACCTTCACGATGTGCATACTGTCGTATTTCACTGTCACTGTACATTCATTTTCCAAAGATTTACTGGAATGATTAAAAGCAGGATGCATTGCTTCATCAGTCGCTACTGACTTATTGCTAGTTAGGGCAAGCTCAACAATGCTACGTCAGTAGGCGAACGATGGTAATGGAAACATCACACAGAAGCTGTTTGTTTTAATAGCTTCTTTGAAGGTTAACAGGGAAGTGTGCCAATAATGCAAGTAGTGATGCAAAACACACTATTGTAAACAGACTTTTAATGACCACAGCAATGAGGTCAAACTATGACCTACTTAAAGAGAGAGGTTATTAGATCTTACTTTCCTTGACAAGTCACTACTTCTGTAACATAACCTCTATCCATCACCCCATAAAAAGATACAAACAAATTAAGATAATGGTATTGAACTTACATACACATTAAGGGGGTTTTAATTCTTGTACAACTCTTTTCAGTGGTATGAATGACTCAATTACCTTTTGTATGATTTATTCCTTCCCTAATCATGACACCTTGACAAAATATAAGAGGGGATTTCTTTGTTGATCTTTTTTTCTCTCTTTTTCTTTGTTTGCTTTTTGTGGAGAGTATATTATGTCAGTGCGTACCTTCAAAACAACTGTCATGGAGTTTTGGAATGAATCCTAGCCCAGATATTTCATCCAGGCCAGGAAAGATGTGTCATTCATGTATAAATAGCTCATTTTTTTGTTCTTCATTGCTTTTTTTCCCTCTCCTCTTTCTGTTCTCTTCCACTAAAATCCTCCCACCCAAAGGATTTACTGTTCAGCCCTACCTACAATGTAGCCCAGATTGCAGGCAAAACACAGTAACCACAAGAACAACCACACTGGAGGACTGCATCACAATTGCACTACAGACATGACTCCCAATGCCAGAGATGTGTCCAGTCTGATACTGGACTTTGAACAACTCTGACTCATAATTGTTTTGGACACATAGGTATCACTAATAATTTCTGAATTTTATGTAAAGTGGATGGGGATTCGTGTTTGTCTCTACCTCCAGAGCTTATCAGAACAGTATTTCACTGCACTCGTTTCATATATGTTTACATATAAGAAGCAAGGCATCTGTTGTGGGTACTAAGAGTGTCATGTCAACATGTGCTCAAATGCACTGCTGGCATGACTTCTTACAGATTAAATATGAACTGCAACATAAATAAAGTTGCTAACATGATGAAAGAACTAGATATATCGCTACGGCGACTGATATGCCTCCGCCATAATGCATGGTTCTCCTAATAGGTCTACAGTACAATGTCTTGACAATGTGTGATGACAGTTTCACACAATTGGCAAAATATTAAAATGACAGGTTTGCCACAAATGTGCTGAATGTTCACTTTCCTAGAACTACATGTAGGTTCAATTGGATGAATTATTCAAATGTCAGAGTGCAGGTATTTGGGGAACTGATGATTTTTACTTGACTTTTGACCCTTTTATAAGTTTATGCACTGAGTAATTTTCAAGGTATTGAGAAAAAGTATAATTTCAGTATCAAATGGGAAAATAGCATTATCTAAACCTGGTCTTTGACCTTTGACCTCACAGTTCCACAGAAAATCACTGTTAGGTAGAACATGCATAAATATGTAAGTTTCATGATGATACCTTGAGTTACTTTCGAGATATGGAGGAAAAAGTGCAATTTAGCACTTTCACTTGACCTTTTACCTTTTGACCTTTGACCTTTTGGCAAGAAACTTCCCCAAAAATACATATTGGGTAATACATGCCATACATCAAGTTAAAAAAAAAAAAAAACCTTCAGGCATATTGTATTTTAAGGAAAGTAGTGATATTTTGAGGAGTTGACCTTGACCTTTGACCCCCTGACCTTTGACCCATGACCCCCAACTTCCCTAGATAATCACTGCCCATCGGTACAAGCATATATACTAAGTTCCATGAAGATACCTTGAACCATTTGCGAGATATGGAGAAAAACATGAAATTTCAAATTTTTTTTCACAAAATAACCTGTGACCTTTGACCTTTGACCCTGTGACCCTAAAATCCACACAAAGTATTATCCCCCAAGGATATACCCTCATACCAAGTTTGATGTAAAACCACCACACGGTTCTTGAGATATCGACAAAAACAAAACGGGACGGACGGACGGACGGACGGACGGACGACCCGAAAACATAATGCCTCCGGCCACTTCGTTGCGGAGGCATAAAAAACAACAGAAGAAACAAACAGAACCTAAATAGCAAATGATGAAATTCACTGCCATTAGACAGAGATGAGCAAAAAAGATGAGTTATTGATACACATTTTGAAGCTTAGTAATCACATATTCTCATTCTTTAGTGCGCCCTACACAGAATGTGTACAATGTAGATTCTGTACAATCATGTACAAGTCTGCAGATTACAGGTCAAGACAAACAAGTTGTAAAATTTCTATAGAAATTATAAATTACTACATGTTCTTTCACAGGTGTTGTGCCCTTTGTCAGCCAACAGGTGTGAATAGTACAATTCTTTTCTCTCCTCCAGCCATCTAGGGAAATTGACAGTCTTCTGAGCTCTTACTATCTATAATAAGTGAATGATGCACAAAATTCCCTTCTAGTATCAACTGTCTGACGAGATCTGAGAACTGAAATCTGGAGAAAACTAGAAATGTCGCTACAGCGACTGGTTATACCCCCGCCAAACAACATTTCATAAGCTTTGGTCAAAACAACATTTGATAAACTTTGGTCAAAAAACTGAGGAAGTAGTTAAATCTGCAAGATCTTTCCTTGATCTTCTGCCATTAATATGCCGTTACCATGGCAACGTACTTTCGGGTACTGTCGAAAAATGCGTCTTGCACATCTACAACCAAAGGCACACATCTGTACCAAGTTTCATGGAAATTGGGCAAAAACTGAGGAAGTAGTTTGCAACACAAAATTTTCCATCATTTTGGCTCATAATATGTGAGCTGTTACCATGGCAACATACTTTTTGTCACTGTCAAGAAATGTGTCATGCTGACCTATATCCTAAGACAAACATTCAATATGAATTCCATGAGAATTGGAAGAACACTGATGAAGCAGTTTTGCCATGAAGCATTTTGCCCTATATTTTACCAATAACATGCCGTTACCATGGCAACACACTTTTTGCCACTGCGGAAATATGTGTCTTGCACATTAACATATTCAGATGAACATCTGTACCTAATTTCATAAAAATTGATCAAAAACTGTGGGAGGAGTTCGCGACGCAAGATTTGTACCCATTTTTGCCCATAATATGCCGTTACCATGGCAACGTACTTTTGGGTACTGTCAAAAAATACGTCTTGCACATCTACAACCCAAGGCACACATCTGTGCCAAGTTTTATGGGAATCGGTTGAAAACTGAGGAAGTAGTTCGCGACACAAGATTTGTACCCATTTTTGCCCATAATATGCCGTTACCATGGCAACGTACTTTTGGGTACTGTCAAAAAATACGTCTTGCACATCTACAACCCAAGGCACACATCTGTGCCAAGTTTTATGGGAATCGGTTGAAAACTGAGGAAGTAGTTCGCGACGCAAGATTTGTACCCATTTTTGCCCATAATATGCCGTTACCATGACAACGTACTTTTGGGTACTGTCAAAAAATACGTCTTGCACATCTACAACCCAAGGCACACATCTGTGCCAAGTTTTATGGGAATCGGTTGAAAACTGAGGAAGTAGTTCGCGACGCAAGATTTGCAACGGACCGACTGCCCGACCGACCGACCGCCCGACCGACCGCCCGACCGACCGTCCGCTGATTCCTATATACCCCCTTCAAACTTCGTCTGGCGGGGGTATAAAAAAAATACCATCCCAACTTATACAGGGTGGCCCAAAAAGAACGGAACACCTAAGATCTTTAAAAACAGCAATATTGTTGCAAATATGTCATTACTTTGCATACTATTGGAAAGGCCACTCTTTTTCCAATAGAATGACACCAAATTCTTTAATTTTGGTTAGTGCGTTATGATTTTAGGACCATTTTTGTGAACCCTTGCAATATTCAAAATATTATCATTTTACACACTCAGAGATACCGAAATTAGTGATAATTCGGTTTGCCATAGATCCAGTAGCGTTCACAATGTGTAGAATGTGGTTGTCATTGTCCGTTACCATTGTGAATGAGACAACCATCCGCCCAACATTCCGCACATTGTGAACGCTACTGGTTCTATGACAAGCTGAATTCTCGCTGGTTTCAGTATCTCTGAGAGTGCAAAATCCTCACATTTTGAAAATTGCAAGGGTTGACAAAAATGGTTCTAAAATCGTAACGCATTAACCAAAATTAAAGAACTTGGTGTCATTGTATGGGAAAAGGTATGGCCTTTCCAATAGTTTATGCAAAATAGTGACATATTAGCAACAGTATAGCTAAAATTGAAGATCTTAGGTGTTCCGTTCTTTTTGGGCCACCCTGTATTCTATTGGTTATTTCACTGATGATATCATCGAGACACTCTTTTCATTTTCGTGTACCTTCAAAACGCTCATTTATTCATGATACCATACCAATAGCTTACAGTGTGTGAAATACTTGGTACCATGGTAATGGTTATGTATGGTTATTTCAGTGTGCAACTGTGTGGCCCTGTGGCCTTAGTGTTTTAATGGTGTGTGGGCAGAAAAACATGGAAACCCAAAAGGGGGACGGGGTGTTACCTCTCTGATGTTGGCCAACTGTTCCTGCCCCTGCCACTCTGATTCATAGGTGGATTCCATCGCCTCATACAGTGCCCTGCTCGCCTGACTCATGGCTGCAGAGAAATGAATAAGATTATCAGAAGCAGGAAAGAGGCAGACAGACAGACAGACAGACAGACAGATAGACAGATGGGCAAACAGGGCCAGAGATAAGCAGTGGGGAGTGGGGGAGAGAAACAGAAAATAAAAATCAAGCGATTAAAAAACAGAGGGTGAGGGAAAGTAAAAACAGAGAGACAAGAGGCTTACATGTATCAAAGGTGCAATAAATGCAGGGCATTCAAAATAAAAAAGGAGGGTGCAACCACACATACAAAGGTGAATCAAGGTATAAAGCACATAAGATGGCAATTGCAAATGTGATGTTGAAAAGACAGGTAAAATGAGGAAGCCCACGATAACAGAAGTTATGAATAGATGGGAGTTTCAGAAAGTGGATTGAAAGGCCAGAAGGTGAAGATGACAGAAAATATGAATAAGTCAATGAGTGATGAAGAGACCGTGATGATGTAATTCATCAGTAGGCAAAGGTTGGATGTGTGAATTAGATTTAGTTCAAGAGAAAAATGACAACAAACATAAACAGGAGAGCCAGTGAAGATAAATGTCAGCAAAAGAAGGAGATGAGATAAGAAACAGCAAAATTTTAGGAGGAAACAGGATAAGGAAGGAATATGTATACGGAAAGACACACAAGGAATATGTATAAGGAGAGACACACAAGGAATATATGTATAAGAGAGAGGGATGAAAAAAAGGAAAAGAGAGAGAAAATTAATCACATTACTAAATCACCCTGATAGCTTAAAAGGTCACAAAAAGTAATGAATCCCCCTAGAAACATTAAGAGTGAACACATGACAAGCATCCTGTAATGTGAACCTCTCACAAAATCAAAGTGAACCGCAACATGGGAACATTCTTAAAACAAAACAATCCTATAATACCTTCTGATAATACTATTACACTACGACGGAGCTGGAGCTGGGAATATTCAAACAACACCAGCAAGGACAGTGTACACAATATCTGACACCCAAATCATGTTAATGGAACATTTCGGAGAAATTATCAGTTTCATTCTTTTCATTTCAAAAACTTAAAGTCAAGGTAAAGACTTGAACCTATCACTTGACATGATGTGATGTGTTTTTTCAGACGTCGATTAATTGAATCTACACACTGTACATTGCAGTTCACATTAGGCCAAAAAAAAAAAATTGTTGCATTGGCGTAACCCGCCCGACCCTAAAAATTCCGCCGACCCCATGTTTTTTTATTATTTTTTTTGCTATCGATATCAAATATCTTGTTGATTGCGATCGCGATCGCACAAACCCGGAAGTGGAAACGGCTCTGGGGATATCGGATGTACGAGGGAGAGATCTAGCGCCTCGCATAAGCCTTCCTTGATCAGTACGTCATCTGTTTCCAACACGGACACGTACAAGAGCTATTCAGTGTATACGCAGCATTCAGACTGCGATGTATTGTGCACAGTTTTGCCATAGGTTTCTTGTGTGGAGAACTTACACGAATCTGTATATGTGGGACTGTAATAGAGATCGCCGTGTGCGATGAAAAGATCGTACATATGGGTCAATTTGCATCTATCTTATCTAAGTCAAAATAATAAAATATGAAGTGAAAACATTCAGGATAGGGATTTCAACATCTTTAAATTCTGTGAAGGGGTATAATTCCAGTAATATCGGCCTCATAAATGATTTGTAGAATAGATGAACACAGCACATTCGGTGCAGAAGTTGTAACTGTTTACTGAGCTGAGCACGAGTTTTACACGTAAAATGCAGGTAGCAAAAAAAAAAAAAAAAAAAAAAAAATCCGCCCGACCGACCCTATTTGAAAATCTAATGTTACGCCAATGCAACAATTTTTTTTTTTTGGCCTTATATAAAAACTAGCCACAGAGGTAGAAGCAGACCAGCAGGAAAGATAAAGTTTCACACTTGCAATCTTTAATATTTATGGGCATGTTTCCTTTCTTAACTTGTTTAGAGTTACAAAGTGTTAAAACACTGAAATTTGTCTCTTTGCTGATCATTTTTCTATTGGGCACATACAACACTCCATACAAAAGCTGTACAGTTACTGTATGTCACAGTCTTCTTAGCCTGTCAATCAATTAATTAAAATCTCAGTTAGCATGCAAGAGTACTTCACCCTGTGAAAGTTAACAGAAGGTCAGGCTAACCTCCACCTTCTAACAATCATGTTTTGGGAGTCAAACCATTCAGCATGCAAAACCATGACTGTACAAACATCCATTTGAGAAATATGATTCTAATTTAATTAATAATTCTAAGGACAAGACTTCAAATTTGTTTCTACAATGTAAAACTGTTAGTACAGGATTCCTTTTGTAAGTCTGAAACCCCTGAAGACAACAACAAACAAATCACATACACTAGTTTCCAGCAGTCAGCAAACCTGGCTACATCAATCAAATGGTAATTACGCGAGTGATTATTCCTCCTGACCCACTGTAACAAGGTGCTGTCACTTAAACTAGCAAACCTGCATGTGCACACACACACACACACACACACATGTAGATCTGTATATCAAGTGAGCGCAGAATCGTTCTACTCACTATCAGTTTACCGCAATACCTGGACAAGGCTTAGTAGGTTAAGCTTCTGGATTGCCCACCAGACAGCATCTTCCATTTGAGCATCCTCTTCACTTGATACGATGTATTGCTACTGCACATTTCAAGCAGCTGCCCACCCAATTGAAATTGCTTCATCAATTCTATTCTGGACACAGATTTGTTTTGGAGCACTTAGCCAATGCAATAACGATTATACAGGTGACTCCTGCAATAACACAAAGTCCTCAACAGGACCAGCTGTCTTCTTTTCTTATGTCAAAATTTTGTAATAATCGAACAAATTGAGTACCTGGTATATAAAGATTTACAAATGTAAAGACAATGATTTTGAGATCTACATGTATGTCAATTTTTACTTCACTGTAACAAAATTTAATTAAATAACCATACTCATTGTCACAGGGTGCACTGTACGCTACCTTGGTAAACAACAACTTCCTTAATTTATCTGTGATATCATACATTTTTGTGCTTGCAAACCTGTAAAGCTCAAGCTAATGTTATTTTTGAAGCCATGTCACTCAAGCTGTACACTAGACCTGTAGGCACATCAAGTGTCACAGTGACCACCTGTGTAGAATGGTTACCATTCTACAATGTCTAGCCCCTGCAGCAAAAAGCCATATTCTTTTTTTAGTTAATTTTGATACACATTATGGCATTCGCCTTATGTGAACAGTGCCAACACCACGAAGCCTTTGATCAGATTCCAACCACAAGCATCAGCCAACTCCAGTTTCAATGGCTACATGCACAAGATACATGAATATGGTACATAATATGACACCTACTTAGAGCACTGCATACATACATGTACATTAGGATGAATACAGTATGACATGGGGTCGGACACTTACATGTAAAGAACATTCAGTAGCTGTCATCAACTGGGTTTAGATTTAAAATAATGCAATTTTATAAACATTTGAGGAATGTGTGTGCCTGAATGGATGAATATATAGCTGGGTGCAATGATATTTAAGGCATTAATTTAAGTGTAGTGGTGTACCATGACTTCTAATTAGAGTCAAAATGGATGTTACAACTGTGCAGAAAGGTCAGCCCTCTAGTAGGGCCAGTTTTAAGGTTTCCAGTGAGTAAACTTTCTGTACAGGTAGAATGTGCTGCTGGTAACACAGTCTCCATCACTATAGATGTCTATGTACATTTAGCATACTACAGTGTACATACAATCTCCACATCCACTCACCATTTGCATGATTATATTCTTCAATGTATGAACACTGGGTGCACCATTTGCATATCATACAATGTAGATCTATTGTATGATTATTGGGCTTTAATACCCATTAATAGAGGGACATTAATTGTGCTGGGGTACATGAAATTGCAAGGCAAATTTCACAGCATAGATCTTCACTTTGAATGCTAACATAATGTTAAGTATGTTTTGCTTGTTTATTCATTTAATGAAATAAATTTCACCTACTGATAAAACAAAAGTCTTTCCTGCATCCTCCTGTCAAGCCAATTTTATCACTTTTCTGCTTAATTCTCTATATCATTCAAGTATATTGTTTTAATAAATCCATATGTTAGATTAGCACCCGGATATGCCCAGTCGAGTAATTTCTGTTTTTATCTTTAATCAGTCTTTGTGCGCAAATTTCTATTCACACATCCCCATGTCTTTTTCGATTACAGGTTCAAAGGTTCAAATAAAACAGTAATGCCTCTACCATATATACTTGAACCTCCTTGGTCCTGCAAATTCTCCATGGAGGAAAGATCTACATTGTACAATCTTACAATACATTTTGAAGGTTACATATTATCCATATGATTTGTCTTAATTAGCCCAAGGCATTTTTTTTTTTTTCTGGAGAACTTTTGACAATGATAGCAGATAACATGGATAACAGGATTAAATGACAACTTGAGTCATTCTAAACTTGTTCGATTTGAAGGACGTGATATGCTATAAGATGCAAGGTCTGTGCACTACAATAGGAGTGTGTGTCTCATTGTGTAAACAGGACAATATCAAGACTGTTATCACAATAATTTGATCGAAGATAAATGGTGTTTGCTTTGTAGATGATGAGGCATGTTTCCACATGCCTACACACAGAATTTTTTTCTTTCCTATTTATAAGGGAATACTCCTTGTCATATCTACTTGTTAACCATAGGGTATGCACATTTTTCTTTTTCATTTAAAAAATACACACACCATATTATATCATTACAAAAGTTAGAGAAAAGACAGATTGCAAATTCTTTTTTATATATAGCACTAGCTTCAGTTAAATGCTTTAAATGTCTGTTGGATGTTGTAAGCAGTCCTAACTCCATTAAATTCTATATGAAGATCATTACTGATATTACAGTAACTCTGACAGCAATTTTCTTTGTGTGACGGTGATCCACGCACGTTAGAGCATGTCTTCATACCACATTGTGGACTTCACGGAAACAGATGCAGAGACTCCAACTCTCCCGTTTTCGACGGGAGATCTCCCGCTGAAAACCCATTTTTGCAAAATCTCCCGTTCTCCCGTTTGAGATTTAATTTCTCCCGCCCTGGCTCTTTGTCTCCCGTTGGAAAGGATTTTTACATATTAACTATCGTATGTTGAAAAAATAAGCCTTAGATAGCACCAGAGAGCATCTAGATCCCTGGGAATTTCGCGTTTCGCACACATCAGCTTTGAGTCTCCCGTTTGCTAGGGGTTTCAGGCGGGAGAATCTCCAGATCAGAAGGTACTTTGGGTTGGAGTCTCTGCAGATGAAATAGATATAGTGTCATCCCTACGGATGAGCAGTGACAAGAAGAAATGCCAGTTGCCTCCATTAAGGGTACACAGGCCAAGCAAGCTGCAAAGCAGCATGAAAACCAAATGACATTTGGCTTTGGTTCAGTGTGGTCATCCAAAAGAATGGGAAAGCTGACCCCTTGCAAGATATGACCCCGATGATAGTTCGGAGGAAGACAAAAATGCATCAGCCCTTTTAATAAAGGGAAGAGATTGCCGAAGGTGCCTGCATTTCTAGCTATTCCAAGCCTGTCAACTCCTACCACCTCGACCACTCGCCAGATCCCAACAACCCCTATGACCTCCACTGCCACTCGCCCGAATCCAACAACCCCTACGACCTCCACTGCACTTGCCAGAATCAAACAACCCCTAATACCTCCACTGCCACTCGTCCAGTCCCAACTCATTTGGCACAAACTTGGCTAATCAATCTTTGTATTAATCCAACATCTTCAATATGATGCCGGTGGATATCAAGCAACAAGTGCACCAAAAAACGCCCTTGAAGCAAAGGATGGAAAATGCATGAAAGGTATACCTGAAGGAGTACTAAGGAGGGGGATGACAACTTCAAGCTTCCATGCACCTCCACAGAAGAGATTCTGCTTCTGGAAGACAAGTTGCTGGATGTGGCCTATAGGAAGAAGTTGGCAGTATTCCTGGGTGCCTTACGGACGACTCCAGAGATTCTAAGTTAAAACAGGATCCTCTGGAAAACCTTCAGCAACCAGTTTACTGCCCAGCTGAATTGGAAGGGGAAAGGCAACAAATTTGGAATCCGTCCTTTCACACAAGTGTGAAAGTGGTTCGCAATGCACTAAACCATCCACCAGAAGCTATTAAAGATTCAGACTCCAATTGAATATAACTATGGATCAAGAGCAGATGGAAATTGGGAGATTCCATACCAGAGCATGTATACAAGTGATCCAAAGACCAAGGTCAGAAACAGTCAAGAAGAAAAAAAAAAAATATAAATATTTTTATATATGCACATGTAGGACAGTTCAGTGGAGGTCATTAAGTAGTAAATATTAATTTGCCATTGTAGATATAGTAAAGACAATTTCACATTGAAGAGCTGTGTAAAGGATGACATTTAAAATCACATCCTAAACTAAACATTGTCATGATATGTATGGTACTTTCAGGACTGAAATTTGGACATTTGAAATCACATCCTAACCACATCCTTAACACACATCCTAAATAGACAAGGTTTATGCAAACTAAACAAACAACCAAGTGTATTGCTTGAGGGAAGAACATTTAGTAAACATGTGGGGTTGATAAAGCATCGTCACGACATACATATTTAAGACATCAACGACAGCACTCATAATATCGTCAAGACATCTTGACCATTATGTACACAAACCATGGAAAAAATACCCTTTCATGACTAAATCATTTGTCTGTCCACTTTGCAACATCCTGACTTTTAGGTCTGCACAAATATGTGCTGCATGTTTCATTCAGAAAACTCTGTCACACGTAAGCAGTCACCCCTACATATCTGGTATAATGTAATCCTATTAATGCCCATTGTATCACAATGACCTTGGTGTGGTAAAGTTGCTTTGTTTCCTCTGATAGGTTGAGACTTATTAATACAATGGCTTTTTGGGGTGGGAGATAAGGAATATTTCCAAAATTCTACTGAAATAGTTCAGCACATTAAAGGAAATTCTGTCCTGAAAGTAAACATGAAAAATCAGATTTCCCCCCATATTTTCACTGATGTACATTTGTATTTCTCTGATTTTTCTTTTTTTCATACAAAGTAACATAACATCAGGATGGACTTTCCCTTTAAGAAGTACAAACAGGATTATTCCTACCATTAAAGCATTACATCCATGTCGCAGACATTTCATGAAGAATGTACAGCAAGACACACACAACGCATAGGGACATGTACATGTTTCCATACAGCTGTATGTGGTGATATGCACTACACAAATTTGATTGTCATCTTTTTTATTATTAACACAGACTATGCTACAGTACATTAATTCTTGCTGCAGTGATGATGCTCTTTCTCAGTGATGTGAATCATATTTCTCATGATTTACTATAGTATCTCACAAACCTCTGACACATGTGACATAGTTCTTCAGCTCCTTGTACAGCTTGTTTGCAGCAGCCTGTTGGGTGTTGAAATTCTGGACGTAGTGTTCAAACAACTCATCCCGTGTCTCGTCCGCCTTGCCAAGTTTCTGTAAAACCTATGTCAGAAAAAGAAAGATAAGCAAACTTGTGTTAAAACAAGCTGATCAGGACATTCTTTGCTATACCTGTACAGTATACATGTGGCAGATTTCACAAATGCAAACTCCATGTGACCCGCTACAACAAAAGGATCCAAAAGTCGGGGAGGACAATTTTCTGAAAATGGCATGACATTATTCCCTTACTCTTCTCCTTTAATTTCATAGTATGTCCCCCCCAAAAAAAAATTACAACGATGCCCTCCGCAATGATATTTTTAAAAATAGTGATTCAATCTAAATACAAATTCAGGGTATGAAACTATAATTCATTGCCCACAGCTTACAGAAAACCCAACTCGATTTGCTTCAGTGGTCAAAGAGAAATACAGAATTTTGTAGAGGATGTCGGGAATCTCTTCTGTCCAAGTTCTGTCTATTATTCACACACAAGATCATCAAAATGCTAAACTCGGAAGAATCCGATTCACGACATGCTTTACAACAATCCACATTTCTCTGTGACCGCTTAACCAAATCGAATGGGGATTTTTGCAAAATAGAGCTAAAATATTATATTTTAAGACTCTGAAGTACAGTGTAGCATTAAAAAATTTAATCATATTGGGCGTTATCAATGCGAAAATCTGGTTGTAATTTTTTTGGGGACATACTGCAGTAAGTCGCCCCAAAAATTACAATCAGATTTTCGAATTGATAACACCCAATATGATCAACCTGTCTAAGTGCTACATTGTACTTCAGGGTCTTAAAACATAACATCCTAGCTCTATTTTGCAGAAAATCCCATTCAATTTGGTTAAGCGGTCACAGAGAAATGTGGATTGTTGTAAAGCATGTCATGAGTCTGATTCTTCCGATTTTAGCAATTTAATGCTCTTGTGTGTGAATAATAGACAGAATTTGGACAGAAAGGATTCCTGACATCCTCTACAAAATTCCTCATTAATTACAAAATTATGCCAAAAACAGACATCCGATTGTTTTGAACAATTTTGATGATGTGACTTCAAACTCGATTTTCTCGGCTCAACCGCCATCGACTTTAGGATCCTTTTGTTGTAGCGGGTCACCCATGGTACTGGAATTTCGCAACAGTTTATTGCAAACTTCAGGGAACCATAAATCACAGTGCCACAGCTGAGACATATTTCAAGCAATACAATATGTGTCTGGCCTCAAAAAATTCATAGTAAATTATTGAAACACTTAAATTTTCAAGTTTTCATCTGTCAAAATACACACACACACAAACACAAGAAAAACACCAAAAACAAAAAACACACTATGCTCATAACTTCTTTCTACATTGACTCATCTCGAAATTTATAAACTGTGAGTCATTTCCTAGTTCCTTATTTACAAAACTGACAATATATTCTTTATAAGAAATATACATTGTAAGTTTCACTTTCAAAAGTGTTCGCTTATGATTGGGCTACTGTTCTACAAAGAATGTGAAATATGATATCATTACTTTATTCAGCAAATGCACTATAATTTCACATGCAAATTACAAACAGATGGAAACAATGTACTTTCACCATGTTAAAATCAGAATGTAGGTGGGATGAGGTATCATCAAAGTGATGATTTTCTTACAGCTCTTCCAATGTTGTAAAATCAGGTTCCTTTCAAGATCAGGCAAGTGTCATGTACACTCTTGGGATGGTACAGTATGTACAGTACATGACAGTTAAAGGACAAGTTCACCTTCATTAACAGAAGGATTGAGGGAATGTAGCAATATTAGTAGAACACATCATTGAAAGTTTGAGGAAAATCGGACAATCCGTTCAAAAGTTATGAATTTTTGAAGTTTTTGTGCAGTCACCGCTGGATGAGATGACTACTGCAGTGTACGATGTCACATGCGTACAACAATATAAGGAAAATATAAAGAGAATTTCACAAAATTTCATCTTTTGAAAAAAGTACACATTCCCTTGACTCGTTACTGACATATGTTATGGGTAATATTATTCCCATTGCCTTTAGAAAGAGGCAAGTCAAGTGCTCTTTTATTATGTTGAAAAAAGTGAAAATATGTTGAATTTTCTTTAAATTTTCTTTATACTGTTGTACTCATGACATCACAAGCCTTAGTAGTCTCCTCATCCAGCGGTTCCAACACAAAAATTTTAAAAATTCATAACTTTTGCATTGATTGTCCAATTTTCCTCAAATTTTCACTGATGTGTTCTACTAATATGGCTGCATTCTCTCAATCCTTATGTTTATGAAGGTGAACTTGTCCTTTAAAGTACACTGTACATCGATTCCCCACCATTCTCTTACATACATAACAGTACTGTATCCTATTGACAAGTGACATGGTTTATAGGGGATGGCTAGTACCTGGTCAGTGGGAATGCTGGGGGATGATTGTTCAAATCCTTGTGGATTCATTTAAGAGTACATTATATATCTGTTGTTGTGTGAAAATTATTTGCTTCACAATGGTCTCATATTCAAGTAATGTGCAGTGACGGGGCCATCGTTAAAAGCCCGTTAAAGATCGCCCCGTCACTGTACAGGCATGCTAACCTGGAAACATTGAACTGCACATTACTTGAATATGAGACCATTCTGAACCAAATAATTTTCACACAACAATAGATACACATGTATATAATGTACTCTTAAATGAATCCACAAGGATTGGACTATCATACCCCAGCATTCCCACTGATTCCCACTAATCAGGTACTAGCCATCCCCTTTAAAGTAGAAGTGGTTTTACTCAAGTTTCACTATGTCGTTGTGGTTCATGAGCGATATAGGAGTAGGCCTATACAGTGTAGTTCTGAGACAAGAGACACAGCACAAGTGGGCAGTATCCTCCAAGTTAAAGCGTAATTGTAGATTTGAGACACAAAGGCACATGACAAGTATAGTACCATAGAGACATTGGTTAGTACTGTGCTTGAAATTCTTTCCAGCATTCAAAGGTGTCATATACAATCTCTATTGCCGTATACACTATTTGGTGTCACAGACAGGATGTATTACTATGTAGTTTCAATATTGAAAGTGGGAACAAAATCCCGTACGTTTACAATGTACAAGTTTGTTGTTGTTTTTTTGTTTTGTTTTTTACATTTGGAGAGTGCCCCTCACCCATCAAATCATGTACATGTATTAGCTTTCATTAGCCAACAGCAAGAAATTACGCACCTTACATTTATACATGAATGCATTATGCAAAAACAGGATGGTAGATAAACGATAGCTGGCAGACTGTTATTGACAGTAACCTTGACATGAACCCATAAAGGATAAGAACCTACCAGACTGAGAGGAAATATCTAATTCATCCCTCACTGAATTCAAATTGGGGTAAATGACGGGTGCTGCTATTTAACCAGCATGTGCACGTCAAATGTGTCTAAGCAAGTCACTGGGACCAAGTACTGCTACTGTACACAAGTTTACCAACCATCACTAACAATGAAAATGTGACTGGAAGGATTTACAGGTAAACATTTCCTCAGTCAGTTACAATTGTGAATTACCTTGTGAACATTTCAAAACAGAAAATGATATTTTAAAAGTTCATGTACATGTGTATCTCACTGTGACACACCTACACTATGTATGGTGTAAATTGCAAAACAGAAAACTATTTACTCCAATCAATTGTTTCTGGTGGTCCTAATTCAGAATTGATTATCTTATCACACAACCACAAATATGTTTACTTAAAAACTTCAAAGTGTGAGAGATTTGGGAGAAAAAAAAAATCATACGGCAAGCTGTCTATTTATGTACTGTAGATAAAACTGTAGCTATTAATTGTCTAGACGAGGGAAATGACACATACATTTGTTCAACAGCTTTTCAGTACACAATGTAAATGTCTGTGTCCAAAGTTCATAAAATTGGACAAAAGGGAAGTCACCAACACAAAAAGATAAACTTTCTTGAGTTTCTAGAAACAAAAAGGGGAAAAGCTACACTGTACATGTAGACTGACTGGATTTGTTTACATGTAGGGGCTAAGGAATGCAAAAGGTACACAATATCACAGTTCATAGATGTATAATGTAATTTTTAACAAAGGACATCAATCACTGCACCACCTGAGTTTGACATCAACTGCCAAAAAGTTTAAGCCTTCAAACTGTAGTCTTACAAGTGGAATTCAGTATCCACATGAACCCAATGGTAAATGCATTGCATCATATCATAAACAAACTGATTGGCTTGCACTGCACATTCTTCACACGTTATTCTCACTACAAATCAGAAACCAGAGTACATGTATGTATAATCATAATCTCCTATAAATTCTCAGAAAAACAAATAATCATAAAACAAAATCAGACATATTGAGGCTACATTCATCAGGCTAAAAGAAAAAATAATCCTTTTAACTTCAGCTTGCATTTCACAAACTTTACAGCAATGTCACACATTACCTTTCAAATTCAACTGTAGTAGTATTCTAATCTGAATTAATTAAAAAAAAAACTATATTTGGCAAAATGTCTATTATATTCAAATACAGTAGGATGATTCTGGTATATTGAAACCACACACAAAGTACCACAATTCTTATACATTATTGAAGTTTTAAATGCTGGATTAGATTGACACATGATACTGGAGTATAAATGTATGATACTCTATCATAATTTGTTACAGCAGACTGACTTTGCAATGTACAACTAGCAAATTTATACCTACAGCTGTACTTAATAGTCCAATAAAGACATTCAAGACTGAAAATAATTAAAAGATTTCTGATGTAAAATGTAGGTCTAAAAGAAATACCGTACACTTACATTGTACACTTATACATGTGCAAAGAAAATGGACAGGAAATTAAATGCATACCAACAACTGCATGTACAGCAACACTGTATTGTTGTACACTGTACATGTAGACTCAATTATGGGTCTAATAACTGTTCTGCTAACCAGTGCTGACATGATGTACACTCTACACAGTATCTGCCCAGAAAGTATCAATTACATACTAACTGAATAATCAGTGTAATTATCTTCATAATTCAAACAACCGACTGGTACGCAGTGCTCTGTGGGAGTGCATTACAATTGTACATGTACAACTGTAACCTTGCATCAATATGCACTTTTTGTCTGCCTTTGATACTCTGTTAATATCCTCCCCTTACGGAAAGGACAGTTCAAATGCAGTATTAAATGTGCAATGGAAAACTCTCATAATACATGTCCTTGTACGTAAAACACTTTTTCTTACGATATATATCTTCAATATGACATCCTCTGAAGTGTTGGCAGTTTAACCAACACGAATATAAAAGCATTCCATCTTCACTTTCAGTTTTTCTCAAGTTCAAATTAAACCACAATGTAAATTAACTTTCATGCTGTGGAGTTTCTGTTTGTACTAAGATGATCATAAAGCATTACAGCAGCAAGCAAGGATTGAGGCTTCGCTTTCTTCCTCTCTCTCCACATCCCGTCTTAACCACATCTTTTGTTTCAATATAACCTGTACAATACAGTTATTATGTCAAAATGTTAGCACATTAAAGGGGATGGCTAATAACTGATCAGTGGGAATCAGTGGGAATGCTGGGGGATGATTGTTCCAATCCTTGTCAATGTGGGATTCATTTAAGAGTACATGTATCTATTGTTGTGTGAAAATTATTTGTTTCAAAATGGTCTCATATTCAAGTAATGCACAGTTCAATGTTTCCGGGTTAGCATGCCTGTACAGTGTCGGGGCGATCGCTAATGGGCCGTTAACAATCAATAATTTTCACACAACAAAAGAAATGTACTCTTAAAGGGAAGGTAAACCCAAAGAGCAATGCGGATTGAGTGAAAGCAGCAACATAAGTAGAACACATCAGTGAAAGTTTGAGAAAAATCGGACAATCGATGCAAAAGTTATGAATTTTTAAAGTTTTGGTGTTGGAACCGCTGGATGAGGAGACTACTAGAGGATATGACGTATGAGTGGACAACAATACAAAGAAAATATAAAGGATATTCAACAAAAATTAACTTTTCTAGAATTATGAAAGAGCAGTGGACCAACCGCTTTCAGAAAGCAGGGGGAATAATTGCTACCCTTAACCTATGTCAATATCAAGTTGATGGAATTTGTAATTTTCATGAAAAATGGATTTTTGTAGTATTTTCTTTATATTTTCTTGATATTGTAGTCCACTCATACGTCATAACCTCTAGTAGTCTCCTCATCCAGCGGTTCCAACATCAAAACTTTAAAAATTCATAACTTTTGCATCGATTGTCCGATTTTCTTCAAACTTTCACTGATGTGTTCTACTAATGTTGCTGCTTTCACTCAATCAACATTGTTCTTGGGGTTTATCTTCCCTTTAAATGAATCCCACAAGGATTGGAACGATCATCCCCCAGCATTCCCACTGATTCCCACTGATCAGTTACTAGCCATCCCCTTTAACTACCCGTAATATTACTCCAGATGTTATCAATCCACTATTCTGTCACATTCCTGGGATATGTTTTGATATTGAATATCATGGTACAATTACATACTTGGTTATATAGCCATGTTCTGTTATGTCATAATACTACATGTACAGTCATACAACGATATGTTTTATTCATTAATATTTTGTCACATATGGCTTTTAAATTGTATTAAATGCTCTGTTTGTGTCTGTTTTTAACATCCCTGTCTCAGAAAAAGATCTTGATCATCGATTCATGGGATTACTATGGATTTATATGAATGTAAGCTGAAAAAAGCATGAATATAACTGGTATTCAGCTTGTGAATAATACAAGCTTTGTATAAATATCATTACCTCCAGCTGAACACATCTGAGTGACTTCAGTGACCTGTACAAAGTCGTTCGCAGGAGCAGAATTTGAGAAGAATAATCACATACATGTACATGTATCCTCCTGTTGCCAAAAAGTTAGTGCTTCTTACACAAATTGCAATCTCTACCAGAATACACCCAAATTACGACTGTGGTCTGCACAAATAAAATTCAAGAGAATATTCAATAAATCTCTCTGAAAAAAAATGTCAAAATTAAAACACCGACTTTGTTGCAGTAAGTACAACATAGAGCTCCTGATATACAATCAACATGAAAAAAATAGAAATGTCGCTATGGCGACTGATGCCTCCGCCATAATGCATGATTCTCCCATAGGCGTATAGTACAATGTCTTCACAATGTGTGATCCATGACAGTTTCACATAACTGGCATAATATTGAAATGACAGGTTTGTCAGAAATGTCTTGAACTGGATTTGCTTTAATTTTTTAAGAGTGCAGGTACACATATATGAGGAATTGAGAATTTTTACTTGAATTCTGACAGACCTTTTTATAAGTTTATGCATTGAGTAATTTCCAAGGTATGAAGAAAGAGTGTAATGACGGTACAAAATGGATTTTTTTTTTTTTTTTTTGGGGGGGGGGGGGGGGCATTGAAACCTGGCCTTCGACCTTAACCTTTGACCTTCTGGCTGGAAATTTCCCAGAGAATCTCCATTAGGTAATGCATTTGTTGTATTAATTTTTGAAACTGATATTAATGCAAGCATTGCATATACTAGTATATGAGGGAAATAGCAAAATTTTGAGATGATCTTGACCTTTGACCCCTGACTATTGATCCATGACTCCTAAATTCCCTAGATAATCCCTGCCAGTCAGTACATGCGTATGTACCAAGTTCCACGAAGATACATTGAACCATTTGCGAGAAAAGTGATATTGCAACATTTTCACCTAACCTTTGACCTTTTGACCTTTGACCTTATGACATGGAGAATCTCTACGCAGTAGTTCATGTCCACACCAAGTTTCAAGAAAATACCTTTGGGCATTGCACAGATATGGGGGAAATTGCAACATTTGTAGCATTTGACCTTGACTGTTTGACCTTTGACCTCTTGCCAATGTCACTAAAATCTACTCAACTAATTGTCCTATCATACATCATCCTTGGACCAAGTTTGGTGAAACAGGGAGGTGGAAGCCACCTCCCTGGGTGAAAGCTGCTTCATCCAGTTTTGAGTTATCACGTAAACAGATAAATTTTAGGATTTGACCTTGATCTTTGACCTTTGACCTCTGTCCGATTTCACTGAAAAACTAATCAAGTAATTGTCCCATTATACATCATCCTCCAACAAAGTTTGGTGAAATTTGCTCCAGCCAGTCTTGAGTTATCGCGTAAACGGATACAATTTCATGATTTGACCTTGACCTTTGACCTTTAGCCGATTTCACCCAAAATCTAATCAAATAATTGCCCCATCATACTTCATATTTGGACCAAGTTTGGTAAAATTCCAGTAAATATTACTCAAGTTATCGCATAAACGAAAGCGGACGGACAGACGGACAACCCGAAAACATAATACCTCCGGCACCACTTCGTGGCGGAGGCATAAAAAGGTTTAAATTAACCATTATGGTTTAAATTTTGGTCCAGTGGTCTGTCATTTTCTTGTACAGGGAAAAAGCTTTGTACTACACATTATACAACAATTATCCAAGCCAACACACTACAAATATACCTTGTACTGTACTTGTTTAGTGTACATGTCTTGAATGTGGAAGAACAGAACCAGGATTTAAATTGTAATAAACTGTCAAAATTATGATTATTTCCCGTCAAGTGGTGAAATACTCCCCTGTAGGGCAAATGGCATTGATTACAATACCTTAGTGTACTGTACATGTACAATAATACATCAACAATGCTGTACTGTAGTAATGGAAACCACAACTTCATATCAAGCCCAGAGAGAAACTACTTGTCTGGCATTACAGTTCACTTTGATTCATCTTCAATTTCTGTTATTACTCACAGGAAGTACTGGATCACATCAAATACAGCAGGGTTCTTTTACATAACATATGAAAAACCACAATTGTGTTGTAACAGATTTCTGCGACATCACTTGCTTTGTTCATATCTGCAGTTATACTTAACCAGTTGAGGACGAGTCCCGAGTATACTCGGGCAGGTGTCTATGGGAAATGCGTGTTGTAGTAAAATCAAACCGTCCTCAACGGGTTAAAATAAGGCAAACTCAGATTTAAACATACAGTATGTCAAAAAGTTGAGATAATAAAAAAAAGAAAACCAAACATGAACTGAATAAAAATTACCGGTAGCTAAAAAAGACGGCATTCCATCTGGATTTGTACTCTAGACCTCTGTATTGCCAGATCAGTGCTCTTATAATACCCACTGAGCTATGGAAAGCTCTACATACTGTACAGTGTATGTGGTCCATGTAGTGTAGTACCAGGGAGGTAGTACAGTGTTTGTCCCATAATCCCTTCAGTTTCATTGCTTTGTATGGTCAGAAGCTATTATAAACCTGACATAAACCAGAAGGAGAGAAATCAAGTTTGGGCTAAATGCAAATTATAATCACCAAAGTGATAAAGTTTTTTTTGTATGAAAATTTCAAATTCAGTGTTATGCATGAAAATGAGCAAAGATGATGGGATTCCATGGGGATTCAAACCCGAGACCTTGACAATGCTAACTCTTACCGAGTCAGCTATTGAAAGTCCTGGAAATACAGTGTTCTTCACTGAAATTTCTTAATTTTCACCAGTTTCCCAATTTGTTTGAAAATTTTGAACTGCTCAGTGCTAAATAAAAAAGAATAGTCTTGACTGTGGGAAGTGTACATCCTGTATTTTACCTGTTCTTGTACCAAAGTCATTCTCCCTTAAGGTTGATTGGACATACATATTGTACCATGAGGATAACAGCATACTATCTCACTGTTCTTTATTCCAGTAGTATTTCAAGTTTTACATGACTTCATACAGCAGTCTTCATGGTGCTTTTGTTTGTCATAAATTGTGATTAGTCCAGTGTACATGCACAACCCATATGAATATAAAGTCACAAGCATGATATGCTTGCTATCAAAGATAATTTTGTACTTGTTTTTGAACACATCTATCACTTTAATGATAAATATATATACATATACATTTGTACCATTTGTACTGGGTTTTTTTTTTTCAATCTATAGCTGAACAGAATAGAATTGATGTCACATCAAGCAAAATGCATTTAATGGCCTGTCATATAATACAAAAGGCTGGGATGACCAACAAGAAGAATAGAAACATCAAAAAGAGATGAATATCAAACAATATAGCAGTAAAATGCGAACAAATTTAATGACAAAATCATAATTCTCAAGTACCTTATTCTTATACCACATTTGATCATGAAACTTGGGAGAAAGTGGTCAGGCAATTACTCTGGCTTTGTCAAACTGATTTAAACAAGAACTACATGTTCATTGTACATTAGGTACAGGGTAGTGGAGGAATTTTGTATCATTACATGGCTCAGATTTGTATTTCTATGATCAAGATTTAACTGTCATGTTTAAAGACAGAGCACAGACATAATTTGTGGCTTATGTCAGCCTTACGACGTATGTGTAGCCATGAAACTACTCATTCAAACTTGTTGGCAATTTAGAAAGGCCCTGTGCAAGATGCCTTTTTTATCACATACTGTATACAGTACAAGGATGAATAACCTGTATCTATAAATTAACAAATTTTTTTATTTTTTTATTTTTTTTTTGTTGGAATGCTACAAAAACACATTTTACTGCAATGCACTTTCAGCACATGTCACCATCACAGTTCATGCCTATGAAACACAGTGAAGAAAACTGACCGTATTTCAAATTAATGTCTTCGTCATAGCGCACTAGTGCAGCACTAAACATCCTTTTCACCTTTCACGCCTGTCATCTATAGACAACCAGTGGAGGTAGATACGGGAAGTGTGAGCGAGGCAGTCTCACACAGGAAATCCATGTGGAAAACACGATTCTGGTTCCTACTGACAACAATCAGGACTACGCAGCCAAAACAGCACTCTCTGAATATGAGCTGGTGTTCTGGAATGACATGGGGCACACTATTGCCTGTCCATACACTGTATGTCAATTATATGCATACCATTTGGATACACATCGTATGTTTACATGTGTACAGATGTAAAAGTGTAGTAGCAAAAACACAAAACAAAACAAGGCAAGTGCCAAAATGGGTTACAGCTTGTTATTCCGAAGGTTCGTTATTCCGAAGGCTCTTCAGTCCGAAGATTCGTCATTCCGAAGGTTCGTTATTCCGAAGGCTCTTCAGTCCAAAGATTCGTTATTCCAAAGGTTCATTATTCCGAATTTCGGATTAACAAATCTTCTGAATAACGCCACAAATGTTTGGATTAATGAACCCTTTTTCATTTTCGGGTTAACGAACCTCTAGGTATAGGGATTTGTGTGATTCGGATTAACGAACCTTTGTAATAACGAACCTTCTAAATAGCGAACCTTCGGAATAACGAACAGCACCCGCCAAAATGTGCCTCACCCATTCGCGTAGAAGAAATTAATGTTTTTCTAACTCCCGGAAGTTCATTGACCCCACCTATGATCTTTGACCTTGTGATGAACTTCAACTCCCCAAGAGACATTCACCAGCCAAGTTTGGTCACAAACGGACATATGGATAAAAAGTGCTGAGCCATAATCTTTAACGCGTCGTAAAAACTTAACATTGGTCCCTAGAAGTTTGTTGACCCCTGTCCGTGACCTTTGACCTTGTGATGAACTTCAACTCCCAGAGGGACATCTACTGTACCATCCAAGTTTGGTCACAAATGGACAATATACATCAAAAGTTATGAGCCATAATCAAAATGTGCTGTAAAAATTTAACATTGGGCCCTAAAAGTTCATTGACTCCTGTCTGTGACCTTTGACCTTGTGGTGACCTTCAACTTCCAAGGGACATCTACCATCCAAGTTTGCTTACAAACGGACATACATCAAAAGTTATGAGCCATAATCGAAATGGCCCGTAAAAACTGAACATTTGGCCCTAAAGTTTATTGACCCCTGGCTGTTACCTTTGACCTTGAGATGATCTTAATGCTTGGTAAAATGTGTAACTCAGTAGAGTTATTCAAGTTTTTGTAGCATTACGGACGGACGACGGACCCTGCAGGCGATCTCTTAGTCTCCCCTCACCTCCGGTGGGCTCGACAAAAAATGATAATAAGAAATACACTGTAATAAAGCTGCTGAAAACTCCTTAGGAAATCCAATAGTTGCAAGCCAGGAAAGCAAAATTGAGTCAAAAACAGTTGCCATACTTGGACTGGTATCACACACTGTCTTCACATTTTCTCTATTATGAAAAGAATATAACATTATAATAATTGATATTTTATAATTATAATACCACAACATTTTTTATTGACTCAGTCAAAGTCATATATAGTCATAAAGAATTTTGAAAGTTCAGCCATACTGTCCACAACAACACAAATCTCACGACAAGGAAGTCATCATAGATGTTTATTGTACTTGTTTTCACAGAAATTAAGAATATGCAAAATTCCATTCTTAGGCCAAAAAAAAAAAATTGTTGCATTGTCGTAACATGAGATTTTGAAATAGGGTCGGTCGGGCGGCTTTTTTTTTTTTTTTTTTTTTTTTTTTGCTACCTGCATTTTACGTGTAAAACTCGTGCTCAGCTCAGTAAACAGTTACAATTGCTGCACCGAATGTGCTGTGTTCATCTATTCTACAAATCATTTATGAGGCCGATATTACTGGAATTATACCCCTTCACAGAATTTAAAGATGTTGAAATCCCTATCCTGAATGTTTTCACTTCATATTTTACTATTTTGACATAGATAAGATAGATGCAAATTGACCCATATGTACGATCTTTTCATCGCACACGGCGATCTCTATTACAGTCCCACAAATACAGATTCGTGAAAGTTCTCCACACAAGAAACCTATGGCAAAACTGTGCACAATACATCGCAGTCTGAATGCTACGTATACTAGTACACTGAATAAATCTTGTTAGAGTACGTGTCCGTGTTGGAAACAGATGACGTACTGATCAAGGAAGGCTTATGCGAGGCGCTAGATCTCTCTCTCGTACATCCGATATCCCCAGAGCCATTTCCACTTCCGGGTTTGTGCGATCGCGATCGCAATCAACAAGATATTTGATATCGATAGCAAAATAAATAATAATAAAAAAACACGGGGTCGGCGGAATTTTTAGGGTCGGGCGGGTTACGCCAATGCAACAATTTTTTTTTTTTGGCCTTAGCTGCAGTTACAAATAGATACGTGACCAAGACGGCTAATAGGATGTAATATTGAATAGTGTACCTACACGTACAATGTATATGTACAGTGGACTTGACTTTACATTGTACATCATAGATGGGAAAGGTCAGGAGATAAGCCTGTCTCATGTTCAAGTAATGTAAGGCTCACACACATAGGCAACGACCTGTATAACCTATGAATTATCTCCCCCCCACAGTCACACACACAGACACATTATGTACATGTACACCTGTATGCCACCAGTGTCCCACAAGATGTCACACAACTGTAAGATTAACCACTGCATATCAATGTAAACATGTTGTCCCTACAATATTGTATCTACTGTGTCTGTACACTGTATTCTGGCTGTATGCAACTTGCAAATGAATAAGGTGATCTTGCACACATACAGGCAACACATGGAGGTAAAGTGGGGTCACACTTTCAGTGTTCACTTGTGCACATCCGGTAATGCACACTTACTGTGCAGCAAGCACTGGCAGAGTGCATTTATGTGGTAATCGCATCTAATTATACCCTTTTTACTAGGACTAAAACATTGTCACTTCACAAAAGAAATGCATCTTCAGAGCATAAAACCTGATATTTCTTATTCACAACACATTATTGCTCAGAAGATCTGTACTAACCTATAATTTGGAGATGGATATAGTTATAATTGAAGGGCAATACATTGTAAGTTCCATGGTGATTATACACGAGTCATGGGCTGCACTGATGACTTATAAGACACTTTGGCATTGTAGCAAGTGACAGAGAGAATTCCCTGACAGTCTCTGGCAGTACTGACACTTTCCTGGATTAAGTATGCATGCAGTGTAATCTTCACATAAGCTCCTATATCACAATAATTGGTGAAGTTCATAGTCTGGAATATATACTTTTTCCTAGCTTTTTTGCCATATATGGGGCTTAAATATGTATATGATATGGGAACTTAAGTGGGAAATATCTCACCACCTAAATATTTTGTCTTTGACTTGAAAGTTTGTTGCAATGTGGAATTAAGGTCTATTAACTTGGAAAGATTGCTTCCTCACTGTGAGACAAAATGTCTGCCAATACTGGCAATGTGCCAAGGTTCTTTTGATAAGCTGGCTGTGTTGATTATCTCTGTCTTAACACAAACTTATCATGTAACACTGGGTATTGTTACACTGACTGTCCCCTCTTTTGCATCACAGTGCATTTAATTTACGAGTTCTGAGCACATTTATACTTGCACAGGCCTACAAAATTGGAGTAAAGCTACACTGTACAACTGTATTCTCAATTACATTTACGACTACAAGTCTTATTAAGTAAACCCATACTGAGGCCTACGGAAACTGGGAGGAAAAACAAAATAAGATATCGCACAACTACTGCTGTAGACTGAAAGAAAACTGAGAAGTGTTTACATCTCAAGTGTAAACAAAACATACAAATCAAGACTGCTGTATGTCATGGTGGCATATAGAACCCAGTTGGCTATTTCATACAAATTCAGTGTAACTATCATCAGTGCACTAAAGTCTGACATTTCTAAACAAGCTCCTTGGTTGATACATACATAGTAAGTCATTACACTGCATGTGTGCATCCTCTCTCCATTTCTGTCGAGACCTCCTTAGGCCTAGATCAAGCCTACATTTTAAGCATAGTGTATCGACTGATAATGCCAAGACAGATTTGCTTACAATGCCCCAACGGGCTAGTAAGATTAAGTACTTTTGATCATTAAAAAATGCACACAAAAGAGTGCTCTGAGACTAGACACATCTAACGCTGGCGTAAATATTCACAACTGAATGACAAACATATTAAAAACTAAAACTAGAGAAGCACTCTGAGAGCACAGACCTCCACCAAGCAGCTTACACTTTGTATTTCCACCACTGACCTCGTTCTTCAATAGAAATTAGTGATTTCCACCCACATGTATGCACGCTGAAAATCGCCCGGTTTCCCAACATAGAGGCAGAGAACTCTAGGAGCCTTTTGTTACGTCATCAATTTGCAGCTGCGCTGCGCGACTCGCCTTGCCCTAGTACGCGTAGCAAACCCTTGACTATTTAGTTAGTATTTATATCCGTAGCATGCACTTTAGTGTGCGTATGCAAACCTCAAAAAATGCACAGCTTGACTCCCAAGATCATTGACCCTACCTGCCAAAATATCAAGAATCCTTCATAAAATCCAAAGAAATTCCCTTAACTACCAAAATTTAATCATCTGTTCCTTGTACATGTATCATTCTCAACCTTTCCTGCACGTTTCATCCACATCCGTTCACAAAATACTTTTTGGCCCGAATTCACGAAGGTGGTAAAAATGAAACCATGGTTTAAACCATGGACAAAAATCATGGAGTGCCAAGTGTCTCATTGAATATTTCGTTACAAAATCAGTCATTTTGTCGATGAACTTATTATTTTGTAACAAAATGAACATTTCGTCCACAAAATGATAATTTCGTTAACGAAACGGTCATTTTGTCGACGGAATGACCAATTTCCTAATAAAATATCCATGCAACACTTGGCGCTCCATGGTTTTTGTCCATGGTTTAAACCATGGTTTCATTTGTACCACCTTCGTGAATTCGGCCCAGTTTAGTTATTTTGCACACACCACAGTCACAGACACACAAACAAGCAAACCAACCAACCAAACAACAAACATACATTAAACAAACCAACGCCGATGAAAGCCACATAAATTTAACCTCCTGCCTTGGCGAAGGTAATAGAATTCTAGACACAGTAGCGGAATTCAAGGTGCGACTGTCAAACTTGAAGTTGATGGAACAACATGCCTACACGATCATTCATCAAACACGGGATTGTGTACATCTATCTCCACAACAGGGATAACAAATCAGACGGTCTGAATGGTCAGTGTAATCCGATCCCTTCAGCAATTTTACGCGATGATATTTATTTCCCTAGAATCACTCCACCAATCATATGCTTGGAGATGATTCCCAAGATTTATTCAAGTTCACTACTAATTTGTGTAAGCAGTACATACCTTCTCCTTGGTTCTTGTAAGATTTTTTTGGAAGATGCTCGATTTTCTGGTCTGCTTTATCTCCGCCATTTTGCACTGTCTATGTGATGACCAAATTGCTGCTGTGCGGGCGCGTACGCGATCGCCATACGTGCTGCCCATTGTTGTAGCACGAAAGGTGCACCGGTACAGAGACGATAACTGCTGGGAATCAAGGAGGAAAGAGAAGAGAGACTATCTACAGCCGTAACTCTCCCGTTGCGAAACCGCAATGAGATTGTATTGGTTTCGCGGATTCGTTATCGTTTGGAGATGCGGACTGTTTCATATTTTGTGGGCGGGGCTTTCATCCACAAAGTGCACCAAGGAGGGGGGTAACGAAAGGGGTAACAGGGGTAAGGTCACGCTACACAGCAGCTGAAATGGCTTGCAGCGACCAACATAATGTGAACATCGATACTAAAGCCCAGATTTACAATTTCCGGCGAAAAGGATAAATGGGAACGGCCAGTTGTTCGTGCCTATCGTGCCTTTTGAAGCATCTGTGATAAAGTGCGGCCTTTTAACTATGTATCACCAAAGATAGCTTATCTTTGTGTCCTTGTTTTCCGGCAATGAACATCAAAGCTATATGAAGAACAATTTTGCATTTTTGCGTTATAAGATTTAGATGATAATGTATATGTAATTAATTTTTTTTTTTAAATATATATCAGTGTAGCTCTTATGTTTATACATGTAATGATTATAATTATGTATATAGCAACTATTACTGCTGACGGTGATGTTCGGTATTGTTTCTTCTTCTTATCATTATTACCATCACTGTTATTACTGTTATCACTTTTACCTCTTCGTCATCATCATCATCATCACCAATGTGCAACTTAATCATGCTTGCAGCTTTCTCGATGTTCTCATCTTTTGTATCGCTTCTGAACTTATTCCAAAAACAATAACATCGGACGTTGGTACAAACTTCCGATGCATGTAAATCGTTATTTCATGATAGGATCCGTACACACGCACACACACACACACACACACACACACACACACACACACACACACACACACACACACACACACACACACACACACACACACACACACACACACACACACACACACACACACACACACACACACACACACACACACACACACACACAATACAACGACAAGTGGTGATGCTTCAGACCGAACTTGAAATATTTGCCATCACGACATCAGATAAATAAAGTTCGGAGTATATATGGAATTAAGCATTCAAAGGTTTCCTATAGATATGCCATCAAAGTTGGAACGGAGTGCACCATTGCAATTTCGTTTGGTGCGTGTATAGAGGATGAGTTTTAAGGTTAAAACACACTTAATGAGGAACAAATAGTTGACGAAGACTTGCAATACCTTTGCTGACCTCATTATGTAAAAACACATACTTTTCCACTCACGACACCATAATCTTATAATTTCATTCTATTAAAATATTTGTAAGTTGCCAAATATCCAACAATGATTTCATACATACCCGGCACAATATTTTCTGAGTATGATGAAGACAAAGCGCAATTATTTGATGACAACCGACTTGGTATTAATCATTACAGAATTAAGATTTTCAAAGCTACCATTTTCACTCGAAGAATAAGGTATTCTGAGGCAATCAAAGGCGTCGAAAGGACTAGAGAGTGAGCGCCAGCTACGACGGGCTTGCCGCTTTGGGCCTGTTCGACGGCGTGATAAGTTTGAATCATGTCCGGCGCGTCCGGCGCTTGTAAACACTCCCTAACAAGGTGCATTACCATTACCCCTATTCGCTCTGGTGTATAAATTAGTATCTTAGGTGTAAAGCTACCCATAGAATCACACCCATCGCATCTATACATCAGTGTAAAAGTTAAAACTCCCATTTATTGTGTCACAATGGACAATCATGCATTGTTCTCCATGCATGTTTATCACATTCTTTCTTCAGGAAGCCGACCTTATTACCAATTGCTCAGGTCTTGGAGAGAGTTAGAATAAACTAAGTTGATACACTGTATGAACTAATAACCCAGCTATATGTTGCTTACATACACTATACAAAATTTAAGTCTAAAGCAAACACGATCATAAATGGCTATATCAATAAAGAACTACAATAATTTATGGATAGATCTTCTGAAAGTTGCCAAAATCAATCTGTGTATCATGTTTTCCCCACAAATAAGACTTTTCCCCCAGACATAAGGAGTGTGTAGGCGTCCATTTGGTTATACATTGTAATAATAATAAGGTCTTATTTATCCAGGGTAGCCTCTTCAGTGTCATCACCGCTCTATCAGAGGGCCCTGCCACTATAGCGTTGCCAGGTACCCATTTATATACCTGGGTCGAGTTAAGTACCCGAAGCTTTCGTCAAAATCTATAGTATATGAATTGATATTATCTCTGGCATGGAATGACAGCAGAAAAGCAATCTTGAGAGGCTTCAATAGCGAGAAGTTACATGAGGAAGGTGTGACATACCTCCCCACTTACAATGTTTTGTCGATAATACTGCCCTACTTTGGCAAAAGGAAGCAAGTGACATACCATCCGAATTTGAGTTATTGATGTTTTCATAATTCACATAATGAGCTCTTCTTCCAGGCCAAATTTCATGCAGATAACACTCATCCTACTAGGAGATATGTTAGATAAGACATCATGATAGTCCATTGATGTCAGTGTAAATTACAGACACATTTTGCTCTTTTACGAGAAATGTCACTTTTGTCACTTGCTTCCTATTCATATTATTCCTATGCAGACTATTCTTGTTTCTTTGAACTTTCTAGTCCGTCTTTACCTTTGACTTGTCAGAAATTCATTAGTAACACTTAGTAACTACAGTTCAATATATTCAAAAGCAAACTGTACAGAATACAGTAATAATGCATTGAACAAGCTGTGATAAATAACAGATTGGCAAAATGCTTTTCTGCTCTCTAGAGTGCGCTCTTTCACTCTTGCTAGATCTCAACATGCGCTCTTATCTGCTATCTATATTGGAAAGCGTGCGGGTTTGTTTTGAAGGGTTTGTGCGTGTGTGCGCCATATGCTCATGTATATTGGGGAAATTCTGGTGATGTTATCTTCACGTTTTCGAGAATAAAAGAATGAAAATGAGGGAATAATGAAATTTCAAAAACAGTCATGTTTCATATTTTCACACACCCACGCATATACTACGAGTACCTGTGTCTTGATTACGACGTGAATAAGTTGAGCGACACTGATGAACTACACTAGCTAGCAAAAGACAACAAGCGCCCTCTGTGCTGGATGTTCTCAAAAATTTGCCAGAGTGTGGATACAATGTACTAGGAAATTTTACGTGATGTTCACATGATTGGTGTTTCTATCTTACTACGTTTAGATCATGATCACACTACATGTAATACTCTAAAAATTTTGTTTCTGGATATGTGACTAGTGTGGAACCAGTTACAAGGATGGTCAGTCAAGGAGTGAAATTAAATTCCTTAAAAAAAGGGGGGAATGAAAAAAAATCCTCACTGATTGTTAGAGATCATTTGTTGTCTTTATTTCTTTCGCATGCACCCTCTCTGTAGCCCAAACCAGTGCAATTTAGAAATATGCAATTTTTATTCATAATAAGCGATTTCTTCTGTTCCGGATGGCCAAACTATAAAGCTCTGCTAACAGCGCCCTCCCATGCAGCGTCCCATGCTCGCTTATTGAACGATTCACAGATGATTACGATGATTTTCTGTTTTCCAAGTTGTGTTTGCAATCAATTTCAAATTCTTTCTCAATTTTGAGAAAGAATTTTTTCATTAAGTAATGCCAATTACTTTTGTGGAATGAAGAAAAATATTCATGCCAAATGAATCGAAAACAAAAGCATAATTAGAGTTACATTTTTTTTTTGCCTGATTGGTGCCTGCTCTGCGCTCAAGACGGACCGTAATGTGATCATTGAACCATTTCAAAGACCGACTGAATTGAGTTGAATATGTACTTTATTTCACTACTCAAAAATGATTTAAACTAGAGCTATCATGGTTATTGACTGCTGAGAGCAATGCCACGTTACTAATACAATCTGCCCATCTTTTAGTGGTATGGGCAATTGTTATTACAATGCATGATATCTTGAGTTGGTTGTCCTTTAAAGGTCAGAGAATTTGGCCTAAACATTAATGATTAAGAATGAAGGTGGTACATACCCTAAGGATATATTGAGTTCACATCTCACAACTCATTTTTTTCAGAGGTTTATTGAGGTGTGGTTATACCTCCACAATTAAGATCGTACGTTTTCCCTCTCCCTCTAACAAGGGCATGATATTGAGTTCAAATCTGTCAACTTCAAATTTTTGAGGTTTATTAAGGAATATTCATACTTCCAAAATTAAGATTGTACGTTATCTCTCTCCCTATATCTCTCTCTTTCCAATCTCTCGCACACACGCACATGTATAGGCCCTATACTCCTTAACAGGGGTATAATTGTCTCTGAGTTAGAACATTAATCTTCCGATGTGGAATGCCGTTCAAAAAGAAGAATTGGTATGCCAAGTGTGCTCTGTCAGTTTGATTCTGAATTACGAGTTCCTATCGCGTAAATCGTGGACATCACGTCATAATGAATGTTGTTTTCTTTTTCATTTCTTTCTCTAGTACTCTCTTGCGTTGTATGAAATGACCTTAAAACTGCTAATTCATCATATTTTTTGTCTCTGTAGATGACTCCCCCCCCCCCCCCCCCACCCTTTCTTCATCACGTCTTCCTTAATTCATGGTCAGCAATGTCCAACCAATATTGAAAATGTCGCTGGCTTATATACTGTGTCGGGGCAAG